>JAJHZJ010000018.1:1310391-1910391 GCA_023548195.1 Bettongia penicillata ogilbyi | reverse complement strand
CAAAAATTCAGAATAAAATACCTACCACTCTGTAAGCCAGCAACCTACCATTATGGTGATCTTCTCTTAAATAGTCTAGTTATTCTGGTGATGGGAGCAAAAATAAGTCACCATCCAGGCAGCAGGCAGTAGCTTAAAAAAATACTCTCCCGAAGTCAGATTTCCTGACCAGCACAGCAAAGAAGTGAAGTCACTATCATCCATACATCAAACCCAGTAAGTAAAGTGAGATTCTGGCCCATAGGTCTCTAGGACTATTTCAGATGCATTTAGATTAGTTTGGGGGGTATAACTGATGTTGGTTGGCTTAACACCTGGTACTCTTGTTGGGGAGAGGCTAGTTCCAGTCTCCCTGTGATGATTCCAAAGTCCTTTGAAGTGGTCGTAGAAAATACTTCTATATAAATCTCTCAAGGGCTGAGTGGAAATGTAAGGGATTCTGGAAATTGGCCTCCAGTCCAAACCTGGAATTGATTGAGCTTATTCTCCCTTGCCTCATTCCCTCAGAAGATGCTGGTGACCAACCAAATCCCTGACAGTATCCTAGGGGCCCCAGAAGATGACAGGATATGGAGCATCTTGAATTTGGTTCCTAGGTTCCAAAAGCATGGAGGCTTAGACGTAGTATGAACATTTATACGTCTGAAAGAAGCATGCTACAAGAGGTGGAGTTCTTTTAAAAAGCAAGTCCATATCATTCCTCTCGTGCATGTCTTCAGTTGTGAGGGAGAAGAAAACAAGAAGAAAGATAATAAGTTGGATTTATCCAGTACCTTTCCTCTGAAGACCTCAAAGTGAATTGTGTTGTTGTATCTGTGACCCATTATATTGGAAGTCCCTCCTAAGCGTGGCGTCATGCTATTTAAGTGGAGTTGAAAAAAGCTATGAAGCTTTGTAATAACATTTTATGTTTGTATAGTTTCTTTCATTGCAGCATTACTTCATGAATTGTCCCGACACCTCTGTGAGGTTGGGAAGATTTTATTGCCCATTTTACAGATGGAGAAACTGAGGTGGTTAATTATTAGTAACCAATATTTTCCCCCACCCACCTAGTAGCTTATTAGTAGATTCAAGAACAGAACTCTAACTTCTTGGTCTGCCTTGAGTCTACAGCGGCTTAGCTGGTTCTAAATGTAAGGGGCAAAGGTTAAAAAGTGAAATATTAAGTTAGCCATATTCTGTCTGTCAATGTCAAAAGATGTTTTATAGGGGAGCATGAGAGTCATAATTCATGACATCCTCTCTGAAAAAAAACTTATTGTTGCTTAAAAAAATATTTCACCATCCCTTTCCAGTAATCAAGCTACATGCCTTCACATAGAACCAGCTAAGCAACCAAGAAAAATTATAAAGTAAAATAAGCCACAGTAGCGACCACATCCAAAAGCCTAGGCAACATTCTCCTACTACAATACATAACTGCTTTATCAAGAAGGGGGAAGCATGTTTCATTTTTGGTCCTATGGAGCCAAGATCAGTCAAGGCATTTAATCTGAGTTCTGACATCTTGCGTTGTTTTTCAATTACATCGTTTTGGTCATTATGCACATGCTTCTTCTGACTGCTTTCTTGGCTCTGTATCAAGTAACAAGTCCTTCTCTTGTTTCTCTGAATTTCTCATATTCAACACAATGTCCTTTCAAGGACTGGGGATATATTTCTTTGTGTGACCTTGGAAAAGCACTCTACTTCCTTGATCTTTAATCTTTGGTTTCCTTATCCACAAAATGAAAGAGCTGAACTAAATCCTGAAGGTCCCTTCTGACACTAATAGACTATGATTTTTATGATTGCATCTATGTTTATTTAAAAAGCTGTATATTTATTTAAACCTTTTTGGACCTATTTTTGTTTTGGGCCTATACAAGCTCTTCAATCGTTCTTTCCTTTCTATATTTTTATTATTCAAATCTTATTGAATATGGGGCTAGTGTTTCCTGGGGTACCTAGTGCATAGTATGCATTTAATAAAGGTTTGTTATGCTTGACCTTCTTGAGAAAAATACTCCTGTGAGAATGGAGAGAAAAAATCTTTCCTAGCTGACTTTCAGTGAGGTTCAAATTAGATAATCTATGTGAAAAGTACACTGCCAATTTTAAGGTTTTAGAAAGTAACAGGAGATAGTATTAATAAAATTATGATATTGCATGAAAATGTGAAAAAAACACCAAACCTAAGGCACATAAAATCATAGATCTAGAGTTGAAAGGAGACTTAGAGGTTATCCGACCCTCATCATTTTCCAGATGAGGAATTTAAAACCTACAGAAGTGATTTGCTCAAGGTCAGGGTATAGAGCCAGGATTTGACCCAATGAGGTAGCAAGGTGACACAATGGACAGAGTGCAGACCCTGGAAACAGGAAAACCTGAGTTTAAATCTGGTCTCAGACACTTATCTTCTGTATGACCCTGGACAAGTCACTTAATGCTGTTTGCTTCAGTTTCCTTATGTGGAAAATGAGCTAGAGAAAGAAATAGCAAATCATTTCAGTATCTTTGCCAAGAAAACCCCTACAGGGTCACAAAGAGTTGGATGTGACTGAAATGACTAAACGGCAACAATCTCTGATTCCAAATCTAATAGTCTTTACGCAGCATCACGCTTCGCTCAATAGATGGATTCAGTCAGAAACCCTGGAATTGAGTTCCCCTTTCTACTATCTACTGCTTGTAGGACCTTGGGAAAGTAATTTAGCCTCTCTAATCCTCTGTTTTCTCCCATTTAAAATGAAGCTAATAATACTTGCCTGTCTATTTCACAGGACTGTGTTAAGGATCAAAGGAGAGGACATACATAAAGTGTTTTGTAAACCATTAACATCATATAAATGCATGCTACTTTATTATTCCACTGAGGAGGAGGAAATAATAATGAAAAGACAATGGAAAGGAGTCATGAGAGAGCAGGGACTAAGGAGAGATTGACAAGAGTGGCTCAGGCTATGCAAACTAGACTTGGAGTAGGAAGGCTGCCATGTTCAAGTCTAGGCTATGACATTTTATTGGGCCTCAAAAATCAGTTACCCTTTTCAAGCTTCAATTTCTTCTAAAAGTAGGATAATAATATTTTACATATGTCATAGGGTATTATGAAGCACAAATTAGAAAGGATTTTAGAACCATAGATCATTATGTACACAAGTTATTTTCTCAGTATTAATAATCAGCTTTGATTTGTTATTGCTCAGTTGTTTCTGACTCTTCATGACCCCATTTGGGGTTTTCTTGGCAAAGATAATGGGGTGGTTTTCCATTTCCTTCTCCAATTCATTTTACAGATGAAGAAACTGAGACAAGCAGGTTAAGTGACAAGGTCACACAGATAGTGTCTGAGGCCAGATTTGAACTCATGAAGATCAGTCTTCCTGATTCCAGGCTGGACACTCTATCTACTGTGTCACTTTGCTGCCCAAATGAGATTTACCTTCCCCTTTTTAATAAACTCCATTTATTTATTCATTCATTCATTCATTCATTCATTCATTTATCCATTCATTTATTTATTTATTTATTTATTTATCCATTTATTTATTTATTTATTTGGCTCGGCCACTTACTTGCTGTGTGACCTTGGACAATTCACTTCACCTCTCAAGGACTCAGTTTCTTCAGATAGATTAATTTTGTAGTCCCTTTTGGTGCTAAATATGTAATACTAATGATCCTACTGCTTTTTTTAAAGGTCTCCTTGCAAGATCTGTGCCATTTTCTTTGCAAATCAGATCAAAGATTTGAGTGATTGTATTAGTATGATTTGTGGGCAGGAGGAGGAGTGGAAGCCAGAGTCTGATTTCATTGGTAGAGGGAACTCACAGTGAGGAAATTCCTTCCACCAGTGCAGATCACACCTCTGCAATTTAGTCTTAGAGAAGTGCTAGGGTCACACAGGCATTATCCATTGGAAGCCAAACTTGAACCCAGGTCTTCCTGGCTCTCTATCTACCACATCATGCAAAATATTGTGTTCTTCATAAATGCGAGTTGAAATAAGAGTAGGAGTGCCAACTCAAAGAGTTGGTTCCCTCTTCTTCTCTGTCCCTTTTTTTCTGCTTGCATTTCATTTGTTGACTACTCTCAGCACTGGGTCCAGTGAGAGATCTCTCTTGTTCTCCAGTGCTTCCCATCCCTCATCCATTTTAACTTCTGAGTAGGGAAAATGTACATTGTCTACAGGGTTCATTCCATGCATCACATAGGTTGGGATAAGTCAGCTGAATGAGTCTTTTCACAGTCTAGCACTTCAAATAGTTACTTTTCCTCCTGCCGTCTGCAACTCAAAGTGTAAATGAATCAGAAGCAGGCAGACTCCTTTTCCTTTATGGGAGACACATGATTTTAAAAATCATGGGGAAAGTGGTTGGCATGATGCCTCAGGGGTTAGATTCCTCCAAATTCCCCAGTGTTTGGGAAAACAGTGGAAAGCATCTGCTGTGGCGGGGCGAGGTATGACTAGTGTGGCTTTCTAGCCTTCCAGGAGAAGGCCAGTATTTCACCACGGAGCCTTGAAACCAAATCAGGGAAAGGAAGAGGGAGGCCATTTAGCAACTGAGTTTGGGATTCTGCTCTCCAAGTGGGGCAGTAAAGGTGCCAGTGATTTACGCAGATTTATAGAAGGATAAAGGCGATTTATGAAATGTGTTCATGCAATTACATTTCATAAGCATTACTAGGGGATTAGGATGCCACTCTTCTGGTACATGTGGCCACATAACTTTCTGTAAACAGTTTACACAAGCAAAGAAAGAGAGGGAATGATCATTGGCCAATTTTTCTGAGCCTGTGCATACAGCCAAGCACCAGGGCCAGTTCCCCCTGATTTATGCCCTGGCTGCCTGAAGCCAGCTGGACAACAATCTTCTCAACTGCTTGGCACTGGTGGGACATTTTTGAAAAAACCCTAATAAAAGGCTTCCTTCCTATCATCCTTGTGCTTTGGGATGTGGAGAATTCCCCACAGAATGTGTACAAGCTCTGCAGAAACCATAAATGCCAAGGAAGAAGCTTTAATGTCCCCAACACTGTGACTCAGTGTATAATAAACGTCTTTTCCCATAAATTAAGACTTTTCTGGGTTCCTTTGACAAGTTCTTAGGACTCCAGAGCAGGTTTTCTTTCTTACACAAGGCTACCATATTTTAGTTCTTGTTAGTATTAGAAATCTCTTCTCTTAGGGTGGGATCCTGTCCTTAGAAGCTTCTTAGGGTCTGTTGGATTCTTGAAGTCCAAGAAAAAATGGGACAATGTTGGCATCTTTGCTTATCTTACTACAGAAAAACAAAATACCAGGGAGTTTGCAAGTGGTGGATGTGTGCTGAAATGAGTGTGTGCTGAAGAGTAACTCCCATGTTAGTTAACTCTGAAACTTTGCTTGGCCAAGTAATGAAACTATTATTTTTTATGTGCGCTTATGATGTTGCCTCACCTGAGATACTTGTTACCCTCTTTAAAAAATATAGTATATGCCAATCCATTGCCTTATTTCAGTCTTGATTTCTATACAGAATATCTTTTTAAATTAAATTTGATTTTTTAATGAAAAAAATATTTTTTCTTTCTATTTCACTCCCCATCCCTTGGAAAAGAAAAACAAAATTCTTGCAATAAATATGCATGGGAAACAAAACAAATTCCCTCATTTGGTCATGTACAAAAAAATATTTGTTTCATGTTTCAGCCTCGATCTGTCACATCTGTCTCAAGTGGTGTATACGATGCCTCCTCATCAGTCCCCCAGAATTATGATCAGAAGTCTAAGAGCTTTTCAATTTTTTTGTTTTTACAGGAGTGTGGTTACTGGGTTAGTTGTTCTATTGGTTTTGCTCATTTAATTCTCCATCAGTTTCTAGGTCTTCAAACTAGTCATTTTTACAATATTGATATTAGAGTATAAATTTTCTCCTAATTCTGCTCACTCTACTCCATATCAGTTTGTATGGTGCTTTCTGTGTCTCTTTTAAAATCATTTATTTCCTCTGTTCTCAAACCACAGTAGTATTCCATTATGTTAATATGCGATGATCTGTTGGCCATTACTGAACCGATGGGTATCTCCTTTGTTTTCCAGTGTTTTTGTATCACACACACACACACACACAAAAACAAACCGCAAACTGCTATAAATATTTTTTCTTCTTGTAGTATCTTTTTTCTTTCTCTTATCTCTTTTGTGTATAGGCCTAGCGTAAGGTATGGCTGGGTCAAAGGGCATTCATTGTTGGGAAACTTTTTGTGTACAATTCTAAATTGCTTTCCATAATCGTTGTAACCAGTCACAGTGCATCAGTGGGCTTGCTGTGATACCTAGCAGGTTGTACTTACCTTTTTAAAAAAACTTGAGTTCACTTTATCATCCATTCTCTGGGTTTTGGTATGTAGATAGTTGTGGCTACAAGTTGCTCTTGTACAACTTGCTCTCCAGTTATTTTCTTTTGTGAATTACTAGATACATCTACTGCTAGTCTTCTTTTTACATCACATTCATTGCTTCTGACAGCATCTGATATATAGGTATATAAACATATACACACATATATATTATGTAAATAAACATATATATATATACAGGTACGCAAATCAATGTGTGTATACAAATAATGTATATACGTATATACTATGTGCACATACATGTACATATGTTTATATGTGCATGTACACACGTGAACGCACACACACATATATATAGTACCTTACATGTTAGCACATTTGCGTTGGTTCCTTTCCTATCCAGGAAGTCTCTAAAATGGAGTTCTTACCCTGTTGTGTTCCATGGACTGCTTTGCCAGGCTAATGAAAACTATAGGCCCCTTCTTAGAATAATGTTTTTGAATGCATAAAATAAAACACATAGAATTACAGAGGAAACATTCTAATGACATGGAAATATATGTGTGTAAATATTATTATTATTATTATTAAAAATGAGTTCATGGACCCAGAAATCCAGCTCTAAGAGGAAATAGACAAGGGTACCTTCACACTGAAACAATGTTTCGTCTCCCAGACCATGCTAATTTTGAGTTAGGTTGATCTCTTTATTCTTTGAATGTGAAAGGCTCATTTCCCTCAGCTGGAATGTCCTCTTAATTTACTCTACATATTTGCCCTTTGGTCTACCTCCTCTTCTTGACTCTAAATCCAATACTGTAACTACTGAACCACCTAACTGCAAAAGAAAGAAAGGAAGGAAGGAAGGAAGGAAGGAAGGAAGGAAGGAAGAAAGAAAGAAAGAAAGAAAGGATTGAAGGAAAGGAAAGAAGAGAAAAGAAAAGGAAAAGAAAAGAAAAAAAAGAGAAAAGAAAAACACCATCATAAAAACGAATGAACTGGATACATTTCTTGGTCAAGTTCTATTCCTTATTTCTAACTTTTCAAGGTGGTTTCAGTTTCTTCCAACACAGTAGAGGTTACCCAGCACATTCTGACAACCCAAACCGAATATTTTGAGAGGAAAATAGAATATAAAGAATGTGTGGCTGGGTGGGGAAGACACCCACATCCACTTTCACTGCTTATCTGCACCCAAGTAGAAGAGCAGGTCCTCATCCCAGGAAGTCAACTTCCAGCACATCTGGATTGGCCTGCCCTTTAGGGCAGTTGGACATTTTCCCCATGCCATATACTATGACATACATTTTTAAAGAGTGGATGAAAGCCATAGTGGCCTGCCCCTAATGCAAACTCTACCCACCAGCTTGACATCCTGGGAATTTGCCTGTCCTGTTTGGTGGAGGTTTGGCACCAGATCACTTCCTCGAGGTTGCAGGTAAGGTTGCCAGCTCTTGTGGGTTGGGGTAGGAGGTAGAGAACACCGCAACATGGTGGGAGGGGAGGCCCTGGGGCTTTGCATGCTTGGAGGACCAGTTGATTCCAGGCACCTGTCCTTTCTTTGCTTTTCCATTGTTTCCATCTCCTCCTGACATTTCTTCCTCTTTCTGTTTCTGATTAAGTTTAGTTGGTGTCTCAAGCTTTGGAGGGCCCCAGACCATGATGTCTCATTTGCTAAAATAAAGTTCTAACTTTCATTTTAGGATTGCAACTTTCAACAAGTTTCAACAAAAAAGACAAATCCATGGGGGCAGTTTGCCTCATCCTCTCATCCTCCCAAAGCTGCTCTGATTTGCCTCTGGCGATACTAAGAGTTCTGTCCTAGCCCACCTTTGGGCCTTCCTCACTTCAGTACATTTTAAGTTCTAGAATAAGCCCGCCTTCCTAGGATCCTCCAGTGAGATATAGTGTATAGTCCAACTAAATCTCTTTATGTCTTTATATGCTGAACTGGAGCCCCTAATATTCCAGTGGTAAATAGTGGACTTTACCTTCTTGTCAGACTACTGGGTAGTATAATGTGACATCACTCTTACATTCCTATTCATGGTACGTAACTTTCACGGATGCTAGCCTAGCCAGATGTGAGTTAGGACCGTTGGCCTCTTGGGCTTCACATGAATTGGTTTTGTACCACACAACTTCCAAACCATTCTCTATGCCTCCACCTCCTACCAGAACTGAAGGTCCCATCCCTGGGACCCTGGGTCCTGATTGGTGAGTTTCTCCTCAATTTACCCTTACTTCTTGGCCCACCATAGTTCTTGGCCATCTTCACATCATACTATCACTCTTGATACCACCCACCTACCTTTTACCATTGTCGCCTTGCCTTAATAAAGCATAATCGAATTGAGGGCAGGTTCTGTCTCATTTGCTTGTATTTAGATGCATGGCATTTACCGGGATAACTGCTTTTTCATTCATCTCACTGATGTCCTTATCATGGCAATATGGTGCTTTGTAAAGCAGCATGGGGCTGCACGAAACATCATAGAAGATCAGCATGAAGAAACGGCCTGCTTGACATGATATCAAAAAACCTATGTTTGACCCCCAGCTCTGCCATTTCTTGGCTTTGCAACCTCTGGTAGTCACTTTTCCACTGACTCTAAGTCATATCGTTTGTAAAATTATGATAGTGGCAATGGGTTTTATCTGACAGACAAGATTATTATGAGGAAAATGTCTTGGGAGTCTAGATGTGATGTAAAATAGTGGGGTATTATTGGTGTGTTGTAGGTTTAGTTCTGTGTCTGGTCATGTCGCTAGGTTATAAGTTCCACAGAAGCGTGGACTGTATCTTAGTTAAATTTTTTTGTCTTTCCTAGAGGCTGGCACAGAGTTCTGTGCCCAGTGAACATTTAATAAATGCATATCTATTTCAGTTGAACATACATTTGAATTTTAGAATTACTAGTGACTTTAAAAAGCTGAGCCATACAGTGCACCTGGGTTCAAACCTTGTGTTTCCTCTTACCTTGTAAGTTTCTGAGCAAGTCAATTAACATTGCTGATTTTAGTTTATAAAATGAGTTGGACAAAATGCACAAGATGGCCCCTGAGGTTCCTTCTGCTCTGAGTCTATGAGCCTATCACCCTAAAAGTTAATTTAGGAAAGGGATAGCACCTTGAGCTGAGGTAAATGAAATACTTGAAAGTCATTTCCCTGCTCTCTTGATGAGCTTCAACTTTCACCTGCTAAGCAAAGGGGTCTCTGAATGAGGCCATGCCAGCAAGTTCCATAAACATTTTTTCTTTATATTAATAATAAAGGATGAGAATGTGACTACACTGCATGCCACCATAGGACTCTTATAAACACTAATCCTTTCTTGTTTTCCGTTTTAGACAGGAGTTAATCAGAACTGCAGCCAGTAACAACATAAATGATTTAGAAGTGATTTGGAAGTAGCTAAGTGGAAAAGTAGATAGAGTACTAAACCTGAAGTCCTCCTCTTCTCCCCTTCCCCTCCTTTTACCCTCTTCTCCTCTCCTCCCTCTTCTTCTCTTCTCTTCTCTTTCCCCCTCCTGTTCTCTTCTCTCTTCTCCCTCCTCTCCACGCCTCTCCATTTTTTCTTCCCTCCTCTTCTCTCCTCTCTTTTCTTCCTTCAGTGTTTTCCAATGTTCCTTCTAACTCTAATTCTATAATGTGTGATTTAATGACATAAATAAAGATTATGCTTTAACTCTATTCCTTATCACTGGAGACATTGATCAAGTTCCTTAACCTCTCTGGGCCTCAGTTTCCTCATCTGTAGAATGGCAATTGACTTTATCTGATCCACAAGATTACTGTGAGTAAAATGCTTTGTGAACCTTAATGTGACATAAAAATGTGTTATATTACAATGGATTATAGTTTTATCTGTGTATGTGTTGGACTACATGGCATATGAAGTCCTTTCTAGCTATATGTCTAGGATCTTAGGCTCAATTCTATAAAATTCTATAAAAATTCTATGCCTACCTACACAAATCTTTTCAAGTATTGAAACATAAATTTGGTACCAATTTGAAAGATCTTTCTAATGCATTTTATGCTAAACAGTCTTCTCTCTTTGCATTAGAATACAGAAAAACATTTGTGTGGTATGTATGTATCTATTGCTAAAAGATGATCAGCATAGTCACCTAATGTAAATATAAATTTTAAGAAGTTCTCATATCATCTTTTTTCTTGAGATACAAATCTACCTTAAATAGATCTAAAGCACATGATGTTTCACGTGACTCAAATCTAAGATTTTCTTTCTTTTTTTTTAAATCTAGGCTATAGATTTAGAACATAAACCAAACCCTTCATGTTGCAGATAAAGAAACTACTTCCAATTCACAATTACTAAGTGGCAGAGCTGGGATTTGTACCCATCTTCTCTGTCTCCAAGTCCAGCATTCTTGGAATGGTTGAGAGGGCGAAGGGCCAGGACAGCATTCACTTGGGCAAACAGACACATAGAACAAGAGGAGATCAAAGTTGGAAGAGATCCAGGCTAACCTCTTCATATTACAAATAAAAAAACTAAGTCTCAGAAAGAGAAATCATTTTGACCAGCCTTGGTTTGCACTTCAGCTTTCACATACAATCTGTCCTCTTTCCCACCAGGCGTTGTTAAAGGAGAATTTTCCCTGTCAGAGGGCACAGAGGGAAGTAATCAGTTGCCTCCCTTCTTTGAATACCAAGCCCCAAACTTTCCCTTCCTTCCCAGCAGCGGCAAGCAGGTTGGCAACAGTTGCAGCATGCCAGGCTCCAGGGAGGTGTAATGAACAGGATCAGTTTTCATTTGAATGTCTGAACATCCATGTGATAGTTTTCATTTTCAGTAGACTTGAATGGTCTTCCCCTCATTTAACAGAACATTTCCCTTGGCAAAGCCAATCTTAATAGCCACTGTCTGTCCTTACAAAGTCAGGTCCAATTAGACTGAGTCTGAAATCTCCTTGGTGGGTGTCACCTATAAGGGGATAGTAGGGCTGGATCACGATCCTCAATTTTGACCTATTTGTCAAATACCTCTTTGAAAAGAAGCCCAGGGCATGAAGGGAGAGCAACTCAAGGACAAGTGAAACTTGCTGGAACCTGTTGGTATTCATCATGTCTCAATCAGAGGCACATATGTTGGCCCACAGAAAAAGATTCCCTGCTTCAGCACGTATAAACTGCTATGCAGAAGTGCCTTCTAGAGGCTTCAGGTTAGTGCCAAGCCCACACAAGATGCAAACAGAGAAATGTAATTGGTGTTCCCATGAAACAATGAACCAGTTGTCTAATATTTAGTGAGAAAATCCTATGGAAATATTTGAGATGTTCACATGAGCAAATACCAAATGTATTTCTCATCCTTAAAGTGATAAGTACAAATAATACAGTACAATCAGATACTAATGATGATGATTAACGATAGTATTAAGATGTGGCATGGTAGAGGGCTTAAGACCATCTTTAGAGCCAGGAAGTTTTTCTTTTGGTATCTATTGCCTTGTGTAACACTGAGCAAATCACCCTCGGTTGCCCTCAGGCAACTCACTCCATTCTAAGTTTCAAAGCAGTTGCTTCACCAATATTGGTAGAGTAAATTCCTTCACTGGGAGTTTTCTACACCAAGAAAATCATAGATGTGGACTGAAAAAAACTAAACCAGTGGGGCATGATCTCCACTAAAGTCCCACTTGGATGTCTTTTCAGGGAATGGAGGTGACCCAGGTTCAAAAGGTTATGCCTGTAGAATTTAAATACTGCAGACCCTCCAGGCTGGAAATATTTCAAGAACAAACCCCACAACAAACTCTGTCTGTCATTTAGAGGCTGGGAGAGAAGTTCACTACCAGAAATTTGGGCCCTGGCTGAGGATGATTGTTTGGACCATAGCAAATAATAACGCTCTCTAATTTGACATGAAGGGAAAGAGGGGTGTTGTGATTTGTTATAATTTTTTCTTCAATGTATTTCCAAAGTGTAGAACGGTGCCCAGCACATAGTAGGTGCTTAGCAAATATTCACTGACTGATTGCATCAGTAGAGAGAGCACCTGGGCAGAGAGAATCATAGATTTTTTTTGTTTTTGCAGTGTTAAGGCATAATGAGGAAATTAAAAGTAAACAGCCATGTAGGCAAGAGTCCTGGCTCCTCAGACCTTTGAGGATGGGCAGAGTGATAAATTTGAGAAGGCTAGATTCTAGATGACCTCTGAGATCCCTTCTATGTCTAGATTTATGATTCTATGAAATACATTTGGCTTTTATGGTGGATTTCAAAGGACCAGCGTCATTGCCTTAGGGAATAATGAACATTTTGGAGGATGATGCTGCCTCTACATTTTATAACCAAATAAACTATTAAAAATAAGCATGCCATATACATGGCATAAGTGTGCCCCACTTAAAAAATAAATATACCCAATGACCATAAACTTAATGTGGAAACATTTTAAAGGAACATTTGCATTAGCAAATCCTCAAGAGTGTTCTTTTCTCCTCAATATTCTCATTACTAAAGTGTAGACTTTCCACTTTTTCTGACATCCTCTCCTGGTGAATGCAGTCCTAAACTATTCTTATTGCATGTTGGTGTTCAAGTATAATGCGTCAGAGGAGCTAAGTTCAAATTCTGGTTCTGTCAAATGCTGACTTGGTAGGTATATGTCTTTGGGCAAATCTTTCAACCTCCCTGAACTTTGGTTTTCTCATCTGTGAAATGGGGAGAGTAATATCTCCCCAGCCTATTTCACAGAGGGTCAAATATGATAATATACTACAATCATTATTTAAATGTAAGTTACTACTATTCTACCAGGTAGACAAAGGAGGAAGGAATGATATAATTAAGTGAAAAAAAGGAAATAGAGATGGGAGAGATATTAGCAAAGTTGAAGAGAACATGGAGCTGCACTTTGATTCAAAGGGCCTGCAATGAAGTCCTCACCATGATTCTGGCAAGTAGGTTAATCTTTCTGGGACTTAAATTTTCAAATTGAAATGACAATAATACATGAGACATCCTAGTGTCGTGGGCAGAGGACCAGCCTTAGATTCAGGAAGAACTTGGTTCAGTTCCTGTTTCTGATCCATCCTGGCTATATCACCATGAGCAAGTAACAATCTCTCATTGCCACAGACAACCTAGTTACTGATCTGCATTGATGGAGGGAACTTCTTCAGTGGAGTTCTCTACACCAAAAAAGTCGTAGGTGTAGAAATATAATATTAATGATGATGATGAAGGTGATGATGATGATGACGAAGAAGATGATGATGATTGTAAATGCACTCTCTACCTCACAGCTGGGCTGTGGAAAGTGCTTTGTAAACAATTAGGCTCTATGGTATTATACATTATTCCTATTACTAATTAAAGAGATTAAAAAAGTAGAAAGACTTACAAAGGCATGGCAAAAATTTAAGCATAATGGAGTATATAGCAGCTATTGACATTTCCATATAGCTTTAAGTTTTGAAAAGGATTACTTCATTTGATTCTCATACTAATTCTGAGTGGTAAGGGCTATAGGCACTGTCACCATTTTACAGATGAGGAAGCCATGACTGAGAGTAGTTAAGGCACTTGATCAGGGTAACGCAGCTACTAAGAGTCCAAGGTGGGATTTGAAATAAGGACTTCTTTGCTTCCAGTCCAGCACTTCACCCACAATGCTGCCTCTATATAAGAGGCAACCTCAAACCCATAAAAATAACGGCTATGACAACAAAACCACAGGACTGTGATGCAAATGCAAAAGTTACTAGAACCCTTTTCCTTAACAATCAGCAAAGAAGCCATTGTCCACAATAAAATGGCTCTCTTTTGATGGGCAGCTAGTTGTCCTAGAGGATAGAGTGCTAGACCTGTAGTCAGGAAGACCTGAGTTCAAATCCAGCCTCAGACACTTAGTAGCTGTGTGACCCTAGGCACGCCACTTAACTCTGCCTCAGTTTCCTCATCTGTAAAATGAACTGGAGAAGAAAGTGGCAAAGCACTCCAGTATCTCTGCCAAGAAAACCCCAAATGGGTTCACAAAAGGCCCAACACAACTGAAATGATTCAACAATAAACTTGACAGGAATATTTTAGTCCTACATCTCCAGGTGCATGCTGGATAGCTTCATTTCATGTCTTATTGGAACTTCAAGCAAATCTTCAAAACAGAACTCTTCATCTTCTCCCTAAAAATTGCCCCTCCTCCTGGCTTACTCATTTCTTTTAATGGTATCACAATCCTCTGTTTCCTAAGCTGGAAACTTCACAGTGCTGTTTGACTCCTCCCTTTATTTCCCTCCATACACCCAATGCGTTGCTAAGTTCTGTTGACTCTACCTGCCTGATATTGCTTATATCTTTCCCCTTATTTTCATTCCTGTGGCCACCACCCTAGGCAAGGCTCTTATTATGGGAACTATTACAATAGCCTCCTGACTTGGCTTCCAAACCTTAGTGTCCTCTCTGTTCCATTTTAACCCACGCTTCATTGCCAGGCTAAGTATTCTAGTGTGCAGTTCTGATCCTATCTCTCATTCTCAGAAGTACACTTATGTAATGGGAGAAAACAATGAACAGGAGAGAGAGGGGTTCAAACCCCATCTCCTAAATTCAGACAAGTGACTTGGTTTTCTCATTTGCAAATTGGAAATGATAACATAGGTGCTATCTACCTGACAAGACTTGTGAAGAACAAGCCAGAGAATGTAACAAGTGTTGTAAGCCTTAAATTACTACAAAAATCTGTTATTGTGCCACTCTTCTACTCAGTAAACTCCAGTGGCTCCCTATTAACCTTCAGTATTAAATACAAAGTACTCTATTTGGCATGTAAAGGTCTTTAGAATCTGTCCCTTCCTGACTTTCCAGTGTTTCTATGTTTTACTCCTTTACATGCATTACATGCAACTCCATTGGCCTATTTGGTGTTCCTTACACGTAATGCACCTCTTCTGTTTCTGTGTCTTTTCATTGACTGCACTATGCCCTCCCCCCTTGCTGTCCTTTCAGTTTCTTTAGCTTTCTTCATGATTTTGCTTAAATTTCACCTTCTAGAGGAGGTATTTCCCTTACTCCTCCCTGCCCTTCTAGTGTCTTCCCCTCTGACATTAACATCCCTCTACTCAGTATAAATCTCATATGTATCTAGTTACTTTCATGTTTCTCTCTTCTATAATAGAGCAATCTCCTTGAGGGTTAAGCCCATGTTGCCTTTGTATCCCACATCCTTAGCACAGTGCCTGGTACATGAAAAGTGCTTAATAAATACTTCTTTGACTTGTTCTGCTTAGAACCTTCAATAGCTCCCTACTGTCTACCAATAAAGTCATAGAATCTCTCAGAGCTGCAGGTGACCTTGCAGGTCATCTAGTGCCATAAGTACTGAGCCTGAATCTCCTTGGAAGCATTCTTGATAAATGGCCATCCAGCCTTTAGTCAAAGACCTCTAACAAAGGGGAATCTGCTACCTCTGTGGTGGCCCATTTCATTTCTGGGCAATTCTAATTGTTAGGAAGATTTCCTCATATTGAATCAATACTTTCACTCATCGTTCCCAAAGCCAGCAAATCTAATCCCACTTTCAGATCACTATCCTTCAATTACTTGAAAATAGTTATTTTGGTTTTTACAATTTTTTACTTATTTTATTTTTAATTTATGGAATAAAACAAGCATTTCCATATAGTAAAAAAGGATGATTGTACATGAAACTGTAAATCTGGTATGTATAGTTTCCAATTCCTTTTAAATATATAATAAAGTTATCATGTAAATTTCTTTTTTCCTTCCCTTGCCCCCTTCCCAGATGACTACCATTTCACACACACACACATGCATACATATATATAAATCTATGTAAAATCATTCTATTTACTTATTTTATCAGTTATTTATCAGTTCTCATTTTTATTTATGAATCAGTTCTTTCTCTGGATGCAGATAGCATTTTTTTCATGTCTTTTATAGTTAATTTGGGTATTTATAATTGTCAAAATAACTTACTCTGTCAAAGTTGTTCTTAAAACAATTCTGCTGTTAGTGTATACAATGTTCTCTGGGTTCTGCTCATTTCCCTCTTCAATATTTCATGCAAGTCTATCCATATTTTTCTAAGATTATTGAGTTTATCATTACTTATAGCACAGTAGTATTTCATCACAATCATAAACCATAACTTGTGTAGCCATTCCCCAATTGATGAACATCCCCACAACTTCCTGTACTTTCCCATCACAAGGAGAGCGGTTGTAAATATTTTACAACATGTAGGTTCTTTTCCTTTTTCCTTAATCCTCTTAATTATTTTGTATTACTTTGTGACCATCCACCCTGCTTACTATGCCCTGTGGACCAGGTATCATGCCCTAGGAAATTTAACCCTTTCACCTCAAGATCCCATGACTGCACTGTCTTGATTGCGTGGTTGATTGTGATTCACTATATCTATGGGTCCACCATTTATAGCTGGCTTTAACCACGCTTCACATGACATCCCAGTGGTCTTCGTGCCATTTTCCCTGCTATTGCATGCATATCCCTCTCTCTACTCTCCAGCTTTGGAATCATAATTAAACTTGCATTGCTACCAGAAAAGGTGTCTGTTTTTATGGCCTTGTGGAACTCTTCATCATCCTTAACTCCTCAGACCAAAGCACCCCTTCCCTGGACATTACTCCACTATATGTGCTGTCTCCCTCTACTAGAACAGGATTTTGTTGGCTGCCAGTTCTCTTATCATCCTGGGTACCATCTTCTGGAATGCATTTCAGTTGGCCAATGTCTTCCCTAAAATGTGATACCAAGAACGAAGTATAATATTCCTATAGTAGCATGAAGAAGGAAATCTATAATAATAAGCAGTAAAATCATATTCTCCCTTCTTCTGGACACCACGCTGCTATAAACAAGTCTTAGATTATATTAATCTTTTAGCTGCCACATCACACTGTTGACTCACAATAGTTTATGTAAATTGAAATTTAATTCCCTCCATAATCTATTCCAACCTGTTTTTCTCATCTTCTGTTCTATGTCTCCCTTTTGACGTAAATCATGTTGTACTACTTGCTGTTCCCCAAACTTATCTCACCCTTTCTAGCTTTTGTACTTTTGCTCATGACCTGTGCCTGGCATACCCTAACCTCACATCTCTACCTGTGAAAATTCTACCCATCTTTCAAGGCCCAACTCATATGTCTTCAAAATAATGAATGCATTCAATTCAGTTCAATAAATGTAATACGTGTTTACTATGTGCCAGGGTACTGAAGAAAAAAATACTGTCTTTGAACTTGAGGTTAGCATTTTATTGGTGAGAGATGTATCATAAGCATACATAATTCCACTATGAATTAGAAGGTGATGGGGATAAAGGAGAGAACCAGATTAAATGCTTTAGGTAAATCTAAGAAAGAAAACTTTGCTTTTGGATGGGGAAGTGAGGCAAGGCCTCAAACAAATTGGTGTTTGAGCTGTCCTTTAAAGGATAATAAATTTCTGAATAGGAGAGATGAAGAGGGAGTGTGTTCTAGGTATGGAGGAGTGCCTTGTGCAAATGTGCTGAGGTGGGATGACTTGCGGAGTTTGGGGAACCATTTGTAATTCAATTTGGCTAAAATGCAGGGTTCGGTTGTGTTCTGCGACCCCATTTGGGGTTTTCTTGGCAAAGATACTGGAATAGTTTGCCATTTCTTTCTCCAGCTCATTTTGCAGATGAGGAAACTGAGTTAAATGATTTGCCCAAGGTCACACAACTAGCAAGTGTATGAGGCCAGATTTGAACTCGGGTGTCCCTGACTCCAGGCCTGGTGCTCTATCTACTGTGCCAGCTGCCCTGGACCAGACAGAACTGAAGAATAATAAAGGGACATTAGTCTAGAAAGGTAGGTAGGAATCAGACTGGGAAGGACCTCAGAAGCACAGAAACAGCCCCATCTCAGTGTCTGGCATACAATAAGTGCCTAATAAATGCTTGTTGACATATCATACCTGTGTAGTCATAAGCCATTTCATTCTTTGTTACCCAGAACCTTTGAAAAGTCAGACAATTGGAGCGTGGTGTTATCCTGCTCTATATCCAGAATGGAAGGAAACCTCAGAAGTGTGGAAGCAATGTGAGATTTAATTTACCTATGAATAAATAGACACAGTCATTCCAAACAAAAGGTGAGTCAAGGGGGAGGTGGTAGCCAGGAAGAAAACACACACACACACACACACACACACACACACACACACACACACACACACACACTGAAAAGAAAACTATATCATTAGGCAAGTTAGCTCACTTTCCAACAACAAATGAGTCATTAATCAGCTTATATGCCATGAACATTACATTACTTGAACATAAGCTGGTATTTACCTTTCCACAGAAAAGAAACTCTCCTGTCTGTTTCATTACCTCAGTTTTCGCCTCAGGTTCTAAACCAGCTCAGCCAGGTCGGTTGCTTCAGAGAGAGCTTCTAAAGGCCTGCAATAGCCAGGGAAAACAGCCAGCTCCTCCTCCCCACTTTCAAAAATAGCCTCCTATGACTGGGCCTCCTGAGGCACTTCTCCCTTTCCCTTTTACAGGGAGTGGCCACAAACAAGATCTAGGTTTCAGAAGAAGAGGTCCAGTTCAAAGCACCTGAGGGAGGATTGGGTGGGGTGAGAGGCCCTGCCTAGTGCTTTGGAGGTCAGGCTAGGCCAAGCAGTCTTCCTTCTGGATGCTCAAATTCCACCTTCTAGAGGAAGCTTTGCCTTATTCCTCCTGCCCATCTAGAACCTTCTCCTCTGAGATTAGCCTCCCTCTTTGTTGTCGATGTTAATCTTTTCAGTTGTATCTCACTCTTCACGACCCCATTTGGGGTTTTCTAGGAAAAGATACTGGAGCAGTTTGCCATTTCCTTTTCCAGTTCATTTGACAGATAAGAAAAGTGAAGCATAAAGGGTTAAATGCCCTGCTTAGAGTCAGTGAAATAATAAGCATCTGAGATCAGATTTGAACCCAGGAAGATGAGTCTTCCTGACTCCATTCCTGGGGTTCTATCCACTATGCCAACTAACTACCTGTAGTTTTTCTACTCTGTATAAATCTCCCATATACCTAGCAATTTTCATGTTCCTCTCCCCAGTTCCAATGTGAATGCCTAATGAGTCACGACTAAACAAAGATTCTAGGGAAAGGTTTCTGTTAGGCAAATTTCTATTTATATATTCATATTTATAAAAAAGTCAAAGTGTATAAGCCATCAAAAACAAGGCTTCACCCACAAAGATTGACCACTAGAAGGAGTTTTAGAGGCCATCTAGTCTATCCTCTTCACTTTACAGATGAGGAGGCTGAGGCCAAAAGGGACTTGTGTAAAGGTAGACAAGTATGTAGTGGTCAGATTAGAACTCATGGCCTCAGACTCCTAAGCAGCACTCAGCCTGTTGCACTGCACTGGTAATCCTGGAGGACTTTCCCCTTATAGCAGAAAGAGTCTTAACACTCGAATTCAGGAGCTTTTGTTTCTGATTACTCCTCTGCCACTAACTTTCTGTATGAGCTGAGTCAAATTGCTTGACGTTAGCTGTGCCTTGTTTTCTTCATCTTAAAATGATGACTATAATACCAGTCTTCCCTCCCTCTCAGCGCTGGTGTCACAATCAATCAATGAACTCACGAATTTATCCGGCACCCATTCTGTGCCAAGCACTGAGTGGCAAACACAAAAATTAAAGGGTCCAAATAATGTTCTATGAAGAAAATATATGCAATTACAAGTAGATAGAAATGCAAATACAAAAGCATTTGTATTTCAAATACTGCAAATTAATGCAAGGTAATTTTGAATGGGGAAGTTCTGGTTGCCAGGGCATGGAGCAAGGTCTCATGAAGGAAGGGCATCTGAGCTGACTTTTGAAAGAATCTAGGGATTCTGAGTGGCTAAGACGAGGAAGTAGAACTTTCTAGGCACAGGAAGCAATAATGATAATACCTGATGATAATAATGATAATACCTAGCAATTATATAGCACCTTTAAGAGGTTTGCAAAGTGCTATGTATATTTTATGTGAGCTGATCTTCACAGCAACTTAATATTTTATATTTATTTTAGAGACCAGGAAGCTGAGCTTGAGAGAGGTTAAAGGACTTACCCAAGGTAACACCACAAATAAATGTCTGAAGTTGAACTTCAACTCAGTTCCAGCTCTGTTATTCACTGAACTATCTAGCTGCCCTGCAATGAATACATGTAAAGTCACAGAAGTAGGAAATAGAATGTTGTGGGTTAGGGACAGCTAGTGAGCCAATTTGTCTGAACCACAGAATGCAAGAAGTGGGTTTGGGGGAGTAGGGGGTGACAATTGTAGCAAATCTGGAAAGGCAGGCTGGAATCAGATATGGTGTTATATGCTACTCATCTGTTATTGATCCTTTAAGCAAGAGTGATCCATCCACTAGAGCTTCTTAAGTTGGGGTAGGACATGTCAAACCTGACTTTGGGAGTATCACTTTGGGATCATCTATAACGACTTTGAAAAACACTCCAAAAAGAAGAATGCACTCATAAATCATAGTAGCACACATTTATCTAGCATTTCAAGTTCTCCTCCCCTCCCCAAAAAGTCCCTTGAAATAAATCATGGTCATGTCAACTGCCCTACTCAGTAAACTCCAGTGGCTCCCTATTACTTCTGAGATTAAATATAACCTCCTCTATTCAGCTTTTAAAATCAATCACCACCTGGCTCCTTCCTGTCTTAAAAGTTGTCTTAAACTTTACTCCTCTTGACATACCTTATAATTAAGCCACATTGGCCTACTCACTATTCCTCACACAAGATTCTGAGTTGGTAGTTACATATAAAGTAGCTTGAAAGGGAGAAAGATAGCATTTGTGGGGGGTGTGTTCTGGAAAGGTGGCACTATCTTGAAGCAAGAGAAAAGCACTAGAAGTGAAGAAGATATATATTGCAAACATGGGGGATGTCTAGTGTTTCCATGAAAATCAATTACAAAAAAAAGAATCTCAACATTATGTTTCAAGAAATCAAAAAAAGAAAACTGCCCAAATGTCTTAGATCAGGGGATAAATTAGAAATAGAATCTACCAGTCATAATCTGAATTTCTAAAATGAAAATTCTCATGGACATTGTAGCAAAACTCTAGGGTTTTTAGGTCAAAGAAAAAAATTCAAGCAGCCAGAAAGTATTTGAGTAACATGGAATCAGAGTGAGAATTCCACAAAATTTAGCAGCCACCACTAAAAAGAGACTGTGAGCCCGGGATATGATAATCCAAAAGGCAAAAGACTATATAGGGTTACAACCAAATATAAATTACCAAGAAAAGTGAATATAATCCCACAGGAGGGAAAATAGACCTTTAATTAAATAAAAAAGTTCTAAGTATATCTACATTTAACTAAAATTTGTCAAAAATCCTTCATCTGCTTCTTGTGGGGAAAAAATGAAGGGGTGTGAAATAGATGATACTAATTTTGGAGGATTTGCTATTAGTTGAATCGTTAGATTTAGAACAGTCATTGATAGAATAGTCATTAATAGCAGCTTGGAAAGAAGTATGCCAGGAATTAATCCTGGGCTTGAAAATAACAAGTACACATATATAAGAGCAGGGAAATAAGATCACAGAACCATTCATTGGAACAAAATCTGTCTGGTTTATTGGAGAAAAAAATTTGATACAGGTCAACAGACAGTGAAATATGAATCAAAAAATCAAATGCAATTCTGGCTTGTATAATGGGAGACACAGTTTCTAGGATTAGGGAAGGGATAGTTTAACGCTGCTCTTCCAGGTTCAGCTAACATCAAATGAGACAATATTTGTTAAACATGTGATTATCTTTGAGCAACTGAAGGGCTACCATGTGAAAGAGTAACTCTATTTATTCTGTTTCACCTCAGAAGGCAGAACTAGAAGCAATGGGCAGGAGTTGCCAACAGGCAGATTTCAAGTCAATGTTGAAATATTAAAGAATAATTGCTGTTTTGTTATTGTTCAAAGCTATCCAAATGAGTGATGTCATGTCTCAAGAGGGCTGCCAGGTGGTATAGTAGATAGAACACCAGGCCAGGGGTCAGGAAATCCTGAGTTCAAATCTGACCTAAAATACTTACTGTTTGTATGACCCTGAGCAAGTCACTTTACCCTATTTGCCTTGGTTTCCTCATCTGTAAAATGAGCTGGAAAAGGAAATGGCAAACCACTCCAGTATTTTTGCCAAGAAACCCCCAAATGGTGTCACAAAGAGCCAGATATAATTCAATCAGCTGAACAATGAAAGATATGTCACATGAGATAACAGGTACTCCCTCACTGGAACTCCTTACTCAGAGACTAAATGACTACTTCTCAGGTATATTGTAGAAATTAAGGTTAGAGTTTATAGTCTTCCAATTCTGATATCCTCCGTGGTTTTATAGATGCTAACTAAGCCTTTTCTGAATACCTCCTCCAAGTTCTTAAGGAGCCACTTTCCAGTTACTTTGCAGTGTGTGTGAGTGTGTGTGTGTGTGTGTGTGTGTGTGTGTGTGTGTATGTAACTGTCACCCTACAAAGCAGGCAGGAACTTGAGGTCAAGGAATCATCCCCTCGTCTCCTTTGTCTTGCCTAGGCAGACACAGGTCATTTGCCATGTGCTTCTCCTGCAAGCCATTCCCTTGCCTACTGGACCAGAGTATAAGAAAAGTGGTGGAAAGAAGGTATTTCTCCTCCCTTCAGAAGCTGAATTCAGAAACTGAAAATGGCGACTTGCAGGAGAAGCACATGGCAGATGGCCTTTCCTAAGTGGTGTGCTCATCTCCAAGTGTTCCTTGGAATGAAGTTTGCTAGTCATGGTAGATACATGGTAAATAGGCTCGTTTCTATATTATAGTTATCTATTAATTCATTGTTGTATATTACAGTTATTTTGGTGTCTTATTCCTCTACTAGATTTAAACTCCACGAAGGGCGAGATCCGATATAAACTTTGTATCCCCCCCCAGCACCTGATGTAGTACTTTGCAAACAATAAACATTTCATAAATGCTGGATGGATGAATGAATGAGTTGTAGCTTCCTAGGCTGCCAGTGCAGCCCCATGATTCACATTAGAAGAGCAAGCTGCTTTCTAGGCAGAGATTCCTTGGATTTGCTACTCTGGTTTAAAACCAGACTACATCACAACAGCCTCTTACCAGACAAAAATTCCCTTCACAACATTTGGAATGGAATTTGCGTGTTTTCGAAATGGCTAGACACTACTGAAGGATGGCCAAATCCACTACAGTCATTTCACAAAGCTGTCGAAGTTCTGAATAGCAAGTATTCAAAGCTGGTGGTCAGCTTTCTTCCTTCTCACATGTGGTTTTCTAGTCCAAAGGTGGCTCATTTTCCTCCTCATCATTTATAACATTTTTACATCCTGAGAATGGAGTCACACAAATCTATGTCACAGAGCAGTTCGTTGTCTTGGCTGCATTTGGTGAGGCCATTTGTCTTATGACTAAGCAAAAGGTTTGAACACTCAGGGCATTCAGAATTGTATCCCTAGTTTGAGTGAAGCTTAGGCAACTCACATGGACTGCCTGTGTCTTTTAATCCATTGAAAGAATATAAGAATACTGAGCTGCCACTTGAGGTTGTTTTCAGTTTTAGGTAAAATAGAATAATCTTTGACCTTTAGGAAATGGCTATAAGGATGTCTTTCTGGAAGTAATGAGCTCCCCTCACTTAAGATATTCAAGTAGAGTTTTCTGTCACTTTCTAGGGATGTCATAGATGGATTTCATGTTTTTAAGGGGGGTTAGATTGGAGATGTCTGAAGTAAATTTTATGATGCTAGAAATATAGCAAACAGAACTTGGGCTCATAGTAGGGAGATGATGAAAATGACATTTACGAATGATTGTTTTCAAAGCCATGTTGAGTATGTAGTTTTTGTCTTTTTAGTCAATTTTAGTCTTTTTCATGAGTAAAATTTTAGTCTTATTAAATAAATTGCACTGTCAGAACATAGTTAAAGCAATGACAAGCAGTCTTCAAGTGGTTTATAAAATAATGACATGTCAGTGTCAAGAAGCTGTGATAAATCCCTCCATTAAGGCAAATCATACCCCCAGCTATGATTTAATTGGCAGAAACTCAGAGATTAACTAATTTGCTAAATGTCAAACAGCTAGTAAGCTTCCAAGACAGAATTTGAACTCATACCTTCCTGATTACAAGCACTATATCCACTAAACCATACTATCCTAAAAAATAACAATAATGAAATTGTTCATTTTTGCTAAATTATACATTGTACTTAAACATAGTATTGGGCATATCAAGTCCTAATAAATAATACATTTGTGTCATCTTTGTAAATTAGTTTTGTCCATCACTTTGTTGCCCCATTTGGGTTTTCTTAGCAAAAATATTGGAGTGATTTGTCATTTCCTTCTCCAGCTCTTCTCACAGGTGAGAAAATTGAGGCAAACAGGGTTAAATGACTCTCCCAAGGTCATACAGCTAGAGTCAAAGACCAGATTTGGACTCACAAAGATGAATCTTCCTGAATCTAAGCCCAGGGCTCTATCCACGGTGTCATCTGGCTGCCATTATTGGTACTGGGTTCTAAATGATTGGACTATATAGTTCTTGAGCTGGAAAGTACCTCAAAACTATCTATTCCAATTCCCTTATTTTACAGATGAGAAAACTAAGGTTCAAGAAGTTGTGACTTTCCGAAGGCCACACAGTCAGTAAATATACAATCCAAGGTCCCATGCTCCAGAACCTATTCTCTTTTGACTAAACCTTGATGTGTACAATTAGTCTGAAATGCCATAGATTATAGGGCTCTTCTGTAAGGCATTCAGCAACAAAAAATTGAAAAACAGTTCATTTTGGCTAATCAGAATCCACCATAACGAATCTCAGGGCTAAGTACTACGGAAAGTGACTAACAGGCCCGGTGTGAGGTATGCAATGGCATAAAACCTCACCCAGACACAAAGTCAGGGAAGGCTTGGGTCAGCTGGGGAAACCAGGACCCAGATTTACAGAAAGGTTTAGAAGCAGAAAAGATCCTTGAGGCTGATCACCACAGCTGGGGAAGAGATAATTCAAGACTGAGAACAACAGGTACCAATTATGGTTTGGCAGGAAGGCAAAAAAGCCTCAGGAAAATGCCAGAGGATTTCATCAGGATAAACTCATACAAGAATTTTCAATTCAAGAGCACCAGATGGCATTTTCTAAGGTACTTTTGTATTATAAACAGAGATTTTTGATATGGTTATTTCCTCAGAGACATAGAAAAAGGTCTCTAGAGGTGGTGTATTTCAGTGCTGGAATACAGCACCAAAGGTTTCAGGAAGCAAGAAAAAATGACTGTGTTTTTTTGGAGGAGCAGAGAGAGGAAGGTGCCAGTTTCTCCTGGGTAGGTTTTATTTTTCATGTTCTCCTTGAACCTTGTCAAAGATGCCCAACCCCAGGAGTGCCTCTTAGTGCCTCTTCCCGGAAACTAGATAGACTGAAAACAAGGTCTGGGGCCTAAAGCATGGAAGTGAAACTGACGAGATTCTGGGGTCCTCTACAGTTGGACCATTCACTTTTCATATGAATTGGGAATTTTTTTTGGGGGGGGACATTTTTCCCTGTAAGGAAAATTGACAGTAGCCTCTTCTCCTGGATATCAAAAGAGAAAGCTTTGAAGGTGCTCTGGGTTCTCTGAGGGAAAGAATCACCAGCTCATAAATATAAAACTAGAAGAGAATTTAGAGGATATCTAGCCTAACCCTTTCATTTTTGCAGATGAGGAAACAGAGGCTTAGAGAGACTTATGGAAAGTCACAGAGGTAGTGTGAAAAGGGGAATTTGAAACCAGGTCTTCTGACTCCAGAGTCAGAACTCTTTTGGCTTTATTGAAACAGAGTGTTTTTTTCTTATTAGTGAAGCAGCCCTCCTTTTCAAAAAAAGTGCATTTATGTACAAGCTAGGTAGCATGGTAACTAGAGCACTGGATTTAGTTAGAGCCAGGAGGTATATAGTTCAGTATTTTCAGTTGTGTCTGGCTCTGTGGGACCCCATTTGGGGTTTTCTTGGCAAAGATACTAGAGTGGTTTACCATTTCCTTCTCCAGCTCACTTTACAGATGAGGAAACTGAAGCAAACAGGGTTAAGTGACTTGCCCAGGGTCACACAGCTAGCGTCTGAGATCAGATTTGAACTCGGGAAGAGAAATCTTCCTGACCTCAGGAGCAGTGCACCACCTACTTGCCCTAGAGTCAGAAGCTTGTCAAATCCTGCCTCAAATATTTACTCCCTGTGTGACCCTCAGCACTACTCTCTGCTTCAGTTTCCTTTCTATAAAATGAGGGCGTTGAACTTGATGGTCTCTAAAATTTATATATATATGTTCCTATACGGCTCTCTCTCATTTCCTTGGCTGTGTTTTCTAGTCAAACACATCTTAATTCTAATTTTTTCTCTTGATCACTTCCAGCTCTGTGAATTCTTCTGTATGCCTCAGATGCAATTCTATTGTCTAACTAATAAACCACTTTTGTCCCTTTTTTCATATCCCTTCATGTTAGTCACTTCCTTTGGAAGCACATCTTCTTTCTGGGAATAGGAGTCTCTGTGGACTAGATCCTGAAAATGACTGGGAGAATCCCAATAGCATGAAGCTTTCTTCATCTCTGTCATGCAAACCTCCTTCCTCTGCACTTTTATTTCCTGTCCTTCCTTTTCAGCAATTTCTTTTTCTGTCTGCTGTGAACCCAGGAGATGTAAATGATATTCTGTGCAAAACCGAGCAAACAATAAGAAAAACAAACGATGGGGACAGGGACTGGACCTTGCATTTCTTTGGTACAGAGAAGATCTGGATGAGAAGACCCTCCCTATGCAAGTTCTCCCTTCCCCCCTTTCTCTGCAAGAAGCAGCAGCAGCAAATAGTAGCCTTAGAGAACTGCCCAGAGCACTGAGGTGGTATCCTTCTTGTCCAGGACCGCATGACAACTATGTGTCAGAAGTGAGGCTTGAACATCGCTCTTGTTGGCTCTAAGGCCAACTTTCTATCCACGATGGCAACAAACTTTTAGTATTCTTAAGTCATGATTTTCGTAATAATGAGAGGACAAAATGAAAGTAATATTATTTTCCTTCTTAAAATAGTAGAAGTTACTTCATTAATAATCTACATATATGCTCACCTCAAACTCTTTCATTTAATACATGGGTGGCCTTGGATCAAGTCACTTAACCTCTCTGGGCCTCAGTTTCCCCATTTGTAAAATGAGAGAGTTGGGCTAAATGATCTTTAAGGTCAAGTTCTTATGACTTCCTGCTGAAATTCTTCTGATTCTTTTCATTTATTCATCCATTATTATCTATCCATCCATTCATACATCTCTTTATCCATTTACCAAGCAATTATTACTGTACTGTATGCAGAACACTGCTAGGCACTGGGGGAAACAAAATTTGGATAAGATTTGGTCCTTACCATCATGAAGCATAGTCTAGAAAAACTCCAGCAATATCTCACATTCCTATAGTATTTTAAAATTCACAAAGTACTTTCCCCACAATTACCCTATAAAGCAATAGCAATAAAAGTTATAGTACTTATAGTATTCATACAGTACTTTAAAATTTGCAATGTGCTTCACATATATGTCATCTCATTTGGTCCATACAGCCACCTTGTGTGGTATGTGCTACTTTTATAATACTCATTTTACAGATGTTTAGAAGAGTTAAGTGACTTGTTCCATCTCACAGCTAATATGTGACTGAGATAAGATTTGAGCTCAGGTCTTGGTGACTCCAAGTTCTATACTTTCTCCCTCATATCACCTAAGGAGGTAGATTGGCCAAGTCTTGCTAATTGTGTTTTACAGATGAGAAAACAAAGCTACACAGAAATTCTGCCTCCTCCAAGACACCTCTTCTGGTTCTATACCTTCCCATCCTTAGCTAGGATTTATCCCTTCTTCCTTGGATTTCCTTATGCCTTTAATGAGTCTTTTCTATGGACTTGATCATATTTGTAATGCTATGCTTGAACCCTACATCCCCAACATTTTAAAGATTAATTTGTAAGCTCTGTGAGGGTAGGTACTTTATGAGTTTTCATCTTTGTATTCCCTGTGCCTAGAGCAGTGCCTTACTCCCAGTAGGCACTTAATAAATGTTTACTGAATGGGATGGTAGGATAAAATCTATTGAACGCACAAGAAGTACCTTCCCTATGACCTGGTAGAATTCCATAGGCCTCTTCCTCACATTGTGAGAATGCAAAAAACCAAAGCAAAACAAAATGAATCATCTAGAAGTAAAGTTGAATTAGATCTACAACAGCTAAGGTTTGAAAAGATCTTTCTCATGTTTCATTTTGGTTTTTTTCTTTCATTTTTTCCATTATTCTTGATGACCTACAGAACTTTCTTTGCTTTATCTATCTGATAACCAGATCCTATCAGTGATTGAAGAGCTTGAAAATGTATGGCTTCTGTACTAGTCAACCCAGGCATAGTTGTGAATATGTAACTCCAATGTCAAAGATATGTATGGATGAAAGGTCTTGTTACCTTTTAAAAATGCTGTCAAATCTGAAAAATTCACTTTTTTTTGGACAGCCAACTTTCTTTGCACCTGCAAGTCCACCACTCCCCAAGCACAGAGAAATGGCCAGACAATTCTATATCCTGCCAGTGACAATTACAGTCTAGTATCTCTTCTTCGGTCTAGTGTCTATCCATTAGTCTAGTGTCTGTCCAGTGTTTATCTGTTCAGCGTTTCTCCTTCACAGTCCCCAAAGCAACATGCCATTCCTTGAAGAAGGCTTCTTTCAGTTGGAAGTCTAAGATTGCTTGTGCTTTTTTGATGCTGACAAGGCTGCTCTTGGTTCTCTCTGCACATTCTATTGGCATACCAGCAAAGCTGCTTTTGGGTTCTCTCTGCACACTCTGTTGGCATGCCGGCAAGGCTGCTCTTGGGTTCTCTCAGCATAGTCTGTTGGCATGCTGGCAAGGCTGCTCTTGGGTTCTCTCTGCACACTCTATTGGCATTCCAGCAAAGCTGCTCTTGGGTTCTCTCAGCATACTTTGTTGGCATCCTCTCTTCTTTATAGCTTCTTATGGTTATTAGAGAGAAAGTAAAAGAGAACAGAGGTCATACTGTCTAACTCCTCTTTACGAATGAAGAGAATGAGGTCCAAAGGGGTTCTGTAAACAGTCCAAGATAACACTGGTGGCTTCCCTTTTTCTCCTCTCAACCATCTGCTCCACAGCTCCTCTCACTATCTCCCGATAGTGATGTCCCTTTCCCATGATCAGCCATACACTTACTACCACTTATGTCCAGTGGTGCCCACCTCCCACCCCTCCCAACCAAGACTCACTTGAGCCTCTACTTCTCATTCTACTCATCATCAGCCCAGTTTCCCCTGAGTCCCTCAGCATTGATAGCTCATTGTGCTGGGAGTAAGGCTACAATGCCGTGTTTGGGATGGCTCCGTGCCATTCCCATCATCAACTATCTTTCCAGTTCTCTTTAATATCCTGCCTTACTACATTAGAATGTAAGTTGCTTGCTTGTATCTGTATCTGCAGTGTTTAATAGTGCATGGGACAAAACAAATGCTTAATAAATTCTCTATCTTTCTTTGTTTTTCCCTTCCTTCCTTCCTTCCTTCCTTCCTTCCTTCCTTCCTTCCTTCCTTCCTTCCTTCCTTCTTTCCTTCTTTCCTTCCCTTCCTCCTTTTTAGTCTGTCTATCTGTCTGTCTATCTATCATCTATCTCTTGGTGGAAGTCAACTCTTTCCTGGTCCAGTTCCTTCTCCAAAGTCATCTAAATATTGTTTCCCACCTTTGGTAGAAGCAGGACTAGGAGTTTCTCTCCTGGCCCATTCAAAATATAGCACTTTATAAGTTAAGGTCTCTAAGTAAAGATTTCTGCCCTTATCCTGAGTAGTCAAAACAAGCTTTTCCTTTGGAACCTGTCTCATTTAATTGCAATGCTGTCACCTGGTGATGCATATTGGTCATGCATAGGACCAATAAAATACTGGAGTAGGTCTCTCTGTATCCTCTCATGGAAAAATGCCTCTCTCTTTTCTAGTACTCTTCCTAATATTCTTATCTGGGGAATTGTGGGCAATGTTTGTCATTGACCTCCCCCAGGGTGATATGTGCATTCTTTACCTCCACTCTAATATCTTTCTAATACCTCCTATTATTTTATGTATTTATTTATCTATCTATTTTTAGGGCAAAGATATCTCTCCCTTCCTACAGGGATATGCATGAACGTACTGTTTCCATTGCAAGCCAGTTTTATACTGTGTCAGATGGGGGAAGTTTGGATTCAGTTATCCAATGTCTCTAGCAGTTCAAATTCTAGTATCTTAAAATCCCTAAGTGTAAGGTCTTACAATTTCTGTAATTAGCCATCAGTTGGAAGCATGAAATAATTAATGGGACTCCATAAGGTGCTGGTTCTATTTCCCAACCTCTTTCATGCCCAAGGAACACTTGCAAATGTTGAAATTTGTCACAGCACCCTGGGAAAGGAGTCAAGGATCCATACAACTATTATTGGAAATTGATACAGAGGGATGCTCTTGTACGAGGAGAAGGAAGATGGCAAATAGCAGTGCTCTTGGTTATTGACTGACTACGAAGAAATGGTTATTCATTGGACAAAAAATGTTATGTAATATGGGTATTTATGTACATAAATACATAATGAATTATTCAATTTTCCATACAAGCCACCCCCATAATTTTTAAATTCATTGACTGAGAAGCCTATAAATAATAGAGTAAAAATATGTGTTATAATTTATCAAGAGAAAATAGCTATTTTTGTAAACATGGAAAAAATAAGAAGTGCTTTCTTTTTTTTTCATTTTTCTTAAATTGTTTAGCACTCCAGGTTTCCAAAAGCTTGGCTTTTATGACCACAAAGTTAGTATCAAATTTTATGTGTTTATTTTCTTTTTGTGGTGATATGTGTGTAGGTAAATCAAAAGAGCATTAGATGAAATGCTACACTGAGTTTGTGGTGAGGTAATGGGATTATTATGAGGTGTTTTGCGTATCATTTCTAAGACTTGTTGTTAAAGGAGGCTTCTTCTTTTAGACTGACATAGCATTGTGCGATTACTTTCTGAAAACGACTAGGGGAAAACCTGCCCCATGAGTGCTTTGGGCTTTGAAGCAAAGAAAATGCCTGCTCCCCCATAACCATGACCACTCATCTATCATCTTTACATAGCACCTTGTATGGTACTCTACACAGTTGGGTCACTAAATAAATATTATTAACTGATTCCCTAATAGGAAACAACTCAAAACATGGCTTTCTTCACCTGTTTTGGGTGAATTATATTTTTTGGCAAGATTCAGGGATTCATCAAGGCAAAGAAAGGGTAAGGAGAGAAAACACACTTCATTTCTGGCAAACTGGTCTGCTAGCTGTTCTCCATTCATGACATTCCAAGTCCTGCCTTCCTGCTTTTGCATAAATGATCATCCAAGTCTGGAACACATTTCCTTTTCCCTTCTCTCTGAAAGAGTGCCTAGCTTCCAATGCTTATTGAACTGAATAGAAAGTTTCTAGGCTTCCTAGCCTAGGAAAAAGAGAGCCAGATAAGATTTGTAAACATTTCTTTAGCAAGAATTTAATGTAACAATTGCCCAACCCTCTCCCACACTCCCAAACTCTGGGTTTACAAAGACCTGGTTAAATCTTGAGGCACATCACACAAATCATTCTTTGACTCATTACCACTGTTCTATCTCTTCATAACAGACCAAGTTATATGACAAATGAATGCAAAGTAAATATGTGTAATCAAATTAGAATGGCAAGATTATTACAAGTAATAAGCTTGGGTATCAAGCTATCTCAGTTAGTGTTGTGTTCCTTCTTCGTTTTCGAAGAGGACCATGACATCAGAGAAATGATGACATGACTTGCACTTGACTTTGTTTTGAGTGAGGGAGGATTGTACAAGGTCATGAGTCTCACTTTCTCTTCCTGAGCCATATGGATCCAGTGGCCAGATATTCATCGGGATGACTAGAGATGGCCCAGGATGCACTGGGAGACCTTGGCCTTTTAAACCAAGGTCTTTTCAAGTACTCACTTAAAGTGAGGTAATGTTCATTCAATGAATAGGACTCTTTAAAAAGTAGTCAGAGGATAGTCCCTTTAAACAGAAAAGAAAAAAAAATCAATAAATAAATCAAGCTGAGAGGGACAGGAGCCTTAGGGTTGTTATTTCCTCTTCTAAGTGACTCTCATTCCTATGTCTCCTGAGAATCCTGATCTTGACTCCCAAATAAAATTGTTCTCCCAATACGGAAGAAAGGAAGGTCAAAGTTACTCATAGGAAGGTGCTAGTAAAATTAGCTGTAACTCTTTGGAGTAATTGCTGCCTAGAAATGTCTCCTGTTATTATCATGTCTTTCCCTTTTCTCTTTGACTGTACCTCAATTCCTCTAAACCTGTGTCCGTGAGATTCATATCCTTTAAAAAAATTGCATGCTCTGGAGGTGCATGCTCATGATATTGCCACACATTAAATTATACTCACAGTCTACTGAAAGAAACAGCCCATCAATAGGTAAGTTCTTCCTTAGCACTATGGAAACACGGGACCTGACTACAGATGCACTTATTTTATTAACATAGAATTGTCTGCTGTTGCCAGATTTACCCTATTCATGAATAGATGGGACCAAGTTTGTGGGAAACCAAGACAGATTATGTAGTGACTTCTAGGAGCTAAGTTTTACTCTGGTGGAGAACAGTACCCACACAACTGAAATGATGGTTGCTTGAAATATACATATATACACGCAAGACTAAGGAACACAGTAAAGAGAAGTATATGTTTTAGATAGATAAACAGAAAGATATGTATATGTTTATCTTTCCATATAAGGCACAGGACAAAGTTAACCTCATTTAAATATTCAAGGCAGAAATGAGATTGTTTTGTTTTTTTTTTTCTTCTCTTTTGCTAATGCATGTCTACAGATCATAGGGACTCAAGCACATTATCTGAAACAGAAATTCCACTGTTGTACAAAATAAAATTGCGAATATATGTATACACACACATACATACACAGTGTATCTTGCTGCATGTCACAGTTGTTTGGTTTTGTTTGGACAATGTTTGGTTCTCATTCACTTTGTTTTCCAATGTGAATAGTTAGGAAAATCTCTTTCATATTACTCTGAATTTCATTAAAGAGTCTGCAGTGTTCTGAAGCTTGGTGCAATTAATTCAACATTGTCTATGAATAGGAACAATTAAAGAAGTGGCCATCAACAGGGAATCCTTTTGTTTGGACCATGCTTGGGAACTTCCAGAACAAGGGTTCTTAATCTGTGTGTGTGTGTGTGTGTGTGTGTGATAGACACTGTTTGTGATAGACACTGTGTGTGATAGACAAATGTGGGAAAGCCTATGGGCCCCTCTTCAGAATAATGGTTTTTTCTTTTTAATAATAGAACTGCTAGAACATAAAACTATAAGAACCTTTAATATATTTTAAAATAAGATTTTTAATTTTCTAGAGTATGACTAAAGCAAGGATATTCTCTAAAGATAAAAGAAAATATTCTAATCTAATGTATGGTCAGTAATCTTCGGCATCTCTCCCAAAATTTCTCACAGTCCTTTTCTTGATTCTCCTTTGACCCTATGCATTATATTAGCATATTGATTTGTCAATATAATAATGTCACATTATGTTCTCATTCTAATGGCCCCCTTCAATGTAAACTATTTGAGAGCAGAGTATTTTTTTTAAATCTTTGTATTACCAGCAACCAGTACAAAGAAAAGTGTTAAACGATTCCTTATGGGCACCATGTGACCAGACAAGGTAATTAGCTAAAAAAGCAAAGCACCGTGAGGGGGAAAACAATGTGGCATATGATAGGTGAGTCAAGCCACCTCAACAAATGTCTCCCCTCATATTTTGTTAGAGACCAAAAGTCTTAGGAATAACAATGGTGCTTATACTACTCTGTACAGCTTAGCCCTTAAAGCCATCCGTTGAAAAGACCAATCCTTGTAGAGAAGAGGTCCACCATCCCCCTGCTCAATAACACCAACCACTGACCAAATGTCACTGATGGGTAAATATGTCCCTGGGAGCAGCAATCTCATGTCCCCTTCCCCCTACCACTCCCAGTCCTGGCCTAGACCACCAGCCTTTCTTCCAGCTTGTCAAATGATTCAGGATCTGTAATGTGTGTGCTTCATAAATGAAAATGACATTAAAGAAGATCCATTACCATCTGTTTTGCCACTGTACCCTAAAGACCAAAGTGTCTTTCCATCTGACTTGCAGCTGAAATTTCCTGCGTGTGTTTTCTCACCCTATTAAAATACAGGGCCAGGACTGTCTTCCTTTTTTATTAGTATCTCTATCATTTAGCACAATTCTTCACACATAGAAGAGACTTAATACAACCTTTTCCACTCATTACTCCATCAATTCAGTCATTTAATAAATATTTACTACATTGCATATTTTTTGCTGGAAACAATATGGAAATATCATTAAAATCAACACTATTTTAACTATTTTGGAATTCTTTATTTTTCACGCTAGATGGAGATTTTCAAGTCTTTCAAAGCCTCTTTATGCTCTATTTGCTAAGTGAGAGATGAGACAACTTGTTCTTGGGTTTGGCTTCAGCTTCATTTCCGTGGTGTGTGGTCAGAAGGGCTTTGTAGCCCTGGCTGCCAGAAGCCATGTAGACTGGCAGTGGGGCTGCTGCCCTGAGCCAGTGACATGACTGCGTCTTTTCCTCGTTCCCCAAGAGAACAATGGGCACCTTTTCACAGGGAGGAATAACCTATCTTGGAGCCAGGGTTTAAAAGTGCCAAATTCAGGAATAGAAGAAATCAAGTCAAGAAAAGATAAACTATGTGTTCAAAAGATACTTTCATTCTTTCCTTAAAATCAAGTAACAATTAAAACTGTTTCCAAGAAAACTGACTATAGTTACTGTCAACGTGAACAGGTGGAATCTAAATGTAAGATTATGTCCCTTATGGGAAAGTTGAAAGCTGTAAGAGACAAAAGAAAAAAAGAAAAAGAAAAAAACAAATAAAAGAATGAAGACTTTTCAGTTGTAAATGAAGCATCCTACATCTTGGAAGGATTTTTGAGACTTTGAATAGCTTGTCTATATAATAAAGACAATAGAGACAATGAATTTGTCTCAGGGCACAGTTTATTTTCTTACCTAGACACTCATTTGCATAAGACTTAACAGAAATCTAGGAGATGTACTGGGATGCCCTGACGCATAGAACGTACTTGATAAATGTTTATTGGGTTGGAGGATCACTAACGGATGAGCTTAAGTTGAGGTCTCTGACATTTCATTCCAGATATGAAATCAGGAAGAACTGTTCAGTAGAATCCATTCCTCTCTCACCTGCAGCTTTGTAGGCGACAAATATCAGAATAGAGGGCCTAAAAGACAAATATGAGAATTTCTTAAGAGGTTCCTGACAACCTTGGGTTAAGAGTCTCTTCCTAAATGAACATAGCACATTTATCAGAAAAAAACATTGTTACATCTCAGCTAAAAGAGCACAGTAACACACAAGACTAGAATTGGAAAAGACAAGCCCTGAAGAGAAAGTCCAGGGAATCTAACAGATTGGCTCATCCAGTAGATGTGCCACACCATGTCTTGGGGCTTAGCTAATGTCTCACTTTCTGCAAGAAACCTTAACCAGTCTCCTTTAATTTTAGTGGTTTTATAGACGGTGAGGAAGGAATAAAGGACAGAGAGAAACTGAAGATGAGAAAGAATGAGAATGATTGATGGGACAAATTCTTAAAGGAGATGTGATGGGATCAAAGGCATAAGTATAGGGATAGACTTTGATAAAAAAAAAACATTTTTTTTAAGGAACTAGCATTTATTAAGCATCTGCTATATGCCAGGTACTACAAATGCTGGGAATACAAAGAAAGGCAAAATAAAACTCAATCAAAAAAAAAAAAATCTAAGCAAAGATCCTTAGAAGTTATTAGTCCCAATCCTTCTGAAGGAAGGACCTTAGAAATCTTTGAGTCCAATATTTTCATTTTCCAAATAAGAAAACTGAGACCACAAGAGATTAAATGAGTTGCTCATGTCACACAGCTAAATGTCTAGTCTAGTAAGAGGTAATATCTGAACCTAAATCTTGCTGACTCCAAATTCAGTGTTCTCTCTATACTACACCACATTGCCTCTTTGGAGGGCTAGCACTATGTTGTCCTTTCTGTTTCCACCATATAACACAATGTTGCATATATCAGAAAGAGAACTCCCAGTGAAAGAGTTCTCTTCATTAAAGCCAGATCACAGATCTTCTTTGACTTAGGAGGTAAATCCTTAGGAGATGCCTGAAACACTGAGAAATCCATTGACTTGTCCAGATCACAGTTGGTAAACATCATTGGGGCAGGACTTGAACCCAGAACTTCCTGATTTGAAGTCTTGTGCTTGTTTCACACCATATCTTGTTTAATCAATGTTCATTGAATGAATGAATTAATTCATCTTTTATTCTACTCAGATATAAACATTCAGGTCCATACCTTTTACATATACAGATGAATTTTAACATCAACATATGGCTGAATGCAGGATCAATGTGGTCCAGTGGAAATAACTTCAAATTTGAAGATTTGGGTTCAAATCCTTCTCTTTAAATCAAATATGCCATTTACTGTCCCTTTAGCTGATCTCATCTTGTCAATGAGGGAATTGTACAAAGTGATTTCTAGACTCCCTTCCAGCTCTAAATTTCTGATCTCATTGCACAGAAACAAATTTGTACTTTGGAAGCTCCATGGTATATGCAAAAGAATACTCAGTTTCCATTCAGGTGTCCTGTATTTTCATCCAAGTATAACAACAAGTGGATTCATGATTCAAGTCAATTCAAAGTTCTTTCTATTTCTTCCATTACTGTGGAGTTAAGGGGTATGAAAGGTGGTAGCTTAGGTTCCTCCCAATTATAAAAATCTATGATTCTGTGTAAATATGATCACTTGCCTTAATTTGCACTCAGATGCCTGATTTATATATTTCAAGTTTAAATTTCCTATTCTCTGGACTTGAAGAATGACAGCTAATTCTTGCCCCCTTTGTTAAGATCTGCAGATGCTGTTTTGACTCAAATAGTTACTATTGTTGAAAGAAAATATTTTTGGAATAACGTTCTTATTAGTGAGTGAGGTAAGTAGGTTATGCATAGGGCTGAAGTGGCAGGAGATCCGGGTGATACTTATGAAAGGCTAATCTGCAGACCTTTGCAGCAGGAAGATTTTGAAAAAAATATTTCCCTGAGCACCTTTTTACTGAAGAATGTAAAGGGCATCAACTTCTAATTGGACTACATGGACATGAGTCAACTTCCATATTGTTCAGGCAAGCATTACTTGTACCCATTCCTGAAAGGAAGACCACAGCTGTTGAGCGGAGCCCAGCAAAGCAATATTAACAGCTTAGGAAAGAAAGTGAAGAAGACTATTTATCCCCCTGAAATTTTCTCAAACAACTATGTCTAACCTGAAAATGTGGCTTCAATCCCTTGCACAACTGCTATTTTCTTTAAAACAAAGGTTTTTGCTTTTTTTTCATAAAGTCTCTTTTGATTTTTCTTTTTTTGCTGCTGGCAGGAAAACAGCACATTTGGGGCCAAGACATTCAAAAATGATCTCCCAGGGGGTGGAGGAGGGACATGGCTTCTGAGCCCACAAATAGTTGCAGGTGCAAAAAATGTGCACACGAAAAGGGAGGTCTGGTTGAGGCCCCTTTTAAAATATAGCCTTTTAAGTTCAATAAATTTCTTTGCTCTTCCTTTTGTAGGCTCTGCTTTCCTCCCACGCTCATATGCTTAGGCCCTGGCTCCAATGTGGCCTCCAGAAGGAATCTTCATGTTTGTTGTGAAGTTTTCCATAATTACATAATAGCAGAAGTCTGAGTTCGTGTTGAGGTGGCTGAAAAAATGCAAGCCCAAGGATTACAATCACATAATTAGCTCATTTACAGTAAGAGCCAAGTGCTCCTTCCTGTGTCAGGCTTATAGTGGATGGCCCGAAAGGGCTTCCTCCCATTTTCTGAATCACTTCTCCATGATATTCCAATAGGCCAATCACCCTCAGGTGTTTGACAGTGATTCTTTGGGTTGTGGCTGGGCTGCGTGCAGGAACACACGCATACACACACATATAGAAACACACACACATACGCCATTTATTTGATGAAGGAGGTAGGAGCAATGAAACCAAAGAGTTGTGGTTTCTTTGAATGTCTTTCTGTCTGAACAGTGGCAGAACCAGTATGGAGGTTGTCTGGCCCGCAGCACCTTGATTAATCATTCATCCATTCAGTGTCTAGAAAGCTTTATCCCCTCCCTTGAGGAGCTGAGGGCTGAGGTGAAGGGAATAAAGAGAATAGTTAACTAAATTTTAGTTGTTACTTGATATAAACAACTTTCCAAACCTGACATCCTTAGTTATTAGCACTCTTTCCCTCTTGAATTTATTTTATGTTAGTTTGATTATCTTTCGCATTTAATTTCTTATGTCCCTGTTGTCTCTTCTGCCCATCTGTACCACCTCCTGACTCTAGCAGAACATAAGCTAAATGAGAACCAATCACTTAACTTTTGCTTTTGAGTCTCTGGAATCTGGTTGCAGATTTTGGATATAATACTATAGTATCTCAGGACTCAAGAGTTGGAAAGGACCCCAGCTGCGATCTAGTCTAACATAGGTCTGAAAAGAATCTCCATTATAATGTACTGGGTGAATGATCATGTAGTCTTGGTTAGAGATCTCCAAAGAGAGAGAACCCACCACCTATAAGGCAGACTAATCTATTTTTGATAGTCACTTACATGTGTGCTGACTGGTCTAGTTGAATTCGATGTACACTCAGAAGTCAGCTCTTTAGCTCTTGATATCATTTCCCCAGTAAGGCAGATGGTGAAAAAGACATGTTGTTATTATGCAACTAACTTATCACTTCCTTCCTTTCTATAGAGTTGTTTGCATGTTGTCTGTCCTATTAGACTGTAAGTTCCTTGACAGCAATCAATCAATAAAGTTATTAAGTGCTTAGTATGTGCCAGGCACTGTGCTAAGCAATGGAGACACAAAAAGAAACAAAAGATAGTCCTTGCCCTGAAGGAGCTCATAGTCTAATGGGAGAGATGACAAGTCAACAAGTCTATCCAAACAAGCTCTCTACAGGATAAATAAGAAACAACAGAGAGAAGACACTAGAACTAAGAAAAGTTCAGAAAGCCTTTCTGAGGATGGTGGGATTGTAGTTGGGACTTAAAGGAAGTCAGGGATAGCAGTAGGAAGAGGTGAGGAAGGAGAACATTCCAGGTATGGGATATAGAGAAAATGCCTAGAGACCAGTGTCCCTGGATCAGAGTATGTGTAAGGGGGTAAGGTGTAAGAAGACTGAAAATTGGGGGGTGGTGACAGGGGGGTGGTCACAAAAGATTTTGCACACCAAACAGAGCATTCCTGTATTTGATCCTGGAGATGATAGGGAGCCACTAGGGTTTATTGAGTACAGTGATGTGATATGATTGAAACCTATGTTTCCAGGAACATCACTTTGGTGGCTGAATGGAAGGTAGATTGGAGGGGGGAGAAACCTGAGGCAGGCAGACCCACCAGCAGGCTGCTACAATAATACATGTGTGAGGTAATGTGGGTCTACACCAGAGTGGTGGCGGTAGTAGAGGAGAGAAGAAGGCATAAAGGAAGATGAAATTGACATCATTGACAACAGATTGCATGTGGGAAGTGGTGAGACATAGTGAGAAGATGAAAAATGCTCCTATGTTGAGAGCTGGGAAGATGGCAATGCTTCTACAGTACTAGGGAAGGTAGTGGTGGGGGAAGAGTTTAGGGGAAAGATGATGAATTCTGTTTTGCCCTCATAAATGTATTTTTCCATATTGATCTTTGTGTGTACTTGTTCTGGTCATACTGTTATTCTCTTCTTTGTTTTATTTTACATTACTTATATACCTCAGCGCAGCACATTGAGAACTGTGATTTTAGAGTATCAATGTGTTTACTCTAATGACAATCAATGAAGAAAATAGTTTTTAATAAAGTGTTACTAGGTCTTTTGCATTTTTATCTATTTTTTGCCCCTTTCCAGTTTCATTCTAAATTCAGTAAGGATGATCTGGATCAACTGATCTACCACAAGCTTTCTATAAACTTGTCTATACATGCTAAACGCTGAATAATATGAAAAATGAAATTGACTATCTCTAAACAAACAGGAAATCACTAGTTACCAGAGTAGGAGTCATTTCTGAATCAGCTGTCTTATTTTCCCTGTTTCTTATAAATTTCTGAGGCAATAATGTTCATAGTCATTCACCTTTCTCGTTTATAAGATTTTATAAATGAGTCCATAATCTACACCTGTGTATTGCATGGATAGCCCTATCTATCCACTTGTCCAGGTGAATAAATATTTTCTGGTCGTTGCCTGTGTCAATGTCCATATTTTATCCATTTCCCACTTTATGGTGTCAATATGCTTGCCTAAATGAATCAGATTGGAATTGTCTTAATGGCACACTGAATCTTCTTTATTTTTATTCTTTTTTCTAATTATATTTTGACCTTCATCTCTGTTCTAACAAGTCTACAGTCTAACTATATACAAATAGTTGATTGAGAAATGACTCTTAAATTGGAAACTAGTGATTTCCTATCTGCTAAAATGTCATTAATTTCATTTTTATGTTGTTCAGTGTTTATCATGTAAAGCTCCTACCAACTATCCTTTTAATGAAAGTGTTAATGATATGTAGGCATGAGATTTTTGTGTATCCTCTTTATTTTCTTAATATTGAGCCATTTTCCAGTTTTTTTCCACCATTCTTCCCATTGTTCATCTTTGCATTGAAGTATTGAGTAATAAATGTTAATTTAATTTGGAGAGACTTAACAAGTTCTTCATAAAATTTCTGCCTTCTCATCTTTTGCAACAGATGTCAGTACATGAGCTGTAATTACTTTCCTGGTGGTATATTTGCAACTTTTCATTGTGAGCACTGTGACGCAAGCTGATGAAGAATGACATGGCCTCTCAATTTTTAACCTTCTTGATCTCTGTACAGTCTTGATACTGATGATTATCCTGTCCTCCTGAATATTGCCTTGTCTCTGTTTTTGTTTGCTTGTTTGTTTTGACATTACTCTCCTGGTTCTCCTACCTATCTGACCATTTCTTATCAATGTCCTTTATTGGGCTATCATCTATAGCTGGGGTAGGAAACATGAGGTCTTGAAGTCAAGTGTGGCCCTTTAGGTCCTCAAGTAGGAATTCTATGAAGTTTGGACTCAGTCAAAGGGCTGCACTCAAGGACCTAGAGGACCACACATGGCCTTGAGGTCTCAGGTTCCCCATCTCTGATCTATACTGAATCTCCTAATTGCAGATGTACCCAAAAATCTGGCCTGTGCCTTTTGTTCTGTCTTTACTCTCTCTTATTCTGTGAATTATTATTTCCTTGAAGCTGGGCAGATCTAGTCTGACTATATAAAGACAGTTGATTCCGAAATGACTCCTACTTTGGTAACTGGTGATTTCCTGTTTGTTAAGATGTTAACATTTCAACGTGACTGTCCTATAGATATCTCAGCCTCAATATATCCAAAACTATATTCATTACTTTAAACCCTTGTCTCCCCTCATTCAGAACTTCCCTATTTCCTTCTGTCAAGGGCACCCATCCCCTTCCTTTAAGTTATGCAGATTCATTTTCTCAACTCATCACCCTCAGATCAAATATCCACATCTTGTTCCTTCTGCCTTTATAACATCTCCCACATTTGTCTCCTCTCTACTCACATTAACCTCCTAAGTTTGGGCCCTATGAGATCTTGTCTGTATTGCTGAGATAGCTTCCTAACTAGTAACCCTACATCCATTCCAATCCAGCCTCCACTTAGCTACCAGAATGATTTTCCTAAAGCACAAGTCTGACCGTGTCACTCTTCTATTCTACAAACTTTGAAATCAAATATATACTTCTTTATTTTGTGTGTAAATCAAGCCCTTTACAACCTGATATCAAACTACCTTCCCAGAGTTTTTACACATGACACCACTCTACGATACTTGTACTTCAGCCAAACTAACCTTCTTACTGTTCCTTACACATTACACTCCTCCCACCTTCATGTCTCCCTTAACTGATCCCTACCTCCAAGTACTCCTTTCTGAATTGTCTTTGAATACCTGATTTCCTTCAAGGTTCAACTCAAGAGCTTCTGCATTCAATCTTTCCTAGTGCATTCCTCTCAAATCTGCCCTCAAATATTTTATGCCATCTTTCCCAGATAGATAGTAAGCTCTTTGTAGGTAGGAACCATTTTTTAATCTCTCTTTATATCTCTAGTACCTATGATGGTACCTGAAACATAGTAGGTGCTTAATAAATGCTTGTCAATTGAATTCTGTTGCTTTTAAGCGCACAATAAAACCAATTCCTTTATTTGTCTTCCAAAAAGAGTCTGTCAGCCATCTTTCCAGGAAATTAGAGCTTCCTTTTGTGTTTTGGTTTCATTTAAAGTGAAACTTTCAAACTTTCAAAATTCATATCCCTCTAGTAACAGATCCACTCAATCACTGAACAATGATCTTAATGATAATACCAACTATTTAGTTAATGGTTATGGGTAATCAAAAAACTTAATGGTTCTTATCACCCTCTCTGTCCTTCCTACTCCTTCTGCCCCCTCCCCCCTCAACTTGTTCCCAATACTCTGCTACCAGCACTGAAAAAGTAGAAAGATGTTGCACAGATCTGAGTCATTTGGTATATTTTTCCCATGAGTTGCCATGGTCAAATAGTTCACCACAAAATGGGCAGCCTACTGATGATGATCTTTCCCAAACGCAGACAGCCTGAACCTCAAAAGAGACATAATTTGTTGCTGGAACCATATTCAAAACCCTTTCAATATAAAAGAGGTTGACATCCATTGGCATGGCCTTTGGGAATCCAGGACCACCTCCTTATTACAATGAGGCATTGGAACAGGACTTCATGCAGCAACACTACGGGCAACAAAAATGACATTTTTAGCTAAATGAGAAACAAGAATATTGGAGGAAGGGTATGATTACTGCTCAGAATGATAAGAGAATAGATGAGAAGAGATTTATTTCTCATTTTGTTTATTTTCCCTACAAAAAAAAATTATCATCACACTGGGAGTTAAAAGGAGGTGGAAACTGAAGAGAGGTAAGGAGATGACAAGCCCCTCCATGAGCTTAGGTCACTGAACCCAGATCAATAGTCTGTCTCAGTGTAGCAAGAAATACTATATGATATTAGAGCTATTATCACAGTAAAAATGCTGCATTAAACATGGGTAAGCTAAAGGTCATCTCAATTTTCATAAGACAGAAAAGTCTTCACACTAGAGGCCTTATGACCAATGAACTTGACTTAGGTTTCTGGGGGGAAAAATTAGATGAAAATATTGCTGTTGTTTATAGACCATCAAACACTACCACCAAACATGCAACTCATCTTATTTTCTTACTGGCATCAGATGCAAGAATAATTTCTGAATCAGTAGTCTCCATATAGTCCCTCAAACTAGACCATCAACACAAAAAAGGCAAAAATCAGCATCAAATTATTAAAAAGGGATAAAATAAAAAATACTACATGAAATTACAACTCCAACATGACCAATTCAAAGAAATAATTATTCTCAAAAAATGGAAAGTTGATATAGAAGAAGTGACACTATTGTATAAAAATCAAAGGACAAGAAATCCAAAATATTGCATGATCATCTGTGGAAGGTCTCTATTATGGGTAGACTGTGTTTGGTGCAGTGGATAGATTGCTGGGCCTGAAGTCAGAAAGACCCATCTTCCTAATGTCAAATCTGATTTCAGACAACACCAGCTGTTTCATCTTGGACAAGTCACCTAGCCCTGTTTGCCTCAGTTTCCTCATCTGTTAAATGAGCTGGAGAAGGAAATGGCAAACTACTCTAGTATTTTTGCCAGGAAAACACCAAATGGGTTTAGGATTCGAAACAACCACACATCAACAAAAGCTCTGTCTTTTGAGGACTGATGAGAAAACTTAGACAGGAATCTCATAGGATGACCAGGCATAGAATGAGCTTCAATCTGCATGACTGGAGACATTCTTACATTGATAACATCACGAATTCTTTGAAATAATAACTCTTATTAGATAAATGTTATTTTGAGAATTTAGACTGTGAAGCTATGATAACAAAAAACCACTAAGGAAAAGGTCACACTAAGTTAAACTCCATTGTTTTCAAAGCTGTATTATGTTGATCAATCCCAATCCTATCAGGATCTCATTGATAAACTTTGTTGGTAGATCAAGGGAATGTCACTGGCAAAATATACTTGGATTTTGAAAAGGTCTCTACTAATACACTTATGAATAAAATAGAGAAATGCAAGTTCAATAACAATATATGTGGATATTTAGAATTTGGTGGATTACTTGACCCACAGAGGAACTATTAAAGAACTTACGTCTTTAGACTCTGAGAGAAGTCACCATTGGTTTGACCCAAGGGATGAGTCTTCGTCTTTTGTTGCTCGATATCAATGACTTAGATGAAGGTACAGAAAACATGTTTATCAACTTTTATAATAATAGTGAATATTTATATAGTGCTTGAAGGTTTGCAAAACTCATTACAAATATTTCATTTGATCCTTACCACAGATTTTATTTTCTCCATTTTATATGTGAGGAAACTAAAGCATACAGAGTTTAAATGACTTGCTCAGGATCACAAAAGTATTGAATACCTAAGGCAAGATTTGAACTCAGGTATTCATGATTCTAGATGTAATACTTTAGCCATTGTACCACCTAGCTGCCTATAATAATAAGTAGCATTTATATAGGACTTTAAGGTTTTCAAAGTGGTTTCATTATCTCCTTAATTCACACAATAATCCTGGGAGGAAGGTGTTACTAATATCTTCATTTTACAGATAAGGCTGGGAGTGGGTAAATGAAGGTGACAAAGGAAGTTACTTTCTGAAACAAGATTTGAACTCAGATCTTCCTGACTCCACATTCATCACTTTATGCACTACATCCCCTATCTGCATAAAACAAAGCTAGGAGGGACTTATCAGACATATAGGAAAATCAGAAATGAAAATAGGCTAGAAGTTCAGACCAACTTTGTTAAGATATCAATAGGAATAAATATAAAATCTTGCAGAGATTTTATAGAGGGTCAACATAGCATAGTGGTTAGGAAGACTTGGGTTCAGGTTCTACCTGTAACACCTATTGGCTTTGTGACCCTGAGCAAATTACCTATCCTTTAATATTCTAGGCAGCTCCCAAGACTGAAAACTACAACAAAGATATGGACCTGTGCTGGCAGTGAGAATCTCCTCACCCCAAAGTTCTCTGTACTGATAAAATCACACATCAGGTCTTATCTTAATCCCTGTCTCTAAATATAAAGTCTTACAATGGGAATAAAAAATTCAGTTGTAGAGGATGGGGAACACATGGCTAGACAACAATTCTTATGAGAAAAGTCTGGGTGTTTTCTCAGTCTGTAAGTTCAATATGAGTCAAAGTGTGACATGGCAGCCCAAAGGTTCATGCCATCTTTGGATGCATTCGTGCAGTCATAGCGTCCAGATTGAGAGAGGTGATAGCTCTACTCACATCTGGAGTATTCCATTTGTTCAGTTCTGGGAGCCATATTTTAGGAAGACTATTGGAAAACTAGAACAAGTCCAGAGGAGGACAGTGAGAGTAGTTAAAGGACTGGAGATCATGTCATATGAAGATTCCTTTAAGAAAATGCAGAATCAGCCTGTAAAGGAGAAGAGTAAAATGAGATCTGTCTTGAAGTATTTCAAGGAATGTTATGTTGATGAGAGATTAAACTTGTTCTGCTTGGCCCCAGAGGGCAGAACAAGAAGCAACAGATGGATGTTGTAAGAAAACAGATTTATATTCAATTTAAGGAGAAACTTTGCTAACAATTAGAGTTCTCCAAAAGTGGAAGGAGCTATCTTAGTAGGCAGGAAACAGTTGCCTACCACTAAGGCCTTCCAATGAACAGGGGGCATTTTTTGTTCTGGGTTATGTTGACCTTGGAAATTACCTTAGAAATCCAATCCAAGACTCATACTCCATAGCTCAATTCAACAACTATTTATTAAATATATACTATGTATAAATGACTGTAGGAGTCCCTAAGGATATAAAGATGAGTAAATGGCTTAGAGATTTTCCTGTGATGGCAGGAATATCATCAGAGACCTTTACTTCGTACCCCTCTCTTCTAATGTTTTTGGTACTTCCTTGAGGATTGTGGAAATTTCTAGAAAATTTTCATGGCCAGGAGTCAATTGCCATGGAGTGTGATGGTGATTGAAAGGGCAAATGAAAAAGCATGTGTATTTATACACAGTCTAGGAAAACTCAGCAGCATGTGTTGACTTTGTGGACTCAACATATAATATGAAGGGGAAAAGAGGTGAAGAGAATCCATATGCCTAAACTTAACTGGGAATAATGGCCTGAGACCTTTTGAGAGAGAAAAGGTGAAAAAAATAGCTGACATCTCACAGCAGCTTGAATAGATCTTTTTCTAAGTCATCTGGAGCAGGTTAAAGACAGAGCTAAACGTGCGTTGGTGAGAGCCGCCAGGTGAATGCCCCGAGTGGTCTAACTCTCAGAAAGTAATGATACTTTTCCAAAGCAGCAGCATAGTATCAATTAGAAGCATCAATAGTACTAAAAGTACCATGATACCAATGATTCATAGTGATGAGCACTAGAAAGGGGAATGGGATGGATTAAATTCTGAAATCCTCCAAAGACCAGATACAGGAGCAGGTCGCCTAGAATGAATTTATAGACTCAAGCAGTTTTGAGGTCAAAGTAAGGTTTGTTGTTTTTTTTTTTTAGGGAACTTGAAAACTTAGAGGGGTACAGGTAAAGTTTATATAAGATATTCTACAGTAAAATATGTACCAAATATGCTAACTAGGTGATTCACAGGGAGTGATTAAGGAGTGGTTAGTTCTTAAAGGAACATGCACTCAGTATCTACGGCACTGGTATTTTGTCCAGAATTTATCAGGAAATAGCCCAGGTGGGGTTCTACATGGAGGTGTGGTTTTAGGCCTGAAATGTCACTAAGTCAACTAACAGGCAGGACTGACTGAGGAATACCAGGCTTCTTTCATCAATGTCTTCTTAGACAAGATAAATGTAAGAGAGTATATGTGTGTCTAAGTGTAGGATACATATGATTGGTCAGTGAGTAGTAAATGTCATTATGACCCAGTACACAGCCAGCTCAGCCAGTACATAGCTGGTTCAAACTAATAAATTCTATAGAAGCAGCTGGCTACTGTAGCAGGAAGGGAAATAGCAGTTGCTGCTAGGGCAGGCTGTCCTTGGGCTGGAGAGAAACCTCCTGGGATAATGTTTTGAGGCTAGGGAGAAATGTGATTTTTAGAGAGAAATGTGATTTTAGAATTGGGGTTCAAGCACATGCACCCAAGCACCCCATCAATAGAACCATTGAGAAGCACCAATGGGGAAGCAGCAAAGCAAATGGTAGATCAGAAGACAGTCAGAAGGTCCAGTGAACAGAGTTCTGGGCCTACAGTTAGGAAGACCTGAGTTCAAATCCTTTCTTTGTGGCCCTGGGTCACTAAACCTCAATTTCCTCATCTGTAAAATGGGGATAATGATACCCCTCCCTCTTAGGGTTATTGTGAAGATCAAATGGAATAATAATTGCAAAGCACTTAGCATGGCCTGGCACTATAGAAATGTTAGATATTATCATTAGGATTATTATCATTAGGAGCAGGATGGCCACAGCATCATAGCAGAGAAGTAATAAATGGGAACTTTGAAATCCAGAGCAATTACAGAGGGCAGAATTTCATATGGAGAGAGAGCGTGGGATAGGAAGTGCTGAGGGCACACTTAGGAACTAAGTTCAGAGGAATCAATAGTCACAGTAAATCTCAGCCAATTCTAGGAGTTAGTCTAGCAGACCAAGCCATAAAAATTCAGGCAGGAGAAGCTTTCCCAGTTGTGACAGGGAGCAGACAGCAATGGCACCTTGACACTTCTCCACCAATGAATACAAGCTTCAAATGAAATGAATGGAAGAGTAAGCATGTATTAAGCATTTGCCATGTTAACTGCTGGGGACACTGCGTTTATTTGGATTCCTAGGGGCTTCAATAGAGAAAAAGCTACATACCGATATCACAAGCAGGAAAAAGGGAGAAGAGTCAAGTTGATATAACACTTAGACACCGTTTAGGGAGTTAGTGCTGACAATGTAATATCTTCTTAGTATGCAATGTAGTTCTTGAGTTATCTTCAAATACACCTTCCATTTTGGCCAAGGGTGCAATGGAGAATGGTTATGAATATAATGAATATAAACACAAAGAGCTGTCTTTGCCCAAAAGGGGCTTCCATGTTAGTTAACGTTAGTTGTTATTGCTGGTGTTACTATTACTACATGGTAATAAGGAGAGACAATATCTATCAGGGAGTGGTGGACAGGGGTGGGCACTCTGGTCTAGAGAGTTACAACAATGATGTGTGAGGTCCTAGGGGAACAGACTTGTATGTTTCATCCGTGAGCAATAGAGATGATTTGAACATAGAGCCTAGTTCCTTACAGGGAAAGGGAACAACATGAGTAAGTTGTTGAGGCAGTCAACAAAGCTGTGGAGATTGTTGGAAAAGAGGCCTTCCTGACACAGCAATCTGAGAGAGGCAGTCACTGAGAGTGGGAAGAGTGGGGCCCCGAGGAATTCACTTTATCTGGAGAGGCAAGGAAATGAGCCAGGATGTGCATATGGTCAGACCCAGAGACTGGGGAAGTTGCCCAGAGGGTCACTTCATCTGTTATTGTCCATCTCTGGCTGCTCCTCTCATTCTGCTGTTCTCCAGGATCTGTCTCCATAGTTGCGGCATCCATTTGACTTCTAGTTCCATCCCCCTATCAGATTATGAATCACTAGGGGACCATACTCATTTTCCCTATTGATTGTAGGATAAAATGCAGATTCCTGTTTGACATCTAAAGGCATTCACAGTCTGCCTTTAGTCTACCTTTGTAGACATTTCAATTATTCCTGTTCATATACTCAACTTTCTAGCCAAGCTAACCTATTGGCTTTTGTCAAGTTCATCAATTCATCTCCAGCCTTTGTTCCTTTGTCTTAGAAGGTATGTCCTTTCCTGGCCCTCTTAGGATCCTGATTCCTTCAAGGTTTTGCTCAGGTGTCATCTTTTATGGGAAGATTTTTTTGATCCTCCTGGTCATTGGTGTTCCTCCCCCTTAATATTATCTTGTTCTTATCTGTCTACCTGAATTCCTCCTGAAGAATGTAAGTTCCTTGAGGACAGGTACAATTCACTTTATTAAGAAGATATATTCCTAGTGATCAGCACAGTGCTTTGCAGTTACTAAATGTTGTTGGATTGAATTTGTATGTGGGGGTGAGAATGATTCTACTGAATGATTTTTTCCTATAATTTGCTATTCTGTTCTAATTAAATACTTTGCTATTTGATTTATAGTATCTTGGTAGAATAAGCTTAGAATGGAGGTTTGACTCATATATAATTTATACACATACATAGAACTTAAGTAATATGTGTTTCCAGAAATGAATGGGATCCCTGATACAGATGAAGAAATACATACATACATACATACATACATACATATATATATATATATATATTGTTCCTGGCCTTCAAGAAACTTACAATCTGACATGAGGAATATGATATTTACTTGAGTATATATGACATAAGATAGAATGTGGCAAGGGGAAAGGATAGATACTGACAACGTACTATAAGAAATTTTAAGGAGGGAGAAAAAAGGAGTGGATTACACAGTCATAGGTAACACCTGATCCAGGTTCTGTAGGAAAAGTAAGATTTCAATAGACAGAGACATAAAGAAAGTGTATTCCAGGCATGAGGGTTAGCCCATGCAAAGGCATGGAGGCAGGAAAGAGAAGAATGTGATTTATGAAAAGCTAATAATCCAGTGTTTCTGAAGCATAGAATGCAAGCAGTGCAATACTAAGAAACAGTATAACCAGAGGTTGAACAGAGCAAGCACAAAACCGCCCTTCCTGATTCCAGCCAGTCATATGAATTAGCTAGCTCAATGCCTGAGCAGTCGGAGGTTGTTGAAACCACTATCTGTCTTGGGAAATTAAATTAACAAGTGTTTGGGGATAACAAAGCTATCCTCTTATTGATCACTGAGAAGGAAGAGCCAATGACGCATTGAAACATTAAAAAGGGAATGGTTCTGAACTTGGCTAACTGCTTCCTTGGATTCCCCATGTAGATCATCCTGTGCGTTCCATGAGTTTTAATGAGCTGGTAAATGTCATTGCTGAGTCACTGCCACTGCTCTTTAAAAAAACAAAATATGGAGAAAAGGAGAGGTACTTGAAGTTCTCTAAAGGAAAAACACCTTGATTTTCCATATAGAAAAGATAATGGCATCAACAAACCATAAAGTAATCAGCAACTTTGATTTCTGACATTTTAAAAATATATTTTTTAAAACTAGTGGGCACTATTCCACTAGCATGAATATCGAGAGCAAGTCACACCAGAATAAATGTATTTTCTTTTTTTGAAAGAGTTACTAGACTAGAGAATCAGAGAAATGCTGTGCATATAGTTTGCCTATGTTTTAGCAAAGTCTTCCATAGAGTTTCTCATTTTATTCTTGTGAAACAGTGGAGGGTGGCAGGCTGGATGAGAGAATAATTAGGTGGATTTGACAGAATGAGAAAACCCAAAGAACAGTCAATAATGAATGGCAGGGTATCAATTTGAAAGGAGGTCTCTCATGGAATGTCCCAAGGGTCTTGGCCCTCTGCTGCTTAACGTTTTATCATTTTTGCTTCTTTTACTTAAAGCTTCCTTTTTTTGTATTTTTGGATTTTTACATGGAGTTTTGAGTGAAGAAATGTGCTTCTTATGGAGAATAAATACTAAAAATGAATGTAGTAAATTTCATGTAAGTATATAAATGTGTACGCATGAAGTTTTATCAATGACTTGGGAAAAGGTATAGATAGCTTACCAGATTTGCACATGACCCAAAGCTGGGAGGGATAGTTAATAATTTGGAGGTGAAGCATTACAATTCCAAAAGATCCTGACAGAATAAAAGACTTAGTTCAATCTATTAATATGAAATTGTAAAAAGCTAAAATTAAATCTTACTCTGAGATTAAAGAAATCAACATGTAAAGTTCCTGATGAGGTAGGTGTGACTAGTCATTTACTTGAAAAGGACCTGAGATTTTTAATAGACAGCAAATCAATACATGTCAACAATGTGGTGTGTAGCTAAGAAAATAATCCATTCTCCCTTAGACTGATTTATGAGAGGCACAGTTTCCAGGACCAGGGAGGTGATAGACCCACTGTTCTCAGCCCTCATCAGCACGCATCCAGAACAGCATGTTCACATTTAAGGAAGGATGTTGATCAGTTGGAGAGTGTTGAAGAGAAGGCAAATGGGATAGCGAAGGCGTGAGTCTGACTATCACTCTATTTGGTGTAAATACTGGGGTGGTCTGCCATTTCCTTCTTCAATTCATTGCAAAGAGGTAAACTTGGATTTGATTCAAGAAAGACTTACTAACAATTAGAGCTCTCTCAAAGTGGATCAAACTTTCTCAGGAAGTAGTTGGTTCATTTTTCACTTGATGAATAAGCAACTTGATGGAAGGGAACATGATAGAGAAGATTCTTACTCATGAAAGGGCTTGACTTAGCTGACCATTGAGGTTTCTTTGAACTCAGAACTTCTGTGCCTCTACTCAAGTACTTCCTATTCTGATTACACTTCTAACTTTGGGAAGAAATAAGGAAAGAAGCCATTTGAATTCCTGTTTTAACTAAGAAACTCAAATGAATCTTGGTTTACCCAGAAGATTAGGTTAAACCAAATGGTTTCAAAGGGTTCTGTTTTTCTCCTGCATAATGATACATCTATCTTTAGGAATTATTCAAGCAACCTGGTCTTGTGCATGGAAAATCCATTATATTAGTATTATATTAACTTGCATTATTTTTCTGTAGTCACAGAAGTGACATTACTTACTGGATTTAAATAAGAGTTTCCATCCTAACCATTGAGTTTCACTTCCTAGTATCTCCAAAAATTCTAATAGGGTCAAATTTCGTATGGTAACTCATTATCATAGCATTTTCTCTTTACAATTTGCTATTTTACTTTGTAAGTTTGTCTTTTAAAATCAATGTGAATGACATTTATCTTTTAAATACATTTATTTTTCTTTTCTTTTTTGGTAAAATATTTATTATATACTTAGTATGTGGTATGCATGGTAATACAAACATAAGCAAGCAAGACAGTTTCTGTACTTGAGAAGCTTACATTCTATTTTTTGGAGGGGTAAAAGCAAGGGGTTAAGTGGCTTACCCAAAGTCACACAGTTAGTAAGTGTCAAGTGTCTGAGGCTGGAAAACTCAGGTCTTCCTGACTCCAGGGCTGGTGCTCTCTATTCACTGCCCCACCTAGCGACCTCAAAATTTATTTTTTCTAATTAACATTTATTTTATCCCTGCCTTCCAATAGAGAAAAAGAAAAACAAAACTCTTTTTTTAACAATTATATGTAGCCCAGAAAATAAAATTCCTTCTTTGGGGAATTCCAAAAATGTGTGATTCATTCTGCATATTTAATCTATCATCTGTTTATCAGGAGGTGTGTGGCATCCTTTTTTAAGGATCCCTTGGCATCATGGATGATCATTTCATTTTTTCCCAAAATTTATACATTTATTTGTTTTCAATTTTCAGCAATCACTTCCATACATTCCAAATTTTCCCCTCTCCCTCCTGCCTTCCCAAGAGAGCATGCAATCTTATATGCATTCTACCCATACCTTCCTATTAAACACATTTTCACATTAGTCATGTTGCATAGAAGAATTAAAACAAATGGGAGAAACCATGGGAAAAATAAAACAACACATAGCATAGGAGAAAGTAGTCTCTTTATTCTCCATTCTGATTCCATAGTTCTTTCTCTGTATGTATCAAACAGTAGACTGCTATAGTCGTTGGTTACTGTGTCTTATGGACCTAACCTATTCCATTGATCTACCCCTCTATTTCTTAGTCAGTATCAAGTGGTTTTGATAATTGCTGCTTTACAACATAATTTAAGATCTGGTATGTCTAGGCCACCTTCCCTAGTGTTTCTTTTCATTAATTCCCTCGATATTCTGGACCTTTTGTTCTTACGGATAAATTTTGATATTAATTTTTCTAGTTCTATAAAATAATTTTTGGTAGTTTGATTGATTTGGCACTGAATAAGTAAATTAATTTAGGTAGAATTGTCATTTTTATTATATTAGCTCAGCCTATCCACAAGCAACTCATGTTTTTCCAGTTATTTAAATCTGACTTTAATTTTGCGAAAACGTTTTGTAATTATGTTCATATAGTCCCTGGGTTTGTTTTGGCAGGTAGACTCCCAAATATTTCATAGTGTCTACAGTAACTTTAAATAGGATTTCTCTTTCTACTTTTTGCTGTTGGGCTTTGTTAGTAATATATAGAAATGCAGATGATTTATGTGAGTTTATTTTGCATACTGCAGAATGATCATTTCATTGATCAGAGTTCTTAAGTTTTTCAATATTGTTCATTTTTATGATATCATTGCTAAAGTATAAACTGTTCATCTGAATCTACTCACAGTACCCCACATCAGTCCATGCAAAATCTTCTCAGATTTCTCTAAAAACCACCCCCTTTATAATTCCTTACAACACAATAATATTCCATTATATTCATATGCCATAATATGTTCAGTCATTTTCCATTTGGTAACACTTCTCTTACTAAAAACTCCCTGCCTGATTTCAACTGCATGAAACAAGATGGCTCTCCCAGAATATGATCATTACTACTGAACTCACCACTGTGGAGCTAACTCCGGTCTTTATTTGCCCTCAGATTATAAGACTGGGGATGGGGGCGGAGTTAGAGTACTAAAGTCCTCCCAGTGTCTTCCTTTATAGAGAGCAGATACTGGATTTTTAGCTTTCTTTTAGCAGAAACTGGATTTCCACTTTGTGTCTGCTGCTCTGCCTGGTTTCAACTCCATAGAACAAGATGCCCCAGAAGTAGATATGCCCTGCTGCCCCATCGTGTTTCCTTTTGTGTTTTGTCTTCCCCTTAGCTTGTAAATTCCTTGAAGTCAGGGATTGTCTTTTTATTAATCGCATCCCTAGAGCTTAGCAACAGTGCCTAGAACATAGTAGATGCTTAATAATTGTTTATTGGATTGGAAGAAGCTGAGGAATTATCTATTAGCTAACAAAGCAGGGAGGAAAGTATTGGATATTTATTTTCTGTTAAAATTAATTTATAGCTAAGATTTATAAATTAAAAGGAACTTAAAACATATAGACAGAATATTTGAAAAACTAATGATAAATAAATCTGTCTCCCATGTCTCTGTCCTCAAGGAGTTTACATTCAATTGAGGAAGACAATGTACACGTTCACTATATAAATGGATACGTTTGTGTATGTATGTGTAAGTGTGTGTATGTCTATTTAAGACACATACAAAGTAGACTCTTTGGACCGAATGTTCCCCATGTCCAAAATGCCCTGTCCTTGAGTTCTTTCCAAAGCTCAGTTGAAGAACCACCTATTGCATGAAATCTTTCCCAGTCCTGTTGGCTGCTAGAGTCATCCTCCCAAATCATCTTTATTCATTTTGTATGTATTTTGTATGAGATATATTGTCTCTCCAAGTAGAAGCTTCTTGAGGACAGCAGCCATTTTCATTTGTGTCTTTCTATCCCCGGTTCCTGACCCTTAAATATTTGTTGATTTCTAATGTTTGGGGTCAGAGGTACAGTAGAAATGTCTCCCCAAACTTCATTTCTTTACCTCTTACTCATCTTTGATGATTCAAATGTTACCCATTCTTCAAAGATCAAATCGGGTCCTATCTCCTGAGTGAAGTCTTCTCTACTCATTTATATCCCCAGTGAGCTTTCCTTTGAAATCCTCAGGTACTCTATCATTTATATCACATATGTGCAACTTAATGATGTGTTTGTCTTGTAGCATTTCCTGAATTGTCTTAAATTCTCAGCTTGTTATTTTCTTATGTTGTCTCTGTGTGTGTCTTCTCTCCCCTCAGAAGCCTAAGATCTTTGGGTGTGTGGAGTGATACTTCCATTTATCCCCAGTCTTGCCCAGCTCTACTCCACATCCAGTAGTGACATGGTAAACGCTGGTTACACAATTAGTTGTCATCTGAGTTAATCTCAGTAAAACGAAAGCCTTCTATGTGCCAGAAGCAAGAAAAAGCTTTGCACTAGTTTCATATAAGAATAATTTTATCATGGAATTTTGAAGATAAAAGGTATTGACAAGTCAAATAGCAATGGCTTTTTATTGTTTTAATTTTAATAGTTAATTGTCTTCTTTCATTTCTTTTATCTTTCACTTACCAACTTCTCTTCTAATTATTTATGATTAATTCCAGGAAGACTCAGCAGAATTTATTAAAAAATCAAAGATGAGAATTATGTCACATTTTAAAAGAAATCTAATTATAAAATGTTGAATGAGAAGCTAAATTTTTAAGATTTTTTTCTCTTGCCCTGATAGTCTATGAATATCCAGAAATGACATTGGGCTCTGCTTTAAATATAACCAAAATTTTTTGGTTTTTTAGTGAAGCTTTTTATAACCTGGCAGCTTCCTACTTTTCAAGCCATCTTACACGTTATTTCCCTCCACATATTCTGCATCCTGGCTCTTCTCACCATCTTGCTGTTTCATATACATGATATTCTATCTCCTAACACTAGTCCCTTGCCCTGACTATCTTACTTGGCTGGATTACATTTCCTCTCTATCATCAACTTTTGGAGTTCTTGGCTTCCTTCAAAATTCAGTTTAAGTAGCATCTTCTGCAGGAGACCATTCTTGATCCCCTTAGCATCTAGTGCCATCCCATCCAGAGTTACCTTGAGTCTACTTTGTATATGTGTCCTGAATATACATATGCACATACTGCATATACACCCATATATACATTTATATATCTGAACATATATGTTGTCCTCCCTGATTGAATATAAGATCTTTGAGGGCAAGGACTGTTTCATTTTTTTAACTTTATATCCTTAGCACATTAGCAAAGTGCTTGGCATAAAGAGTGGTATACAAATTGTAGGGAATAAGCAAGAATTTTTATATGATTTCATTTTATGATAGCAATAGTCATAATCATATGCTTCTACTGACACTAGACTGACTCAGAACATCTGACTCTGACCAGATGAAACTTGACTAAGATGGCTATTCTACCTTGAGTCAGTTCTATATTGTTTGAGAGCTAGATTTAATTCTATATACATTTCCTTCTGTTGTCTTTTTAATTCTTCAATTTTTAAGTTATGGACATCTGTCCAAGGAATTACGTGAAAGTCATAATTGCTAAATAGCACTCTTTAATGACCAATTATTATTATATCTGTTGGAACAAGGAAGTCAAGGATCCTTTGAGACTATAACAAAACAGGACCAAAACACAAAGTCAGTTGCAGAAAAAAATGAAAACCATCACCAGGAATTGACAAACAATTGCTCCAAAATAGCCTGGTTAATCTTCAGAAAATAAGCAATTTTTGGAGGAATTATTATTAATTGCTCTACTATGCAACATAGCCTTCTTGAAGTTGGAAGAGCAATAAGACTTTGACTTTGTTTTGAGTGAGGGAGGGCTGTGCAGGTCACCAGCCTCACTTCTCCTCCAGAGCCATCTGAATTCAGTGACCAAATATTCATCAGGATGACTGGAGATGACCCAGGGTGAGGCAATTGGGGTTAAGTGACTTGCCCAAGGTCACACAGCTAGTGAGTGTCAAGTGTCTGAGGTGAGACTTGAACTCAGGTCCTCCTGACTCCTGCTCTATCCACTGTACCACCTAGCTTCCCTACAAAGACTGGAATAATTAAGTTAAGAAAAAAGGAAACTTTTGCTAATGAAATTCATTTTTCACTCAAAGCTGCCAAAACTAATATCAAAAGAAGCCTGTAATATCTGGATATTTTCATTAAACCATGAAAACTTTCAACCACCAAATATTGGAGGGATTTTTTTTTTACTTCTAATGGACCCAGAAGTCTTATCCCCAGTAAGGCAACTCTAAAAACTATGTTGCTATACTAAAAAAAGTTCTGTTTTAGAACTCCAGAAATTCCCAAATAGAGGTAGAATACTGCTATGCTACCTTGAACCATATTAAATATTATGAAAGACCAAGAAATTTACATGAGAAATGGAGATAAACATGCTTCTGTGACCTAGAAACTCACTTGATTTAAACTCCTTTGGAAGTCTATGGAGTATAATGACAGAACAAATTACGATTTCTCAGAGGCATGTTTATTACTTAATATAATGTGTACTTTCATGATGAAAAATTAAAGAATATGAACTCAATGCCAAATTATATAAAATGAGTGATTATAGAAATAAGATGCCATATGGAACATTTCTAAAATTTTAAGACATAAAATTATAACATTTATTTTATGTCAATCAATTTATTTTACTTTATTTCATTTACCCACCATTGTCATCGATGCTTAATAAATGCTTGATTGGTTGATTCATTGTGTCTTAATTAAAACACCTATATACATTGCATATTCTCACACCAATATACCAGTAAGGGAGATCCTTAGGTTTTTGAGATGAATTATAACCTCTATGTCAATGAAGCACAATTTTTGTATGATAAATGAGAAGCTGTGTAGGGTACTCGGGGACAAGCTAAAAGCAGTAACAGTAAATGGCAATCTTCTGACTTACTGTATATGTCATTGAAAAGAGTGATGATTTCTCACAAATAGAGGTGAAGTCAGGGGCTACAATGTACCAGATTTAAACGGTTTTGTGCTTGTCTCCCATCTTCCCCAGATTGGCTTAAATAATATTTAAGCTCATGAGTGAATTGCGCTCCATTGACTAGAATCCTCATTTCTGATAGAAATTTGTTGCAGTCCATAGGGTCAGGTTTTACAGAAGTAAATGGGTATTAAGACTCACAACTGAGATGGAACATTTGTCTCACATTAGAAAAAAGGGTAGGGCCTTTAATTTAGACAGTTCACCTAGAGGATTGAGAGCCAGATTCATAGAGTTAGAAGACCTAGGATAAGAAATGATATTTAACTGACACTTTTTTCAAGGATGTAAAGTACTTCATGGATATCATTTAACCCTATAGCACTCCTGTGCACTTCTGGTAATATTATTTTACTCATGAAAAAACTGACCATTAGGGAGCATCACAGATTAAGAACTAGTGGAGACCTTAGAAGTTGTCAAGTACAACCCTTTACAGATGAAGAAACTGCAGTTCGGAGATGTTAGGTGATTTCCTCAAGATCATGCAAGTAGTAAATATCCGAGCTGAGATATGAGCCCAGGTCCTCTGACTTCTTATACAGTATATACTTATCTACATATGTGAAATCTTCTCCTAATAGAACGCAACTTCCTTCAGAACAGGGACTTGTTCATTTTTGTCTTTTCTTCCTTGGTATCTCGCATACTGTTCGGTATATAATAAGGACTTAATAAGTGCTTGTTGATTAATTAAAATTAATTGAAATTGAAATCATTCAATTATTAAATACCTAATAGGCAGCTATGTGGCTCAGTGAATAGAGTGGTGGGTCTGAAGTCAGGAAGATTCATCTTCCTGGGTTCAAATCTCTCCTCAGACACTTACTAGCTATGTGACCCTGGGCTAATCACTTAGCCCTGTTTGTCTCAGTTTTCTCATCTGTAACATGAGCTGGACAAGGAAATGGCAAACTACTCTAGTATCACTGCCAAGAAAACCCCAAATGGAGTCACGAAGACTCATACATGACTGAAAACAAGTGAACAAGGTTCAAGACACTGTGTTAGGCAACAAGAATACAAAACAGTATAGTTCCTATTCTAACAAGAGTTTGCAATGAAATGCCTAGTACACAGTTGGTACATAATTAATGTGTGTTGATTTATTACAACCTACTGGACCTTTTAAACAGGTAGGTTTTTACATCAGAACATATTTGGATTGTTTTCTATGGTCCTACCAGTTGGTGGGAGGAGGAAGTTTTCATTACATGGCTGGCAAAGACTTTAGGGGCAACAAGAATTCATATACTCATTGTGAATGGGGATTTTTTCATTCTTTGTATTTATATGCACATAACACCAAGAAAACACAGGTGCTCCATCAGGCACCACCACATCATCCATATGTGCAACCATCAGTTACAACAAATGGAGAAGTTTTGAATACTGTGAATAAGTTCACTTACCTTGCTAGTATACTTTCCAAGGATGTACACATTGACAATGAGGTTGACACACTTATTGCCAGAGTGAGCTCAGTGTTTGGGAGGCTCAGAAGAAAAGTTTGGGAGAGAAGAGGTTTTAGACTGACTACCAAACTGAAGGTCTACAGAGCCGTTGTGCTGACCTCGTTGTTGTATGCCTGTGAAATATGGACCGTCTACCAGCACTATGCCAGGAAATCGAATCACTTCCATTTGAACTGTCTTAGGAAGATTCTGAACATCGCCTGGTAGGATATGGTCCTAGACACTGAGGTCCTTGCTCTAATTAAACAGCCAAGCATTCAAACTATGCTTCAGAGAGCATAACTTGGATGCGCTGGCTATGTTGTTACAATGCAAAATGTATGCTTGCCGAAAAGACTCTTTTATGGAGAACTCGCATATGGCAGGGGATCGCATGGTGTTCAGAAGAAGTGAAACAAAGACACTCTCAAGGTCTCTCCCAAGAATTTTGGATTTGATTGCGTGACATGGGAGACACTGGCACAAGTGTCTCAGCATGGTATATGCCCACATCAGAAAAGGTGCTATGCTCTTTGAGCAAAGCAGAATTGAGACAGCACAAGGGAAACGTAGGATGTGCAAATTTGGAGTATCCACCCAAATGTTCGCACGGACTATCTGTGCCCAGTCTGGTAGGGCATTCTGAGTTTGTATTGGTCTGATCAGCCACAGTCAGACACATTGAAACTTGACTATCATAGTGATGTCATTTTGGTCCTCTTCAAGAACGAAGGACAACAAGCAACCTATATAGCACAGTGCTAAGCATGCAGTAGGTACTTAATGAATACTTGTTGCAGTGTTGTGACAGTCAATCAACTTAAAATCAGAGAACTCTGATCAACATAAAGACCAACCATAATCCCAGAGGACTCATCCAAACTAACCTTCTCTTGATAGAGGGGTGATGGTCTCAGAATATCAATTGATACCCTTTTTTTGGATGTGGCCGATGCAAGGACTTTGTTTTTCTTGACTATACATGTTTGTAACAGAGAGCTTTATTTTACTTGCTTCCTCAGTTGGGAGATGTTGCTGGGCTGGAAGTGTGAGGGATAGAAAGTAGATCTTCATTTAAAAATTTAAACACTTGTTGATTAATAGATTCAAGAATAAAAGTCAATATTTCCAGTCTAGTACTTCAGCAGAGAAATATTATGGCTGATCAGTCTTCTAAATCTTTCCCTCATGTTGCCAATTGAAGCTTGAATACAGAGGGAGAATAGTGAGAACTCAACAAGAGATACCAGTAGTTGAGAAAAGAAAGGGTTCATTACCCTGGAAAAGTAAAACACTTTGGATTTTCCCTGTAATTATACATCTAAAAAGAAGAGTTCATATGAACTTTATTAGTCATGTATCTCAATCATTCAGCTTTTTATAATGTTTATCAAACTAACATTACATCATGCACTTGTATCTTATCAGAAATTCATTCTAATATTTTACCTAAATTTCTTCTGCTTTAATTTGAGTACATTCTCTCTTATTTCCATTCATAGTAGAGAATTCAAAGGACAGATAGATAGACAGAGAGATAGATAGACAGATAGATAGATGGTGACATAGATAGATAGAGGCATAGATAGATGGAGACAGGGACATAGAGAGATAGATGAACATATAGCTAGCTAACTGGCTGGCTACCTACATAGACAGACAGATAGATAGATAGATAGATAGATAGATAGATAGATAGATAGATAGATAGATAGATAGATAGATAGATGATAGAAGGAGACTGATAGATGGAGACATAAATAGATACACAGAGACAGAGACATAGAGAGAGAGAATTTGTTAAGTGCTTACTTTGTACCAGGTATAGAAGTATTTAGGTGTCCAATAGAAGTAGCTTGGGAATCTAATCAACTGGCATGCCACATGAAGAACATAACATATGAGAACTGGTTGCAGGCACTAGGTTGCTGCCCAAAGAAGGGAATTTTTAGTAAGGACATATTTTTTTCTCTGTAAGTATTTGATGGGATGTCATGTAGAAAGAAGAGGTGGTTAGCTGAGTTCAGTTGACCCCAGAAGGCAAAAGTAAGAGAAATAGATGGAAAGAGAAAAATTTAAATATGTTATAAGGGGAAAACTAAATCCTAACCAGACTTTCCCAAAGTGGAATAGGCTGTCCCAGGAAGTAGCAGTCTTTTCTTCACTGAAGACCATCAAGGAAAGGTGAATGACCATTCCTTAGGCATGTTGTAGAAAGAAATCTTGTTTCAGTATTGGTTGGACTAGATCAATTCTGTGACTACATGCATATGGTATTCTATTTGTGCAATTACCATAAATCCCATTCATTCCATCAGCTCTAGGCTGGGGCAGTCTGAACCAGTGGAATTATAAAAGCTGTTCAAAGAAATGCAATTTTTTTATCCGTTGAGTAGTCTGTAGAGTGAGGTTAGACCAATAGATCTCTCAGATCCCATCTAGCCCCACTGTTCAGTTATTTTGTGATTCTAAGCCTACACAACAACTTGCACTAACCTAATTGTGCCAGTTGAAGTTCTTGTCAACATCTACATTGTTGTTATTGTTTGGGTATTTCAGTCGTGTTCAACTTTTCACGACCTCATTTGGGGTTTTCATGATAAAGATATTGGAGTGGTTTGCCCTTTCCATATCCAGATCATTTTACAGGTGGAGAAACTGAGGCAAACAGGTTAAGTGACTTAACTAGGGTCACATAGCTAGGAAGTTTCTGAAGCCAGATTTGAAATCAAGTCTTCCTGATGCCAGGTCTGATGCTGTGTCCACTGAGCTTTCTTGTGTTCCTTAATCTACATTAACCAATAGATTTTTCTTAAAAATAATTTAAAGATTTATGATTTATATATTAAAATGACTTGAACATAAATGGGTTCCTCTAAAGTACTTAAGGACCTTGAAAACTCTGTTACAAGTAAGTTAATCTTGTTCTCTGATGTTTTCTTCCACTATCAATTCATTTAGTAAATACTTTTCTTCCTGCTGGTAATCTTTATCCCTAAGGAAATGATCACAAATTTGGAATTACTATGGTCTGAATCAAGACTTTTTAGTTCAGTTCAGTTCCATTCAATTAACACACTTATAGACTTCCAGATTTGACTGTCCCTGACCAAGAATCCCTTCTACTGTGGTGGCTCTAATTATCAGGAAGTGTTTTACTTGTGTTCACTTGCTTCAGTTGTGTTCAACTCTTTGTAACCTGTACACCTCTGTCCATGTGGTATTCTCAGCAAAGATAAGGGAGTGATTTGCCATTTCCTTCTCCCAAGACAAACAGAGGTTAAATGACTTACCCAAGGTCATACATCTAGGACATATCTGAGTTTGGGTTTGAACTTGGGTCTTTTGACTCCAAGCCCAGCACACAATATTCACTGAGACACCCACATGCCCTGTTTTACTTATACTGAGTCTAAATTTCCTTCTGATTCAGTAGAGTCTCCTTTGAAGCAGACTATCTAGTGTCCCTAGCTCCTGAGGCTTGGGATCTTTAATGAGTCACTGCTATTTTATCAAGTCAACAATGATGCTGAACCAAAATTCACAGAGTACACTAATAATAGTTGGGGCAAACCTAACCAAATTTGAGCTTGACTGAGTACAGGCTGCCTTCTTTGGCTGGGAAGGGAAGAGGTGGGGATGCTGGGAAGGGGTATTGCCCCAGGATGTTGTTACTTCTTTATAAGGAAAGAGTTCCCATCTGGGACTGGGCAGCTGAGATATGACCTTGACAGTGACTCGAAATATTTACCCAACCTCTACCAAACTTTTTCCTCAACAAGGGATGTTTGAACATTGTCCAGTGGGGTGAATGGTTTGTTATTTCCATGACTACTCTAGGAAACAGTTTTTCGTGCGTATACTGAAAGAACAAATTATTTTCTTTCAGTAATTTGCTCTCCTTTGTGTGATATTAAAATCCAAAAGGTCTGTCAACTCTTTCTAATTGAATGGTTCCATTGAATGATAAAGTGAGAGGTATTTGCCCCCTTCTAAATGACACAATAGGAGTGAATTTCAGGCATGCCATGTTAATATAATGAAGATAAAGAATGGTGTTGAGAAACATCATAAATCCCAGGATAACCCTAAAACGTGACTATTCTCTTTAATCACTGACTCCTACAAAGCAGAGTGAAAGGAAAGGGAAAAGACGCACAGCTTAGGGGAGAGAGAGCCAGAGCAAGGGGTTTGCATTTGCATCCCTACTCTGGCATTCACTAGCTGTAGGACTATAGGCAAGTCATTTCCCCTGTCCCAACTTCAGTTACTTTTGCCAAGAAATGGGGAGGAGGAGAGGTTGAACTAGATTAGGGTTCTTAATCTGGGGCAAGAGGTCTGGGGATAGATTTCAGGGGAACTTGAGGGGCAAAAAAATACATCTTTCTTTTCAGTAACTTTCAATTTCCTTTGTAATTCTGTATATTTTATTTTATGCATTTAAAAATATTATCCTGAGAAGGGTTCCATGTGGCTCATAACTCCTTGCTATTCATTAAACATAAACACTATGCCTCATTTCTGTGCCTTTGCACGGGTTGGTCCCATGCATCCCCTTTCCACTTCTACCTCCCAGAATCCCTAGTTTCCTTCAAAGCTCCCCTCAGATTCCACTTTCTACAGGAACCTCTCCTGACCTCCCTAGCTCCTAGTGAAACATGTGTGAAACAAAATTACCTTGAGTTGGTCATGTGTCTGTGTGTATGTATGTACTCTCTAATTATAGAATGTATGTGTATTTGTCCTTTTTTTTGCTGAAGAAGACCATGCCATCAGAGAAATAATGACATGACTTGCACTTGACTTTGTTTGGAGTGAGGGAGGGCTGTGCAGGTCACCAACCTCATTTCTCCTTCAGATCCATCTGAATCCAGCGACCAGATATTCATCAGGATGATTGGAAATAACCCAGGATGAGGCATTTGGGATTAGGTGACTTAAGTGGGTGTCGAGTGTCTGAGGTGAGATTTGAACTCAGGTTCTCCTGACTCTTGTACTGTTGCTCTATCCACTGTACCACCTAGCTGCCCCTAATTATAGAATGTAAGATTCTTGAGGACAGGGACTGTTTTGTTTCTTTGTGTCCCCACATGGTAGGAGTTTAATCATTGCCTACTGATATATTTATCCACATACAGGCATATATGTATACATAAATTCAAACACATTTATGATTATGTGTGTGTGTAGGTATGTGGTTGTTATTTAGTATTTTTAGTCATGTCTGACTCTTTGTGACCCCATTTGGGGTTTTCTTGACAAAGACACTGGAGTGATTTGCTATTCCTTCTCCAGTTCATTTTATATATGAGGAAACTGAGGCAAACAGGGTTAAGTGACTTGCCCAGGGTCATATAGCCAAGCACTCTATCCACCTAGATGCCAGAGAGAGAAAAAGAGATCTATACATATATCTATCTATAACTATATGTAATCTTTATCTAAATTGATCTCAATTACCTATCACTATGTATAAGCTTATAATATTATACATTTGTAATGTTATAATATATACTCCTGACTTCATATATACACATATATTTTATATATGATGTTATAAATATATAATTGTATAATTATTACTAGGTTATTATTTTAAGTATATTATATATAATTTTCTATGTATAAACTTGTATGAAGTTTATATAGTTATATGTTTATATGAAATTATAATTATATTATATCATTATTAGTATGTTATAAGCTTATCACATATGCTTATTATAATCTCATATGTAAACATATATAAATTTATTAGTCTATATAAAGTTATATAAGTTTACATGCCTGTAAGTTTACATATAAAGCTACAATAAGTGTATATAATATACGATATAATACACACACACATATATATATAGTGTGTGTGCGCGTGTGTGTGTGTGTGTGTGTGTAAACTCAGCTGAACTACATTGCAAGGAGCACTATGCTCACTGACAAGGTAAGGGACATTTTCCTTGGGAATCATTTATAGACTTATCATTAGCGCAAAGTAAGAACTTAATAATATCCCAGCATGTATGGTGATGGAAATGATGATGACATCAGTAAATAGTATTTATAAAGTATTAAAGAAAGAGAAGGCAGCCTGGTATAGTGGATAGAGAACTATCGGAGTCAAGAAAATCTTAAACATATCAATCAATCAAGTTTAAGTCCTGCTTCTGACACATGTTGGCTGTGTGACTCTGGACAGGTCATTTATGCTCAGGGTCCCAGGTAATTCTCAAAGACTGTTGGTTGTGGAGCAGGTGTTAATCTGCCTTCATGGAGTTTCCACATTGGTTCTTCCCTATGCTAATGAAACTCCTGGGCTGCCTATCACACAGTGGGCACAAGATGAATGTCAATTGATTATTCTAAAAACAAAAGTCTGCCTAGAGGTGTATTGCACCCCGTTGAGCACCACATACTGCCCTCAAAGCGCTTGTACCAATAAATACCATGAATGCTCATTGTAGAAGACTTTGAGATTTACGGAGCATTTTCTTTCCTCAACAGCATTGTAAATCAGGGAGTGTGAGCACTGTACCAGTGGAAGTGGACAAGAAGATTCACCAGCAGGCATCATCAGTGTGTGAAGCGGCGCTTTCTGTAGCCTGGTGCTAATTGCCAAGGACCCGGTGGAAATCATAGCGGCAGATGCAAGAGGGACATACGGTGGAGCCCTTCCCTGAGAAAAACGCAGCAGCAGGTGCTGACCATAGCGGGAGCATCCGAACTGATGGAACTGGGTTGGGAGGGAGGACGGCAGAAAGAAGTCAGAGGCTTCCAGCGGAGAGGAGCTGCTCAGGCTGATTTTGTTGCTGGGATAGAAGAAAGATGCTCTTACAGAGGAGAGGAAGGAACCTCTTTTGGCTGTGAGGAGATGAGGGAAACAGGGGATAGAAGACATATTAGTGCTCACACCTAAGTACTGCTTTGGTGATGGAGGGGAAGAAGAAGATATCATGATGAAAGACTCGAGTCTTCATGTGACGAAGCAGGTACGGGACCTCTGTCACTATGGAGTCAGAGTAAAGCTGAAGAAAAACATTGATTTAGGGACATTCCAGCGCCAGACCGAGAATAATCAAGATGACTAAGGCGCCCAAACATTGAAAAAGGTGTCTTATTACGTGAAATGATGGTCTAGAGAAGATGAACTCAGTTCAGCAGAACTGATTTTAATTCATCAAACATTTATTGAGTGAGGTGCTATGCCAGGACTGGAGGTTAAAAAAAATGATCAATAATTCCTACCCTCAAGGAGCTTTCACTTTACCAGAGGGATGTTGTTGTTGAATCATGGCCAACTCTTCATGACCCCTTTTTGGGTTTCTTTTGGGCAAGGACACTGGAGGGGTTTGCCATTTCCTTCTCCAGCTCATTTTACAGATAAGGAAATGGAGGCAAACAAGGTGAAGTGACTTGCCCAGGGTCATACAGTTAGTAAAGTATCTGAGAATGGATTTGAACTTAGATCTTCCTAACTCCAGGACCTTCTACCCTCTACCCACCAGGATGCCTAGCGACCCCATTAGGGGATACTCCATACCTACTGGAATCAGTACTGTATACACTTTAAAATGAAAATTTTTAAAGTATTATGATAAAGTCTCTGCTTCAAAAATGTTATAATTCTTAAGCATATTAGTCAAGCAATAAACCTTTACTAGGTGCCAGGTACTGTGTTCAGTTAATATAATATGATATGATATGACATGACATGATATAACATAATACACTGTAATATAATAAAATGTAGTGTAATGTAGTGTAGCATAACATGCTATAATATAACAAACCACAATATATGATATTATATAATATATGATATAACATAACATAATGTAATACAATACAATGTAATATAATAAGATACATATGATAAAATAAACATGTAATATATTAAAATAATATAATAAATATATAATAAATGTCATATATTTTATATTTAATAAAGTAAGCTGCATATAATAAAATAAGCTAATGATTTATCCAAGCTTTAGCATTTTTTCTGACTTCTGGAACTTTTTCTATTTATTTTACATTTTTGTTTTCCAACCAGCCCACTTGCTGTTTCCTTGTTGGGAGCCAGCACTTAAGTGCTGGGCCCCTCACCCTTGAGGTCAACATGCCCTGCTTTGCAAAAAGCAAACATCACAAGAGGTCTTTGTCAATAGATGTTGCAGCCACAAAAGGGCTTGGCCCCCAGTCCCAGGAAATAGCCTCATTGTAAAGATTGCATAATTAGATACTACCCTCGCCCTGGACCCTCCCCATTCTTTTCTATTCCTCTTCCCTGTTTCAATTACTATATAAGCTGTACCCTGAGCTAAATAAACTGAGACTGCCTGTTACCAACTATGCCTCGGTCTCCTTCCTCTCCATGATCCTGTCCCCGGACCTCGTGGCCTTCCAAGGTCCCCCGGGTCCCCCTCGAGCCCAGCTCCCCCGGCACTCTCCAGCGTCCCTGACCCACGATTGTTGACCTGCGGGACGGGTCAATTGGCGCCCAAACGTGGGGCAGTACGAACACTGGACAGTGACCCGATAGACGCCCCAACTCGTCCGGACCCCTGAGAATTCATTAAGGTAAGTGTTCGCGTCTATCGACACCATGGGATCTCAATTGTCCAAAGAACAGACTTTTGTTAAGGACTTAAAACATAATTTCAAAAAGAGAGGAATAAGAGTAAAGAAAAAGGACCTTTTGAGATTTTTCATCTTTATAGATAAAGTATGTCCCTGGTTCATTATTAATGGTCCAGAAATTCACCCAGGCAAATGGCAGAAAGTCGGGAGAGATCTTAATGACAAATTAAAACAAGAAGGTCCCGAATCGGTTCCTATCAATGTTTTCTCCTTTTGGACCTTAATTAATGAAATTATCGAGGAAGCAACAGGAGATAAGAATACCCGCCAATTACTTGTACAAGCGGAATCCTGTCTCGCGCCACTTTCTCGCGCGGCTTCCGTATCCTCTTTTCACACAGAGGGAATCGGGGATAAAGAAGAAGCAAAACCTCCCCCATCTACCGAGAATAAAGGGGAAGTCAAGTCTCCTCCTCCTATAAGGTCTATTTACCCACCACTCCCTACCAATACCCTTACCTTCCCCGTGTTTCCCACGGAGCACAAAAATCCCCTAAAAGCTGATTCCCCTAATAAGGATGGTGTGCTCCCTGATGATGAAGCCGCTGATTTAGAGGCAGAAGCCGCGGCATACAATCCCCAAGAAGCCTTCATAACACAGCCCTGCACGCCACCTCCCTATGTGTTCCCTCCCGCGATGGATCTTTCCCTTATTCAGAAGGACTTGACCGGTCGTATGATAGAGCTAAGAAAGACCTTAGATATTCAAAACCAGTACCAGCAGATGATCAGGGAGTTCTCCACGCTTCAAGCGTCTTTACAAAAATCCCTTCTGTCCACTCCCATGACAACCAGCTCCATGACCACTCCTCCTCCTAATACTTCCCGCCCACTCAAAAAGTCTAAAGCCCTCCTCTTCCCGATCCTCCGAAACAAATCCAAAACTTTGCCTAAGGACCCCGGGGATTCAGATGAAAATCGACAGGGCTCAAAAGGTGATGGTGGGGGGAATGAAGGTTCTGAGGAAGATAGTCAGGAGGAAGAGGGTGATAATGGGGAACGAGACTCGGACTCTGGGGAACAAGACTTGGACTCCGAGGAAGATACGAAATTTTCCGCTTCTCCTAGATATAAAGCCCATGAATTAAAGTCTAGACAGGGAATCTTATGCAAGGCTTAGTTACACAGAGATAGAAATTAAGCCAGAGTTATAATGTGTACAGAGGATTTCTGACAATTTTTTCTCAGTATTTTGGATTCTTTTATTGTCTGTATATGTGTTCTGTCTTTACATGTTCTGTGTGCGTGTGTTTGTGAGTTATTACGGTCAGCTCCATGGTGGCTGGACCTTGGAATGTTATCTCTTTCCCTCCCCCTCCTCCCTTCTCTCTGATGGCTGCAGCATCGGGGAGAAGTATGGGAGAGAGAAAGAGAGGAACTAATCTTATATTATTTAGTTTATGTGATTGCAAGGTGTAGTCTTGGATGGGAAATGCAGGGACATAGTGTCTGTGCAGTTTTAAAGGGGGCTTTAATTAAAGCCCATTAGGAAAACAACATGGATATGAAGTTTAAGGAAAGCATAAAAGTTTTGGGTATTATTTGAAAGTTTTTGGTTAAACTCTCTCTCGATTCACCCTCCAATTCTGGCCAAATTGTGAGGGTGGAGGGAGACAGAGATCTGGTGCAGGCTGATCGGCATTTTCATTATCTCATGCCTCACCTAAAAGAAAAGTATTTTGTATAATGAGAAGTAACCAAAAGGTAGTTATTCTGTTCACATTTTAAGTGAAACGTGTCACTCCTAATTGGATGTTTAAAACAGATCAGGATTTGTTATATTATTTGGCACTAGGCAAATTGGAAATATGCATAGATCTTAAAGGGACACCTCAGCAGAGATAAAGCTTTTGAAACTCTCCAGCAGAATGGAATAGACTTGGCGCCACTGGGCAGTTGTCCAGAAGTCTCCCTCCCTTCAGCTGAGGAATTCAAAAACTCTCTCATTCAAAGAAGTTCTTAAGGAGTGGACACAGAAGTAAAATTTACTTGAGTAAAGGATGGAACCATTAAGATTTTTGCCCTGCAGTCCCAACTATCATTCAGCTGGGTCTACAGTGAATTGTAACTCTTATCATTCCAGATTAGATCAAAGGAAGAGAATGCTAAAGAATAGTAGGAAATTTAATTTACCCTTCCCAGAGGATAGGGGTTGGGTCACAGCAATGAGATCACAAACCAACCAGCCTCTACATTTAGTAAGCTCAGTCTTCTATTAACTATTTATATGTGATGGTTTGGAAATGTAATTAGTGACACCTAAGTTTCATTCTTGGTGTTACTAAAGTGTTATAGTCTTGCATTGTAAAAAATTGAATAACCCCTGCAATCCAGAAACAGTATTAGAGAAACAAAATTTCTAATCTGAATTTTGTTGAAACTAAAAGATGTTGGGAAAACTGTAAAACCAGTTATGTTATTTTAAATTTTACCAGTCCTGCTAACCTTGTCTTAGAATGTTTTGATTTTTGTAATTGTCACTTAGAAAACCAGGTATTTTCACCTTTGCCTATTACAGAAGTTTCAGCTCAAACAATTTGGCTATCACTTTAGAAGTTGTAAGATTGTTAAGTTATTTGGAGTTACTGTTTTAATGCTAAACCTAAAACTGTTAATTGATTACTGTATGTAGAAAGAAAGGAATTGAATGAAAACTATTTTGATGTGCCCATTCAGAACAGACCTCCTGTATGCTTGAGGGTTGGCCAGCATGGGTGCGGTACTGATCCCCTTTATTTTGTAAAATTGTGAAGGCCTTTAGGAAACCATCCCAGTAGGTAGTCATCAGTCCTGAGAAAGAAACTTTGATTGGCTTATGCAAATTATAAACAATGAATAGGACTTGATTAGAAATTGTAATATATAGAGAGGATTTTTTGCAATTGGCTTTTACATTTGAACAAGTTTTAAACTTGAAAAGGAAAGATCTTAATGGAATTCCCTTATGCATATGAGTCCTAGTAAATCATTATTGCTTACTTATAGCTCCATGAGAATAGGAATGACTATCTGGCTCTCAGCTGATGAAGGAATTGTTATTAAAGGTGAAAGACGTGAGACCACAAATATTTTTGTTTTTGAGTTTGAATTTGAGTATAGTTGGTTGCATTAAATCAGTATCAGAGGAATACCACAAGCTACTCAAAGGGAATGTTTTCCACCTGACTACTCCTGAGTCTGGCTATGAAACAGATACTATATAATTGGAGAATTTGTATCTGAATTCAAAGTCAAGGATGTTTTATTCTGTCCTATTTGCTATGTCACATGTCCCTGCTTTCTCTTTCTATAGCAAATTTTATGATCAATAAATAGTAAGTGACCAACAAAACACGTGAGCCCCAATCTAAGTAAACTCACCTAAGACTCACCTAAGATGATGTCCCCATTGTTTAAAAGAATTTTATAAGCAGTAGTGTTTTTCTGTAATCAGTCTCTTACTGTTATCAATGTGAGAGTATATATTGCACCTTTTTGACTAAAGAGCATTTTGTGGGATGCATCTAATATTCTGTGATAATTAAGAATTTGGTTTGTTGTAATACTTCCGGCATTCATATCCTAAGGACATTTTCATACCAACTAAGCTTTAATGGATTTTAATTTTAAGGGTTTATTTTTGTTTCAAAGTAAGAAGAGAACTATTATTTTGAAGGTTTTCAACTAAATTTTTTGTAAAAGTCTAGTGACTGTTAACAACAGGACAAATTTTAAACAGTTTTAAATTTTCATTTTCAAGACAATGTATTGATAAATTAATATGTAATGGTCTATGAAGCAGGAAAGATCTTGCTCTTTTAATCTGAACTTGTAGTCATTCCTTGGCTTAAGCAAAAGTTAAATTTAGTATTTGAACTTATTAACAACTTAATTTCTAAAAAGTTTTCTTTTTCAGAGTAAATGTAATCAGAGAAGGAGAAACTAGCCTGTGAAACAATGATGTAAGGTGGTAAGGCTTAAGTTTGAAGTCACCTATCATAGGTTCTACAAAGGTTACAACTTTAAATGACTTTCAGAAATTGATAGGAGAAATTCAGTGGTGTAGGCCACAGTTGGGAGTTACAACTGATCAAATGAAACCATTATATGATTTATTGAAAGGTCCTTCTCAATTAAACTCATGCAGAGAATGGACATGTTTGAAATTAGTGCAGAAAAAGATTATGGGGTGTACTATTAGCAGGATATTAGAATCACAGGACTTGAAAGTAACAATTTTATTCACTGAAAAAATACCCACTGGAGTTTTACATCAAAAACAAGGGATTATTGAGTGGGTACATTTGGCTCAGATAAAGAACAGAGCTTGTGTGCCTTATGCTGTGCTGGTAGCCCAAATCATACATAAGGCAGTGAAGAGAGTAAGGATGTTAATAGGACAGGAACCTCACACAATTTATACTATGTATACAAGTCAACAAATAGAGAACTGCATATAAGAGTTTGTAGAATGGCAGATATTGATTAATCAGAATTTCCAACACGGGTTCCCAATTCCTTCTGGGCAGCAATTTGCCACGTGGCCATGGTCTTGGGCCGACAAATGCTCTTCCTCACCGGTAGAGGGAGTTAATGTTTTTACAGATGCAACAAAAAAAAAAAAAAAAAAAAAAAAAAAAAAAAAAAAAAAAATTTTAGGGCATCTATGTATATTCCATCTAAAAGGGAGATGCATAAATTTAAAACAACATTTACTTCTACACAACAAAATGAATTATATGCAGTATTGCAAGCATTATTATATGTGAAAGAACCTTGCAATATCATCACAGACAGAAAGTATACAGCACTATTGATACCTAGATTAGAGTCAGCCTATATTCCTGATAGGGCAGATAGTATTAAACAGATAACTATGGAAGTTCAACTAGCAATAAGGGCCAAAACAACAATATTTTATATCACACACACTCGGTCACATTCTAAATCATGGAGTACCAAAAAGCATTAAACCAAACAATGGTCCAGCTTATGTCAGTAAAGCCATTGAACAGTTAATGGTGGAATTTTCCATTTTACATGTCACTGGAATCCCCCATAATCCCACTGGTCAAGCTATAGTGGAACGAGAAAATCGATCCCTGGACACTTACTTGCAAAAAGAAAAAGGAGGAGTTGGACCAGGAGTTGATAAATTCGCAATTGGCTGTTTATATTCTAAATTGATGACAAATTACAATTGGCTGTTTGGCTGTTTATATTCTAAATTATTTAAAATTTGATAATGATGGCTTATTGGCTGCTATGAAATTCTTAACATTTCCTAATAAGGAGTCTGCAAAGAATGAATCAGCAATAATAAGTGCCCTGAAAGCAGCCAGTAATGAGGCACGATGAGAATAAAAATTGATTTGGTCCTCATACAGTGTTAACATGGGGAAAAGGGTATGTTTGTGTTTTAACAGATGATAATAAAGAAGTTTGGGTTCCAGTGAAAAGAATAAAGTGATAGAGGACAACCGCCAAGGTGAAGCGGTCACAGGAAGTGAGGAGGTGCTATCGGTGACAGATGAAAAAACTTCTGGAGAAGCTTAATCAACTAGGTCACGATGACTCCTTTCATTTTTCTCGTACTTATCATGACACTCAAGAACACTGTGTCCATCGACCCAGCACCGAAGGAACAACAGAGATGGGCATTCGTCAGGAATCCACCATGGTTAAGGGTGATGTCATGGAGTGAGACAATAACCAAATTTATCATCCAAGGCAATATTTCTCACATGTTTAAAGATGATGGACTATACCATGATAATAATGGGACTCTTTTTCAGAGACACTAACTTTTCAGGACTAGTCACAGGTTTCCCACCTTGTCTATAGAAGGGTATTCCTGGGAATTGGAATGGGTTTGGTTTTAAATACTTTAAGGTTCAGCCCGGCATTCCCTTTGCTCTCCCCTCCCCTTGCTACACCGGAATTACCCCCCATAACTCTATTACTCTCAATGTTGGGTCCTCCCTGCCCCCCAATTGCTCTTCCTGGACGAATACCTCTGACCCCCTGTACCCCCCACTAGGGCAAGTTTTTGTTTGTGGGGACAATCTGGCATACACAGCACTCCCCCTCATCCTCCGCTGAGGAACCCCCTGCGGATTCTCATTCCCAGGACGGGTCTTCCAGTAAGGATGAGAATAAGAATGATGATGACCATGCAGATGATGCCCAAATTGCACAAAACACCCCTCCCAAGAAATTTCAAAAGCTTCATTTCAAATCACTCAAAGATTTGCATTCGGCAGATCTTTGTAAACTAGCCATAGGGGCTCCGGCCAATTGGGACTTGGAGGGATATTCTGATCAACAGGAGGCCCCCTCCGGAAAGCAGGGCCCTGATCCATGGGGTGGGTGTGGTACACAATCCCGAAGAAGTATGTTGAGAACACTCCCCTTTTATGTTTGCCCCGGCCCTCATAGAAGCCGTGCCTTGAACACCAAATGTGGAGGCATAACTGATTATTACTGCCGTAGCTGGGACTGTGAAACCACGGGTGACACTTATTGGGGTCCTTCTTCCTCCTGGGACTATATTAGGGTTACTGCTAATTATACCATCAAACTTTTCAAAAGCGTCCCTGTACCCTGCTATGATCAATAATGTGCTTTTGCTGTGACTGTGCCAATGACGGGAATATTGTGGCCCCATGACCTGGATAATCATGCCATTGGCTGCAGAGGTACCCCATGACGGGATTATTGTGGGTCCACCTACCAGAAATACTGGAGGTGGGAGCCACCCACATAGCCTAAGACAGGGGCCCTGCCCACTTTCGGTACCAGGCATGGAGTCAGGCCACATAGCCTAAGACAGGCCTTTCACCTGCATTTCTAAACAAAAAAGGGGGACATGTTGGGAGCCAGCACTTAAGTGCTGGGCCCCTCACCCTTGAGGTCAACATGCCCTGCTTTGCAAAAAGCAAACATCACAAGAGGTCTTTGTCAATAGATGTTGCAGCCACAAAAGGGCTTGGCCCCCAGTCCCAGGAAATAGCCTCATTGTAAAGATTGCATAATTAGATACTACCCTCGCCCTGGACCCTCCCCATTCTTTTCTATTCCTCTTCCCTGTTTCAATTACTATATAAGCTGTACCCTGAGCTAAATAAACTGAGACTGCCTGTTACCAACTATGCCTCGGTCTCCTTCCTCTCCATGATCCTGTCCCCGGACCTCGTGGCCTTCCAAGGTCCCCCGGGTCCCCCTCGAGCCCAGCTCCCCCGGCACTCTCCAGCGTCCCTGACCCACGATTGTTGACCTGCGGGACGGGTCATTTCCTGAACATTTGCACCAGCTGTCCTCCATACTTGAAAGGTTCTCCCTCTTCACCTCTACTTTCCTTCAAAGCATAACTCACATTCTACTTCCTGTTAAAGGTCTAGAGTAGATGCAATCCCTTAAATCCCTACTCACCTACTAGAATTCCTTTCCAATTACTTTATATATATTTTACTTTTAATTAGTATACATTTGTTCTCCCTCTCCCTTTGTTTTTGTCTTTTTATGCTTGGTCTCTGACATATAATGCCTAGCCCATAGTAGGGGCTTAACATATATTTATCAAATGAAAGAATAATATATAATCTATGTGGTGTGGCAGGGATTATATTTAATTTTTGTTATCATTTTGTATAACTACATACCTTTTAAAATGCCTTAATTCCTTAATCAGTCTGGTTCCCCTTCAAATTTCCTCTTACATGCCCCTAAATGAAAAAAACAATGTTACATCAAATTTGGACCTATAGAAGATCTGATATACATGTATAGGTGGATTCTAGTTTTTTTCTATGATCTCAAAATATGAGATTATACACATTATTTCCATATCTTAAAATCTAGAAGGATCAGGATGAGGGGGAAAATTTTATTGGCATATTAAGGATCTCGGGTTTCCTTGGAATGGAAGTCTCTTCCCTGGAACAGAGGCTAAGATAGGTGCAGTGACTTGTTTGTAGTTACACAGTCAATGAGTGTCAAAGATGGCATCTGAATCCAGGTCTTCCTGACTCAAGGACTTCCAGCACTTTATCTTCTACGTCATGTTGTCTCATGCTATTATTAATATTCTTTCTCTTTTTTTATTGTTTTGAGAGTTTTTTTGTAAATATTTATTTTTTTCAATTACATGTAAAGGTAGTTTTCAACATTCAGTTTTTAAAAGATTTTGAGTTCCCATTTTTCTCCCTCCCATCCTCCCTACCTCCCTCCCCCAATGAAGGCAAGCAATCTGATATAGGTTATACATGTGCAACCATGTTAAATACAACATTCTTATCTTTGTGGTGAAGTAAATTATTTGGGATAATAGTACAATGGAAATAATATCAACTTAGAGGCAGAATACCTACATTCAAGACCCATTTTTGACATTTACCATCTCTGTAAACTTGGGAAAGTCACCTAAATTGACCAGAACTCATTTTCCCCATTTGTTAAGTGAGGGCATTTAACTAGATGTCCTTCCTGGGGTTCCTCATAATTCTTGATCTATGCTTCCATCATTCAAATCCCAACTCTGTCATTTACTGCTTGTATGACCTTTGGCAAATCACAACCTTTTCAGGGCCTCAGTTTCATAATCTGTTAAATGAGGAGGTTGGAAGAGATTAAATTTTTATTTCATTCATCCACAATTTATTAGATATCTACTGTGTGTCAGGCCCTGTGCTAGGTTCTGGAAATCAAAGATGGAAAAGGAAATAGTCCCTTCCCTTAAGCGACTTATATTTTAATATCTCTTCCAGATCTAAATATATGATTCTATTATCCCAGTCTTGTCACTATCTGTCTGACATTAAGACAATCATCTTTCCTTTCTGATCTGGTTAAAACTACTGACAAATAGGTGGGGAGGGCTGGACAAGATTATCTCTAAGGTCATTTTTAGTACAACCAGTTCAGGCACAGAGATAGGAACTTAGACCTGTACTTTCAATAAGACAGAGAACTTCTTAAGGAGAGAACTCCCACTACCCATGTGGGTGGACACCTTCTCTGAAACAGAGTTGCCTACAGCACTGAGATGTTAAAAGACTGCCCAGGGTCACATAGCTAATACGTGGCAGACAGAAAATCACCTCTAACCTTCTAGGATTCTCTGAATCCCTCAGTTATCCAGAGCACCATCAGACCATGTCCAAGATGAAGTAAGCATTAGAAAGTAAGTGGTTTGGTTCAAAAGAACATGCTGATTCTCGAAGTTTCTCCAGCTAACAGTGAAATGGGGTTTCTGCAAATTCAGAGATTATAGCTTGTCAAAGTTCACTTGTAGGAAAGGTGTTATCTCGTTAGCTACACAGCCTCAGAATCACCCGACAAGGCAAATTACAGAAAAAGAAAGACAAAAGGTTATCTCCAGCAAACAGTAACACATTCTGAAGAGTCATGGAATAGGGTTTCGGAGAGAATTTTTGAAGATCTGATTGCAAAGCTAATGATTTTAAAAGTGAGCTTTTTCCTCCTCTGTAACATTTGTGAAACAACTAAATGACTCACCAGAGCTTTACTCAGGTCTGCATTTTAACCATTTCAGCAGATCTTTGCAGATGTTATTCCATGACTTTTCTCTTCTCGGAAACCAGTTTGACCATTTCTCTTGGGCTTTCTCCAAACTCTAGTTTTTGTTTTGTTTGCTCGGTTTTGTTTCTTCCCCACAAACTTAGCAATCGCTTGAAAAGTATTTTTCTCCCTTTCGATTAAAGATAACGCTATCAAATGAAACACAGCTGCAAATGCAAGGCCAATTATATTTATCTGCCTCTCCCGAACAAAGTTGTTGGGTTGGATTTTTTTCCCTTCTGCTCCAAATTTTCTAAATGAAATTCCTTTTGCAGAGTAGAGAGCGATTTCTACAATGAGATTTCTTTGACTTTCATTCAACTTCGTTCAATCTCATTCTGCCCTTTGTCCCCCCCTCCTCATACTCATCTGACAATGATCATATAACAATAGGTTCAGACGAGTTGTTGTTTGGGGCAGGGTCTTCCTTCCTCATACAGTATCAGGACAGCCTTACATGAGGACCACTGCCCTGCCACGTAGCCAGGGAAAGGGAGCATGACTTGTCTCTGAGTGGTTTACCTGAATGAAAAATCAATCAATTTAGTCAATCTAAAAGCATTTATTAAGTGACTACTACGTGCCAGGCAATGTGCTTAGATACTGGTGATACAAGCTAAAAATGAAATTGTCATTGTTCTCAAGGAGTTTGTATTCAACCTAGAGAGGCAACACATACATGATATGTGCATAGATATATGAGTATGTATATAATTACATATTATTACATATATATGGATATGTGTATAATTAACTTATCAAAATTAATTTGGTTGGGAAAATGATTGAAAGGATTAGAAAAGACTTCACGTGGAAAGTAGTAATAAAGTTGAGTTTTGAAGGAAAATTAGGAATCTGAGAGGCAGGGATGATGAGGTAACCAGGTGATATAATGGTCAGAAGGCTAGCCTTGGAGTCCTCAGTTCAAATTTTACCTCAAACACATCTTAGCTACAAGACCCTGGGCAAGTCATTCACCCTCTCTCAGATTCAACTTCCTCATTTTTAAAATGGAGAAGCTGGATGCAATGGCCTCTAAGATGCATTCCAGATCTAAATCTCTGATCATAAGATGGACTTCATTGGGCTTGGAAGTCAACCAGTATAGATACAAATAGGAGATACTGTAGGGTGTCGTGTGTGGGATATAGCAAGAATGCCAGTTTGTTGGGATCCAGTACCTTGAAAAGGAATAAAAATAGTAGGAATGATAGAAGGAAGATCGGAATCAGGTTGTGATTAAAAAACCTTTCAAAGTTAAATAGAGAAGTTTGGTCTTGGTCCTAGGGGCCAGGCCTCTGCCCACTACACCATGCTTACCACCTTTCATTCAAATGAGAGAGTTAGACAATGTGTTAATTGGTGGCTTTAATATATAGAAATATCAAAGAAGGAGCATTTTTTGATGTCATCAAGAAAATAACAGGTTAGGAAGAAATGCTTGGTTGGCCACATAGTAAGGACAAGGATTACAAGTAGACAGCCACCGTGTTTCACTGATGTATTTTCAATATCGAGAGAAAGCAAAGAAGGTCCCCAAATCATTGAGTGGACCTCCTAGAGCAAAATGATGGGAAGGCATCGACAAGAATTCTACAGGATAGACTTGAATGGGATGGGCTGTGATCTGTGTTGTTTTGAGGAAAAACTAAATTAACAAGATCACTGATCCATGTGAATACTTTGAGAATGACTTTGATGAATCTATGATGTCACCACTGTGGCTTCTTCCTTCATCTAGGCACCTTGAAACCCAATTACATCTTCCATTTCCTCTCTTAAAGGCTCCTGAAGAAGTCTACCTAGACTTTTAGAGGCCTTTCTAAATTGCTTGCCACTACATCAATTCCAGTGGAGCACCAGACTTGTCCACTGGTCATCCTTTGCTCTGAAATGTACAAGACTTGGTTCCGATCTGTCTTCTGAAGGCTCTTTTGATACAACTTTAATAGATAGAGTGCATATATATACGCATGGAAAGGCATGGAGAGTTGGCTGCAGAACTAGGAAGACCTGGGTTTAAGGTGTACCTTTGAAACATATTGCCTATGGGACCCTGTGCAAGTCATTTAACTTCTCTCAGTCTCAGTTTCCTCATCCGCAAAATCAAGTAATAATAACACCTATCTCATAGTGTTGAGAGAATCAAATGAGATGATATATGTAAAGTACTTTGCAAGCCCTAAAGAACTTCATAAGTGTTGGCTTTTATTATTTTAAATAGAGATATGACTAAGGAAAAACAACTGATATTGGACAATGGATGCAACATTCTGAGTTCATGGTTCCCTACCTCTCTGCAGAGAATAGAGAAGTATGTTTTATTATCTGGTCCCTGGAATCATTATTGACTTTTCAGGTACTCCAAGATTAGCTTCTGGGAAGTGATCTTTCATAGTCATTATATATTTTGTTTTTTGATTCAGTTTTTTTGTTCTATATCAATTCGTGCAAGTCTTCCTATGTTTTTCTGAATTCCTTATATTGGTAATTTCTTACTAAACAATTTCCTATCACATGAATTATATGCTACAGTGCCTTCAGTGTTCCCCATTTAATGGGCATTCCATTTATTTCTAGCTTTTTTCTATAATTCTGAATAATATCATAAAGCTATAAAAAGAAATTCATCCAGGATTATGATAGTTGATATGCCATTTATCAAATTTTAGCATCATTTTCTGACATTGTTTGGAGCAGAAAATCCTAAAGCTAGCACTATCCATCTCTTAAGGGAACTGTGGAGCAAGAGGAGAGAAAGGAATCTGATGTCTGCCATGTGATGATCAAAATACTTACTAACTACACACCTATTATTGCAAAGCTTCTCCATCACCCATTTACTGTTGAAATCCTAGGGGGCCACACATGTCCTTGGCCTAAGCATACCATTCTCATTAGCATGAATGGGAGAAGTTCATCCAGTCAAAGGGTAGTCTGCAGGGGATAAAAAAAAAGCTATTCACATGGTCATCACCTTTGGTCCTAGCTTCCTATAAGCTGACTTATCTTATCTTGTTATGTACCTTGAAAAGTTTTCAGTTCCTGCAGGCCTGGCTTCACTGGGACTTGTCTAAAACTCAGGGGTGATAAGGGCTTTCCCTATCATCAGCTAACTAACCCAAATTCATTCAATGTCATGGACCTTCCAGATGGAGTCATATAAGAATCTGGGTATTTAAAGGAATAGGAATGGTTGTAGGGTCTTGGGCATAGAGGGTAGAAATCGAGAGCATAGTCTCATAAAATAGAATACAAACCTATAGAACCCAAAAGGAGTTTGAGATTTCCTTCAATCAAATCTTCTGTAGGTTTCACATATGCCACTACTTCCTCATCTTTTTACCCTACACCTCCAGAAAAAGTTGATGGGGATGTGTGTGTGTGTGTGTGTGTGTATGTGTGTGTGTGTACTTTGGAGGGAGGAGTGATGAAGAAATAGGACCATGATATCATAGATCTAGGAGGTCATCAAGCAACTCTGTCATTTTACAGACGATGACACAGAGGGGAAGGAAATAAACATTTATTAAGCACCTGTTACCTGTAGCGTATTGTACCAACCACATTAGAAATATTATCTCACTTGTTTTAAGGCCTTTCCCAAGTTCACACAGCTTGTAAGCATCTGAGGCACAATATGAATCGAGCTACCTTCCCAAGACTGCACCACCCAGTCTTTCCAATTAAATTCTAACTAGGCCTAACCCTGCCTAGCTTCCAGAATTAGACATGATTAGACCTGATCAAGGTGGTACAGTGAAAGAATATTGCAATAATGATGAGACAAGAAGAGAAGGCAGCTATGACAACTCAGCTGCCACAGAGGAACCCAAATTAGGAACTTGAAGAACTTTAAGTTCTCAAAACTTGAAGTACTGTGGGGGTGTTTTCTTTTTCTGATTCAGGAAAGTGGGAGGTGAGACACAGTTTGGTGGAGAATCAGGGGCAACCACAGCCCTCGTGGGAGGAGTGATCCTTTCGACTGTACACAAATAGGAGAAATGGAAGCTCAGATAAGATAGAAATGTTTTTGGATGTTCTACTCTTTCCCCAAATGACGACTGAATCTTCTCAACCAATCAATAAAAATCTGATTAAGCATCTATTATGTGCTAGGCACTGTGCTAAGGACTGAGGATGCAAAATGAGGCAAAAGTCCCTGACCTCAAGGAGCCTACAATCTCATGGGGGAGACAACAACCAAACAATATATACAAACAAGTTATATATGGGATAAGTAGGAAATAATTAATAGAGGAAAGGAACAAGAATTGAGAATCAGGTCTCTAGTTTCTAAGGGATTTTCTTAAACATGTCATAGGACATAACAAAGAATGTTTGACCTAAAACAATTCCGAAAGACTCATGATAGAAAATACCATCCTCATCCAGAGAAATAACTATGGAGTTGGAATGTAGAGTGAAACAGAGGATTTTCTTTTTGTTCTGTCCTGTTTTGTTTTGTTTTGTTTCTTCTTTCTCATGGTTTCTCCCATTCGTTATAACTCTTCTATGCAACATGACTAATGTGAAAATGGGAATGTATGTGCAGAGCTCATATCAGATTACATGCCATCTTGGGAAGGGAAAGGGAAAAAATGTAAAACTTATGGAAGTGAAAGTTGAAAACTAAAAATAAATTAATTAATAAACTGGGGGGAAAAAAGAGTTCAGACGTGTCAGAGCCCAACCAGATCTCTGAGCTTTTTTCATTGCTATGAGTTACCTAGGGGTCTTGAAAAGACCCCTGTGGCCACCATGCTCCATCAGCTCCATTTACCTCTGATTATTCCACACTATAAAGCCCTTTCCCCTGGCTTGTCCTGCGTTTGATCCTGATCTACTGATACAAAGTTATTTTTTTGTATTTTCCTTAAGCTTTGTGGACTTTGGATTCTTCTTCTCCCTTCTTATGGTGTGTGATTCCTTCAGATCCCAGAAATAGTTCAACTCTTCAGTCCAATCTGATCTTTGCCCCATATCATCACCTAGCAATCACTACATTTATGTAGGTGATCGAACCTGATTCACCAACAGGACCCTTGACTTCTGGCTGTCTAGTGCCCCTGACTGAGCTCCAGATACTATAACCTTCTCTCTGTTGCTCAGGACCCAGGCTAAGCCCTCAAAATCCAGGTTTCCTTGGGTTATTCCCCCTTTGTGGATTGTCACAAAGGCCATTGCTGCCCATAAATTTTGTCACTTTACGCTGTTTCTCCTGTAGTGTCTGTATTTGACCTTCCACCTTCCTGAGCCAGAGAAAACAAGAATTTAGTTACAACAGAGATGTGAAGCTGGGATATAAGATAGATAAAGAATGGAAGGGGAAATAGCAAATGAAACAACAGCCAAACAACTACAGCACCTTAAATTACTATTTGCTGTGTCAATCAGAGCATAACTGGGAGACAAGACAGGGTGGCATTCAAGGATGATGAGTCCCTCTATACCTTTAGAGCTGGAAGGGACCGTAGAGACTATCAATGCTTTCATTTTGCAGAAGATGAAATTGAGGCTCTGAGAGGTTTCATAACTTGTCCACCACCATTTAGCCATGTGTATCAGAGAGGGGATTTGAACTCCAGTCCTCTTTACTCTGGGGACACCCCTGTATTCACTATGCCATACTGCTATGGCCCAGAAAACTGGATGAGGGCTCCATAGCACTGAAAGTTTTTTTTTTTATTTTTGAAAAAGAGTTTAGAGAAATCTTATGAATAGAATCTGGTAAAATATAAGATTTTCTTTTTTTCTTCTTTTCTCTCTTCCTCCCTCCCTCTCTTTCTCTCTCTTCTTTTCTTTCTCTTCCTACCCTTTTCCTTTTTCCTTCTTTCTTTCTTTCCCTTTCCTCCATGTATGTCCCTCCTCTCCCTTTTCTCCTTCTCTCCTTCCTCTTTTCCTTCCTCCTTTCTTTTCTTCTTCCTTCCTTCCTTCCTTCCTTCCTTCCTTCCTTCCTTCCTTCCTTCCTTCCTTCCTTTCTTTCTTTCTCTTTCTTTCTTTCTTCCTCTTTCTTTCTTTCTTCCTTTCTTTTTATTTCTTTCTTTCTTGATGGGGATAGGGATAGAAGAAGAGAAGAGAGAGACCAGGAAAAAATGGAATTTTTGTCAAGACCTTACTGGGGCAACCAAAGATTTGGAACAGGACAGAGGTGGGAGAGGTAGTCTTATGGGAGAGAGAGAAAGAAAAAAACTCTTGGCAAACTGGTATAGCCTTCCTGAACTAGCATCTTGCCTGCACTCAGGCAATGGCTTGAAACCTCAGTCAGAAGCACCTGAGGTAAGCAGCACTCTCTATGTATCAGACTGAGAATGAATGAGCGCTGACTAGGCAAAGTCCTTTGTAGCACCATACTGAATCAGTTGTGGACAATTTGTTGAGTTGGAACAAAGGCCTATATTTTGCTCACCACCACTGCAAAAGACTAGCCAGAATTGGAGTACGATTTGTGTGTGTGAATACGCTTGTTCATGTAACTGGAGGAGGGAAAGGACATTGAAAGAGGTGGCAAAGCAGGTTGTTTATGTTTGCAGGTATCACAAATCAGGGAGAAAATATAAATAAAAGAGACCTAGGAATAGAGACTCTGAAGTGGAGAGAAGAATTTCATCTGTTGTCTAGGATCTAAGTTGTATCGTGGTTTCTTCTTCCTCTATCCCTTCTGTGGTAATCTCAGAAACGTGACTTGGCCCATTCTGGTCAACAGCATGCTTGTTTTCCATTCATATGCTGCAATATTCATCATTTTTGTGGAAAAATGAACCAGAAAGATTAGTTGAGGTTGTACATTGGCAGGACACCACAAGGAGGAAGGGTTGTCTGTAATCATTGTGGCACCAAAGCACGCGTCTGCTGACTTGTTAAGTTCCCAATGGCGCACTTATTCCATGTTATAAAAACCTTTGACTATATACTGGGGGCGAGTTAGGGTGGCCACAAACAATCTGTATGCCCAAAGTTTTCTTTTTTACCCAAGCCAGTGGGATTAGTGGTAAAGGGAGTGCACTACTCTAGAAATCTTGAGCCAAAAAGAAGGGATATTTGTTAAATCAAATACATTTATTACTTTTAACTTTCACAGCAGAAACTTCTCACCATCACAGGAGAGCTTGTTGAAACATTTTTGATGCTTATATTCATTGTTTATTGTAAAAGCTCCTATGAAACTAAATGAATGTTTTCCTGAAGTTCCATTAGTTAAATCTGATGATTTTTAGAGCACAAGTTATTATTATAACACAACAATGATGCCTGCCAGTTATGTAGCACTTCAAGGTTTTCAAAGCTTTTTATGTACACCACTCATGTATGCCATAATTATCGCCATCTTACAGATGATTTGTGTGGTCATACTGAGAGCAGAAAGAGTACCAGAGCTGGAGTCAGGAGGACTCATCCTCCTGAGTTCAAATCTGGTCTCAGACACTCACTAGCTATGTGACCTGGTTGCTTAATCCTGTTTGCCTCTGTTTCCTCATTTGTAAAATGAACTGGAAAAAAACCCAGCAAACCATTCCAGCATCTTTGCCAAGAAAAGTCCAAGTGTGGTCGCAAAAAATCAGACATGATTGAAAATAACAACCACAGTTAGTAAGTGACTGAAGCGGGATTTGAACTTAGATCTTCCTTACTCCAAGTCCAGAGTTTTATCTGCTATCCCACCTTGCTGCCTCAATTATTATTATTATTGTTAATTTTGGTCTAGATCTGCAATTTCATCAGTGTAAGGAACTCCCAGTGAGGAAGCTCCCTCTATCAATGTAGACTGGCACTAGAGACTTCTAAATGTCACATAGTCAATGAGGCAAGACTTGGACCCAGCCCTTCCTAATACTAAGGTTGGTTCTTTATCAACTGTACCAAACTGACTTTATAATTAATAGAGATATTAAAGAGGGACCTCAAAGCAATTACATAGAATATTAGTGACAGTGTAGAAATTTAGAACCTTAGATGTTAGGATGTAGGTCCACAAGGGTCTTTGGGAGTGGTCTAATGCAATCTTTTTATTTTCTAGATGAGAAAATTAAGGCCCAGATTGAATAACTGACTTGGCTAATTTCATACAGAATCTAAGTAATGGAATAAACAGTGCCTTTTGCACAAGAAGACCTAGAATCCTATCTCACTACTGATACTGCCTAATGTCTTTGGATAAGAGGTTTCTTCCTGTTCTAGGTCCCATGATCCCTTCTAACTCACTGTTCAGACAGATGATATAATCTGCTCTATATGAAAAAGACCTAATTCCCTGATAACAAAGCATCCTGGGAAACTAGGTGGTGAAGTGGATAGAATGCCAGGCTTGGATTCAGGAAGACAAGTTCAAATCCATCCTCAAACACTTAATAGCTATATGGCCCTGGGCAAATCACTTAAGTCCTGTTTGCCTCAGTTTCCTCATCTGTAAAATGAGCTGGAAAAGGAAATGGCAAACAACTCGAATATTTCTCCCCCAAAAAACCCAAATGATGTCACAAAGACTCAGACATGATTAAAAACAAGTAAACAATACCAAAATCATCACAGACAATTGTAGCATCATAGATACAGAGATGGAAGAGACCTTAGAGGTTATCTAGTCCAATCCCCTCATCTTATAGAGCAGAGAATTGAATCTGAGAAAGATTAAGTGTCTTGTCTGGAGTCAGTTAACTAAACCTATTCCAAAACTCCAAATGGCAGTAATCTAAACCCCAAATCCAAAGCATTTTCTATACGTGACTCTTAATTTAAGTAATTTCTTCATTAGTGGAAAAAAAAATGGGGTTATTTCCTTTACATTCATCAGTCAGTAACTTTCCCCCATTGAATATTTATGATATAGGTAGCTACTGACTGTCATTTAACAGAGAAAGCCAACTGACTAATCTGGTGATCAAGTTAATAACCTGATGCAAAACCAACTGAGTTAACCTGCCACACACAGAAACTTGCTGTGACCATTCACATTTTAACCTCTTCAGTTGTTTTCTCTTTTTTTCCCACTGCAATGTTGTAAGTGGGTATTGAATGTCTTATACTAATTTTATCCTCAAGGCAATTGAGTCACAGGGAGGTTCAGTGACTTTCTTAAGTTCATACAAGTAGTATTTGCTAGAGACAGGAAAGAAAAAATGATCTTTCTTCTTCCAAGTCATGTGCTCTTTTTATAGCCAAGTCCGTCTCTTCTGGTTCACTGACTGTCTGCTATAAATACAAAAAGTAACTCATACTCCCAGGCCTCAACCATTTAAAAAAAAGTTTCAGAAAATTGGTTTAATACCATCTAGTTAAATGGAGAAAATAATAGAATTTCAGAGTTGGAAGGTATTTTAAAGTCTATCTTGACCAACTCATGACTAAACAAGAATCCCCTCTACCATGTGCCTAGTATGAGGTTGTCTAGCCTTTATTTGAAAACTTTCAATGAGAGGAAGGTCATGACATCTCACAGTATCCCAGTCTACATTTGGATAGCTCTCATTACAAAAATGTTGCCCAAATTTACCTCTTTGAGACTTCTACCCATAGCTGAACAATTTCAACAATTAAATTTAATATTAATTGAGTACCTACTATGGCAAGGAAAGATTGAGAACCTACAATGTATGAAGTAAAAAAGACAACTTAATGGATACAGAACTAAGTCAATAAGCTTAATCCTACTTTTGACATGCACTCACTTAACCATAGTTATAGACAAGTCACCTCATTCTTCCACATCCCTAGACAACTGTCTAAGATGTTAAGTTAGAGAGAAATGCTGAGTCTGGGTTTCATAGGAAGAGTGAATATCCTAGAAAGAGTTCTTCACCATCAAAATCACAAATCCAGTGAAAAGAAATGTAATTAAAGTCAACAAACTATATACATAAGAAGAAAAGGAACACTATTGCATTGTGTGATTTGAGGAGTTCAAGGAAGTTCCCATCTGCCCATAGGTATCTCTCTTCCCAAACGAAATACTCACCATCAGAATTAGATAACAAATGAGCCACATAGTCAAGGTAGTTAAAATGCACATTACCTGGAAGAACACATTCTGTATGTTCTCCCACTGTTGCAGAGCAGTGTCCAAGATGAATTAGTTGACTTTTTAGTCCTTTCAGGAAGGAGAGATGGATCAGGTAAAAGCCAGTTCAAGAATTTGACAGTGGTGGCCCCAGGGCACAAAAGTGCACAGGAGGTTACTAGGCACAGGAAGGTTATTGTGTACCTGGAATGAGAAGGTAAGGGGCATGGGAAATGGGAAGAGGGTAGCAAAGCCAAGCATTGATAAATTCATGTTTTTGCCGTGGGTTAGCCCTGTCTATTAAAATCCATTTTCCTCTCCTTTAAATGCCATACTATCTTAATAAGACCAGACTCTGAGGGAAATGACAGATTCTGAATTAGAGTTACAGGATTAAATGAAAGGCAGGCAGCTCCAAGATCCTTGAGAGGTCTTGATTCTTATAATTTGTATAAAGAAACTTCAGCTTCTCCTCTGGTTCTTGCTTGATGATGCTTCTTGATGTCAGAAGTTTGATACCAACAACTAAGGAAGTTCATGTTTATACACTATTTACCTGTCCTGTCTTCAAGTGCAGAACATTCGTTGGAGAGTAAAGAGATTTCTTTTCCCCCCACTTGATTTAATCAACCTTTATTAGCAAAATAGAGCAAAAAAGAGAGAAAGGTTCCTATAATGTCTCTACTAAAAATAATGATAATTCTTGCTTTTACATAAATAATATTTTTTTACATTAAGGAATAGGACATTTATTACTATATGTTTAAAGTCATAACATAATTTTTTTGTATTTTAACAAAAGCTTTTCCAGTATACATGCATATGTACATCAATCTATTGAGCTATCTATCTGTCTGTCTATATCTTGGTTTGTTCCATCAGCTGTCAGTGCCAATCTACTATAGAAGCAGAGAAAAAGACAGGGCTCACTCACAGTTCTCCTCCCTTACATTCCTTATCTGATGCTTAGGTTCAAGGTCTGGTAATTTTGCTTTTAAGTAAAGCAATGTAAAGAGGCAATGTAAGTGCTGCAATAGATAGAGCATATCCTGGAATTAGGAAGACCTGGGTGCAAGTTTATCCTGAAACATACTGATTTGGTGACTTTGGGCAATCACTACCACTGATTTACCAAGAAACTCTGAGACTAGAGATTGCAGAATAACACTTTATCTTTATTGATAGAGAAAGTTTCTTTATCAGAATTTCCCTATACCACTGAAATCATAGTTCTGGTAAATTAAAGGAATGAATAAAAAAACGAATAAGAAAATGAATGATGGAATGAATGAACTCACATCTCCTGGACCAACCATCTCCTGTGGTCATTGAGCAATATGAGAACTATAAAGCATTTCCTAAAATCATAGAACCAGCAGGAGCATTAGGTATCACCTCAAACCCACTCACTTTACAGATCACAAACTCAGGCTCAGAGATGGAAGGGACTTTTCACACAGCTAGATAATTCCAGAGATTTGGGTTTCTTGGTGCCCAGTACAGAGATTGTCCCTCAGAACTACATAAACTTTCCTATGTGATAGAGAGGGGTAAATGTGTAGTAAATTGAACAAGATTTGTTACAAACCTAGCTCTGGGAAAGTTTTCCAGAGCTCTTTTGACTCTCTTTCCCAACCAGCAACTCTCAGGATCTTCTTTCTTTTTTTTTTAGTAAGAACAAATTATTTTCTATTTATAGCCAAAATGGCTGAGTACAGGGAGGGAACAACCCAGATGAACTCTCCCAACATTCCCCTCCAAACAATTTTAAAATAGTGTCTTAAATTAGATTTTGGAGTGGCAAAGCCAACAAAAAACCAGAGGGAAACATTTTGCCAGCCTAAGACAACTTAGGAGGTTGGCAGAAGAGGAGAAGTCTATGATGTACCAGGCCTGGATGTAGACCTGGAGGACAGCAGGAGCAGCAGTGGTGGGTTTTGGGGCTCACTGAAACAGCAGCAGCAGCAACAGCCTTAGGAGTTCTCAACTTAAAGAGGGTAAAGGGGTCAGACAACTGAACAGAAAGAATTTATAGGGGATCCTTTGCTGGCCCTGGATGCAGCTAGTGGTGATTGATAACTCTATTGCCCATACCTAGTTTGTTTGGGGTCATAGTTATAGGGGGAAGTGGAGTGCTTGTGATTGGTTACAAGATAAAAGAAGCCCTGGTTACAGTTCCAACATAGAGGAGCACTAGAATTGGTGGTTGTGGTAGAACAGGGGACTTGGTCACAGTTTCAGGACCAAAAGGAGCACTCAGTGCTTGTGGCTGCCCACAAGGAGCAGGGTCCTTACTGGATCAAGACCAGAGCACAAATCAGGAGAGCAGTGACCATATCTCTTTTCAGATAACAGCATCTTGGAAGTATGGACAACTTGCAGATCTCCAAAACTAGCTCTGAAATCAGAAGCATGAAAAAGTCTGAAGATTGGGATAGTGCCTCTCCACCTCCAAGTAAGCAGAATACAACTTTAACATAAAGTTCAAAGTCAAGAATTAGGCTAGGAAAATGAACAAACTACAGAAAAAGAACTTCACTATAAAAACTACTATGGTGGCTGGAAAAATAAAAAAAAAATAACTTAGAAGTAGGCAACAATGTGAAAACAGTTATTAAAAAAGCCTCAAAGAAAAATGCTAACTGGACCCATGGTGAACAAGAATTCCTGGGAGGGTTAAAGAGATACATTTATTCTTCCCAATTAATTTTCTATCACACTCTCCATAGCATTTATTCAGAGCCTTCTCTACTTTCCTTAAGCCACCTGTACCAAAGATAGTGTGTGATTCAGAATAGATATTTGGAATGGGATGGAGAGGACCAAAGATCTGGAGTAGTGGATAGAGTAAAGTTGAAATGGTCAATTATAGCATCAAGGTTATAGATGGAGGAGAAGCAGTTGTTTAGAACATCTTGTGGTGAGGACAGAGAATATGATTGAGGGATGAATCACAGGGAGTGATGAAAGGGCAATAGGTGGTAGACAGAGAAAGGCATTTCAAAGTTCTAGGGTTATAGAGATAGGATGCTTGGGGGTGATGATATCAAGGACTTTTAAGGATAAAGGACAAAAGAGAGAAACCATTTACACTAACTCCACCACAATTTGGAAATTGATGTGTATCTAAGAACATAACTGTAGAGCTTAAAAGAAATCTTAAAAGTTATCTATCCCAACTCCTCCATTTTATAAATGGGAAAGCTGAGGCCAGAAAGCTGAAGCAACTTATCCAGTGTTTCTTAGGTAGTAAGTGAAAGATCTGGCATTCAAATTTAGGCCTTATGACTACACATTCAATATCCAATACATTTCAATACCCTTTGCAATACACTACTCACTTGAACTAGTTCAAGATTTCCCCGTCCTCCTTCTACTTGAATATTGGTGAGATATGTACATGTTGAGTAGTGTCCTCACTTTAGATAGGAAGGATTATTGTGGAAGTAAGGATTCTTATCTGGAGGATGTGAGATTAGGTTCTCTGTCTCCACCTTAGGAGTAGTTGTTCCTTCACAAAGGAAGGTTTTTCTTCAACCAGACATTGGATGGGGGTATACTAGATTGCAGGCAGAAACTCCAAGCAATTTTCAATGTTGATTTTTTTTCCACTGATACAAACCTGTTTCACTATCTTTTATAGTCATGACCTGTATTACCATAAAGACTCAGAAACATAATGGCTTCCTTACTCTTCAGTCAAAGCTGTGACTTTACCGATCACCCAGAGGTCTTGTGGTTTCAGTTGTAACTAGGCAAAGGGAAGCTGCTTTGGATGAGTGGGATGGGAACTGAGTCGTGGGTGGATCTGAAGCTAATGGTTTGGCTCCCCTCCCCCAAAATGTATGGACACAGGAAACAGACTTCAAACATCTTATGACCTGGTCATGGATTTTATGAGTTAAGAGAAAGTAGAACCTCAAAAGGCAAAAGAATTCAGACACATCTTTGGCTGCCTCAACGTACTTCAGACACAAAGGTTAAAGCTATCAAGAAAGCTGGCAGGGAAATTCCCAAGGAGTCCAGATGCTGTGGTAAGAATGCATCTTGTGTGGATTTTAATCCAGACATGAATGTACCCACTGAACCTTTGGGGAGGTGGGAGAGAGAATAAGCATTAATTATTTCCAGATTCAAGAGTTTGGGGCCCAGCCCAGCTGGGTTTTCAGTCAGGCTCCATTTTCTCATCCTATGCTATGTGCTAAACAGTGTGTGCAATTTTAATTTGCTGGACTTTGGTTGGCCTTTACTTTAAAAAAAAAAATCTGCTGTGCCATCTCATTCCTATGACTGAATAGCAGGGACTTCTCCTGAAATTACAGTGCTATTGGAGGCCACTATTTAAGTCTTCCAAGTGTAAGTTTGAATTGGTTTTCTGCTGACCATCAAAACAAATGCACCATGTCTAAGGAAGACTGAGAAATGTAAAGTAATGAAATTGTCACCAGAATACCTCATAAAATTAACTCACAATAAGTTAAATGAATGAAAGCATTCATGTACCTCAGGAATTCAGCCAAGTCATTGGTTCTAACCAATAAATTCCTTGTTTAAAATTAGGTTGTCAGTTGTGAATATTATTTAAGCTAATGTGGTCATTTTTATCAGTGAAAATTTTAACATTCATCTTTAACCAAAAGGCTGATATAAGCCATGGATTGCAAATCTGTGTTCATGAAAAGCAAACAAACAGACAGATAATATATCTGTCTTGAGACCTCTACATATACTATCCTACTTTTCATCTTCTCCAAATTTCGATAGAAAGTTGGCTGAGAAGGTGGGAGTCCACGTATGTTTTTATTATGTGCTAATCTTTCAGGGGAATTCATATCAAGAACACCACCCCCCTGCTGCAAACAGAGCTAAATTTGGCTATTGATCGCCTGTCATAGGAATTCAAACAGAAAAAAGTATAGTCATTTGGAAATATTAACAATAGGTATAAATAAAGAAGATTAAAAAGTAGACAATAAAGCAGTTTTCAAGTAAAAAAAATTAGAGCCCAGGAGGTCAAAATCTTGGTCTGCAGTAAGGTCAGATATTTTGGAGATTACCTACAACCTTGCTTTTAAATGTCTTAGTTTCCATCATTTCACTCATCCATTGAGGGTTTATATTAAGAGTAACTATTATGTTCCTGGCACTATCCTAGTCTCTGAAAATACAAAGAGAAAAGTCAGACTTGTCCCTGCCTCAAAGATCTTACATTCTTTTGGGAGGAAAACAACATGTACCCTCCAAAAAGGTGAATTTCAATAAATGAAAATGAAGTAGATATAAAGGAATTTCTGGAATAGAGGCAACAGATCTCCAGCAACTAAGGATATCAGGACCAGCTTGCTATGGGAAGTGGCATCTGAGTTGATCTTAGAAGGGTGCTAGTGATTCTAGGACAAAACCCACAAAAGTGAGGGATGATTGCATTCCAAGCATGGGGAAAAGCCAGTGCAAAGGTCAAGGGGTGGGAGATGAAATGTTGTATACAGAGAACAGCAAGGAAAGTGACTGGAACATGGAATGTATGAAAGAAAGTGATGTGTAATGTGCAATAATCGTGGAAAGGTTAGAGCTTTATGAGAACCACATTAAGTATCAACACAAACTTCTATGTCCATAATAGGCACTCAAGAAATATTTGCTGAATTAATGAATTATTTAACAAACAATTTTTCCCTTGAAATATAGAATCACCAGGTCTACAGAGTACAGTCCCATGTATTTCAAAGATAGAGGAATTGTGTAACTAAATAATGTCAAACTGATACTAACACTTAAAAAAAAAATCTTGATTGTTATGGTAGCAGATATAAAGAAAATCTGGAGTCTGACCGTACTCACTTGTAGGTAGCCCAACATCAACTGGACTCATTGCCACGTATTTTTAATTAATCCTGAGATCTATAGTGATCTAAAAATAATAGCTAACATTTATATAATGTCATAAGGTTTTCTGAACAATTTACAAATATCTCATTTTAAACTCACAACAACCCTGGTAGATGGGTACAATTAGTCCCCACTGTACAGATGAGGAAATTGAGACTGCTAAATTGATGTGCCTTACGCATGGGCATACAGCTAGTTTAAGTGTCAAAGCCCAGATTTGAACTCAGATCTTAGCAACTGAAGGTCCAACGCTCTACTCGCTGTGCCACCTAGCTGCGCCCTCTAGCCTTTGTTTTTTGTCTTCATTCTTATTCAATGAACATAGGGAAACTGTCTTTCCAAAACACACCAACTGCTAGCTTGTCACAGACCCTTCACAAAATTCTCTTTAAAAAGCTGCTTTATAACATCAATTTTAAAAGTTCAGGCATGGAGATGTTTCTTCTCGCCTCCTTCTTGTCTTTACTATCTCTTCCCAGTTCTTCCTGTATCACAGCTAAACACACCTACTTCGTGACTCCATAAGGAGAGGCTTCCCATCAAGTTATTCTCAGCTGTCAGTTCCCATTGCCACCCTACTTGTCATTCTTTAATTTTAAAAACTGCAGTTACAATATCTGTTTTTCTTTATCTGATTCTCTGGAGATAGACATTCAAAACAAAGGTTACATTATTATAATAATTTGCTGTATTTATTGTGCATACTTTTCTTCTGATTCTGTTTTTTTATCAGCAAAAATTCATACCAATTTTCCTGTTTTATGAATTTCTCATTTTCATTGATTCTCATGGTACTATAATATTCTGTTGCATTCATATACCACAGTTTGAAGAATATTTCTTTCAATAGTTTATGTTTCAATAGTTAAAAATGAAAACATAGAAAACAGATATAAAAATAGTACTGGAAAGGACAATTAGTACTTACTTGTATCTTTGCAGAGATTTGTTTTATCTGAATAGGGTAAGGACAACCATGGAGATTGGTTCTTATTACGGATGGAAGGGCAGGCAGCATAGGCTTTTCAGAAATCCCTAAAACCATCTTTATTTCCCTTCAAGTTTTAGTTTTCTGAAACTTCTTTAAGTTTTCCAAAACATTTTTCCCTTAAGTTAAGCCATTGTTTTTCAAAGGAAATTTAATTTAAAAGACATGTTTTTCTAACTAACTAGAAGCTTGTGCTATACAAACAATAAAGATTTTTTTTTTCAAAAAACTAATTCTTCTCTTGCTTCTAGGACTACTAGCAAACAGAATTCAAAAGACATAATGGAACTGAGCTAACGTGTTTGCAGAGTCAATAATAAAAATCATAAAATCTAATTTCTACTCCTAATTCAAATCTGCTGAATTTCACTGGGTTAATTTCAGTACCATTTGTAAACAAGGCCATCCTACAGGGTATGTTCACAGTTGTTCTTCCTCGTTCTTTCTGTAAAGTGGATGAGGAGCCCTTCTTAGCCCTTCACATTTGCAACTTGAACGTCTCCATTTGGTGAACTTTCTTCTGGGCCCGCACTTTAGATATTTTATTGGCAGACATGTGCCAGAAATTGTTCCAGGAGTGGAACCTGTGGCCTTGAGACTACATGTGCCCTTGTAGGTCCTTGGGTACAGCTCTTTGACTGAATCCAAATCATTTGTTCTATGAAGTTTGGATTCTATCAAAGGGCTGTACTTGAGGACCTAGAAGTCCTGAGGCCACAGGTTCCCCACCCTGGACAGAGTTCGGGTGAAATGTAAAATGTCCAATTAGCGAAACTATAAACAATATTATGCTTTCTTGAGATTAAAGCATCAACTTCCCAGAAGATTTTGACAATCGTTATATGCCAAGTTACTGAGCCCTCCTACAAGTCATTCTGTTAATGTTTTAGATTTAACATTTCTTTTGTATGTAAGAAGAAATTACCTGTCCTATATCTAATTCATATTGTACAATGAAGACCTTTCTAATTTCCCTTTTTGAGGAAAACTCTAGATATGAGCTGGAACCTAGGTCATAAATGAATTTGTATCCAAGGCGGAGGTTTAATGATATGAAGTGTTTGAGAACCAAGAGCCAGGTCTCCCTCTTATTAGATGATGGGTTTCCCACAACTGAAATGTATTGCTGGGTACAGACTGCAGATTAGATAGCCTCTTAGTCCCGACAGCAGTTTCTCAATGTTAGACTTATTAGATTTTGAATATTTCAGGTAAAAAGTAAGTGACTACTCAGAGCACATGTCCAATAAAAATTAGTTCAAGAGCTTAATTTTCTATGGAACCTAGGAAAAGACATAGTCAGTCAGTCAACTAGCATTTATTAAGTATGTACTGTATGGCCCTGTGCTAAGCACTGGAAATACAAAAAGAGACAAAAACAGTGTCTGTTCTCAAGGAGTTCTCAATCTAGAGTCTGGAAAACATGAGTTCAAATCCAGTGATAAGTATTTACTAGTTATGTGATTCTAGATAAGTTACTTACCCTATTTGTCTCAGTTTCCTCCTCTGTGAAATTAACTGGAGAAGGAAATGGTAAACCACTCCAGTATCTTTGCCAAAAAAACGCAAATGAGTCATGAAGAATTGGATGGGACTGAAACAACTGAATAATAATAGCAATCATAAATAGGCAGTTGAGGATCAAAGTTTGGAGATTAAGAGAGAGGTTAGGGCTGGAAAAGTAGATCTGAGAGTCATCCCCACAGATCTAATCATTGAAATCGTGGGAGCTGATGAGATGAACAAGTGAAATAGTATGGAAAAGGAAGAGGGCCCAGGAAAGCACCATGGATAAAACCAACTCATCTTTCCAAAGCTGAAGGCAAAACCCTTTCCTCTGGTGAATTCCCAGTCATTCTTGTTGAAGGTGGCTTATGTTTTCAAATTAGTGCTTCTTCCAGAATGGTGAGTTGCATCCCCCTTTTGTTTCTCCATGCCCTCTCCACCCCAACCTCACCCTCAATCCTCTTCTTCCTTCTAAATCAATGATAAAGAAATGAGCTTAATACATATATTTTAAGACTACTTTGTCATTAAAACCTAAAATTTAAATAAATCACTAGTAATACCAACTTCAAAATGCAATATTTCCAATATTTCTATGAAAGAGTACCAAACTCCTTAAGTAACTCTCTTTCTCTCTCTTTTTCCCTCTAAGGTTAAATTTCTAGAAAGAGGAATCTCTTGTTATTTCCTGCTTTTACACTCCCCACCAACTCACTCTTCTATCCCTTGTTATCTGATTTCTCTCCCCACTGTTGTTTCATGTCTGAAAATCCCTTTTGGGGTTTTCTTGGTAAAGATATTGGAGTGGTTTGCCATTTCTTTCTCCAATTCATTTTACAGATGAGGAAACTGAGGCAAATGGGTGACTTGTCCAGGGTCACACAGCTAGTAAATGCCAGAGGTTGGATTCAAACTCAGGTCTTCTTGAACACAAGTCCAGCATTCTGAAAGCCACTGCACTATCTCATTGCTCTCCTTCATGACATTTTACCCATCTCTTTCTTCTTCGCTCTCATTCTAATTTAGGCTTTCATTACTTCTTACCCCAATTATTATATTTATTAGCTAAATAATTTTCTTGTCTATAAGGCTTTCCCTTTTCTTTTCAGGTCTTCATTCACATATCTAAAAATAATCTTCAAAAAAGGATTGTCAGATCATGCAATTGCCCTCCTCAACCTTCTGTGCGTCTCCATCACCAATTTTTTAAATGTAAATTTCTTACCTGACCATTTAACTCCATTCACAATCTCCAAGCTACTTTCCCAGCCTTATTTCACTCTGTTCTTTCACTGATCCCAATGTTCCAAACAAACTATAGGCTGGACTATAGGCTGTTTTTTTCTCCAACATATTTTTCTCCTCCATGAATTCACATAGGTCTTCCCTATGACTTTGAATATAGGACCACTGACAAATTCTATAACTGTTTTCTGAGAACTAGCTTAGATATTTTCAGAGTGGCTCATTAATATAAATATAGCCTCTAGGAAATCAATTCATTTTTGCCATGCTGATTTATAAATGCCTCTATCTATAAAGTGAAGGTAGATTATGATTGACATCAACAGAGAATATACTCATCCTGATTAAACCATAGATCTTTAGGGGTATTAGAGAAGCATAGGAATAAACAGCTTCCCTTCCCTTTCTTTGTGGGATTTGGGGGATGGGAGGAAATATAAGAATGACCAAAAACCCTTTATCTTATGATAGAATCATATATCTAGTCCTAGAAGAAACCTCAGAAGCCATCTGTTCTAACACCTTTGCTTTACAGATGAGGAAACTGAGGCTAAAAAAAGATGAAGTGATTTGCCTATTTATGCCTAATTACCATGTAGCACAATAAATATTGAAAGGAAAGGAGGAAGAAAACAAAGGATGGAGGGAAGGAGAAAATAAGCATGCATTAAGTATCTACCACGTGCCAGGTATTGTGCTAAATGCTTTTACAAGTATTATCTCATTTAATCCTCAAAACAACCCTGTGAGGCAGATGCTATTTTATCCCCATTTTAGAGCTGAGGAAACTGAAGCAGAGAGAGGTTAAACGACTTGCCCATAGTCATGTATCTGATAAGTACCTGAGGCTGGATTTGAACTCAGGGTTTCCAGATTCTAGGTGTAGTGCTCTATCAAATGTACCAGATATTAATAGATTAGATAGATAGATAGATAGATAGATAGATAGATAGATAGATAAACTATATTCCAAGTTTTATTCCATTAGAACAGTAAACTTCACAGCATGAGACTCAGGTAGCATGCCCATCTGCTTGTGTAACATGTTTACTCATAACTTTTAAAAAATTGCTTTTGAGGATTTTATGTACTTCTACATGTTGTCAATAGAAGTAATGTGTAGCAGATAGAAGACTAACTTTGAAGTCAGAACGAGCTAGATTTTGTCCCTGACATATCCTAGTTGCATGACCATAGATAAGTGTCTTCATTGTTCAGGGTCTCAGGCAACTCTCTAAGGAGATAAATTGTAAATAGTGGCAGATTTGCTTTGGAAGAGGAAGTCTCTATACTGGAAGTTCCCTATCCAATTCTGCTAGCCAGTTCACTGCTACTCTATTGAGAAAAAAAAGAAAGATTTCAGTCACGGGATATTTCCGATGTTCAGCACTTTATAATGTTGGTCAACTTTGCAGTTTGCCTATTCCCAGACTAAACATACGCAATAAAATAAAATGTCATCATGGACAGCGTTTCCATTTCTCCTGGAATATTTATTATTAATAGTCATCCAGCATTTTCCCTTCTGTATTTGGAAAGCTGGGATGCCCATGAGTTGCTTTCTGAAACAACAGCTAATAATGGCATCTTTTGGGGAAGGCATTCCAATTTTCTTACAAAACTGAGTAACATTTCCCAGAAACAGGGAATGTATTTTTGACAATTCCAATCAAAGGTACCTTAGCTGGCTCCCTCACTCAGTTTCTGCAAAACCCAAACTTGATTCACTGTTTGAACTATAGGCCCCCAATCCAGACAAAAATTCTGCTCTTACAAGATTCTGGCTTCAACAGCGCTGATTCAGGAAACAAAAATGTCTCTTTATTGTAACTCTTTGGATTTACCCCATTCTCTCTTTACCAGATGTACACATTTAGGAAAGACTTTCTTCTCTTCAATAACCACAAATTTGGAAACAATAGCTTCCTTCAATGGCATCAAATGGTGTGTATTGAGCCTATTAACGGCACTCATTGATGTGGGAGAGCATTCTCATGAATGGCCACTAATGAAGAAGCTACAGAAGGAAAAACCAACATTTATAATGCAGAGAAAATGTATTATTAAATAACCTCACTTGATTAATGGAAATTTATCATAAACTCATTTTCCTCTTTGATAATAATAAGTGACATTTGGTACAGGTGGAGTCATTCTTTCCAAGCATGTCTTTGATTCTTTGACTTAGAGAAACGAAACATCCAGTTGGAATTCAACCAGATCCACCATGTTCCACATGAATTCAGTTACCCAACTTAATTGGTCCTAAATCTATACCAAACCTAGCCTAGACTCATGCATAAAACTGGCTCAGGCTAGTCAAAAGGTTAATGAGATCAGTAAACCTTTCAGTAGCAAGCTGTATGAGGGTCAGGCTCCGAAAAAAACAGACTGAGAAAAATCACCTCCTGACTAGGCTTTCATCTTTTGTCTTGCATGGCCCACTTTCTATGATGTGGCCTGAGGTTTCTTTTCCATTTTGGAAAGATATTTTAGTTTTTATTAGGAATATATGTAGAAATAAAGCAAGATATTAAGGATCATCAATTTTCTATAGAATTGGGAAGCATGTTATTTTTTAAAAACTGGACAAATGCCTTTTATTTAGGACTTCCTTGTGACAATAAGTTCCGTATGACCTTTTAATTTTACTTGTACTTTGCCTTTCTCATAATATGTGTTTAATTTTTTGCATGAAACATGTTGGTAGATTCAGAGGACTAAAGAGAAGCTTCTACATAGTAGATCATCTTTCATAGGTGAGCTTTCAGTAACTTGTATGTGATGGATGAAAGAGGATTTTTTGTTTTCCCTTTCCAGAATTTGGTCCTATAACAAGATTCAATTTACTTCCTATCTGCAAGATGAGAATGTGGATAGGCTCAATGAGAAGAAGAAAGAAAGAACATCAGAATTCTAAGAGATTTTATTTTTTGAGGCAATTGGTGTTAAGCAAGTTGTCAAGGCAAGGTGCTAAGCCCAGTGTCACATAGCGAGTAAGTATCTGAGGCTGTATTTGAACTCAGGTACTCCTGATTCTACACCCAGTGCTCTATCTTCTGCCTCCCCTAGCAGCTCCATTCTAAGATATTTTTGAAATAATTGTAAGAGGAGAATTGAGGTTTGAAAATTCAGTCATTGCTGTTTCCAGATGGGTCCTTTCCTATTTTTCAAGTCTTTTACTAGAGATCTGCACTTCCTCTGCAATCCAGGCTTGCCAATCTCCTTACTGTTCTTTTCCACACATTATATACTTTTATACTTGCTGCAACCTCCTTGTACATGCCTGGAATACTCTAACTTTGAATTCTTTATCACCGATTTCTGTTAAGCCTCAGTTCAAACACTACTAGCCACAGGAGGCCTTTCCCAGTCTCCTCAGCTCCCGGCGCATTCTCTTCTAAGGCTACCTTCAATCACATGTACCTTGTACCTGCTAGTTTATATGATTACAGTTCAAATTTCTTCAGGGCAGAGATTGTTTTTGCTTTTTTTTTGGCTGTCCAGTATTTTACGCAGTTTTTGGTGCATGATATTTCCTAAATACTTGTCACTTGATACATAGCGATGTCAGAGGGATGTGTTTGAGCATGTATGTATACTCTAAAGCCGCAGTATCTGAAAGTCCCAAATCTACCTTTATGATTCATTGCCTATGGTAATGAATGAGGCTTTGCCAGCACCTCTCATGTCAGCAAACAGCATCCTGAAATTGTCAACCATTTTTTTTTTCTAATTACAAGTCAGAAGAGATAAAGTCTGCTTTATTCAAAAGGAAATCATATGATAATGAATAAAGAATGCCAGTAAAGTTTGGAAAATTAACAACAGACAGAAGATAACAGTAAAAATGAGCCATGTATAACCCCAAGTCATGTTTCATCTATTTACAGGTAATCAAGTTTTAAAAGTTCTCTTAACAATTTGCCTGCTTTGGGGGAAAATAAATAAATAAATGAATATCTCAGTCTTTCACAAGTATCTTCTAAGGATCCAAAACGTTATAGTTAAACCACATCACATGTATATTTGACCATTTATTTGCCTGAAATATAGTCAAGGAAACCTTTGACTTGCATTCTTTGTAAGTCTGCCTTTTCTTAAACTCATGTCTCTTAATATCTGCTGTAAAATGAAGACTTTAATATTGACCACTAACCCTACAAAGAATTTCAAGTAAAATGTGAATTCCCTAGTAGCAAAAGCTGTTTTTCATTTTTGTCTTTGCGTACCCCTACACCTAGCACCATATCTGGTACATTTGTTATATAGTTGATTATTCATGTCCAACTCTTTGTGATCCCTTTTGGGGTTTTCTTGGTTAAGATACTGGTGTAGTTTGTTATGTCCTTATCTAGCTCATTTTACAAAAAGCTGAAGGAACCAAGATAAAGAGGTTTAAGTGAATTACCCAGAGTCACACAGCTAGCAAGTATCTGAGGTTGGATTTGAACTTAGGTCCTCCAGTCCCAATGACTAGCATTCTATCTACTGCACCTCCTAACAGTCCCAACTTGTACATAGTAGGTACTTAATAAATGCATTTTGGATTTAACTAAATTAACAAAAATAATGAGAAGCAGTGTGGTATACATAAGATAAAGAGTAAATATGGAGTAACCTAAGAGAGAGAGAGAGAGAAAGAGAAAGAGAGAGAAACCTAGGTTAAAATCCATTCCTTGACATGTAGAGACTACATACATATCCTGAGCAAATCACTTAACCTCACATTACCCTGTAACAATCTAGAGCTACAAGTTAACAGTAATTTAGGGATCTGTACCAGGATGACTTAAAGCTGATGAAATTTTAGATCCAGTCACACATACACACAAAACTAAAGCAATACATGTGAAGTGTATTGTTTGAGTATAAATTAAGTGTATTTATCTTATTCTCATTCTAAATGTCTTCCTGTTCAATAATATCATATTTCTTATTCTCTGTATATCTACTATAACTCTTCAACAATCTTTATTGTCTATTTTTTTCTTCTTTCATTTCTGCATGTTGTTCCTCCCCGACTTTTTTCTTTTTCTTTTTTTCGCCTTTTTTCTTACCGAACTATCTTGGTCTTTTTCTCTTTTGGTCTTTCAGTCCTGGGAGATCAGTCCTTTTTCTCTTGTTTAGGCATCTTCCCTCAAGACTTTTCCCTGTCCCAAAGCACTGTTTCCAAATCTAGTACAAAGGCCAGCCCCAGATGACTATCCTTCAAATGTCCTCCATGAGATTAGAAACAGAATACTTGGCTACTTGTTTTGTGTTCACTCTGTGATTCTTAAGTCCCTTGCCCATGATGTTCCAATTGGAGACACTTTAAAATAAAAATAATAATACCCTTAATGTTGCTTTGCTGTTGACAGAAGGCAGATTTATACTTTGGAATGCTTCCATTTTTTTAATATTTCATACGATTCCTATTTTCTATGTTAAAATGATGCAACTTGTATTGTACTTCATCCAGTAGTACCCTTAATCCCCATGAAAGAAATAAATGAATCACTGATGATAGACTGTTGCTTCCCAAATGACTCTCTCAAATTAGAAATGACTAATTATTATAAGACTAAATAACTATGAGTTTCTCAGAATAAACAGATTTCCTTCAGGCATGAGGCAGGGCTCCCAGTATTCCCCTTTCCCAAATCCTGGAAACCCAGAGCCTTTCTGACCCTCTCTGGTGCCGTGTTCAGGAATTGAGACACATACATTGGCATGAGTGGAAAAAGCCGCATCTGCTCACAGGAAATGAACACCGCTTCCTTAATACAAGTGGCATCTTGATGGGAATTGCGTTTCACACCCCAATTAAAGGGGCCCAGGACTGGAGAAAGCCTCTAACTTTCAATAGAGGCATATAAATAGAGGGCGTTGGCAAACATTTCCCAAGATAGTCATTGAGGCCATCTGACCACAGATCCAGTCTCATGAGAAATATCACCCATGTGCATTGCTATGGTAGTTTTTGTTTTAACAACTGGTATTTACTGGACTGCTGAGAACTAGCTCCCCTGAAGAGTATATTGATTGCTTTTTGCTATGATAAAGTTCACATGAGTTAAAGATCAACATCTTTAGAAAGAAAAAGAAATTCAATGAAATTAAAACCTATTTAAAGGAGGAGGACATAAATTATTTTTCAAAATTGTAGTAGGGATTTGAATCCTTTTTCTCAGAATCTCCCTCATGACTTGAAAGCATTATTAGGCAATGAAGAAGTTTTCCCCAAAATTCATGGCTCCCTTAATTTCTCCATTTCTGTCAAAAATACCATTATCTTTCCAGCCACCAAGATCCACAACCTTAGCATTTCCCTGTACATCATCCTCACTACCTAATCATTTACTAAACCATGTCAGTTTTGTTTCTACAACATATCTTGCATTTGTGCCTTTATTACTTTTAGTGAAGATCATTCTGACACTTTTCTAACTGATCCTTGATTCCAGACTCTCTAAACTCCATACCTCTTCCATGTAGCTGGTGGATTCATATTCCTAGGGTACAGATTTGACTATTTCATTCCCTCCTGAAGAACTATCAGTGTGTCCCTCATACTTCAAGGAAAATATACAAGGATAATACTCTTTGTCATTTAAAGTACTTCACAGTCTGGCTCCCATTTCTATTTTCAGATGTCTTCCCATTACTCCCCCTCCTGCACTCTACATTTTAGTCAAAATGATCTATTTGCCATTCCAAAAATGTAGCATTCTATCTTCCATCTCCATTCCTTTGCCTGGGCTATCCCTTGAACATTTTATCTTGTCATCTTAACCTTTGGAAGTTTCTAGCTCCCTTCCATGGTCAACTCAAGAGTCATCTCCTAATGAAGTCTTTCCTAATCTCCCAAATTTTAGTGATTCTCCTGTTCCCACAATTACCTTTTATTTAATTTTTTTATTTTGCCTTTACTTTTCTCCCCAAAAATGTAAACTGTTGAATCTCAGGGATGATTTTCTTTATTGAATTTGTGTCCTCAGCACCTAACCCGGTGCCTAGAACATAGTAGGTTTTGAAATAATTGCCTTTTTAATCAAAGATAGGACAAATTCAGTAAATTGGCAAGGCAAAGACAAACTAGCTGATTTAATAGGATATGGGAATATTGCAAAGGAAGTATATGATGTGCCACACATTATGTTCCAAATTCAGACAGACTAGGGAGAGTCAAAATGTCAAGGAACAAGCCAAGTTACTGATATTTTACTGATATGGGCCCAACTCCAGGCCTCCAAAGTGACTGTCTTTAAATGCTCCCCAAATGGTAATAATATATGTAGTAGATGAGGCAGGCTATTATGTAATCTAGAAGCAATATCAATAAAACATGGATTTGATTTTGCTAGATCTTTTATTCCATTTTTTACCTGACACCAACAAGATAATGATTTAAAATGGATCAGAAAATTACCTCTAATGAAAGCATGAGAATGTAGAAACATAAGATGTTTCATACATGATCAGACCCACAGTTTATCTGGCTTAAGAGTCCATCTCTAACAGTGATATAAAAGGATTATTTGTGGGAGGAAATGAAAATGTTGACTTCAAATGACTTGGAAATGTATCTTAAAACATCCTTTTCCCATAGGAATCAATAGTGGATTGATCATCCGTGAATTTATCTGAACTTTCATTATATTTTTGACTTGCACTATCTCTTAGAGGTAATGAATTCCACAAGCTTAATATGTTATATAATTTAGTACTTCCATTAACTTATCCTAATCTCTCCTTCCTCAAATTTCAAGCTTTGTGTGGATGTACTCTGATTCTAACACATGAGATTTTGCTAAACAAATCTGTTGTCATTCTCTCCATACATTCCCTGATTTTATAGAGTTGGGTCATATGTCACTGTCAACTTTTGTCTTCCCAATTTTTTAACCTGATTTTTTTGACTTTCAGAATTTAACTAAGACAAGCAAATAAATCCATAAAATTCACCACCAAAAATAAGTCAGTTCATCTAACTCATGTGTTGGTAAGTGGCACTCGTATTTATTTTGTATCTATCATGTACTTAGTTACTCTAAATATGTTGTATTCTTGTAGAACATAAGCTCATTGAGAACAGGAACTATCTCACTTTTGTATTTGTGTCCTCCAATGTCTGGTAATAGTGCCAGACACATAGTAAGTGTTTCATAAATGCTTGCTCATTGGCTGATTGTTCGATTGATTTCTCTTTCAAAAAAGATGAGGTTAGCATTCTGGAAAAAAAATTAGAACTGTAGACAAAGGACTACAAAACTGTACAGCATTCTAGTAGCTCTGTATCCCAAAGAGATCAAAAGGAAAAAGAAATTATTTGTACAAAAATATTTATAGCAGCCCATTTTGTGATGGCAAAGAATTGGAAATTGAGGGGATGTCCATCAATTGGGGAATGGCTGGACAAGTTGTGGTATATGATTGTAACAGAATCCTGTTGTGCTGCAAGAAATAATGAACAAGATGGTTGCAGAAAAACCTAAGAAGAATTACATGAACTGATACAAGGTGAAGCAGACATTGTAACAGTAACAGCAACATTGTAGCAATGATCAACTGTGAAAGACTTAGCTACTCTGATCAAAGCAATGATCCAAGACAATTCTAAAAGACCCATGATGTATCCACCTCCAGAGAATGGATGAACTCTGAATGTAGACTTTTTCTAAACTTTCTTTTCTTTTACTTCCTGTGTGTATTTCTTTTGCAACAGGGCTAATATGGAAATATATTTTGCATGACTTCATGTGTATAATCTATATCATATTTGTTGTCTTCCCTTTGGGTGGAGGTGGGGCAAGCAGGAGTAAGAGAATTTAGAACTCAAAATTTTAAAAAATAAATGCTAAAATTTTTTTACATGAAACTGGAAAATATTTAAGGAAATACATATGTGTATATACACATGGATTCTATATGTGTGTATGTATAGATAGATACTATCTCCCTAGACATATATACACATAATACTTATTTACATATATGTACACACATACATATATGCATGTGCATGTATATATGTGTGTATGCATGTACATGAATGAGATGGGGTTAAACATCCAAGAAGGAATAAATTATGCCATGCTGCTTCACTGGGACTATTACAAAATGTATGAATATATTATTGATATTACTCATGATATTGATAACAGTGATATTAGTAATACACAAACATAATGTTTTATGGTTTACAAAACACTTTCTTCAAAATAACCCTATTAAGATCAAGGTTGTCATGAGTAATATTCCCATTTTTTGCAGATGTTGAAAAGCTGAATGTTAGAAATTAGGACTGCAACTTGGGTCTTTGGGTTGCAGTCTGGGGCCTTTTCTATTCCTACCCAGGCAATTGATATTTACAGCGTCAATTCAACACCTGTTTTAGAAGTTTTCAGCAGTATTAGTTTCACACATAAATACTATTCCGCACACTTCAATCTTGCCATATGTGTTTGTCGTTCATCTATCAACTTTGGTAAAAAGTTGGGAGAACAACATTTCTTTTAGGTCTTCAGCCTGATTCCTTTTAGGTTATACCTCATGTCTATGCTGTCTTAGGCTTATACTTATTTTCTTAGCTCCTTTAGGTGATCTTGGGCCAATATTTAAGGTGAAAATAACATCTCTTGGGAGAATCTCTGGTACATCAGTCTCTGTAGCATTGTCTAATACAAGCAGTCCTGCTGAGAATGACACTACTATAGGCCACATAATTAATAACATTCATGCCATATGAGTTGATATACAGGTTAGATGTACTATTAATTAACAATATTCAATGCTATCAGTTATCTGCTTGAATTTATGAATTTGTGTCATTTTTCTTCTTCTCCTATCTTCCCACTCACCCACCCAAGAAGGTGAACTTTTTTGTATCCATGAAGACATTAAAACAAGAGAATTACAAATACTGTCACTGAATATTTGGGCATTATTTTGGAAACTAGTGAAAACAGACTCTTTCTTGGGCATGAAAGGCACTAAGAAGCCTCTTACACAATGCTCCTGGGAATGTTCCTGTATAACACAATGCAATCTATTGGTTTTCTTCACAGGGCACGATTAATTCCACATGGTGACATCCATCTCTCTTTTCAGAGATGCTCCTAGAGCTTGACAGGATGACTCAATGTAACTCTCTTCAAAACATAAGGGAACTTCTTATTTTAACTCCTCTAATAAAACTAAGGAAAAGAAAACAATATTTTCTTCACAATGCACATGATCATGGCAACAGATGGATCTTCCCCCCTTTTTTGAAACAAACTTCCCCCCACCCTTGGCTTTTCTCTTGTGTGGTTTGAAAGAGAGGGAGAGGGAGGGAGGGAGGGAGGGAGGGAGGGAGAGAGAGAGAGAGAGAGAGAGAGAGAGAGAGAGAGAGAGAGAGAGAGAGAGAGAGAGAGAGAAGAAATAACCAGTTTCTCACTTTAATAAAACCAAACTAGAACTTAATTGCAATCAGTTCCACGACTAGCTAGTCTCATAAATCAGGTCAAAATGAGCTATATGACTTCACCATAAAAGATCAATTTCACGCTATGCCCTTCACTCAAAAGGATACTCTTTTATTTAAAATCTTTTATTGATACTTTTTTAAAAACATAGTTTTCACTTCCCATTGACTCTTTTCTCCCATTAACCCTACCTTGGAATAAAGAGGTACATTTTAACCAAGTGAATCAATATATCCGCCATTTCTGATAATGTATGCCTCGTTCTGCACCTGTAGTATACCCTCTCTCCCAAGAGACTAAAGTTATCTGTCTTTTGATTTCACTCTTGGTCATTGCATTGATCAGAATCCAAGAGATGAGCTGCATTTAGGGAAGATAAATCAATTTCAGAAGAGTTTCTTACCCTTTCCAATACACACACGCACACACACACACACAAACTTCTATCTCAAAAATTTTCAAGTTTAGACTCGAAAGCATTCAAGATTTGCAGCATTTGACATCAAAACATTCCAGTATTTGCATGAACTTATTTTTTAACTACCCTTTGTTAAGACATGCATAAAGTGAGGTCTAGATGGTTTTTCCTGAAATTTCTGATATGGGTCAAGATCATCATTGCCTTTCTATAGACTTAGTTTCTTAGAGTAATATTGCCTCTCCTAAAATAGGATGTTCTGTTTTCTTCTAATGAACTTAGAATGAACTATAGATGACCTCTTTTATTCTTTATAATACACCTGATGCAAAGGCAGTTAGGTAGAATAGAGGGGGGAGTATAGAATTTGAAGTCAGGAAGACCTAAGTCTGAATCTGGTCTCAGGCATTTAACTAGCTGTAACAGTAAAGAAATTCATGTGATGTGCTTTGAGCTTTGGCTCAGTCCATAGTCTGAGTCACATGGAGCCGATGGTGGAAGGAGCTTGCTGAATGGTTAGAACAGGAAGGACACAGCAGGAAGAGAGGGAGGTAGAGCTGAGAGAGAGAGAGAGAGAGAGAGAGAGAGAGAGAGAGCAGGCACAGCAGAGCAGAACAGCTAGCATGAGTGAGAGGGAGTGATTTTCCCTAAGGGAGTTTATTTGTGGGGAGGCCTGACAGAGGGAAGACTTGGGGATGACTGCTCCCTGATTTGATAATATGCATAGATTTATTTGTTACTATGATGGATTTGGCTTTCTTGTATTTGAATATGTATTTTGGTTTCCTCTCTGAGGATGAATTTACTCTGGAAATATGCATGCATATCCATAGTAGTTGCTTTGGGCATTGCATTGGCATTATACTAACTGAATGACGCTGGGCAAGTCACTTACCCTGTCTCAGCCACAGTTTCCCCATAACCAGAGACAAATTCTATTGTTGAGACTTTATTCATAATCTCTTAGACTTAGTAGTATTTGACTGATTTTGCACTCTATGCATGGTCATCTAGAACTAAGGGTCATGTGAAGCAACTAGGTCGTCCAATCCCAACTTGGATCTTTAAGATATGAGATCCTGAACAAGACCTTTGATGTCTAGAGAATTACCAATCTGCATATTGCTTCAGTGATACGCTGTGAGAACCAAATTCTGCTTTTTACATCACTCAAAAAATATTGTTAAATGTGGTTTTCCTTTAATGATAAGTTATCCATGTTCCCAGAAAATGAATGGATAAATGAAACCATAATGACAAGTTGGTGTACTTTCTTTCCAAGTCCTTCTCCTAGTGCCAATTTTCATCCTTTCTTCTCTTAAGAACAAAAAAGGTAGAGAAAGAGTTTGTATTTCTTTCTGGAGGTAAATTTAATAATACTTAGTTCTTATATATATGGGTCTTACTAATGTTTAATTTTGTGCCAGCCCTCATGATATAGGTATGTGTGATTATTTTCCTTATTTTACAAATCATGACCCTGCAAGGAAAGATTTAAGACATATGTCAAAGTTGTTAAAAGCAACCAACATGAGAGTGGAAGCTGATATAGTGGAGCACTGTACCACTTTTTTTCTGTGATACTGATGGTAACATATTCTTCCATTCATTTAACATTATCCATTCACTATTGGTGGAATTGTGAACTGATCCAACCGTTTTGGAGAGCAATCTGGATTTATGCTTTTAACAAACATTTATTAAGCACCTACTGTTAGGATCTGGAGGAAATGAAAACTTAGAGAAGATATGATCCCTGCCTTCATGGAGTGTGGCAACTTCCTTCCCAACAAATGGTTAGAAACATCCACTTATAGCTTGTTTCCTTTTATGCAACTTGGTATCTATAGATTCTTTTTTAAAATAAAATAATTAAAACTTTAATACTGAATAGTATCATATTAAACTTACCTAATTAGAAACTATTTGATTTTTAATTCACTTCAAACATTTAAATGTCATCAAGCTTTTTAATCATTTCTTGTAACATCTGGTCTAATAATCCTCATTTACTTTTCCTTTTATAAGGTCACAGTTAGTGAGTACTTTGTTCTACTTTTTCTTTTTGGCTCTGAAATTATTTTGTAAAGGAATTTTGAGATCTCTTTATATTCCTCATTCTTCACTGATTTTGATTGTGTTATAATATTATATTAATGTGCCATAGTTTTTTTTATAACAATTCCAATTTGTCTTCCCAGTTTTTTTATACATTACCCATTGTATCCTGTGGCCTGGCTAAACTGTCTTTCTTGCTCTGTCTTATACATGACACTCTACCTTCCATTTCTGTGACACACTTCCAAGAATCCCTGGTTTCCTTCAAAGCTTAGCTCAAGAAAAACTCCTACAAGGTGTTTCCTGATCCACCCAAATACCAAGGCTTCCTCAAAATATGTGCTTATATATGTTTATTCATCAACAGTTTTTTTCCCCCTTGATAGAATGTAAGATCCTCGCAGGCAAGGAGCATTCATTTCATTTCTGCCTTTATGTGCCCAAGGTCACACAGCTAGTGAGTGTCAAGTGTCTGAGGTGAAATTGAACTCAGGCTTTCCTGACTCCTCCACTGATGCTTTATCCACTGCACTACCTAGCTGCCCCAATCAGTGGGGAGTAGAAAATGATAGATGGTACTAGGTGAGATGGCCCAACAAATCAGAACGCCGTGATTCCCCTTTTGATGTTGACTGTGAACTAATTTGTAGGAAATATATACCCACATTAATAGGCCATCTGGCCCATCTTCTTTCTACATATGCCCTTCAAGAAAGCAAGGAGGGCATGGGGCAAAAAGAAGAAGGGTGGAAAGGACCAAGATAATCCCCTTCCTGGTTGCAAGAATTCAGTAGTCAGCGTTTGGGAACATGCTCAGTTAAATGTTCCATTGTGTCTTTCTTTTCTTTGTTGCTAAAAGCCACTAATTAAACCATGGTTAACAGTTGAACTACATGTACCCATGTTTGGGATGTAGTGGTAAGGGAGCTAGTTGGAAAAGCCTGGAAGGAAAAGAGATTGAAACTGGTACATTGTCAGCATTAGGTTGCTCAGGGTTCATATTCAAAGAAATGAAAAAATTCATTGATTTATTTTTAACAGCTTCCCAGAGGAAAGAGAATACTTTTACTGGTGAGTCCTTGAATCAAAACAGGCCAGTTGGTTGGTGAGTCAAGAATTGCCATTCGTCTCTGGGCACCAGGTTTGAAAGGATAACACTTTCCCAGAAGGGAGAGGGCTGTAACACTTTCCCAGAAGGGAGAGGGCTGAGGGAATATTTACAGAACAAATCATGTTCTAAAGTAGGAGTGAGTTTTAGAGGAATTTTGCCCATACAAAGTATGTATAGGCAGAGTGAAGGAAGAAAAAGAAAAGAAAAATGTGATGGACAGCAAAGGCTACTTACTTGCCAGTCAAGCAAACATTATTACACCAGGGTTTGGGGTGGGTTTTTTTACAATTATAAATACTACTTCTACAAAAAAATCTTTGCAGATAATCTAACAAATAAATGTATATGTTTGGTAAATTTCAAAGTACATTTCAAACAAAGCCATAGAATTGTTGGATCAAAGGATAAGATTATTTTTGTAACTTTTACTGCTCTCCAAAAAAATGTACAAGTTCATGATTCCAAAAGTAATCATTTTTGTCAATTTAGTGGATGGATAGAAGAAGTTCAAAGTTGTTTTAATTTACATCTCTTTGATTATTAACAATATTAAGCGGTTAGTTAAGTGATTAACAAGATTAGTTATTTCTTCTAAAAATCCTCTATTTATGTACTTTGATGAAGTATCCTTTATGAACTAGGAATTACTTTGGTTTTTCTGTTATGGTTTTATATATTTTAGATGACAAATTTTTGTCATATTTGCCATAATTATTTTCCAAATCAAACATTCAACAATAATAGTTGAAAAAACAACTATTATTTTACACAGAATTCTATTCATTCATAACATTATAAAATAGAACTATCTTATTCTTTAAAATTACTTCTAAATGATCATTTAAAAATCTCTCCTCAACAATCAAGATAAATACATTAACCCATTATCTTCCATTTTAATAGTTTTTTAAGTTTATTTTTATAATGCATATGGAATTCACTGAGACATAACATAAAAGAGGCAGCATTACATAATAACTAGTGAACTAGTCTTGGGTTCAAGTCCTACTTCTGATAAACTCACCCACAAAACAAAGGAGGGCAGCAGAATAAGTTAGAAAGAGGAATTCAGCAATATATTAATTTATAAGAAACACACTCAAAATATAACTATTTACACAGAGTTCAAATGAAAGGCAGAAAAAAAGTAATTATCCTTCAAAACTATTCAAAAGGATAATTCAAAAATTATCCTTCAGGAAAATGTTTATAAAAATAAGGCATAATAATGACTTCAAAGAAGGTGACAAGCAAAATAGATATTATTAAAAGAGATAAATGGAGAAACTAAATTATGCTTAAAGATACCATAGATAATTAAATAATATCAATAATATGCACACACGGAATGACATAATATCTAAGTTCTTGAAGGAAGTTATTGGAATTTCAGGAAGAAAGAGGAGGCAAAAAGTTATGATAACTGGGGACTTCAATGCGCCCCTTTCAAACCTAGACAAGTATAATGAAAAGATTAAAAAGGAAAAAAAAAGTTGAGGACCTGAATAGAACAAAAAAAAAATTAAATGATACAGTTCTGGTGATTACTGGATCAAAACAGAAAATGACACACATATTTCTCAATGATTCATAACTATGTGCTATGAATACAACCTTCACAGAACAAATCCTCTTAATAAAAAGATTTGTTCTATAAACTTGGTCTCAGTCAAAGGGCCACACCTAAGGACCTAGAAGACCATATGTGGCCTTGAAGCTGCAGATTCCCCACTCCTGTGCTAGAGCATAAAATGCTCTTGAATAAATGAAGAAAATCAGAAATGTTAAACATAATCTTACTAGCCATAACAAATACAATTATAATCAATAAAGGAACTATAAAAAATAATTTAAACTTAAGTGGAGTTATTCAATCCTAAAGAAACAGTGAGTAATGAGTAAATCATTAAAATATTTTCTATTTTCATCAAAGAAAATGACAAACATCAAAAAGTACAACAAAACTTTAGGGATGTAGCCAAAGCTGTCCTTAAGGAAAAATAGATATCTTTAAATACTTTTAACAACAATAGAGTAAAAGAACAGATAGATATGCAAACAAACAAATGGAAAAGAAAAAATAAAAAAACACAAAACACAGATAGAAATTCTGAAAAAAAAGAATATATAAAAAATTGAAAACAAAACATTATTTAATTGATAAATAAAATTAGGAGCTGTTTTTGAAGATGTATAGCATAAACAAACCATTTTTAACCTGAAAAATATGATTGAAAAGAAGAACTTACAACAAATTAGTAGGGAATAAAAGAAATTATAAATTATATTGCCTAATTATATGCCAGCAGAAATAAATAAAATGTATATTTACAAAAACATAAAAGATCAAATTTGTCAGAAAAGAATTAGATAATTTGAATAATCCAGTCTCAGAAAAAGAAATAGAAAAAGCTATCAATGAACTTTCACAGTGGGGGATCTGGATTTCACAAATAACTTCTATCAAATATTCAAATCACAATTCCAATTTATATTATTTTAAAATTATTTAAAATTATAATAATTTTAAAAGTTATTATAAAATTATTCATAAAAATAAAATTATTTATAAAATTATTTATAAAATAAAGATGATTCCACATGAACTCCTTCCATGATCTTTATACCTAAGCCAGGAAGAAAAAATTCAGAGAAAGAAAACTATAGGTAAATAGCTCTAAAGTATATTGATTTAAAAATTGAATAAAATATTAGTAAAGAGTTTATGGCAATGATAGCAATATTTTGTGACTAGGTTAGTTTTTGTAGATGCTTTATAACGTTTTACATATATTTAGATGTTCTAAATGTTTATATATATGTATATATACATATATATATTTCCATTTACAGTTCAATATTATGAAAACCATAAATACAATAGACCATAGCAATAGCTAAAACAGACACAAAAATAGAAAAAAAAAGAAATAGCAAAATAGATACAGAAAATGCTTTTGACAAAATACACCACCTAATTATGATTCTTTTTTATTAAAAAGCTCAATATATTAAACAACATCTATCTAAAATCAAGAGTTAGCATCTTCTGTAAAATATCTATTGTCACCACACTTATTAGATATTGTTTTAGAAATACTAGCTATAGAAAATAATAATAAAAATTAATGTATGTAATGAGCATAAACAAAGAAGCACAATTATGATTTTAGTAGCTGATATGATATTTTACTTAGAATTCCAAAATTAATAGAAACATTTTTTTAACTTTAGTAAAATAGTAGTATATGATAAAATAAAACCACAAAACCATCAGCTTCCCTGCATATCACCAGCACAACCAGGTAGAAACAGATGTAAAAAGAAATGCTGTTCAAAATTATTTCAGAATGTATTAAGTAAATGGGAGACTATTTACCAAGACAAACAGAGGAATTATAACAATAGCTACAAAATACTCATTGTAATTTTAATTTAAGAGAAATACATTTCTCATAATTAACACATGCTAATATAAAAATAACAAAACTGCCTATAACTGCAATATGGAAAGAAGAATATCAATACCCAAATACCCCAAAATACTCAAAAGTTCATAGGAGACAAATGGGGGGAAAAGACCTAATAAACAAAACCATGGCACAGCAGATAGAGGATCCAGCCTGCAATCAGGAAGACTTGAGCTCAGACACTTACTAGCTGTGTGACCTTGGGCAAATCATTTAATCTCTGTTTGCCTAACTTTCCTCATTGACAAGCTAGAATTTTTTTTTTCTCTTCCCTACTTATTTACTGTATCATAAAAAAAAAATCTGGAACAATTAACTCTTTTGTCCCATGTAGTTTCATTTATTATCTCTTGAACTAGAGCAAAACCAGATTTTGATGAAGTCCAACGGAATTCAAATGACCATCTGTTGCCTCATTTCTTAGCTTAAATCATTGAATGGGTGTTGCCTCAGCAAACTGAGACCTGGGAAAGATCTTAGCTTAAAAACACCAAAGTCTGCCACTGCATCTGTGGTTATCTCTAGTCGTCTTGGTCTGTGTTTTGTCACTGGACATAGATGACCTTGGAGGAGACGGTGAGGCTGATGACTTTGCAGGCTCCGCCTCGCTTGAATTCAAATCACTTGCAAGTCAAGGCATTACCCTCTTGATGTCATCATTCCTTTTCGAGAATGAAGGACAAACAACAATAATCTCTTTTTCCCTAAATTTCCTCATCTGTATAATGAGGATAATAATAGCACCTCCCTCCCAAGATGGTGAAGATCAGATGAGATATGAATCGGAAAGCCCTTACCACGGTGCCTGCCAATGGAGCAAATGCTAAATAAATGCACAAAATGTGGTTTAAAAGTGAGATCAACTAAACATTGTAATGGAAGGAGGCAAATCTGAATGCATAGATATCACTGAAACTAGTTGTGATGAGATCCTTGGCAGAAATATGACTCATATTCAAAAGGAACAGGATATACCAAAGTATGTATCTGTATTGTTGAGGTAGGTAGGGAAAGTGGATTAGTCCTGTATTTTCAGAAGTTATACTCACATGAAGAAAACAAGGAACAAAAAGGGAGAATCATGGTGGAAAGTATTTGGATAAAAATCCACAGAGACAGATTATATTGTCCTCATTATATAATATAGACCACCTAGATGAAAAGAAAAAGTAATAGACAAGGTGTTGCATGTAGTCTTGCCTGATTATAATAGTGGCAAAAGACTGCAATTATCCAGACTTCACTATCTGACAAAAGTAGAGTATTTATTAATAATTTTATTTTCTTTAATAATAATTACATTCTTAAAAAGAGTTGGAGTAGCAAAAGGGAAAAGGTTAAGAAGATACCATGAACTAAAATTCTGTAGAGGAAAGAGAACCCAAGTGGATTGAGAAAATCTCTAAGATGACATTATAATGCAGAAAGATATAATTTTTATGAAGAGAACAAGGGGATGGTTGTTTAAAAAAACTGATATGAATTAGTAGGCAACTTTACCAACCAACCAACTTACACATTTAAAAAAATAGAGAGAGAAAGTAGAAGCAGGAGCAGCTATAAGATGAATACAAAGGTATATTGCAAGAGTAGTGTCAGGAGTGCTAAAGCTCAGAATAAGGAAAAGGTAAGGACATTTTTAGTGCCATTGGTTAAAAGAGGAAGATAAACAAAAATGGGTAGGCCCATTGCTTGGGGTGGCTGGGTGATGATAAACAACTATTGAGAGGAAGCAGAACCACTCCATTCTAATTTGATCTTTCTTTCTTTGCCAAGGAGAATAATCCTTGATCCAGAAAGGAAAGAAGAGAATTGGCTAGGAGGCACTTGATAACTAATATAATTGAGAAAATATTAAAAGAACATCTAGCTGTCCTTGATGAATTCAAGTAATCAGGTACTGAGTGAAATGGTGGGTACAACTTACGACTAATAGTCAGTGATATTTGAAACATTGCAGAGAAGGCAAAAAAGTATTATAGGTCTGGAAAAGAGAAAATGAAGATCTAATTTATTTTTAGAAGGCAAAATACTAGAATCTGAAAACTTAGACCAGTGAATTTAACTTTGATCCCAGACAAAAATCTAGAACATATTATTAAAGATATGATTAGTAAACACAGAAAGAAAAGCAGTGATCTCTGTCTTTCTGTCCTCCTCCCTCTCTGTTTCTCTCTCTCTCTCTCTCTCTCTCTGTCTCTGTCTCTCTCTCTCTCTCTCTCTCTCTCTCTCTCTCTCTCTCTCTCTCTCTCTCTCCACAATGCCATTGCTAACAACAGAATTACCAAACCAGTAGATCAAGGGGGTGTTGTAGATAGTTTACCTAGATTTTATCAAAACCTTTGATAAAACATACTATGCTATTCTACTGAAAAAGATGGAGAGATATAAGCCAGGTGATAATATAATTTGAATCATCTGGAACCGGCTGGATGGCAACAACACCAATTTGGAAGGTCTACTTGTATATATTCCCTGGATCTGTACTAATCCTTCAGCTATTTACTTTTTAAAAATTTTTCATCAATGAATGCATAAAAGCATAGCTGACATACTTCTAAAACCTTGCAGATGACACAAAACTGTAGGAACAGTTAACATACTATATAAAAAGATCTTGGCAGTCTAGAACATTGGGCTGGAACTTAAAAAAATTAATAAGGAGAAATATAGTTTTAAACTTGAGTCCAAGAACTAAACCAGTATAGATAGGTTGGAAGAGACATGGTGAGACAAAAATGTGTCTAATAAAATGGATTACAGGAGCAATATGTATCAACAGTGTTATACAATATTAAAAATTGAATTCAATCTTAGAATTTGTTAAGAGAAGCACAGTTTTAAGGACTGGGGAAGTGGTAGTTTTTCTGTATTCCAGACTGTTCAGAACTCATCTGGAATGCCATTTTCCCTTCCACCACAGTTTGTGAAAGCCATTGATAAGGTGGAGAATTTTCAGGATAGGGTGACTAGAAGGATAAAAGTTCTTGAGACAATCTCATAAAGTAAGCAGCTATGGAAACTGAGGATATTTAGTGATGCGTAATAACTGCCTTAGAATAATTAAAGATTGTCATCTTGGAAGAAGTTTAGCACTGCTCTATTTGTCCTAGAAAAGAATATTAGGAACAGTGGAGGACAAGTAGAGAAGAGGCAAATTTAAGCTAGATATTAGGAAAAGTTTCTGAAGAGTAAGAAATACCCACATGTTCTGTCTTAGGATACCTTTTGATGTAGTAGTGGTTTCCCCAAATAGGTATAGAATAATTTTTCATACATATATATGTGTATATGTGTGTGTGTGTATAATGTGTATATATATATATATATATATATATATATATATATACACACATACCTGTTTGTGTCTAATGGTGGACCATTCTAGTGTGGGAAGGGGAGAGGAGAAAAAAGAAAAAAAATTAACACGATAACTTTTTTGTATATTTAAACAGAATTGCAAGCTATACCTAGGAGATCTGCAGTTTCATATGCAATCATCTTTTTTTTATTATAGTATGTTAGAGAAATGCTTGTTTTATTCCATAGATTAAAAATAAATTAAAAGAAAAAGAATGTTGGGTGCCCATTTGTCAGGATGTGTTATAGAGGGAATCCCTGTGAGCATCTTGATAGCAGTGATTAATTTTTCTTTTTTTTTTTGTATTAACCATTACTTTGCACAATATCTTGCATACAATAGTTGTTTAATAAGTATTTGTTGATGGATTGATTGTAGTAGATAACCTCTGAAATTCTGTGATTCCATAATATTTCTTGGGTGACAAAAATAGAGTAGCCTTATTTGGATGTTCTATTTTTATTCATTTTAAGGAAAACAGGGTCTGTGTCACCTTTAGACTGTGATCTTGAAAGCAGGAACTATTTTTCCTTTTCTCTATACCCTCATCATTTCATATACTCTGTGTCACATAAAAGGCACTTAATAAATGCTTTTTGGTCCAAGATGATTTAACTTGACTTTTCTGAAATTAGTCTCTGGCTTATGGATGTGTGGTATCAGAATTTGTTCTTCTTAATACATTGGCATTCCTACACGTGGATTCAGCTCTTATTACCCTTACCTAACGTAAAACCTCCAGGAGTATCTACCTCTGTTTCTACCTCACTTCTTTCAAATAAGCTTGATCCACATAGAATTCCTTTCCCTACTGAGGATGTATATTTATTATTCTCCCTGCCCCATATGGGATAAGCAGTTTCCAGCGATGTAGAATTTTCCTTCATTGGAAAGGTGGTTGAGCAAAAAGCTTGGTGATCATTACCTAGTATAATATCGTGGGCATTTTTTTTCAGGTATGGGTTGAGCTAGATGGTTTCCAATGTTGCTTCCACCTCTAAAATTTGATGATTCTTTGGAAAGATACATTTCTCACATTTTACAAGTTACAAAATAATATTTTGTGCATTCTTACATGTATATGATGTTTTCTCTTCATAGGATCCACCAACAAACTTTTATTAAACACTTACTTATGTGACACTGTAAAAGGCACTGGGAATCAAAACAGAAGATTCAAACAATCCTTATTCGCAAAGACCTTTGATTCTAAGTTCTTTGAGGGCAGAGACTGTATCAATTTCAACTTTGCATCCTCGATGCCTAGAATAGGCACTTAATAAATCATTGTTTGATTAATTGAAATATCTCGTAACATCACCTTTTTCAAAAAAAAAACATGTTCACCATGTGAAGAAACCCTCTCCCTCAGGACCTCATGTCCCTCCTAATCCCCATTTACCTCTCCACCAAAACTAAACAAGCTAATCAATTAAAAGATTTCATGTAGGTAGGACTTTGGAAGGTTATATCAAGTCACCAGTGATTAGTGATGGGACCCTACTCCTTCCTGTTGCCATGGAACATTCCTTGGCAAAGAAGTGTTCCATCTATTCATCACCTACTGGAAACTATACCCTTGGAGGAGAAAGTGTTGAGGTGTGTGTATGTTTTTTTCAAGTACATTTGCAACTGTGCTATTGCTTTACCAAGTGTTAAAAGGAGCATGGGTATGAAACCAATCAAAGAAACAATTCAATTAATCTGCCTTAAGACTCAGACTCATCCAGTTGTCTGGAAGCCAAGTCTCTCTTCCCTGGAAACTTTGATGACAGTGTTGGACAAGTTAAAACAAGCTTACTTCCTTGTGTAACTTTTCCAGGAAGAGTCAAATCAAAAGTCATCCATCGAAAAGATCCCGCCCTACCCTTTTGCCTAGATGCTTTCATGACACTTCTTCTGAACTGTTTTTGAGAAGCCAGTTACTTTTTGGAAAAGTCATAACCCTTCTTGCCACCACCTGAAAGGGAATTGTGGTGTCATGAAAGGAGAAACATAATCCTGCTGAATATTCAAGATGGTCCCCGAAAGGCTGATTGACATGGCCTGAGAGTATTGAATTCTCTATTCCTAGGAATATTAGATTAGACAATGTTGACTATGACTGGATTTCTATCCCAACAAATGACGGTACTATGGGAGGTTTACAAAGCACTTGACATGGGTCATGTCCTTTGATTCCCTATAAGGTAAGTACTATCATCACTCCCATTTGACAAAGGGAGAAACTAAAGGTTAGACAATTTCAGTCATTTGACCGTAATCATGAAGCTTGAACCCAGATTACACTCACACGACAAATACAGCACTCTTTCCATGATGCTAGCTACCTCAACCTTCATAGGCACTATGGAAACAAGCACTTAATAAGTGTCTACTATGTGCCAGTCAGGCATCAAGGTAGCACAGTGGAGAGAGCACTGGGCCAGGAGTCAGGAAGACTTGATGGCCTCTGGCATTTACTAGCTGTGTGACCCTGGGCAAATCACTTCACCCTGTTTGCTTCAGTTTCCTTATCTATAAAATGAACTGGAGAAGGAAATGACAAACCACTCCAGTATCTTTGTCAAGGAAACCACAAATGGGGTCATGAAGGCTCAGAAATGACTGAAACAACTGAACAACATTGTGCCAGACACTGAGTTAAGTGCTTCACCAATAAATAATATCTTATGTGATCTTCACTATAACCCTGGGAAGGAGGTGTTACTACTACTCCCATTTTAAGAAAACGAGACAGAGGTTAAGCGACTTCCTCAGGGTCATCCAAATAAGTGTCAGAGACTAGATTTAAATTCAAACCTTCCTGATTCTAATCTCAGCTCTCTAGTGCTGCTCCACCTAGATGCCTATTAAGAAATTCTACTTTATAATTATCATTCTATCACTAACTTTCTGAAAAAAATTTGGAATAAAATGTTTATAGCTATGGGTATACACTCAACCCATTCCAATTTGTATTACATTATTTACATTCATGTCTTACGTCCCTAACTATAATCTCCCCAAAAGGATGAGAATTGTGTTTTAATTATTTTTTATATGCTACAGGGCCTAGCACAGGGTTTAGCCCACAGTTTGTGTATGATAAATGCACACTGAACGGATAAATGGAGGAAAAGTTCTATGTGGCTGGAAAATGATTTTGCTCTAAAATAATAGCTTACATTTATAAAGTACTTCATGACTTAGCTATTCTCAGCAATACAACACAAGATCCAGGACAATTCTCAAGGATTTATGATGAAAAATGTTATCCTTCCTTAGAGAAAGAAATGATGGTATCTGAATACAGATTGAAGCATACTTTTTTAAACTTTATTTTTCTTGAATTTTTGTCTATATTTTATGACATCACTAATATGGAAATATGTTTTGCATGACTACACATGTATAACCTATATTCAATGGCTTGCCTTCTCAATGAGGAGGGTGGGGAGGGAGGGAGGGAGAGAATTTGGAACTCAAAGTTTTAAAAATGTATTCAAAAATTGTTTTTACATGTAATCATAGAAAAATAAAATACTAAGAAATAAAAGAAGTACTTTACATATATTTCATTTGATCATTGTAGCAATCCAAATAAGTAGGTATTGATTTACATGTGAGGAAAGCAAGGATGATAGGTTAAATGACTAGCCTATGGTCTCACACAGATGGCAAATGATGGAAGGCAGGCACTCACATCTACTTACAGGATACTTTCAAAGTCTTGCTGAAGAACTTGGGAATTGTTTATGTGACATGGGAGACACTGACAAAGGACTGCCCAGTATGGCATGCCCAAATCAAAGAAGGCTCTGTACTCTATGAGCTAAGCAGAATTGCAGTAACTCGAAAGAAATGTGAGATGCAGAAATTTAGAGATGTCTCCACTCCAAATGTTCATTTGGGCTATTTTTGCTCAATCTGTGGTAGAGCTTTCCAAACTTATATTGGTCTGGTCAGTCACAGTCAGATCCACTGTACCTTGATTCCAACATAGTGATGTTATTTTGGTCCTGTTTGAGAACAAAGGACAACCACCATGCCAAATGATGAAATTGAATCCAAATACTTCTAGACTCTAGGCTCAGGGTACTTTCCTCTATAGTACAGACTTTCTATTAGAGTTAGCACAAGTCTAGGTATGTGAGTCCTACTATTTTGTGAAGGCATCATTATGTCTTAAAACTTGAAGTGATTTGAGACATTGCTTCATCCAACTCTTCTTATTTTATAGGATGCAGAAACAGAGACCTGGAGAGGTTAAACCATTGGCTTTGAGGCTTCACCACCCATGAGTAGCAGAGATGGGAGGGGAACACCAATCTCAGTGTGCTGCTGGTGCTGAGGACTGGATTTAGGACTAAGGAGGACTCAGGGTGACAAATTAAGGAATATTTCTTCATCAAGGTCTTGTTTTAGTTATATTATATATAGTAAATCTATAGAACTATAGACAAAACTATAAGTAAACCTATGGAATTCTTCTTCCCCATCCTCCCTGGTTTCTTTCAAATCTCAGCTCAAGTCTCACCTTCTTCAGAAAGATTTTCCCAGTCCTGTTTCATCTTAGTGTAGGCAGCTAGGTGGTGCAGTGGATAGAGCACCAGTGAAGGAGTCAGGAGGACCTGAGTTCAAATCTCACCTCAGATATTTGACACACACCAGCTGTGTGACCTTGGGCAAGTCACTTAACCCCAATTGTCTCATCCTGGGTCATCTGCAGTCATCCTGATGAATATCTGGTCACTGGATTCAGATGGCTCTGGAGGAAAAGTGAGGCTGGTGACCTGCACAGCCCTCCCTCAAAACAAAGTCAAGTGCAAATCATCTCATGATTTCTCTGATGGCATGGTCTTCTTCAGCAACGAAGGATGAACACACAATTTCCATTTATCTCTCATATGCATCTCTCTCCCTCACCTTTTCCTTCTCTCTCTCTCTCTCTGTCTCTCTCCCTCTCTCCCTCTCCTTCTCCCTCTCCCTTTCTCTCTTTCTCTTCTCTTCTCCTCTCTTCTCTTCTCTTCCTTTGTGTGTGTGTGTGTGTGTGTGTGTGTGTGTGTGTGTGTTTAGGATTAAAAAGAGGGAGGAAAATGAGCTGGACTGCCATTAAGAAATTGTGAAATTCTTTTAAGTACCTCAACTTTCTTTGTAAAACCAAGACAAATCTAATGCCATTTTTAAAATTATTGTTATAAAGTTGCAAGATATGGAATATAATACTATCTGTGAAGAATTTAAAAGAGTGTCATTTAAAGTACTGCTTCTTAAACTGTGGATCATGATCTCCATGGAAATAGTAAAAAGGTTCTGAATATGTAATGACCAAAATTTTAAAAAATCAAATGCGTAGTGAATCCAAGGTATTTCCAGCAGTACTTGTCCATCTTGCATCAAACAACTTCACTACAGCCTTTGTTCCGAACACAAAGCATGTGCACTTTGCACTACACATGCCCTCCAATACTGATGAATGTGAAAAGAAGTTGTGAGTGGAGACAAGTTTAAGAAGCCCTGATTTTGAGGACAATGGAAAGATGTACATGAATAGGCTGCAATACATTATAAACAGTGATTTATGAAGGGAAAGCAACGTAAAGAATCGTATCAAAGAAATAGATGATTGAAAAAGAAGCTGAGCCGTTAGTGGTCAAAATGAAGGAATCACTGACTTACAGCTTGTGGGTTCCATTCCCTTTACTAAAATGTCACGAGGAAGTAAAGAACCCCAACGCATTGGGTGCACCAGTGTTGGTTAACTTATGGAAGGACAGAAGTCACGTAGAAAGGGGAGTTATAGATAGGTTGTTACCTGCGTCACTGGAGGGAGTATGCGCAATGATAACATCACAAGTTCATTTGCATCTGAGTGTGAGGGGCAATCATTTGTTAGTTCAAATAAAGCCCAACCCTTTGATTACAGTTATTATTAAATAAAATTATTGAGTAACCCTGTTAGGAAATAGATGAGTTAGAGACTCTCACGCATACTTATGAAAGTCTGGCTCCCAGATGAAGAAATTGAGATTCAGAAGCTTACCTTGTGTCTGGGGTGGGGGGAAGGCAAGCCCCACTTCTGGGCTTGGAAGTCCAGTGCTCTTTCCTATATGCCAGTGAGTTAAAGGCTGAGTGTACCATAGCTTCCAACTATAAAATAAAGGCTAATCATTTCTGCTCCTTATGGTTTAGGAGTTTGAGGACATAGGGCAAGTTTGACAACTTCGGTTCCAACTCTTCAGAAAGAGCGTACCCTATAAAGTTACACACATACACACAGCGCTCTCTGTAGCTCTCTCTCTCTCTGTATTCCGTCTCTCTCTGTCTCTGTCTCCCCAACCCCCATCCTCCCTCTCTCTATCTCTCTCTGTCTCTGTCCCCCCTCTCTCTGTCTCTGTCATCTTCACTTTTTCTCATGCAAGACATTCTACCTTCTGACTGAGCATTTTTCCTTCTGGTCCTACATTCCTTCAACATTCTCACTCCTCATCTCTACCTCCTAGCTTCCCTGGTTTTCTTCAAGAAATAGGTAACATCTCACCTTCTTCAGGAAGACTTTTGCAGTCCTCCTTAATCTTAGCGCCTTCCCTCAGAAACCACCCCCATTTCTGTCTGTTGATCTAGGTTTTCTATTTCCTAACAGGGTTATTCAATAATTTTATTTAATAATAATTGTAATCAATGGATTGAGTTTTATTTGAACTAACAAATGATTGCCCCTCACACTCAGACTCAAATGAGTGTGTGATCTTATCATTGTGTATACTCCCTCCAGTGATGCAGATAGCAACCTAAGTATAACTCTCCCTCCTATGTGACTTCTGTCCTTCCATAAATTAACCAGTGCTGGTTCACCCAATATGTTGGGGATCTTCCTCACTTTCTCTTGACATTTTAGTAAAAGAAATGGAACTCACAGGCTGTAAATCAGTGGTCCCCTCACTTACAACTATATATCTATTTTATATCTCTATATTTATATCCATCCATCTATCTCTCCATCTATCATCTATCTATCTATCTATCTATCTATCTATCTATCTATCTATCTATCTATCTATCTATCTATCATGTTTTATATACTTGTTCTCTGTTTCCTTCCATGCTCCTTGAAATCAAGGTGTTTTTTTTACTCTTTCTTGTTATACTCAGCACTTAACAAAGTACCTGGCATGCATCTGATGGGTACTTAAGAAATGCTGGTTGCCTGATTAATTCTTTCTCTCTTTCTCTGTCTGTCTGTATCTCTCTCCTCCTCTCTCTCTCACACACACACACACACACACACACACACACACAGCTATCTATTTTAGAGGCAGCGTCACACAATGACTTGAGTGACCTCTTTAAGACTTCACTTCCTCATCTGGAAAATGAGGCAGGGTTGTTGTGGGCATCAAATAAGATAATAGATATGTAAAATGCTTTGCAAATGTTAAGTTCTAAATAAACTTTAGTTATTTCTATTATTATGCATGGAGTGCTTTGCAAATTGCAATGCTTTATATAGATATAAGCTATGATTATTAATTTCTAAGTCTTTGTAAAATGTATTTAGCAATGAAAAGGAAAGATACTGCATAAAAGCAAAACTAATCTTTTCCACTTGGATACTCATTTAAGCTACAATAATTATTTTGAAAATCACTGTTTCATTACCAACATGTGAGAGGCAAAGTGTCATTGTTGTCCAGAAAGTTCAACACATACTGCGGCAAAAGTTGGTATTAAACATCAGGTACCACTGATGGCAGGCACTGACTTTCTAACTGGGTTTAGTAATAGTACTGTACTTTATGTAGCATGGTTCAAAATTAGGATAATCTGGAAGTCTGTTATTTAGATGAACTCCACAGAGCTGCAAGAGAGACTAAAAGAGTATAATGGGAAAAGTCATAAATGATTGTCGTGCATAACATGCTGCCTTTCATTTAAAAAAATAAATTAATGCTATGAGATCCATTCATGCAATGAAGCAAGTCATTAATAAATTAATGAATCGAGTTTCTGAAAATGTGCATCTTCCATGGCTTCTTTCCAGATGAACTCAAAGAGAAGTAGAGAAGCAACTTTCATAGCTTCCTTTCCATATATGACAATACTAAGTATACTAAGTCCTCTATTCCAATCATATTGTGATGCTCATTGTCTAAAAGGATGGCATCTCTACCCCAGATATGATTCCTTGATGGTAAAGACAGGAGCTGCACACTGAGATATGATCTGGTTAGACTGAGCTGTTGTCCCACCCACCCACAGGAGTCAACAGAATACAACAAATATTTGTTAAGTATCTACTATGTACAAATAGGCAGTTAGGTGGCTCAGTGAATAGAGCACTGGACCTGGAGTCAGGAAGATCTGAGTTCAAATGTGACCTCAAGACACTTACTAGCTGCATGACCCTGGGCAAGTCATTTAAGCTCTATTTGCCTTAATCCACTGGAGAAGGAAGTAGAAAACCACTCCAGTATCTTTGCCAAGAAAAACCCAAATGGGGTCCTGAAGAGTCAGACATAACTAAATAACAATAACAGTAATATGTACCAGAGAGTCCTTACTATTTTAGAAATGTGAAGACAAGACTTATGTCCCTTCAACAGGCACCTTAGGACCTGGGCCAGTGGGAGGCAAAACAAATTCCTTCAAGGGAACCAACAGGGAATGAAACATTGGACACTAAAAAAGCAGTATTTTTTTTTAGTATACCTAGTACAGTATGAGTTAAAGAAATGAAAAGTTCCTACTTTGTAGTAACAAGTGTGGGACAGTAGAATTCGGACAGCAAATCCCTACCATTCAGCATGCTGTGCTAGGAGTAAAACACGTCTTGTGAATCAATATCTAGTATGCTGCTCTTTTTCTAAGACCAAACACTCAAATGTCTATAATATTTTCTTTAAGTGGCATTTTGGATCTTTAGGGCAAGGAGGAACTTTCCTAGAGAACTGTAAGTATATGTGTTTACATATGTATGTGTGTATGTATGTATATGTGCGTGCATATACATACATATATGCCTATATACATGCATATACATACATGCATGTGTACATGTATATGTATGTGGTGTGTGTGTGTGCACGCATTTTAGGTCTCTTCAAAGAGATCTCAGTAAATACCTAAATACCATCAAGCTCTGAGTCTAGACAAATTTATAAACAGCCTGTGAAAGTGGCTACAGTTGTATGTGTGTGTGTGTGTGTGTGTGTGTGTGTATGCATGCACATTTTCCTTGAATTTGGAAAGAATCAACAATGGTAGTAAATGCATGCAACTTTTATCTTTGGAAGAAGGAAGGATTTCCAGTTGGCTGATTTTCTGTTCTAAAACATCCTGCATACATTCTTGAATCTGAATAGGAACATTAGCATATAAGTAAATCAAATCTATAAAAATAAAAAAGAAGGAGAAATAAAATAATTTGAAGTTGGGGACAGACTTTTTATTTCTTTTTTTTTCTGGTGTAAATAGCATTGGTGAATGTAAAGCTGAAAGTGACATGAGAAGTCATATAATTCAACTCTCTCAGTTAATAGATGAAAAACAGTGCCTGAGAGATGATGTGATTTGCCCAAAGTTATGTAGGGAATATGTAGCAGATCCATGATTGAATCCCTGGTCCTCTCAACTTGAAATCTGTTGCCTTTTTTCTCCAATACCACTCTAGCTTGAGGGAAGGGGCCCACTAAGGGTATTACCAGTGATTTAGGATGATAGAGTTAGAGCTGGAAAGAATCTTAGAGGTCACTGAATCCAACTCCCTGGTTTTTCAGATGAGGAAGCTGAGGCCCAGGGAGATTCTCCCCATTTGACTCTGTCCCAGGCATGGGAAGGTTATAGGATGTAACAAAAAAATTCTTCCCACATCTCCCATTTAAATAAGGTTTAGACCAGTTAACTCTATTTTCCATCTGTTTCCCTGACTAGGCTTTTGACTCCATCTTCCTCAAACCTGTGTGTGCTTTTCAGCTTCCTTTTGTGTTATCTTCCTCATTGGATTTTAAGTTCCTTGAGGACAGAAATTATCTTTGTTGTTTTTATTTGCAGTGTCTGAAACCTAGTAGGTACATGTGAAACATTTATCAAACAAATAACAAGTGTACCGCACTATACTGCATTTGTAAGACAGCTAGAGACAGAAAGACTCATCATCATGAGTTCAAATCTGGCCTCAGGTCCTTACCAACTATGAACCTGGGCAAGTCGCTTAACCCTGTTTCCTTCAGTTTCCTCATCTGTAAGATGAGCTGAAGAAGGAAGTGCCAAACCATTCCAGTGTCTTTACTAAGAAAACCCCAAATGGGGTCATGAAGGGTTGGACAAGACTGAAAAACAACCCAACAGTAAGTACTGTATTTGTATTGTTAAGGGACATTTGTGTATTTGAACTCATGTGCCCAAGATCACATTCCTCTAACCCAAGCCTGGCAGATAAGGTCTATAAACTGGCTCAAACTAGCGGGGGTAAAAGATTAGGTACATAAATACACTGCCAAAGGAGTCAGACACTCATTAAAACAAATATTTATTAGACCCTTAATGTGGGCAAAGCGTTGTGTCAGGCTCTGAATGAGATGCAAAGTTTAGGGAACACAAGATTTCTGCCCCCTGAACCTTGCCATCTAGGAGATGAGGTACAAATAGAAGAGCAGTAATACACACACACACACACACACACACACATTTGTGTATTATCGTCTTCTGTATTTGCATTTATGTGTACACACACACGCACACACACACGCACACACACACACACACTCTTGGAGAGTGGCAAAAGAGATGTGTGGATAAACTGATAAATCATGGCCATTAGAATGGCACGAATAGTAGCCCCATTCAATGGCACACTGAAATTCTCTCTAGTGTCTTTTTCTATAGAGAAAACAACTAGATTATAAGTTCTATGTAAGCAAGGGCTGCGTTCTATTATCTTTGTATCTCCCATTTATCCTCTCAGGGTGACCAGAAATCCAGAACAATGTAGTAATCATTGCAGCTGCTATATACCAGGAACTATGGTAGGCAATAGGTTCCAACAACAAAATGAAAATAGTTCCTGCCCTCAAGGGACTTAAATTCTACTAAGCGAAGGGATGATTCAACATATAAAGAGAAAATATACATGATAATTTGAGGAGGAAGGGAGCACTAACAAATAAGAGAATCAAAAAAGGAAAAAAATTTCCTAAAGTAAGTGGCACATGATCTGAGCCTTGAAAGAGGCTAGAGAGAGTTTAAGTCCTGAAGAGAGGGTTACCTTCCAAGGTGAAGGGCAACTTTTTAGAATACATGGCACTGGACAATGAAACGATAAATTAGGGAAGCAAGCAGGCAGTTCAGTTTGGCTGAGACATTAAGTGTATGTGAACAGGGGTCATGGTAAATAATTCTGGAAAAGTGCACTGGAGGAAGATTATGAAAGGTTTTAAATGCCAAGCTGAAGAGTTCATACTTTATCCTGGAGACAATAGGGAGCCCCTGGTGGTTCTTAATCAAGGAAGTGATGTAGTCAAGTTTGTGCATTAGGAAAATTACTTTGGCAATCATATTAAGAAGGGATTGGAGAGGTGAGAGAATGGAAGCAAAGAATCCAGTTAGGAGGCACTGAAACATGTAGTGAAAGCCTTGACTAGGGTGATGGCCGTGTGCATAGGAAAAAGGGGAAAAATGGAACGGTGTTTCTGGAGTCATAAATGCCAAGACTTGATAATGGTTATGGGGATGAGGGAGAGAGAAAAGTTGAGGATGATGTCAAAGTTACAAATCTGATTAAGTGGAAGGATAGTGGTGTCCTTGCCAGAAACAGGAAAGTTTGAAAGAAAGGTAGGAGAAAGGGGATAGTGCTGAACTTATAAGTGATTAAACAATATTTTTAATGAGAATGATGATGCTTTAAAAATCTTTTTAAAAAATTTAAAATCTTTCCAGTTCATGCTTCCTTAAAGAAGAAGCCATTTAGATTAGCCACAAACACTACCTGATTTGGTCTCCTATTTAGTTCTATGTCACATCACAGGTCCTAGTAATCATGAGGTCATGTGGTCACATACTCTTTCCTAGTGATATCAGGGGTCAAGGTTTGAGCTTATGTCTTCCTCCATGAGATCTCTAGTGTAGAAGTACCAATGATGAATGTGAAAGTAAATTTATTGTCTTGTAATGTGTCTATTTTATATTTTGTATATTATCCATAGATACTTCGATGAATCTGCAATCAAATTGGGAGGATGGGCAATTTCTCTAAAGAACATAGGATAAGCTTTTTTTTTTGCAACAAAAATCCCTACTTTTTTAAAAGATGTTTTAAAATTATATCCAATGTAGATGTACATATAGAATATGTGGTTATAAAGTAATGAGATTATTTCTAAAAGCCACGCTCCAGGCCACAATTACCTCTTATGTACCGCTCTGCCACAATCCAAGGGCAAAGCTTCATCTCAACACTGGTATCCACCAATAAAATCCATTTCTTCAATGAATAGGCATTCATTAAAGGTCTACCATTGCACTGATGGAAGTGATAGGAGAATTTATGTCTATAAGATAAGTCATTTAGGATTCTTTAGGGTTTAAAATCATAAAACTTTGAAGTAGCTAGTCGTTATCCAGTCATTTCAATGGTATCTGACTCTTCAAGACCTCATTTAGGGTTTTCTTGCAAAGATACTGCAGCAGATTGTCATTTCCTTCTCCTGCTCATTTTACAGGTGAGGAACTGAGGAAAGCAAGTGCAAGTGACTTGCCCAGGGTCACACAGCTAGTAAGTATCTGAGGCCAAATTTGAACTCAGGAGTCCTCCAGATGACAGACTTGGCATTCTCTCCACTATGCCACCACTTAACTGCCCATCTCCAATTTACACATCGAGAAATAGAAGTCTAGAAAAACTAAGCATTTTGCCCAAGACTACATGTTCAAATCATCTCCAGATTTCTTTCCATTATGTCCTGTTGCCTCTCAATAAATAATAAATATATAATAATAATAATAATAAATAAATGGTTGTCAGTGGTAGTCCCATGTTGGAACAGTCTCACAATATAATCCTAGTACCAGTGTGATTAGAAGGTAGAAGGTCTTGAAGGTACCTAATAGAAAATGTGGGTCAGCTAGGTGGTGCAGTGGATAGAGGGCCAAACCTGGAGTCAGAAAGGTTCATCTCCATGAGCTCAAATCTGGTCTCAAAACTTGTTACCTGTGTGACCCTGGACAAGTTACTTAACCCTATTTACCTCAGTTTCCTCAAATGTAAAATGAGATGGAGAAGGAAATGGCAAACCACTCCTCTATCTTTGTCAAGAAAATCCCAAATGGGGTCATGAAAAGTTGGACACAACTGAAAAATGACTGAAATATAAACTGACTGGATCTGAAGTGAACCAATGAAGAATAAGGAAAGTGATGGGGATGAGAGCAGTGTGGATAAATGAAGATCAAAGCAGATTAACTGTGGAAAAGGAAGAAGGAAGATAGAAGAGGGGAAAATAAAGGGCAAGAAAGTTTGTGAAATAAAAGTACATGAAAAGAATAAGAGAAAAGAGGAGAGAATGGATAAATCTCATCTTGGCTTGACTTTGTAAAGAATTCATGAAACTAGAAATAAAAGCCATCAACAAAGTCTTATTTTTTTAAAAAATTGTCCATGAATGTGTTTTGAATAATTGGATTTGTTGGCTTAGCACTGCAGATGACTAACAGTTGTAATTAGTTCCCTTTGGAAGAAGTCTATTGGCAGGTGGAATCATTTTTGTGATAACATATTTATAATTTTTTTGATCCTTCTCTTTGGTGAACATGGCTAGAGATCCAAAAGTAAAGCAAAGTTCAAGAACTATAGCTAAAGATGATTGAAGGAAAAGGTCAAGAGAAATACTGGATATTTTGGATCAGAGGAAGTAAGCTGTCTGAGACCAAAACTAACAAAACTCCATTCTCCACTAACAGAACTCTCTGTTTACAGGAAACCTTCTCAGAAGTGATTTGGTGGTGGCTTACTGATGAGGATAAGGTCCCTCCCTGTATGTCATCAGGAAGAGCCACCCAAAAATGTAATCAGTGTAATATAATCTGTAAACTAGGAATTAGAAGATGCTAGGAAAATATGTTGATATAAAGGCTGAGGACATTGAACAGATATGTGTAAACAGAATGGCAATGCTCATATTGAGGTCTAAAAAAAGGAGAGTTTAAGGGTAAACATTTTTTAGCCTGTATCTCTAGACTACCTGTAATCCAGGGACTACTATATATAGCAAGAATTTACCTCAAGTGGGTTTGGTGAGTAAATGTAGGATTTTGTGAAACATCATAAGTAAGTCAGCTTTGGTGATGAAAACATTTTAGATTTTTTCTTTTATTTAAAATCACTTTTAGTCAGAAAAATTCATTTTATTTTTAAAAATAGCCTTTTATTTGATTTTTCCTCTCAGATCATTTTTTAAATTATTGCATAGTTCAGAATATACACTTGCTATATGACATGATACCTAACGAAGTCTTTATCTTCCTTTGCAAAACATTGACTATTGTTCCATCCTCAAAAAAAAAAGTTTGGTCTTTTTCATAACTGAATGTGAAGATATGAATTTCAGTAAGGGGAAGCATACCTTCTTCCACAAATCTAAGTCTTTTATTCTCTTAAAAACCCTTATAATGCCCCAGAATACTTGCTCTTTCTTCTCCAGGTTATTCATATGTGCTTTTTACCTCTCCTTTCCTTTCCTTTTTCCCTTTTCATGACACATTATAGTGCTTGTTTATCCTTGGGATAGTTTTTTAAAAATTTATTTTATTTTCAATTCATGGAACAAAACAAGCATTTCCATAACACAATACAATAAAAAAGATGATTGCACATGTATCTGTAAATCTACCATGTACAACTTGTTATTCCTTCCAAATATACAGAAAAGTTATCATGTAAATTTCTCTTTTTTCTTCCTTCCCCTGAACCCACCCTAGATAGGGCTACCATTAGACATCTACATATGTATGTGAACAGATAGATAGATAGATAGATAGATAGATAGATAGATAGATAGATAGATATAGAGATATATAGATATAATTAAGTCCTTCTGTTAGTTTTTGCCAAGATTGTTTATCTTTCTCATTACTTGATTTTCCTTTCTTCCCCCTATAATTCTCACTAACCTCTTTCTTTGAAAAAAAGAAGTTTTACTCAAATACTCTATTTACTATTATGGATCTGAGATAACATGGAGCTAAGTATTCCCTCCAAAAATTCAGAGTGTGACTCAAATAGGCCCCCCATCTTATGGGACTCTCACATCCTCCCTTAATTTCCCATTGGGTTTCCACTTGATTTTCTGGTGACCTTTCTAACCTTCTCTACGCATTTTGAGAATGTCAATGGGCACTGGACCTATTCATTGATTCTCTTTTCTCTGTCTTCCTCTCTACCTCTTTCCTATCTCTCTGTCTTTCCTTCTGGTTGTCTCTCTGTCTCTCTCCTTCTGTCTTTCTCTGTCTCTTGCTCTCTCTTCATTTCTCTACTCCCCTCTCTCTCTGTCACTTGCTCTCTTCCTGTGTCTCTTTGTCTTTGTTTTTCTTTGCCTCTGTCTCTCTCTTCTTCCCAATCTCTCTTATTTCTTGACCAAGCCATATTATTTTTTTATACATTTGTTTGATGACATCTTTTATACTTCTCCTACATAACTGCCTATTTATAAAGTCATACAGCCTGCTCATGCCTACCATGTACCTTTAAATTTTTTTCCTTTTTATATCTTTCTCTTTCCAATAATTTCTGTAAGATTTTCTCTTGCCTCACAGTTAAGCAAAGCCAACAGACACAGCAACTTCATTTGATAGATTCATGAAGTATTCTGCACCTGTAGTCTGTTGCCATTCTATCAAGAGGAGACAATGTAAAACATTTTTTTTTCACAATACTGAGTGACAACCTGATGGAAGAACAGACACTAATACACTGTTAGTGGAGCTATGAATTAATCCAACCATTCTGGAAAGTTGTGTGGAAATTATTCTAAGAAAATGACCAAAATGTCTATTCACTTTTACCTAGAAAGTGAAAAGCGTACTGGATTTGGAGAGATGGGACATGTGTGACTTTAGGCAAGTCACTATGTGACCTTGGAACCTTCATGGGCTTCATTTTCTCATCTGTAAAAAGGGATTAGACTAGGTGACTTCTGTAATGGTAATTTAAATGGGAAGATCTTTCCCATTCATTGATAGGCTCATGGGACCTGCCTGGGTCACATGGAAGTCTAAGTCACATGGAGCCTGTGATGGAAGGAGTTTGCTGAATGAGTGGAGCAGGAAGGGTAGAACAGGAAGAGGCAGAGCTGAGGGGAAATTAGGGAAAGAGCAGGCAGTGAGTGAAAGAGCTTGTCTATGATTTTGTTTAAGGGACCCGCTTGTGATTTGTTTAATGGAACTGGTTTGTGGGAAGCCTAGCAGGGGGAAGGCTTGGGGATAGTTGTCCTGGGCATTGTTGTTGTGTATAAATTATGGTGGATTTGGCTTTAAGTGTTTTGATTCTGTCTTCCATGTGGAAAGTTTGTTATATTTTATGATTCAGAATTGCGCAGGATATTCAAGGCTGCCATAAGCGCTGTGAATATCACATTGGTGCTACAACTTCCCTCCCAGCACTAAATGTATAATTACTGTTTCTTTTTTTTTGTCTCTTCTGATAGTCTTTTTTCAATGCTGCCTAAACTAATCAAATGCTCAATGTTCTCCATTTCTTTAAAGAAGGAAGGGGCTATATCTTCTCCTCTCTTCTTTGGGAAGAGGTTTAATCATGATAATGATGCAGTGTTCAGTTTCTTTTTTTCCATTTAATTTCTGGTTGTGTACATTGTTCTTCTGTTTCTATTCAATGCATTTTGTATAGGTTTGTGTAGGATTTCCTATGCTTCTCTGAATTCTTCATATTAATTATTTCTTATAGAACAGAAATGTATCATACCACAAGAACATCCCTTTCCCTATTCTAAGAGGGAATCCTCAAGGAGTCTAGGAGAGAATGTTTCTTTTATCCCATTTTTTTCTCTGAACTGGGTCCTTATTCTTTTAGGTTAGCAGTGGCTTGGTTATTAGCCTTTCACTGTCTCAATCTAAATCTTATCCCCAATTCAATTTTATAATTGTTCTCTGACACATTTTAAATGTTTTAGAAATTGGTGAGGGAAAAGGAACACAAAAGAAGTAGTGTCTGAGATGGAATATAATGAGGAAAGGATGTTGAATTCATTACAAAGCCCTGAAAAATAAAAGGAAATAGCCTCCTCTCCCTCAAAACTCTCACCTAGAAAATAATCAAATACAACAATGAAAAGGCTACAGGAAAGTGAACTAAATTTGACCATGTTACAAAGTGAATCATTAGCAGAGTGAGCTATTGACGCTAGAGAAAAGACTGTCTAAAAATTGTGGGAATGGCTATCAGGGAGAAGAGATGACAGAGGTGGTATGGGAGATAGTGTTGGAATTAATGTCAGGAAAACCTAAGTTGGAATCTTGCCTCAGGCACTTACTGGCTGTGTGACCTTGGGCAAGTCATTTAACCTCAGTTTCCTCATCTATAAAATGGCACTAATAATAGCACCTACCTCCCAGAGTTGTTGGGAACAAATGAGATTAATATTTGTAAAAAGCACTTAGCCTTCTGTTGAGCACATAGTAGGTATTATATAAACACTAGTTATTATTGTTTGTTCTCTATGACTCTGAAGTACATATTAGGACCAGTGGGACAATATAAGGGAATGGGAGTCTCCACTCAATATAAGAAAGAACTCTCTTATAGCCACAAGCCTTAGTTTCCTCATTTGTAAAAGGCAGGGGTTGAACTAGATGAGTTCTGTGATCTCTTCCAGGTCTCAGTCATGATTCTGTACTCTTCCAGGTATCTTCTAACTCAATGATTCTTTGATTTGATCAACTCTTTTGACCTGACAAAGGCTGAAGACTCCCTAGAGGCACCACTGCCTGGAAAAAAGGATGAGTTGATGCTCTGAGTTCATTGAATCAGCATCCTGATACTGCAGAATGATGTCATGAATATCATCAGACATTTCCTGAATTTCCAAAAAGTATCACTGGGTCCCAGTGTGAGCTGAGGAGGTAGCCACTTCCTGGCCTCAAACTCAAATTATTCTTTGTCTTCTTCCTCAACCTCCAATCTCCAGACCCTCCTCAGCTCCAAACAGTTGATTGTCATTGAGCATCTGTAATTACACACTTGAGGCAGAAGCAGCATCATGGGACTTAGAGAGTACATGGAGCATTTGTAGTTCTCATTCCGTAGTATCCAATGTGACCCTAGCCACACTCCCTAAGTCAAGCGGCTTCCTTTCTGCTCAGTTCACAGATATTGCAATTTTGCACTTAAGCTCATTTCATGAGAAATGCTGTCTCCTACCTATTCCCGTCACATAAACTTCTGGAGGGGATTCCTCAGTAGGGTTGCACAAGCTTGGTCTCTGACAAAGCTCAAAGAGATGCATTAGTGATTACTTAATAGGCTGTTGCAGCATTATACAAAACTATTTCTCTAACCTCATTTCAGGTTTTATAAAAGGGCATCTCTAAATTGGTAATTTTTATAGTTTAAGGTTAGATTGATATAGTTTAAGTTTAATAGTTTAAGTTAGTTTATAGTTAAGTAAATAAATAGTTAAGTAAGTTAGTTTAATAGTTGAAGTTAGAAACAATTTTCACATAATGAGGAAACACATTAATTGAGGAAACGAGTATTTTTTGTGGGTTTTTTTTTTTTGTATTTCCAAGAACATGGTACGACAGCCCTAGTTTCACCTATGTAGTATGAGAATCACAGGAAAGAGTAATGGGAAGATTTTAGTGTCATGTTTGGGGAACAGCAAGTGAGCTTGTGCAGCTGGCTTATAGAGTAATTGAGAGGGGAAAAAATAGTGAAAAAAAGAAAAGTATAGAAATGTAGAAAGGGTCCAAATTGTAAAAAGTTTTAAATGCCAAACAAAATACTACATTTGGTTTTAAGGGATCAAATCTTGCTTTGAAGATACAAAAAATTCGATGGAGCATATCTGGGTAGAGTACCAGGCCTGGAGTCAATTAGACTCATCTTCATGAGTTCAAATCTGACCTCAGACACTTACTGTGGGCAAGTCGCTTAATCCTGTTTGCCTCAGTTCCTCATCTGTAAAGTGAGTTGGAGAAGGAAATGGCAAACCACTCCATTATCTTTGCCAAGAAAACCCTAAATGGGGTCAGAAAGAATTGAATGTGACTGAAAACAACTGAATCACAACAACAAAAAGTTCTATAATTATGGAAGAGGGAAATAACTATGTAGAGGCACCCCAGGAAACATATACCCACAGCTCCCCTGAAAACTTTGGAGACCCCAAGGATAATGTGAGCCATTACTTGAAATTAATGTCTGCTCCAGGACATATGGTGGCCTGGCAATGAAAGTTCTTTTTTTTGCTTTAGAATTATAGACCTTGATTGGTCCTTTGCTCACTACTTCCCCCAATGTACACTTTATAACAGCAGAAAAGTGACAAGGTGCTATATGCAGTAAAGGAAGAGGCTTCTGGACTTCAGTCCTTCTTGGTTGCAGTTTCTCAAGTGACAAGATATAATTTCATGAAGAGGCTGAGAGCCGTTCTTCTCTACCCCAGTAGAATGGCAGTGGAGGCTTCCCACATGCTTTGTGAATTCAAGTATGTGGGACTTCTACCTGGCCCCTAGATTGTCCTTTATCTTCTTTATGTGTTTTCTTCCTGTTGCATTGACATTATTAACAGTGAAAGGTCATGGAAAATTTATAAGAAGCAACAACATCTCCCAGAGTGCTTGCAGTTATACCAGCAGCAAGAGTAGGTTCACACCAACAGAAGAGTCAACACTGGAAAGAGAGGGGCTATCAAAAAGAAGAAAATCATGCTTGGTGTTTGAACAGACCACTAGGGAAAAATGTAAAATGGTTTTTTGTCAGCACTGCAAAAAACTGTATCATTGGTTACGGGATTCTGTTCTAATCATTCTGTAACGTTTGCTACCATTCTTTATGCTCAGCATTCTCTTTTCTGAAGCAGAATAAACCTGTTCCCTACCTAATTTATATTAATATATTGAGTGCCTGTTTTATTCTCCCCTCTCCTTTTAGAAAAAGCCTAGGCTAGAGCCAAAGGTTGCATTACTGTAACTAATAACTTTCCTCAGGAAACCAACGTAGGGATAATGAGCCAATCAACGTCATAGTGGAGAGGCTGATCCCCTAAGGAGAGGTCAGGTTTTCCAGAGATGAACCAGGGAAAACCACTATGGCATGTAAAGAATAAAGAGTGTCATAGGTCACTAACCCCTGTGGCATCAATGTAGTGGTACTTAGCTAGCCACTGTTGACTAATCTCTCTAATTTCATTAAATTCAAATAGGATTATTAGTCTTAAAGATTTCGTGTATGCAGAAATTTTCTAACTGAACAGCTCATGAGCAACCCTGATGCTGTAGATTTTGCTAATGAGACATTTTATCTTGCATGGGTACTTCATTCATTTAGTGACACCGTTCAGATGCCATCTTCTGCACAGGGACTCTTCTGATCATTCACTTGTTAATGCTCTTTCCCTTTTGAAATTATTTTGTACAATATTGAATATATATATTTACTTATTTGTGTACAATTGGAATAGAAATTCCTTCAGGACAGGGATTACTCTGGTTTTTGTCATTATGTCTCCCATGCTTAGAGACTTTATAAATGCTTATAAAATTGAATTGAATATGGTAAGCAATAAATATAACTCATGTAAATATGGTACCTTTTGATTCACAAAGTATTTTCCTCCCAGTAATATTGTGAAATGGAAAATAAGGGAAAAGTTTGTTGCCTATCTAGCCATAGATAGGCTGGTAAGTGTTGGCACTAGTACTCAAATCCTGATCTCTTAACTCTAAATCTAGTACTCTTCCTACCACACCGTGGGAGTTAACATCGTTCTGAAATCCTGTGAATTGAGCAGATTTAGTTCATCTTCCTGGATACTTTCCTTTGTCTTCCTTGTAGGGTTTATGTTTAATACCTTGTTGGCCCTGTCCTTATAATAGCATTCCAGTGTGTTTACTTGCTCAGGGCACACAGTCGCCATGTGACAGGACGTGTGTGCTCCAGGCTGACAAAGTGTGTGGCTTAAAGCCAGCCCAGCCAAGGAGCTGCTTCATAAACAACGCTGTAAATAACATCTGGGCTATCCAAATAGGGGAGAACCTGGTAGTTTTTCCTCTTTGCTTTTGTTTTGTTTTGTCGTGACTAGCTTCCCATAGATCCAAACAAGCCTTCAGGCAGCAATTACAGCATAAAATTTTTCCAAGTTAATTCTTATCATTGAGCATATATGGCCTGCTGGAAAGGGCTATGCCAGACACTGCAAAAGGAAATGACAGGAAACCAGTGGATTGTGGGGTGGAAGTAGATGGCCAAAGCAGCCAAAGAGTCAACATGAAGATGTAGAGACATGAAAATCAGCTAAACTTAGAGACAATTTTCATCTTCAACTACAGAAAATGCAAGGGCTTAAGTAATTGTTGATGTTCAATTGCTCAGTCACATCTGACTCGTCATGATCCCATATGGGGTTTTCTTGGCAAAAGTACTGGAGTGGTTTGCCATTTCCTTCTCCAGTTTATTTTACAAATGAGGAAACTGAGGCAAACAGGATTAAGTGACTTATCCAGAGTTACACAGCTAGTAAGTTTTGGAGGTCAGATTTGAATTTAGGTCTTACTTACTGCCAGCCCACCACTCTATCAAGTGAGCTATCTAGCTCAAGTAATATTAATATGTAGTAATAAAATATAGACTCATAGTTTTTAGAACTGGAAGGACCTTAGAAGTCATTTGGTTCAACTCTCTCATTTTTATAGATGAGGAAATTGACCCAGAAGTGACTTTCAGAAAGATTATTCCAAGTCTCTTTGTTTCATTTGCAGGGCTGCTGGGTAATAGGATTTGGAGATTTGGTGAGGAGGTGAGGTGGAGGAGGAGATAAGAGTTGGTGTTTTCCATGACTTAACTCATTAATTGCCTCAGCCCTCAGTTTTATTTTGGCTGTACTGACATCTGAGGATCATAGCACACAGATTTTGAATGTCCTTTTTGGGAGTTAAGGGGACATCTTGTACATCCTTTCATTTTACAGCTGAGGAAGATGAGACCCAGAGTTGTGCACCCATTCAACTAAGATCACAGAGGTGGTCAGTGGAAGAACTGGGATTCTAAAAGAGGTCCTCTAATTCTAAATCCATCAGTCAATAAGCATGAGTTAAGTACCTGCCCAGGGATTGTTTTCCTGCTGTACCATAAAGGAAACTATTTCTTTTGCTGTTGATGAGTGTTTTTTGTTTTTCCGATCCTGTCTCCCTCTACCATCTACCTCTCCCCCCACAAAAGGAGACCACCCATTCCATTATAATAAAGAATGAAAGGAAAAGTGAAATAATTATAGATATAGTCCATTGGAGGGAAGAGAATAGGCACTGAGTGTCCACCATGTGCTAGGTACAGTGCTAAGCACTTTATAAACATTGTCTCATGTGATTCTAGCAAAAAAAACAATGGAGATAGGTGCGATTATTATACAATTTTATAGCTGAGAAAACTAAGGCAGACAATGGCTTGCCCAGAGTCATGCAAGTGGTAAATGTGCAAGATTAGATTTGAACTCAGGTCTTCCTGCCTCCAGGTCCAATACTATATCATTGTACCACCTTGCTGCCACTTGATAGCAATGAAACCATATCCTTTATTTTAGGAAAAGACTTCAGGTTGCTTGTTGTGTAATGGACTGCATAGTATACAAGTAGCTAGCTTATATGTTTAGTAGTACTGGAGAAAAGAACTCCAAGCCTCATCTGCCAAAGAGCTGGCCAAATTCCCAACACCCTCTGACCTTCTAGGAAGCTGTCTTTGAAGTCCATCAGAGCTCTATAATCAGAGGAATTCTTAGGAATAAGAGAGAAGCCAAGTGTTTTACATGTGCTAGAAACATCTAAATTTGGCTCACTCTAAGGAATTTATTCAAATGTGTGTGTTTCTCTATGTTTAATCTTTAGTTTCCTTTCGATTTTCTTTCAAAATAACCTACAGAAAATTCTACTATCAGAGTCACCTGGACTGACCTCAAGGATGAAAATGCAATAGCATCCTGGATTTTAGTTATCAGTGGTTATGAAGAATTTAATAGTCAGTAACCATGGAATGGAAGCAGCAAGTGGTTCAGTGGATAGAACGCTGGACCTGGAGTCAGGAAGACCTGAGTCCAAATTCGGCTTCATACACTTATTCACTGTGTGACCCTGAGTAAGTCACTTAACCTCTGTTAGCCTTCATCCACTGGAGAAGGAAATGACAATCCACTTCACTGTTCTTGTTAAGGAAACCCCATGGACAATATGGTTCACAGGGTCATGAAGGGTCAAAACAACAATCTCGGAGTAGTTGCCCAGATCTACTCATCCACTTTCTTTTTCATACCTTATTTTTACCGATACCTTTTATTTTTATATCAGCTTCCTTGCCGAATACATTTTTCTCCACATCCATATCCCTTTCCCTACCCATTGGGGTTTCTCTTAGAACAATAAATAAAGAGAAAAAAACAGTTCAGTAAAGCTAAACGAAGCATTAGCTGTGTCTGACAGTATATGCAATAAATATTGCATATCCGTAGTCCCTTCCCTCTTTTAAAAGTATTAAGAAGAAGAAAAACCAATCCACGTCTTGTCTTTAATCCCTCCCTTCTCTCACGCCTCCTTCCTCTTGCTTATGAACATGCTCAGGTCACGCCTACATTTTAAAAAGGGGGAAATTTTCCTTGCTTCTGATAACTCCCTCTGTTACTCTAGCTCTCCTCTCCTTCACGTCTGACCTTCTATATTCATCGCCTCCATTTTTTCATCATCCACCTCTTCAATAATCTTTATAATCTAACTTACAATTTCACCACTCTACTGGGATCAGGTTCTCTAAGATCCCGGCAATACATTAATGAGCAAATCTATTCACTTTCTCTTAGTCTTTACAACCTGGATTCACCTGAAGCACTTGCTAACGCTGGTCCCTCCTTCTGAATAATCTTACCTCCCTTAACTTCTGTGACACTGTTTGCTCCTGGTTCTCCTCCATGTATGAATTGTTTTTAGTCTCCGTTGTTGGAGAATACTTTGGTTTCCAGTCCATTAAGTGTAGGTACCTCTCTTTCCCAAGACTCTACCTCCTTACTTTTCTTCTTTTTCTTCTTTCCCTTCCTTTTTTCCTTCTTTTCTTTCATTTTGTGTTCTTTCCTTTGGTGAGGTAAACTACTCTCAAAATTTTATTATCACTACTATGCTCCAAAATCTTCAATATGTATATATGTGTGTGTGTATGTGTATATATACACATACATATATACACATATACACACATATACATACATACACACACACACACACACACACATATATATATATATATATATATATATATATATATATATATATATATATATATATCCAGTCGTGTGTCACTAATGACACCTCGACAACTTCCTTTTGGGCATCCTATCATCCAAAACTGAATTCACATTCCTCCAAAAAATCTTGCCCTCCTCCCAACTTTTCTTTTTCTCCTGATGGTAGCACTATCCTCATACAATAAAATTCAGGGTCACATTTGGCTTTTTTCCTTTTTTCCTAAGCCCCCTATGTTATGATAACCTTGACATCCAGATAACTTGGCCAAGTACAGTCAATCCTATCTTCATCATTTCTCCTGCATGGATTTTCTCCTCTTTATATACTGCTACCACCCTAGTTTGGTTTTTCCTCACCTTTCATGTGGACTTTTATAACAGCTTCCAATTTGGTCTTTGCTTTCAGTTACCATCACCCCTCCTTTCTAATCCATCCTTAGGATCATAAGATTATAAATGTGGAGCTAGAAGAAAATTTAGAGGTCATCTAATCCAACCCTTTCATTTTACAGATGAGAAAAATGTGGCCCAAGGAGGTTAGGTGACTTACCTTGCACCATACATTTAGGAAGTACCTGTGACAGGATTTCAACCCAAGTCTTCTAGACACTAAGCCCTATACTCTATCCATGGTGTTTTCAGACAGTTGTCAAAATAATCTTTCAAATGTATAGCTAACAGGATAAAATATAAACAGCTCACTGTGGAATTGAACAAGGACCTACAATTTGCCTCTGACTTCATTTAATGATGCTCCCCTTCATGCAATTTGTGCTCAGATCAAACCAGGCTACGAGCTACTCTAACAGGACAAGGAAATGGCAAACTACTCCAACATCTTTGCCAAAGAAAACCCTAGATGGAGTTACAGAGAATCAGACATGACTGAAATGACTAAACTACAACATTCTGGTCCTATATTCTCCCACTTCCACGTATTTGCCAAGGTCATTGTCCATCTGTGGAAAACACTCCTTCCTTACCTCTGTCTATTGAATTCTTTCTTTGCCTTTTAAGCACATCTCTGCTCCTCCCTCTTCCCTAAAGCCTTTCTTAATCACCTCAGTTTAAAAAATCATTTCTCCCTCTTCAAATTTTTCTAGAACACTTGGTCTGACTCCCTCATTTGCCCCTATCATATTCTGCCATATATTCTATCTATTTGCATTTCGGTCATATTAACTCCTCTCCTCCTTTAGAGGGAGTTCCTCAAAGATAGGGAATGAGTCTTTTTTTTTTAAATCTTCTCCCTATAACCAAGCAAGACAACATGTATATAGTGAATGCTTACAACCATTTGTTGAATTGAACTGAATTGAATTGAGAATCCTCTTTGTATTTCACCTATGAAATACTTAGCACTGCTCTTCATTATACTTCCTAGTATTTTCTAAGGGAATACTCCTCCGTATCCATCTCCTCTAGATTTTTTGCCCTTTGAAGCTTGAATGAATCCTACACATGTTTGCCTCAGACATGTATAGAGTAAAAAATCTTTGGGGAGTGTCTTTATGACTCTGATGATAGTTGAAATGTGTGCTTTTTCTCTTAGATTCTCCATTTGCAGGAAACCACATATCCTAATGTAGATTTCCTGTATTCCTGTAGAATCTCACAATGCCTCCCTGCAGGGATTTCACTTTTTAATGGTCTCCAGTCCCCTTGTGGAGAGGTCTGTCTATTCAACAATGCCCCTTGTTGTGTCTGAGAACACACTGACTCATAGCTGCTAGGCACGTCTGCTCCCATCCTGTTTTATTCTCCAGCTCCATTCAGTGGGAACTGTCTCAGGCTGACCCACTAATTCCATAAATCAGGAGAAATAGTGAATTATATACAGTCCAGTTTACACTTAGTGCCCACCATGTGTTTATTGTGTAATGGATTAAGTGCTGCTGCTTACAATGTCTTGGCCATCAGTATTCTGACACTGAGATAACTTAGGTGTCTCCAGACCATTTGTGTTCATAGGATCATAAAGGTAGAGTTGCAACCTCAGAGATTAGTTTAAACTGACACCATACACACACACACACACACACACACACACACATTTCACAATGGAGGGAGCAAGCTTGGGAAGGTTGTGACTTGCCCAAGATCCATATAGATTCATCAGAGGAAGAATTTGAACCTAAATTCAACATTCTTCTTGACGGTACCTTGCTAACTGTCCTGATTTTTTCAATCAGTCATACAATTGGGTCATTTCACATTCTTAATCAGGCATGACCTATCTCTAGAAAACTTCCCAAAGCAAGAACATGGACATGGCATAAAGCCTGCTAAACCAAGTGAGCACTTTTGGGGAGGATCTCCACTCCCATCACAGAAAAGTCCTCCACAAATACAGATTAGCACAGTGACTGAGAACCTGTGAGTTTGACGCCACATGTAGCCCTCTAGATCCTCAAGTGAGGCCCTTTGGTTGAATACAAACTGAAGTCACAGCTGAGGACCTAGAGGGCTACATGTGGCCTTGAGGCTTCTGGTTTCTCACCGCTGGATTCATCTGAAATTTTTAATCTTAGGCCTCAGGCAGCAAGAAGTCAAACCATTTGATTATGATTTTAAAAAACGATACACAAGAAAAATTTGAATGTGGGTCTTCCTATCTCCAAAGCTTGATCATCTACCATGCCATGATGCTTCAAGACGAACTTTCTTGTTCAGTCTCTGCCCACTCTCTGTGACCCTGTGGTCCATACTGCGAATAGCATTTTCTTGGCAAAGATACTGGAGTGGTTTGCCATTTCCATCTCCAGTGGATTAAGGAAGACAGATGTAAATGATTTTCCCAGGCTCATACAGTTAGTAAGTATCTCAGGCCTGGAACTCAAGTCTTCCTGACTCCAGGCCCAGTGCTCTATCCACTGAGCCACCTAGCTGCCTCCTAAAAAAAAGCATATTGTCCCCCAAATAGGAATTTATTCCATAGCTATGCTTCCTTCCCTACCAGTCCCCATCTCCCACTGTCTTCGTTTTTTTTTTCTAGAACTGTTACAATTGTGTTCCAGGTTCAATACAGCCTGATCAACTCATACACTTCTCCCACCCTGGGGCTGGTGTAGACAGGAAACCAGAATTGACTAAAAAGGGATTTAAGAAGATATTTCACAAGGGCTGATGTTCATGAAGGGGAAAAAATAATTTTAAAGCCTTTTATTGTATTTTAACTGGAAAATAATCCTTATTAGAGGAGAAAGTTCCTTCTTTAGGGATTATTGTATTTATTACTGGTATTACTGGCAGAATGTACAGAGGAGTACCCTTGGGTTCAAGTCTTGCTTGTAACAAATGCCATCTGTGATACTACAGACAAGTTCCTTGACCTGTTAGTTTTCCAGGCAATTCTAATACCTGTGGACTAGGGAAGTTCTCTCTTCCTCCTATCTTTGCTAATAAGGATAATGTCACTGGCTGCCCTAGGTACAAAATGTTAGTTACTACTCTGCTTCCAAATTGAATGCCACATCTAAAAAAGTCCTTTCATGTTTCTTCTTTTTGAAAATATTATAGTATTGTAATTTAGTCAAAGAGCATTTTCAATTGATCATTTCACTCCAGAGGAGTATGTGTTTTTATACTAAATAGCATCAATATTGCACAGAAATAATTTCTATTTTATAACATTACTAATGTTTCCACCATGTTTCAATTTCTTGTGTTTAATACTATGGTTGGATAAGGCAGAGGAGGGAAAGATAACTTGGATTAGTGGTTTTTAATCCTATTTTCATTGGAATATATATCATACCAACTACTTGGATTTCTATAGAAAGCTTAATTTAATTAAATATTTATGAAAAGCTATGTGTTAGACATGCTAGGGGTAATAGAAAACTTACATTAAGTATGATCCTTGGCTTTGTGGAATTGGAAGTCTTAGTGTGGAGACATAATGCATATATTTATCACCTAAAATAATACATTATAATTACATTAGAAAAGCTCCAGATGGGGAAGAGGTTGTTTATTGAATTGACTAGAGGAAGAAAGGGTCAATCAGGGAAGGCTTCTGGGAAGAAATGGCATTTGAAGATTTGTTTCTAGGACAGGCAGGAAATCAATAGGCAAAGGACAAGAGAAGACTTTCAAGACACAGGAAACCTAATCACCAAAGAGAAAAGGAAGGAAAATAGAGACTGCATTTGACAGATTAAAAGGTAATTAGTTTTCATGAAGACTAATGCACAAACAGCATGAGATAAGGTCTTAAGGGTGTATAGTAGGGATAGATTTTAGAGGGTCCAAAAGTTTGAATTTTATTAAGTTAATCCTTGGTTGCTGCTAAGTATATTTGTGCAGAAGAATTATAAGACTAGATTTACTGAAAAGGAAAACTTATCTGGTAATAAGATAAGAAATGTATTTGAAATGGGAAGAGAAAACTCAGGAACAATCTATTGTAACAGAGCCAGTGTAGGTGGTAATGAGGGTAAGAAGTGGGTAATGGAAAAGTCAAGAAAGAATCCACAATATTGTGGAAGTAGAAGCCTCAGATGCCATATTTAACAAAGTGAATATAAGAAAGAGTCCAAGATAACACCAAATTTTAGTTACAAGAGACCAGGCAAATGGTGGTTATAAAGACAAATGATAAAATCAAACAGGTGAGGCAGGCAAGTGGTATAATAAATTATATTGTTAGGCTTGAAGTCGGGAAAATCTGATCAAATACTTCCTCAGACACTATATGTGCTACCCTCGATAAATTCCTTAACCTTTTTCAAACTCAGTTTTCTTATACAAAAAATGGGGTTTACAATATCATCTACTTTACATGGTTGCTGGGAGAATTAAATGAGATAAAATATATAAAATATTTTGCAAATCTGAAAGTGTTGTCTAAATAGTTACTTTATTGCTATTAGTATGGAATTATTATGTGGGATAAATACCAGAATTAATTTTGGAAGTGTTTATTCCCACTTATTACACACTATGTATCATGTACTGTACTCAGCTCTGGGGATACAATTAGGAAAATGGGACTGTCCCTACCCTCATGACTCTTGCCTTCTAGTAGGGATAGATAACAGGTGTGAGGGAGTGCAGTCTAGGAAAGGGTCTTTTGGTCCAGGAAGTCATAGTTATGATGAGTAGAACTATAGAGCAGTCAATTGACATACTCTTTTCAGAAGCAATAATAATGTTCATTTGATTACTGTTATCTGAGCAAAAGGTTGAAAGGGGAGGGGTAAATTTGGAGGCAGGATAGAAAATGGCTGAAATGAAAGAACGTAGTCAGTTCTGTTACCGGTTAGAGTAAGCTCTCACTAGTTTGTACAGGCTGGGTACCAGAGGTCAGTTCTAAAGCTCCTCCAAGGTACAGTCTTCCCTCAAGGAGGTATGGAGGGATGGTGTAGTAGACGCATCATGTCAAAAGATAACAGGATGAAAGCTGTTCTGAAGGTCGTTTTGAAAGGTACAGACTTTTGAAGAAAAGTCAGGACAGAAAACGTTGACTTACAGCCATCTTTGTAGAAGTAATTAATGGTTGAAATTTGGGGAATGAAGATAGCCAAGAGAAAGTATAGAAGTGAGGGAGAGTCTGAGGAATAAACTTTGGGGGATTCCATCTTAAGTAAAAAAAAAAATAGAGCAATATGAAGAAGAGAAAAATAGTTCCTCATCTCAAAGAGTTCACATTTTAATTCAGGAGACAACACGAATACAATTAAATAAAACAAGATACACAGAATGTCAATGGAAGGTACCCCTGGCAGAAGAGGCTCTAGTAACTTGGGGGGCCAGTAAAAACTTCAAATTTTTTATGACTGCCCTTGTGATTATCTAAATTTAATGAAACAGTTAATTTCTACCTTTCTTATGCAAATTATCTTGAATGTTTACCTTTTATTGGTACAATTCTATTTATTTTTAAACTCTGATCATGAGGGCAATATACCTACACAGATTAGAAGTTATTTGAATTTAATTATCTGTTTAATTAAAACGTTAAGCAAGACCTATTTTTTTCTCCAATCTACTTTTCATAAAATTTCTTTCACACATTTCCACTCAGATGAATGCAAATGAAAAGTCTTTTAAAAAGCATCAATACATCTAACAACTTAAAATGCATTTGTGCTGTATACAAATTAATTCATTTGTCAAAGCATATTACTGTACTAGGTAAAGCTACTGGTGAGCTTTTTACCCCTAGTATGTATTAGCAACCTCAAAATATTAAAACAAATAATTTTATATAAAGAAAAGACTTCAAGTGGTTTATACCTCAAGTCCCGCAGAAATCAGTTTAGGGACTAAAATTAGAAACTTGGGATTCTGTTTCATCATCGTATCATCTCTTCCAGCTTCTCTTTCAATGAAAGCACCTTATTAGAGGTAGCTGAGTAACCCAATGGATAGAGTGCTGGGTCTAAAGTTAGGATGACCTGAGTTAAAATCCAATCTCAGACACTTACTAGCTATATAACCCTGATCAAGTCACATAACATCTGCTTGCTTCAGTTTCTTTATCTGTAAAACAGGGATAATAGGTGACTTTAAGGATAAAATGAGATATCTCTGAAATATATTAAAATATTCATAAAATATTTATAAAATAGATAAAATTTATAAAATATTTATTTGTATACTTTAAAGCATTATATATGTATTAGTTTAAGTTATTTCATTTATGTATATTAAAAAGAAAAAGAAAAGAAAGTCATAGATCTGGGATGACTTGCCCATGCTCACACAGTTAGAGAAATGACAGAGAAGGAATGGTAGTAACTAGAGCACTGGTCAACAAGCAGGAAGAGCTCATTCTAATTCTGCCTCTGATGCTTACAAGCTATCTACCCATGGATGGATCTCTTCAATCGTCTGAGCCTCAATTTCCTCATCTGCTAAAAAAGGGGGGGATTGTACTAGATACCTTCAATAGTCAGTGTTCTTTCCACTGCCCCAAAATGTCTCTGTTCTCTGAAATGTAAACAGCTAAATTCTTAACTGCCCTTAGGTCTAACAATGTATCACCATATCATTTCTTTTACAATTCGCATCCTTCCGTGCTTGTGGAATTCCAGAGACTGAGCCAGGACCCTACACACCCTGCTGTGCAAAACCCTAGACTGGGGGCCGGATGGTGGCTGGGCTGACAACAGCAGCATGGGCTGATCTTTCCTTGGAGTGAGATTGGTTTGTGCCAAGGTCCCTGGGGGCCATAATTCTTTTTTCAGATATTTCAAAAGGATAAGATAATTATGTTACTCATCCCTGTTGTTACAAACACTAGATTTAGCATTGTTCATTTACTGCTGTCTAACATCCATCATATCGACTTACACTAAAATAGCATTAGGGTAGTTCTGGTATTGACGGCTCCAGCTAGGAGCTGGGATCAAAGACAACTAGATTAAAGGGTTGATTTGGGATAAATGTTGAAAGGTATAATATGAACAACACACTTATTACAAACAAGAAATCCCAGTCTTACCTACTGTTCTATCTAGCACCAGAGATTTCACTTCCTGGAAAAACAGCAACAAGAAAGAAACGTAATTGGACAGTATAAATTGTTACTTGTGAAATTAACATAAAAGTGCTATTATTTAGCTATCTTTAATTTAAAACTAAAACACAGTTTAATAGCAACATGTAACTAGACCACCCAAAAAGAAAATGTTGACCAGAAAATATGCGCATATTTAGTAGTGTTCAATATACCCACATATGTAATTTACAATCTAAATTCCACTTATTTGTGTTGCATTTTGTGAGAAAACTGACTTCTATGGAAGACCTCTCAAAGAATCTCAAAACACCCCATTTAATCAGATAAATTCCTGTTTCATAAACCCAAAGCTAGCAAGTTAACTACGATATAGGCATCTTTGGCCAAACAAGAATTTTAATGAAATGGGAATGTTTAACACAGGGCATTGGGTATAGTAGGTGTTTCATAAAAGTTTGATGAATTAAACAGGACTTTCATCAATAACGAAGAGTTTGGAGACCTCTGACTTCAAGGGTCTAGTTACCTTTGATAAAACTACACCTGAGAGAATAAGGAAGAGCCTTAGAAGTTGATGTCAGCCTTCAGTGATCTTATAACAAGCATAGGATCATTGCCCATGCCCCCTATTCTTCTCTGTGCCTAAAACTTTCAGAAATTTCTTGTGTGATTCTTTCTACCAGACATCCCCTCCCTACTTCCAATGACATATACCTTAAGTAAGAATCCATAATCACACAGAAAAAGCCTTAAGGAACACCACACCCTTCTGGACCCTTACTGTGGCATGATTGCTCTGTGAGGAGGTCACACCTCAGTCTCTGTCTCTGTCTCTCTCTTTTCTTACTAAAGAGATAATAATAATAGATGGCATGTATGCTCTACTGGGTTTGTGATGTGGACACAATTATCACCCACATTATGTAGATGAGGATACCCAAGTCTCAGAGAGGTTAACTACCTTTCCAAGACTCACACACTTAATGAGTTCTTGAGGTGAAATTTAAACTCAAGTCTTCCTAATTCAGGGTCTAACTCTCTATCTACTAAGCCCTATCCTAGCTCTGCAAGTGACAAAGTACAACGTACCCATCCTCTAACAGTAACTAACCACAAGCATGGTATAGTCTTCAGGAATATCACTCAAGCTGAGCTTTGACAGACCCATAGCTCACCTGCTCTGGCTTCCATAATGTGCCAACACTTTCTTTTACATTTGAAAAGTATAGATTTAATGGATTTTTATGGAGACAAAATTTGATAGTTTCATAAAAAAAACAACTTTAAAGGTACTTTCGAGGATTGGGGGGGGGCTTGAAAATATGATGAAAACCACTATTTTAAAAGTTGCTAAATTCATAGAACTACATGCCTATATTGTTGCTGTTTAGGCGTTTGAGTTATGTCTAATTCTTCATGACTCTGATGTTTTCTTGGCAAAGATATTGGAGAGGTTCGCCATTTCCTTCTCCAGCTCATTTTTACAGAGGAGGAAACTGATGCTAAAGATGAGGCAAACAGGGTTTTAAGTAATTTGCCCAAGGACACAGACAGTAAGTGTCTGAGGCTAGATTTGAACTCATAAAGAAGTCTTCCTGACTCCAGGCCCAGCACTCTGTCCACTGCACCACCTTGCTATCCTCATGCCTGTGTTACTGAGACCATGTTTTAATGGGGAAAATAAACTCTTCAGGTCCCTTCCTCTAATTCCTTATTTCCTTAATGCCCTGACCTTGTGTGTGACCCTATGCAATCAGGTTTTTTAGCTGTTATTGCCATATTTATGATCAATGAAAGAACTAGAGAAATCATTGTTTGATTCTGTGATAACCCTGACTTCATTTGACTCTAATGGTCATTCCATAATCTATGAACTATTTTTCCTCAGAAGGCAAAATGTCATTTCTAACTAGAATGTCTGGCCCCAAAAAGGCCAGTTTCTTGGGCAAAAAAATGTGATGTGTTCATGTCTTTGTATCCTTTTATTTTTTCATACCCCTTTTTGTCTCTGTAGACTGACCTTGTGGAAGGCAATGTGATACAGTGGAAAGAGCATCACATTTGGAGGGAGAGGGCCTGAATTCAAATCCTGACTCTTCCACTTAACCTTTTGGAGACTCAGTTTCCTCATCTATGAAATGAGCTGGAGAAAGAATGTCAAACTATTCCAGTGTCTTTGCCAAGAAAACCCCAATTGGTGTCATGAAGAGTTAGACATAACTGAAAAAAGACTGAGCAACAGCACAACCTACCTCCCAGCACTGTGGTGAGGATCTAATTAGATAACATTTGTAATGCAAACCTTAAACAGCTACATAACTTCTGGATATTATTATATAGTTCTATGCAACACATATCCAGAAAGAACACGAGATAATTTGGGAGTAGGGAGAAGCAACCAGCAGTTTTTGATGAATAACAAAGACAGAAACTGAAGTAACAGAATGCAACTCTAGGCTATCCATTAACAAATGTCTTACTGGTTTCAAACCTAGGGAGTTATGAACTAGATGGAACTATTTTTCAAGAACATCATGTTATGTTTGTATATGCTATAGTCCGAGAGAGTGTGGTTGATCTGGGAAAGCTCTTCAAGTCATAAAAACACTTACTTAGATGTCATTAAAACCAACCAACAAATCAAAAGAGATGCCCATGGTCTTAAACACACATACACACGCACACACACACACACACAGCATGTAAGTGATACTTGAAATCAGATTAATTTTAAATTCCTATCTAGTTAGAATCAAATGCATAGATGGTGAGCCAAAAAGTGACACTAATAAAATAATGTTTATTTAAACTAATTTGGTCATTTCTCTGCAATGAAGCAAATTTTCAGTCAATTAATGATCAGCTGACTAGACTGTGGGCAGGACCCATACTTGATTGGTAGCACAGTGAACTGGCTAATGACTTGGAGCAAGGAAGACCCGAGTTTAATCCTACCTCTGACACTATTCCACTGACACGAATTATGAAGACAGGAATAGAAGAGACTTCCCCCTTTCCCTGAGGATTACTTGTTGTGTGTCTTTACTGGAGGAATCTTCAAGGGAGTCTGCTGACAGAATGTGGGCACTGAAGACCTGATGCTGTTCTGTGACAGTCCTGTGCCAAAGTAAATTGTATATCTCACATGCATATCAATCAGGGCTTGCATATGTATAAGCCAAGGCAAATCATGTAACCTCTCAAAATCTCTATAAAATAAATCTATAAAATGAGCTTAATAATGGGACCTACCTTACAAGGTTATTACGAGGTTCAAATGTACGTGTGTGTGCGCGTGTGTAGATAGATAATGTATGATGTATTTGAGTGTGTGTGTGTTTCTTTGCAAACTTTAAAGTTCTATGGAAATGACTATTTTTACTACTTAGTTAGAAACTCTGTTTCCTGAGTGGGAGTAGTTGAACAATATGCAATATAAGTGTAATCGGAAACTGATTGAGGGGGGCTCTCATCATCGATGGCTAGATTATGTCCCATTACAAAAGGAAAAACTTTCTAACAGAATTATCTAAATGAGGAATGGGCCATCTTGAGAGGTAATGACTTTATTATCTCAGGTCATCTTCCCCAGAAGTCTTATCAACTGAATGTCAGGAATGTTGGAAAAGGATTCCTGCTCTTGGATGATGTCTGAGGCTCTTAAAACTCTGAGAACCTGTGATTCCACGGTTTGTTGTAAAATACTATAGAGAGTTGAAGTTCTCGGGGGTCTCCAGTTTTACCTAGCTTCCCCTGTTCCCCAGTGGGGAACTACAGTAACCTGGAAGGTAAGAAGGACTCCAGGTTCAAAACAGGCAGGTTCATCAACCCAAAGAGACAATATCGAAGCATTCTTTCTTTTAATGACCTATGGAAGGCTCAGCATTGGGGCATAGGCTCAAAATAAAAGGACTGGGATTCTTGAAGGTGACTTCTGCAGCCAGAAATAAGGATGATCTTGTTTTATGGTCTGATGAATTTGGGAATGTCTTGTATGGAATAATTCTTCTAGACAGTACGATTATTCATCTAATACCCTGGAAAACACATACTGGCAGTTACGTTTGGCTCTGATCCATTCCATGTTTTAGAGTTGAATGTTTCTAGCAATAGATATGTCTCTTGTTCCCTCTGCCCCTCATTTCCATCCCTTTCCATACCCTCACAGTTCTGTTCTCTGGTTCTCCGACTGGCCTCTGTTTTCCCATTCTTCCTCCTAAGCCCCTGGACTGTCTGGTGAGTCATTCCCCAAATTCCCAACTAAATCTGCTTCAGGCAACAATTTGGCTAATTAAGGTTCTATAAAAATTACCCCACTTCTCTGTGCCTCGTTTTCTTCATGTGTCAAATGAAGCAGAAAGATTAGATGACCTCTAATGAACTTTCCAGATCTAAATTCATGTTCTTATGATTATGGATAGACCTAAAAAGAAGTTATTGATTTCTGAGGCCACTAGTGCCTACCTCCCATATTCAGGTACTTTCTTTCCTTTCCCTTCTCCTTTTTGTGTGTTGTCTTACCCAGTTAGGCTGTAAACTTCTTGAGGAGAGAAACTATCTTTCTTTTTGTTTATATTTTCATTCCTAGCTGTTACTATGGCTTGGTATACATAGGCATATCTTGAAGATATTGTGGGTTCAGTTCTAGACCATTGCAATAAAGCAAATATCACATTTTTTATTTCTCAGTGCATGTAAGTTATGTTTATACTATACAGTAATATATTAAGTTTGCAATAGTATGTTTTTTTATGTACATTCCTTAATTAAAAATACTTTAGTGTTAAAAGAAGATGCTAATCATCTTCTGAGCCTTCAGCAAATCATAATCTTTTGGGAGGTGAAGGGTCTTGCCTCAGTGTGAATGGCTGCTGACTGATCAGGGTGGTGGTTGCTGAAAGTTAGGGTGGCTGCGGCAATTTCTTAAAATAAGACAACAATGAAGGTTGTCCCATAAATTAACTCTTCCTTTCATTTGAAAACTTAGAGGCCATTGTAAGGTTATTAATTGGCCTAATTTCAATATTGTTGTCTCAGAGAGTAGAGAGGCTGGAGGAGAGGGAAAGAGAGAGAGGAATAGCTGGTTAGTGAAGCAGTCAGAACACACACATCTATTAATTAAGTTTACCATCTTATATGGGCATGGTTCATGGAGCCCCAAAAAAATTACAATTGTAACATCAAAGATCACTGAGCACAGTTCACTATAACAGATATAATAATAATATGACAAAGTTTGAAATATTGGGAGATTTGACAAAATGTGACACAGAGACACGATGTGAACACATGCTGTTGGAAAAACGGCACCAAGAGACTTGCTCAATGCAGGATTGTCACAAGCTTTCAATTTATTAAAAACAAAACAAAAATCCCAAACACAATATCTGCAAAGAACAATAAAGCGAAGCACAATACAATGAGGTACACAGTGGGGGTGATTTCAAAACAACAGCGTAGCAGGGAGTAGGGCTTTGTATTTTCTTTTGGTCATTGAATTTATTTGTTTTTTCATTTCCCAAGTTCATCGGATCATAGAGTGAGAGCTGAAAAAGACATTAGAAATAACTAAGTCTAATGCTTCCATTTGCAGATGTGGGAACTGAGGCTCACAAAGAGGATGTGACTTGCATTTGAACTTACCTTCTCTCTGAAGAACTTTGGAATCGACTATTAGACATGGGAGACACTGGCACAGGACCACCCAGAATGGCAAGCCAGCATCAAAGAAGGTGCTGTACTCAAGAGCAAAGCAGAATTGCAGTAGCTCAAAAGAAATGTGAGATCTGAAAATTTAGAGACATCTCCCCTCCAAATGTTCATGTGGATTATTTGTGTGCAGCCTGTTGTAGAGCCTTCTGAGCTCATATTGGTCTGATCAACCACAGTCAGATGCATGTGCCTTGATGCCAACATAGTGATGTCATCCTCATGGTCCTCCTCAAGAAAGAAGGATAACAACCGACCAATAAACAGCAGAGCCCAAATTCAAATCCAGGACCTTTGACTCCAAATCCAGCACTCTTTCCAACTTGCCATGCTGACTTCACTAAGGGACAAATTAGAATATTTTTTTGGCAACAATTTTATGGTTCACTGAAAGAAAGAACAGGTTTATCTCGCCTTGTACTTTAGCTATTGCTTGTCCATTCCACCCATTAATCAGCATCTCCAAATTAAATTACTGATGAGTTCTAGGGAAACATTACTTATTTATTTTTTTTTTTAGGCAACTAAAAGCAGTAAGGAAACTCTCCACTTAAAGGAAACTTATAGTAAATCCTTTTGGAATGTAAGTAAGCATTGATTGTTAGAGATGTAACTAGAGTTGTATGATCTTCAGACCAGGACACTGAAATTTTTTGTGTGTGTGAGACAATGGTGTTAAGTAACTTGCCCAGGGTCATATAGCTAGTAAGTATCAAGTATATGAGGCAGGATTTGAATTCAGGTCCTCTCGACTCCAAGGCTAGTGCTCTATCCACTGTGCCACCTAGCTGGCCCAGCAGTTTTTTAATATAACTTTTATTTTAGTTTGTTTTTTAAGAAACCTTTATTTTCTCTTTTCCCTACACTCTCCTATGGAAAAAAAAAGAAAATAAATGTAACTGTAACAAATGTGACTACTCCAGTGAAATAAATTCTTGTGAAGACCACATTTTGAAAGGTATATCTTATTTTTCATCTTCAGTCTGTAACTTCTCTGCCAGGATGTAGGTGGCAGGGTTCATCACTAGTCTTCTGCAGTCATGATTGGCCATTGTATCCATGAAATTTATTAAGTTATTCAAAGTTGTTCGTCTTTAAAATGTCCCTAGTGCTATGTAAGTTGTTCTCCTGGTTTTGCACAATTTATTCTGCATCAGTTCACACAGATCTTTTTGGGGTTCTCTGAAATCATCAGGATTTAGAAGGTGCAAAAATGTACTCCAAGTGAGAGCTTCCATGGACTGCCCCTGTTCTCCTTTAAATAAATCAGAGCTCTGGGATCTCTCTTATGGGACAGTGTCCTAGGGTCTCCCTCTCTCACTGTGATTTGAAGATGATCTGCACAATGGCTATTTCATACCCCTAGGAGACAAATCACCAGACATGGCAATCTGGGCTGTAAACAGTTAACTTGGCTCATTTTAGGTCCTCTTTCAGAACAGCCTGTTTCCAATTATATTGCAGGATCAAAATGCAGTTCTTAGCATTGACAAGACTCAGTGCTTTCTCCTTCTGCTCTGAGACAGCATGAGTAACATGTCTCCCCAGACACAGCAGGAAGGAGAGTTTCCCTTGTTCTCACTCTGTAGTTTCACTAGGAAGCAGCAGCCCTCATAGCAGCTGATAAAGAACTTTGCTTCACTGTTTCAAAACTGGTAACAAGATCCTGGCAGGGAGTGGCCCTTTGGCTATTATTACCATTAGAATTATCACTACCTGTCCAGACCACTGGTTTCTTCCCTAGCACTCCTTGCTGCACCCTCAGAGACATACAACCACAGGTATAGCTCAGTGGGTTCAGAATTTCCTACTCTCCTAAGGTCCCTAAAGGGAAAAGAATTGGGTTCCTTCCAATGCTGTTATCCTTTTTCTTATTTATTTATTTTTAGTACAACATCCTATCAGTTTACTATTGCAGTGACTAAGTGGAATAAGGAATGAGGAAGAAGAGAACATTTGGAAGAGAAAGAAAGAAAACTTGATTGAGACTGATGATATAAACACTAGATCTCAATATACTCACTTCTGAAAAGTGAGAAGGGTGTGTTTTGCCCATGGAGAAATACATTTTTTTATTCTCTCCTTTCAGGTCCCTTATTTCACAAGTTGCCTGGTTCCAGAGAGCTCCATCACAAAATCAACACAGAGAATCATCTTTAGGGAATGTTGAGTTGTAGCTATTGTCTAGAGTTTTGAATGGATATTGACTCAGGTAGCCAAGAGAGTGAGATGGTTGAAAAACAACTGATGGTTCATACAATCCACTCATGACCCTCTTGTCCAGGGTCTCTGCTATCAGTCAACAAGGCATGTGATTCTCCTTACCCTGATCAATATACAAATCACAAACTTCTCTTTGAGTATTCTTTTCCCCAATAAGGCTTCCTTTGATCTTCATTAGGTCATAATTTCCTCTGAATCAAAATGTTGTGGATGTGTGCCTATGATACTTCAGGGCAGTATTGCCTTGGGATGGCAGTGAGGCTTCAACCTCTACTGGTGATAGTTCTGTCAACAGACTCCCATAAAGATTCCCCCAACCAGGACACAAAATGACTAATCCTCAGGGAAAGGGCTAAATACCATCTATTTCTGTCCTCATAATTAGAAGGAAAGAAAGAGGTGATTTCTTTTTTCGCAAAAGACTTTTCAGGACACTGAGGCAAAAATGTTTAAATATGGATGCAATCACCCCCATCTCAGTTCTTATTCTCTAGTGTGAGGCTCCAGCTTCACTGTTCAGAATTCCCATTTCTCTAGAAATGCTATGGATCATAGAAATGCATTCTAGGGACTTAGATAAGTGGGATTTGTTATTAAAGTACATTAGCTTACTCAGAGATTACTTGTTTTCTTCTTGCTGGATGCTTGGCTCTATAGAGGCAGGTCAAAGAGATCAAGAGTACTACTGTAATCCACTTTGACATAAGTCTGTTGGCTGGCTACATAGCTTAGTGGAATGGGTCCTGAACTAAGCTTGGAATCCACAGATAAAATCATACAACTAGTCAGATCCTCAGCTGCCAACTGTGTGGGTAACAGAACATCTGTGGTCAGCTTCTTCCATGTATTCCCAAACATCAGAGTTCCACATACCATTTAGAAAGCTAGGGTTGATTAACATTAGAATCCTTCCATTGCTGAATTTCTATCTATGCGCAATCCTTCACTATTACCAGCAAGATACTCCAGCTTACCTCCCATCATGTTGTCATCCCCAATCCTAGTCATGCAGTCTCACAGCTTTAAATGTCAGCTTTTTGCCCTTTTCTTCAAGCCTCATCCCTATTAAAATTAGCCCTATTCCCCAAGCCCACCCCAACCCAATTCCTCTAGCTCTTTATCCATTTCATTGTGCCTTTTGGAATTTACTACTCTTTTCTCAGCAAACTCCCCTCCATCTCATTTAAAATATCCCATTCCATCTTCTCACTATTATTGGAACCTGGGTCTTCCTTAAGGCCATCATATGCTTTTAACTTTGTTTCTCACTTTCTCACTCACCTTACTCATGGGATGATAAAAAAAAGTATTGATACACTGGGGCAGCTAGGTAGTGCAGTGGATAGAGCAGGAGTCAGGAGGACCTAAGTTCAAATCTCACCTCAGACACTTGACACTCACTAGCTGTGTGACCTTGGGCTAGTCACTTAACCCAAATTGTCTCATCCTGGGTCATCTCTGGTCATCCTGATGAATATTTGGTCACTGGATTCATACGGCTCTGGAGGAGAAGTGAGGCTGGTGAGCTGCACAGCTCTCCCTCACTCAAAACAAAGTCAAGTGCAAGTCATGTCATTATTTCTCTGATGACATGGTCTTTGGCAATGAAAGATGAACACACACTATTGATACACTCCTTGTATCAACCATTTCCAGACCATTCATTCCACTAATGGTCACACAGTAAGCTTTGCTCCCTTTAATTTTCCATGCAATCTACTTCTATTGCCTCCTCTGTCCTTGTTGCTATCTGGCAGATAATGATGTAATGGATGGAGAATGGGCATTGAGTCAGGAAGACACCCATTTACTAACTGGGTAACCCTGAGCAAGTCACTTAATCTCTCTTGACCTCAATTTCTTCATCTGTTAAACAGGGATAACACAGCCCATAAAATACCTATAGAGAGGGACTCTCAATAAATTTTAGAGCAGCAGAAGTGGAGAACAACAGAGTAGAGGAGATTTCCAGCCCAGGGTGACCTGAAAGGCCTATGGGAAACATCTGTTGCATCCGATGTGGAGGATTTTGAAAATCAAGTAAGAGAGGTGGAGGAAAAACTGGGAAGAGAAATGAGAGAGATGCAAGAAAAGCATGAAAAGCAGGTCAATACCTTACTAAAGGAGATCTAAAAAAATGCTGAAGAAAATAATACCTTTAAAAATAGGCTAACTCAATTGGCAAAAGAGGTTCAAAAAGCCAATGAGGAGAAGAATGATTTAAAAAGCAGAATTAGCCAAGTGGAAAAGGAGTTTCAAAAGCTCACTGAAGAAAATTGTTCTTTAAAAATTAGAATGGAACACATGGAGGCTAATGACTTTATGAAAAATCACCAAACAAAACCAAAAGAATGAAAAAATGGAAGATAATGTGAAATATCTCATTGGAAAAAGAACTGAATGGGAAAACAGATCCAGGAGAGACAATTTAAAAATTATGGGACTACATGAAAGTCATGATCAAAAAAAGAGCCTAGATATCATCTTGCATGAAATTATCCAGGAAAACTGCCCTGATATTCTAGAACCAGGGGGCAAAATAAATATTGAAAGAATCCACCGATCACTTCCTGGAAGAGATCCAAAAAGAGAAACTCCTAGGAACATTGTGGCCAAATTCCAGAGTTGCCAGGTCAAGGAGAAAATATTGCAAGCAGCTAGAAAGAAACAATTCAAGTACTGTGGAAATACAATCAGGATAACACGAGATCTAGCAGCTTCTACATTAAGGGATTTAAGTGCATGGAATATGATATTCCAGAAGTCAAAGGAACTAGGACTAAAACTAAGAATCACTTACCCAGCAAAACTGAGTATAATACTTCAGGGTAAAAAATGCTCTTTTAATGAAATAGAGAACTTTCAAGCATTCTTGATGAAAAGGCCAGAGCTGAAAAGAAAATTTGACTTTCAAACCTAAGAATCAAGAGAAGCATGAAAAGGTAAATAGCAGAGAGAAATCATAAGGGACTTACTAAAGTTGAACTATTTACATTCCTACATGGAAAGACAATATTTGTAACTCTTTGAAACTTTTTTCAGTATCTGGGTAGTTGGTGGAATTATATACACTCACACACATACACACACACACACACAGAGAGACAGAGAGCACAGGGTGAATTGAATAGGATGGGATCATATCTCAAAAAAATGAAATTAAGTGGTGAGAGAGAAATATATTGGGAGGAGAAAAGGAGAAATAGAATGGGGCAAATTATCTCTCATAAAAGAGGCAAGTAAAAGACTTTTCAGTGGAGGCAAAAAGAGGGGAGGTGAGAGAAAAAACATGACGCTTACTCTCATCACATTCAGCTAAAGGAAGGAATAAATGCATACTCATTTTGGTATGAAAACCTATCTTACAATGCAGGAAAGTGGGGGGGAAGGGGATAAGCAGGGTGGGGGGATTATGGAAGGGAGGGCATTGGGAGGAGGGAGTAATTTGAAGTTAACACTCTTGGCAAGAGACAAGATCAAAAGAGAGAATAGAAGAAAGGGGGGGCAGGATAGAGTGGAGGGAAATATAGTTAGTCTTACACAACTATTACGGAAGTCATTTGCCAAACTGCACAGATATGGTCTATATTGAATTGCTTGCCTTCCCAAAGGGAATGGGTGGGGAGGAAGAGATCAAGAGAAGTTGGAACTCAAAGTTTTAGGAATCGTTGAGTATTGTTCTTGCAACTAGGAAATAAGAAATACCGGTAATGGAGCATAGAAAGTTGTCTTGCTCTACAGGACAAAAGAGAAGATGGGGATAAGGGAAGGGAGGGATGTTAGAAGGGAGGGCAGATTGGTGATAGGGGCAATTAGAATGCTTGGCGTTTTGAGGTGGGGGGAGGGAAATGCGGAGAAAATTTGGAACCTGAAATTTTGTGGAAATGAATGTTGAAAACTTAAATAAATAAATTTAAATAAAAAAAATAAACAAGGATAGCTAGTAAACCTACTTCCCAACATTGGCCTCTGGATCAAGTGAAATAACATAAACAATACACTTTGCAAACCTTAAAATGCTCTATAGGAGTAAAGGTTTAGAGCTGTAGGAGATTTTGGATGTCTCTAATCCAATACTTACATTTCACAGGTAAGGAAACCATGGTCTAGGAAGTAAAATGCCCAAGATACAAGATACAAACCATGAGGATTAAGTTGTAAAGTCAGGATTTCAAACCATATAGCCCAACTCCAAGTCTGTTATTCTTTCCAGTATACCATACCATCTCCCTCCAAAATTCTGACCTCAGAAATTCTATTATTCAACACCATTTTTTATTTTGGCCCATCATTCGGACTAAATGTATTATAAATCTTGGGCACATAATCTCAGCTAGGCCCTCTCTGCTGAGCAATACTTATATATTTTTTTAAATTTATTTTTGATATGCTTATTATTTTATTTATTTATATTTTACTTTTATACATTCATTCTTCCTAATAGCCAATATCTAAAGGAGAAGCAGCATGGTGTAGTGGATAGATAAGTAACAAGACCTGGGTTCAAGTCCTACTTCTAATATATACCACCTGCATGGCCCTAGGCAAATAATTTAACCAAATGTTAGTGGTCTAGGCAACTAAGATTATAAATTGTAAAGATGATAGCATGCATTAGGAGAGAAAAGTTTCTTTACCTGGAATTCCCTAAACTAATGAATCACAAGTCTAATTCCTATCTATAATAACATTGTATAGTATTGAAAGGCTTACAAATATATATATAAATTATCTCATTTGATCCAACAACTCTGTGAGGCAGGTGCCATTATCAATCCCTATTTTACATATGAAGAAACTGAGGCCAAGAGAGGTTAGGTGCTTGTTCATTTTAGTATAGCCAGAACATATCACAGGAGAGATTTGAACCCCAAGTCTCTCTGACTTTAAGTCCAGCACACTAGCTCTTATATCATACGACCACAATAACTCTACAAACTTTTTTTTTTAGTCAAGTCCCAACCCATAGTTCATCTCCCATTTTGAGTCTTCAATTTAACTAAGAAGATTGAGGGCACCTAGTAATAGCTGACTCAGCTTCTCTCATCCGTTCCTCAGAACTTCTAACTATCGCCTAATATTCTCTTTCCCTTTTTTGTCATAAGTTGCTAAGGCTAATATGGCTACCAAGGACCTTGATCCTATCCCTTATTGCCACCTCCAGGACCTTGCTCTAGTAATGAAGGAACAGTTTTTTTTCTTGCACCTTTTAGTTCTCCCCCACTGTCACAACTGTGCTCATGCATTCCCAGTCTTAAAAAGGCTTCACTCACTCCTTATACCTAAACCAGCAACTGTTCTGTCTTCCTTCCCTTTCGTAATCAACACCCCCATTTCTTCACCACCCACTTTTTCAACTCCCATGCAACCTGACCTTCTTCTATTTTTCTCACTCTGCACTCTCACCTTTGACAATCTCATTCATTCCTAATTAGGAAAATTATCATCCTTACCTAGTTATCTATGGATTACTTCCAGATCTGTATCTCTCTGGTCACATATCACCCAATACCTACAAGATATCTCTTCCTTTATGTCCTGCCAACAATTTGCAGAAACAAGCTTATTATCTTTCCCACAAAACCTGCCCCTCCTCATGACTTCACTCTTCTTTCCTCTCTCTCTCACCCCTCATATTCAGTTAGCAATCAAGTGTTCTCAATTCCTCCTCTGCAATATCTCTAGCCTTTGTCCCCTCTATTCTATATTGCCTAGCCCTTCCTAGTACCATCGCCCAATGGTCCATTAGTACCTTGTGTTATAAGACTAGAGGCTTGACCTATTCGTTCAAATGGGTGATCCTTTGAGATTAGATGACTTCTCTCCCTTTACAGATGATGCTGAAACCTAGAGAGGTCTGGTGATTTGTCTAAAATCACACTGGCGTCAGTGGCAGTGAAACTTACCATGTAGTTACAAAACTTCGTACATCACACAGTTAGAAAAGCAGAGTTATATTGTATGAAACTAAATAAAATATTTTAGAGGGTGGAAAAAGTCAATAAGGAAGGTTCTTATTGAGAAGGTAGAATCTGAGCTAGACCTTAGAAAAATGGGAAAAATTTAGAGGGGAAAAAAAGTGGGAACTTCAAAAGGAGTGGTTTTCAAGGTAAGAATGAGCTAGGAGAAACCAAGGGGGAGATTTTCTTGACTAGGTCAGAGGGTTCATGTTGAGAAGTGATAGAAAACTAGGTTAGGTAGGAATAGGAGTAACATTACCAGATTTATGAGGATTCCTAAATCAGACCTGTTCTAATCCTATCTGAGGACTACGTTACCCATAGAATAAAGGGCACAGATCATAAAGAACCCAAGGGAAGGGGAGGCAAGAATGTAGGAAAATGTATAATTTGATTAACTCAGAGATCAAATTCTGACTAGAGGAAAGAGAAGAAGGAGAAAGTGTTGGAAGAACAACAGGGAGGAGGGATAGAAAGAAGACATAGGACAGGTTTAGGAGAGCGATAGGAAATAGGAACAAAGTACCTACAAAGTCGTTTCCAAGAGTACAAGTAACTAAGGGAATCAGGATAAACTTCTTATAGGAGGTTGCTCTCAAGCTGAGTTTTTAAGGAAGCTAGCAATTCTAGGAGGTGCAGATAAGGACTAAGAAGGAAACGTCTTCCAGGCAAAGGGCCCACGCAAAGGCACAGATCCTACAGTAAGGGGCAGATTGTTCAGTCATTTCAAGTCATGTCCTACTCTTCATGAACCCATTTGGGATTTTCTTGGCAAAGATCTGAAGTCCTTTGCCCCTTCCTTCTCCAGTTCCTTTTACAGATGAGGAAACTGAGGCGAATAGGATTAAGGGTTAAATGACTTGCCTAGGGTCACATAGCTAGTAAATGCCTGATGCCAGATTTGTACTCAGGTCTTCCTGACTCCAGGCTGGCACTATCCACTGTATATTTCAAATCCACTGACCTAAATTCAGTTGTTAACTCCAAATTCAGAGCTCTTTCTTCTGTGCCTACAGTAGTAACTATGTGGATGATCCTGTAGGATAATATTACACAAATGATTTGTGACATGATGACAATTGGTGGAGAGAAAAATGTAGGACTGATGGTGCTTCTGACTTAACAAAATTGCCTAAGGAACCAAGAATGACCACATGACTATACAAGACACTCTTGCCTTAGAAACATTTCATTCTTTCCACCTGTGAATCACCTTGAACAGGTGACTCTTGTGATCCTGCAGACCTACTGTACCCTGTGACCTCACTTTTTCCCCAGCATGCTTCAGCACATGGTTCATCAGCCCTAGCTGTGGCTTAGAGGAAGAGAGGAGTCCCTGAAGCTGAGACCCCAGACAGAATTCACAAAATAACAGTAACAAGCTTCATTAACATTTCTACCTGTTTCTGACTGCTTCTTCTTCTCTTTAACTGGGTTCCCACCTTCTAACTCTGTTTATAAGACAGAAGCTACCTATCTTTTTCCGCTATCTTGCCCTGCTCCCTGAAAATAGTACATGATGTTTTTGTTGAAATTTATTTTATTATTAACTAATTAATTAATATTATTATATTTTATTAATTTATTAGTGCTTATTATTAAGCACTATAGGAAACAGAATGAAAATTATTGATATTTTAATAGTATTGTAATTGGCCTTTTATTCTTAAATGCAACCCTGTGACACAGCTAACACAAGAATTACTATCCCCATTTTACAGATGAAAAAACTGAGGCACACAGAGGTTTAAATTTTAAATAACTTATTCATGGTTGCATAGCTAGTATGTAGATATATACATCAAAGGTCGGACTCAAACCCAGGTCTTCTTGATATCAGATCCAACATCCTTTCCACTATACTTTGCTGTCTCTATAATTAAGAGAAAGTGGGCAATGTTTACAAGGTTCCAGGTATCTTAATAGATAATTCGGTCCTATGGGAAAACAAACAGAAAATGAGGCCAGTCATAAGCCTTGAATGAACCTGTTCTTGTTCTCAAAGTTATGCAAGCTAATCCTGTCTGTTATGGAGGTTAAATCAAACTCGAGGTTTCATACTGATAAGACTTGGTTTGACAAAGTTAAGACTTGGGGGCCTTAGCTCTTCTAACTTTAACCATTCAAATTTAGGGTGGACCTACATGCTCAGGGACAGAACTCAACCAGTGCAAACATGTGATGGTTTGGGGTCTCTGTGACACTTTGAGACAGGTGTACAAGTTGTAGAGAATGGGAATTATTGGGTTTCTTTCTTTCTTAGATTTGTAGCAATAAAGCAATAATCAATAAACCTTTATTAAGTAAGTACCCACTATGTGCTAGGCACTGGGCTAAGCAGTGAGAATACAGATAAGCAAATAAAAGGCAATCCCTGCCCTCAAGGAATTTACAATCTGATTAGAGAAGACAATATACAAAAGGAAGCTGTAAAGGGGAGGGGAAACATAATCATAAAGTCAGAGCCATCAAATAATTGCCTTGGCCCAGTTCTGCTGTGATGCAATTCCACCTACAGAACCACCGAATGCCAATGTTGGAAGGGACTTCAAAATGCATCCAGTCCTCCCTTCAGTGAATACTCATGTGAATGTCTTTGGAGGGATGAAACTGAAGATGTAAAGTGAAAATGAGGACCTGACCTTTCCCTTTTTGAGGAAGGGGCAGGGTGAAAGGAAAAAAAGATGTTCTAATATTGTTCATTGTATGTTGGACTGCTTTCTTTTTTAAAAATTTAGATGCCAGTAAACCACACCTTTGAGGAAAAGTGGGGATTTATCGGAATGACTAATCTATTTGGGAGCAGGAAGGTGGATGGAGCAAACATTTGGGGCCAGGAAAATGTCCATTGTTCATTGGGACCAGGCTGTGTCTATTATGTTAATTCTGACAACGAAGTAGGAGCTACAGGTCTCAGAAAAGGAAACAGGGAGAGGTCTGAATAGGATAGAGGTTTCAGTAAGAAAAGAAGAAGTTGGAGGATGAGAAGAAATATCATGAGGACCTAGCTAAAACTTCAGAAAATGGAGCACAAAGGTACTGACTACATGGTCCTGGACCACAAGACCTCCAAACAGAAGGAACAAGAAGATGGAGAAGGCAATTTTACAATAAAATGCAAAGCTACATATCATAACAAATTAAGGAATTCACTTTAAACAGACCATCCACAGCAAGCAGGGCAGACTGACAGTAAGAATTAACTTTAGTGATCATAGGATCTTAAAATGAGAAGTAGGGGTAATCTAGGACAACACCTTAATTTTTTTTTTAATCTTTTAAAATATTTTTGCTGATATTTTCTGTTTCTTGCATTATCCTTTCTTCTTCCCTTCCCAGAGAGTTATTACATATAACAAATAGTATTTTTAGAGAGGGGAAGAAAATCAGTACAATTGATTGATAGCCTGAAAAAGTCTCAAAACTTGTGCAATCTATAACACTTGTAGACCTCACCCCTACATGAAGGGGCTGGGGAAGGTGTCCTCTCAATTCTTTTCATTTGAATCCTGCTTGGTCTTTATAATTTGGTTACATTCACTTGTGATGGTGTGTATGTGTGTGCACATATGGTTGTTCCTTCCCTTTACGTTGCTGTAGTCATTGTGTACAGTCTTTTCTTGGCTCTGCTTACTTCATTATGCATGAGTCCATGTAGAACTTTTCATGCTTCTTTGTATTCATCAAACACATCATTTTTATACCACAGTAATATTCCTCTACATTCATATAACACTTAAACATTTCCCAATTGATGGACATGTACTTTGTTTCCAAGTCTTTGCTATTACAAAAATTATTACAATAAATGTTTTGGAATATATGAGGATTTTCTTCTTATCAATGACTTCCTTGGTGTATAAACCAAGTAATGGATTCTCTGAGTCAAAGGACCAGTACATTAATTTTCAAATGAGGAAATCAGTCCTGTTTTATTTCCACCACAATATACCATGGATAGGCAAAACTTAAAAAAGATGCATTACTATCTGCTTTGCTGCTGTACCCTAAGGCTCAGTAGGCTTTTGTCTACCTCATTAGAATTTGAGCTCCTTAGAGAGAAGGGAATATCTTACTTTACAATTGGTATCCCCACCACTTATCAATTAGCACCATGCTTGGCACCTAGTAAGCACTTAATAAATGTTTTTCATTTGTTCATTATACTAGCTAAAACCATCACCTTAGCATCACTCTACCTCTCCAAATTTTGTGCGTTCTCCCCCTATCTGCCCCTTCATTGAACTCATATCTATAACCTTAAACACACGACTCAATATTTTAAAATATTATTTCTGGGTTACTCCCTGCTTATATGATTTAAGAAAAAAGTATGTGTCTGCTGACAGAGAGTCAGCTAAGGTAAGTACAGAAAGGCTTATCATCAGTAGGATGGCCACTAGATAATGAATTATTTATCTATGGTAACCCATAATGAAAGTAAAATTTAAACAAATTTTTGTTCCTCTTTATTCTATGTGTTCCTTTTCTACTTTTTTATTGACAGTAGAAGAGTAGTTAATGGAAAGAGGGAAAGAAAGAAGGCATTCAGAAACACTCAGTTTTTACACCATCTCTAAATATGATATTAACTTTTGGTCATCTAAATGTAAGCTCCTTAACAACAATAATAAAAATAATTCACATTAATATAGCCCTTTAAGGCTTACAAAAAAAGGTTTTACAGACATTAGGTCATTCAATCTGTGTAACATCCCTATGAGTTAAGTACTGTTGCTATCCTTTACAGATTAGTAAAGTGGGGTTGTGAGAGGATGTGACACAACCATGGTCACTAAACTAGTAAATATCTAAAGTCGGGGAAAATCTCCCATAAAACTCTTGTCTTCCTGACTTCAAGTCCATGACTCTATCCACTATGCAATGTGCTTTCTGTCCAATGACCAACACGTCAACATGCTACTGGAATATTGTTGTCACTAAAATCTAAGTCAAAGATACAAAGTACATGTAGCTAGGCGGAAAGATGACTGAACCAATAAAAGGGATGGTAGAGTTGGCTTCTCATATGTCCAGTGTCGACAAGTAACTTCATTTCATGGGATACTTTGATCAGCTTAGCTTGTAGTGCTAAGAGACAAGCACTAAATCCTAGCCTTTCAGAGTCAGAAGAGATCTCAGTGTCTGTCCATCTACTCTAACTCATGCCTAGAGAAAGAATCCCCACTAAGTACTCACCTACTCTATCTAAAAATTTCTATAAAGGGGAAACTCAACCTCTGAAGCAGCTATTTCTACTTTTAGATAATAGTTAGTTTTAGGAAGTTTTCCCTAATATTAAGCTGAAATTTGCTTCTAACCTTCTTTCATCCATTGTTCAATTCCTGTCCTGTGAGGCCACAAAGATAAGATCTAATCTTTCTTTTACATAATCATTTATATACGTGGAGAGCTATTGTTACCCATAAGTCTTCTCTTCTCGAGAACAAACATCTCTGCCTCCTTCATCTAATCCTCATAAGAAAGACATGGACTTTTCAACATTCTAGTTCCTTGCCTCTGTTTTCTCTGATTTATCAATGGTAGCTTCAGTATCCAGAGCTAAACATGATACTCCAGATGTGTTCTGAGGAGTAGTAGAGCAGAATTATCGCCTCCTGGTTGCAATTTCTGAACCAACATCTGCTACAGAGGTTAAGGAGGTAGAGAAATTCTATGAGAAATTTGTTGAGTTCCTCCAGACTAAGTCAATATGCCTTTATATTCAGTGACTTCAACGTATAAGTAGTAAGAAGAGCAAAGTTTAAGGTTAAGAAATTAAGATCAAAAAGCTTACATGTAGACAACTCATACCTATCAGTCAAGATCACTCTCTTCAGGACGAGAATGGGAAAACACTGCATATGACAAGGAAAGAGCAGTAGCATGAAGGAAAAAAGTGAAATGGATTCTTAAGAGATTAAAAAAAAATTCCTAATATGAGAATCCCTTCAGATTGAAGAAAGAATATTGAATATTCTGATTGAATTGAACACTGAATCCTTAAGAGACTCTGAGAGTCCTTTCAGATTCCACACTGAATATTAAGGCTTATTGATTTAGTCTGGAGCATCTCAATACATTCCTCACAGAATTTCTCTACCTCTTCACCCTCTGCAGCAGATGTTGGTTCAGAAATTGTAGTGGAGGGGATTGTTGTGCTGTGCTGCTCATCAGACCGCATCTGGAATATTCATATTCGGGAAAGAAGTGATTGGATGACAGCATCTATCAGGCAGTCAAAGGTCAAGTTCAAAGAAGTGAGCAAAGGCCAGTAGTACTCTAGAGCCAGGCAAGCAAGCAAGGACCAGAACCCAGGGAAGCAGGGAGTGCAGATCAGGAATTCCATCAGGTATGTCCAGGCAACAGGAATTCAGCACAAAGAATCTGGGAAAACAAAAGATCAAAGTCTAGGGAAGAGTCAGAAGTATATTCGCATATCACCAACCAAAAGAATGGGATCTGATGTTGAGCCAAAGACCTCTGAAGGAAAAGTTCATTCGCTGTTTCCTTCCTGCAGCCAGATGTGGTTTCAGAGTATGGACAAACTAAGTCTAAAGGTGAGGGGAATGACTAGGTATATCTGGCTAGAGAAAGAGGAGGGAAGGAAGTTAGGTATCTCCTGACATTTGGATGCATATGATGTATTAGGGATAAATATTATCAACATTTTTATAATTATCATCATCACTCCAGAATTAAGGAACATGGAAAGGAAAGGTCTTAAGCCTTCATCTGTGCAAGTGGGTAAGAATGAAAACCAGGAGTTGCCACCTTGAGAAGTTAATACCATGGAAAAGTTTCTCTGGAAGTCAAATGATACAGAGAGCCTTTCCAAAGAAGGGCAAGTTTTCCCCTAAGGAAAACCATGTAATAGTCACTGTGGAATTAGATCCAATGGTTCAGACAAGGCAGGATCAAATATATGGGAAAGAGACTGTAAGCTCCTTGAGAAAAACATTTCCATTTTTATCATTTTATTTTCAAACCCTATCACACTGCCTTGCGTATAATGATAAGCAAATAATAAAAATAAATACATTAATAAATTATTGTTGAATTAAATGAAATGCAAAGTGGTACAGACCATGACTGAAGGACTACAGCTGGAAATGAGATTTGGGTTCCTGGAACCCTATAATCCACTGCTTATTAGGTGCAGCAACTTCTCTTGACCACCTATGCTTCTATTTGTTCTCTGAAGCTAGGGCATGGCCTAGACACCTCATTTTGTTTGTGAAACTCTGGCAGTTTTAAAAAGGACTAGGTTAAGTACCTTATGGTATCTGAAACGTGGTCATATAGATGGTGTTTTCCAAACTGGTTGACCCAGTCATTTTCAAAATCACTGGTAAATTTCCTAGAGTTTTGTCAAATAATCCATTCTTCCTACCTACAAAATACCTCCTTCCTCTGTTCAGAAACAATGCCCCTGTGATAAAATAGAATGAAGGCATGGGCTTCACAGGGGTGGAATTGTCACTTCTACTGAGCCTCTAGCCCATAACCACACCCTGTATCGAGTTGTGTCATGATTGTGCCCCCCGCAAAAAATTGTGATTCTGAAATACTTCAACTTTTCAAAGCCTCACTTAAGGCTGTGAGCTCTCAGGGGCAGTTACATTCTTTTGACTGTCCATCCCTTAACTGCACATATATACACACCACGCCATATACCCTATCCTTGGCCTCCAAGGAATCTGTTTCTGAGCATGAGAACAACAGACATCACCCAGAATTCAAAGTTTTCTTGTAAAAATGTCAATTGCAATAAAAGGAACCTGGAGCCAGGCTGGCAGCCCCAGCGGCTGTTAAAGGATGAAATCAGCAACTTAGCCTTTGTGTCTACATGACACCAAACAGCCCGTTAAAAGAGTGAGGAATTCAGTCAACCATCCAGATGTTTTGTCCATGCAGGACCAAACATTCTTATATTTTTGAAAATCCAGATGTCTGCCATCATATGGAAAAGCTGGGCAGTGTAGTATATAAATAGTGCTAGGCTGAAACTTACAAGGCCTGGATTCAGATCTAGACCCTGAAACTTACTACCCATGCGATTGTCAGCAGATCACATAACTTTCCTGAAGTTCAATTTCCACTTCAGTAAAAGAGGAAAATAATAGTTTCCCTAACCTTCACCTTTATGGGATTATTGGAGTGGGAGGGTCACTGTGTAAACTGTAAAGTACTATGGAAATGTGAGTCCAGTCACTATCATGCAGAGCAAACTTCACGCACTTAGAAGTATCTGGATGTTTGTTGTCCTCTAGACACACCTTTAGGCTGATGAACAGGGAAATCTAAAGATTTTGGACAAAGTACTTTCTTCTCTGCAATCAAAAACTACTCCAGAGAGATCTTTTTGAAAGAGACTTTGAAAGAGATCTATTCTGCTAGAGAGGTGATAATTGGTGGGACAAAGATAGGTGGAGTTGTGGATAGAGTCTAGACCTGGAGTCAGGAATATGACCATAGACACTTAACTAGCTGTATGACCCTATGCAAGTCACTTAACCTCTATCCACCTCAGTTTCCCCAACTATAAAAAGGGGATATTAATAGCCTTTACCTCCCAGGGTTGTTGTGAAGATCAAATGAGAACTTAGTTGTAAAGTTTTCAGTATTTGCTACATAGTAGGTGCTCAATAAATGGTTGGTTTTTTGCCCCACAAACCTGGAAGGTGATCTGCTGCTAATATTTAGACCTAAGCTGTGAGCAACCCAACAGAGTCTACTCCAATTTCAAATGGTTCAGAGATTTTCCTATCCATTCCCATTTCTTCAAATCATTAGAAGATAAACTCATTTCTGTGATAGACTCAGAGTTTGGGGTCCTGGGAGTAAATCTAAATCTCAAGACTAAAAACTAAAACCTTCTCAAATCTCCCCAGAAGAGCCAGACTCAAAAGGCTTGGGGCCCTGTGGAATGAATATACATTCAAGGGAATTCTTCTATGACTTTGCCATTTCTGCATGATCAGGGATCATGATAGTGTAGTCTAGCCTCTTGGTCTGAGGCGGGAATAATAGAAGGGTTCTTTAATAAAAAGTTAGACCCCCTCACCATTTTCTCTGAAAGTGCCTACCATCTGGAGAGGCATGCTTTGCACCATTATAGTCTCCCGAATGTATACTCATGATCTATTGCTTATGTCCATCTCTCCTGTGCTCCCATAAGTCTGCAGCAATAAAAAGGAGCTCCTGAGGACAGCATGTGCAAGGGAATTTAAAAAACAAAACCGCAACATAATAAAAAGAACAATAAGAGAAGCCTAATAAACCCAGGATGAAACACAGTCATGTGAAAGAGAAGATCTGAACATCTGTACTTTTTCTTATTTATAACCATGTCATGAAAACAGGAAAAACAGCGTGCAAGAGCACAAGTGGAATTTTCTTTAGGCCCCAATTCTGCTTGTGGATTTCCACTCGGAAGAAATTGACCAATTTGATTGTGTTCCATAGGTATGTAATATACCATTCATTATTGTGTCATGCATCCTATGATTGTGAGTTACTTTTTCTTAGTCATTGTTATTTATTCTCAGGAATGCCCCTATCCTGCATACATCTGGATTTATAAAGTTAGCAGCAAAGGAAAAAGCAGGACCCATCTGACCCTTCCTCACTTCTGGGCTCTATGGATCCTTTTAAAATTATATTCAGGCCCTTTCTTCATTGTGCATGCATGTGTGTGCATGTGCGTGTGTGTGCGTGTGTGTGTGTGTGTGTCTTTTCTCATGAACTGGATTCTATGAGTCAATCTTTTTTTATTATTTTAATGTAACAGTGTTCATGATAACAAATGTCCTTGCACCAAATTAAGTCATCAATACTCTCATTGTAAAGTCAATCATAATATTAGCAATCACTAATATGTACACAATTTGGTTGCCTTAAAGGAGACACATCTGTTTTTCTTGGCAGTGGACAATTTCCAAGCCCTCACTTGATACCATGTGCGTGTCTAACTCCTGTTCACAACAATAGCTTTTATCCTTAGGGTTTGGTAGTATAGTTAATTCATGCCTTTATCTTCTCATGAAAGATGCCAGCTCAGATCAAAAAAAAAAAAAACCCAAAACATACTACAAAGGTTTGGCTTTGTGTCTGGTGGAAATCGAGCACCTCAGGAGTAGAAGAAAATAAAGATTTCTTTCATCTACGTTGCTGAACATTTTGCCTACATCGTTCTTATTCCCTTTTACTATCAAAAATTTGGTAAAAATCAGAGGAGAGATGTCTAAGAGCTGAAAATATGAGTGTGTGTGCTACAGGAAAAAACAATTTAAAGAGAGAGAATGGCAGATGGAGAGAGAGACAGAGAGATAGAGACAGAGAAACTAAGAAGAGAAGGGGGAAGAAGGAAAGGAGGCATAGTCCAAGTGTTTGCCCATAGGACTGGTTTCCCACTAGGGCAAGCAGTAGAGTGTCCTGAGAACTCATACATTATTCATTCAGTCTTTCAGCAAGGCGAAATCTGATTTAGTGGGAAAGCCACTGCTCCAGGAGTCAGAAGACCTGAGTTCTGGTCACAGCCCTGCTAGAAACTCCCTAAGGGTCATTTAATGCCTCCATGCCTCCTCTATAAAATAAAAGGAGCTGAATTAGATGATATCTAAGGTCTCTTATCAATCTGAATCTAGTCAATATTTGTTGAGCACCTCTATGTACCTAACACTATACTTCTGATAGAGAAGTTAATTTTTGTGTATACATACACACACAAACATGTATACATCTATATATGGGGGTGCACACATATATATCATATACATATATGAATATAAACACAGACACATTTGTATACATACGCAGTCATAAACATATAGACACATGCCTCTGTCTCTCTGTCTCTGTCTCTCTGTCGCTCTCTCTCTCCTTACCTGGTTTGTTTAGACAATCAGGGAGGTAGCATCACACAATGGAAAGAACATTTCATTTGTAACCAGTTTGTAATCCAAGCATTTACCAATGCCTTTCACCTCTCTGGGCTTATGTTTCCTCATTGGAAAAATGATGGGATTGGTTGGATCAGTTAACTTTTGAGGTGTTTTCCCGTTCTAGATTAATAATCCTATGATCTACTAGTAGATATATTTTTGACAGATTCCAATCCATAAGAGATAAAATCACAGATTCTTTCCAAAATTATGTGATTGACCCTAAATGGGGATATGATATCTGTAGAAGGATTTTAGTTCCCAGAATAAAAGGTACCAGTTAAAGTTATCTTCTTCATTGTTATCAAAGTCAAATTATATTTTTAAATTATAAACTTGTTAAGGGTAGAAAATGTCTCTCTTTTGCCTTTATACACCTCAGCCTAACACAGCCCCTGGTACACAGAAGGTACTTAATAAATACATGTTGAGTGAGTATTTTCATTGAACTGAAATCTGATTCAAGGCCTTTTTTATATGACTAAGGAAATCAAATTTAATTTATTTTCAATACTGCCTTTAAAAATCTGAATTTTCAATTTCCCTGTCCATTTAGCCCACTTGCCAACACTAATTTCACCAACATAGCTGATTTCATTTAATGTCTGAAATATTCAAATGAGCATATTGAACACTTAAGTTCTTATGCCATAAAAATTCTCAGTAATATCAATGTCTCCTCACCCAGGAAGTATTTCCTACTGGCCAAGATTCTCAGTCTTTCTAAAACTTTTCACAGCAATCCATCTATCCCTGCTCTACCATTATAAAGGCAAGCAACTTAACTTGTAGGTATTTAATTTGTACATATAAATATAACTATATATATATATAATATTATGTATGTAAATAATAATATGTATTGTCTGTGTGTTTTAATCAGACCTATAATTTCACTGGTGTAGAGTCTCTGGGTTAGGAAACTCCCTCTACCAAATGAATGGAAAACTGTCTACAACTTATAACCTTAGAGTAACTAGGATACTGAAAGGTGGCGACTTGTCCAAGACAACATAATATGTGTCAGAGGCAGGACTTGAATTCAGATCTTTCTGACTCTGAGATTCCTCAAATATGTATTCGTTGAACATGAAAGTTTGAATAGGCCTTAGGGATCATCTAGTCTAGGGGTTTCTTAAGCTTTTTTTGTGTCACAAACCCCTTTGCCAGTATGGTAAAAAAAAAAAACAATGGACCCCTCAAAATAATGGTTTTTAAATGCAGGAAATGAATACCTAAGATTACAAAAGAAAGTAAGGTTAGCGAAAATATAAGTATATGTTTTCCCCCAATCACATTCACAGGACCCATGGAAAATGGCACATAAAATTATCCCTGATTTATTTTAGAGCAGAAACCAAGCCCTGAAAGACTTAATTCATTGGCAACTGGAATGTGGCCTTGTGTTAATTGCTACTGATTGCCTCAGTTACCCTACAGCTAAGCCTAGCCTTTCCACAACTTCCCTCTTTCCAGTTCTATAAACTTAATCAATTCAACTGATACTCCTAAAACATGGATTTGACCATGCTACTTCCCTGTTTGAGAAGTTTCAGTGGCCCACTGTTACTTCTAGGATAAAACATAATATTCTCTCTTTTACTTTTAAAACCATTCTGGGTCCAGACTATCTTTCCACATCACTTTCCTTCATGAATGGTATACTTTAGGCAAACTGGCTTGCTTGATAATTCCTGATACCCGTCATTACTTTTCCTATCTCTAAGCCTTTATCCAGTTTGTACCCCATGGGGGTAATACTATCCCTTCTCATTTCGGCCTCTTGGAACACCTTGCTCCCTTCAAGGCTCACCCACTACAGGAGGATCTAACTCATAGTTCCAACTATTAGTGACCCCCCACCCCCACCCCGGCCAAAGCCTTTATACTTAATGTTATTTATGTCGTGCTTACATTTATATCTGAACATGTTGCATTCTCCTAGCAGAATGTAAATACCTTGAAGGTAGGGAATATTTTTTTCTTTGTATTTCTCGTACCTAGAACAGGGATTGACATAGGACAAACACTTAAACATTTACTGAATTGGAGCTAAGAAAGGTTTTTAAGAGAGAGGCATGATTCCTGCTTTTAAGGAAGATTAATTCATCATTAGTGCAGAAGATAAATTAGAGAGTTTGAGTATGGAGGCAAAGACTAGCTCTGAGCCTAGGACACAGATTAGGTATTCTGTAGTCCCAGATGATAGGACAGCTAGGTGGTGCAAGAGATAGAGCAGGGGGCTGGAATCAGGTAGATTCATTTTTCTGAGTTCAAATCTAGCCATAGAACACTTACTAGCTGTGTACTCCTGGGAAAGTCACTTAATTCTATTTGCCTTAGTTTCCTCATCTGTAAAATGAGCAGGAGAAGGAAAAAACACTCCAGCATCTTTGCAAAGAAAACACTAAGTGGACTCACGAAGAGTCAGACACAACTGAAAAAAACTCAACAATGGGAAGGGATGATACACTGGCAAGGAGATTGTGGGAATGATAAAGAAGGGATGGCTTTTGGACATGGGGCATTTTGAAGGAAAAATAGCCAAAACCTGGTAACTGAAATGAGAAGGGAAGGGCTAAAGACCACATGAAGTTTTCATGTTCATACAGTAACTGAGATAATGGAGGGGTCATTGATAGAAAAGTTGGGGAGAGGAACTGGTTGAAGAAGCAGAAAAAGGGTAAGATAATGAGTCCACATTTAGATACACTGAGTTAAAGATCGTGGTGGGATTGTTTTTGTGGAGATGTCCTAGACAAGGTTGGCAACACTAGATTGACTTCCATAAGAAAGGCAACAGCTAGAGAAAGCAATATGAGAGTTGTTTACATAGATGTGTGATCACTGAACCCAGGCCTCCTGACTTAGTCCAATGTTCTTTATAGAAGACTATCATGACTTGATGCCTTAGGGTCACTTTGGACATATAGCAGAACTTCTCACAGGGGCTGTTCTCAAGGTAAGGTCTTGGACAAGCAGCATCAAATCATAATAGAAGCTATTATTGGATAATAATACTGAAGTCTGAGCAGAAGGTTACTGGTAAATCTTTAATAACCAGCTTTCTGGAGGTGGGGGAGCATTTTGCAAAAACTTGTTTAAGTTTAATTTGCATTGCTAACATTTTACCCATCACTTTCTTAAATCTGGAAATCAACATAACAATAAGTCCAGTCCTGATTTTTGCCAGTTTCTGAGGTATAATTGCTCACATTGAAAAATTCACAATTGGCTCTCTCGCACTAGTTCAAATTAGCTTCAGCATATCCTGTGTCTGTTTTCTCGATTTCAGATGACTTCAGCAGCAATACATCCAAATCTCCTGATCAAGAAAAGTGTACTAAAGTGGGAAAACAACAGTTTTCAAGTTTTTCAAGCTGTCTCTATCTACTGATATATTTACATAAAACTATTATAAAACCATCTGTATGATTGAACAAAGATGCACTTAGAGACCACTTTTCTGGTCTACCTAGCAACAGAGATAGAATATCTTTGGAGTGAAAGTACCCCAAGATTACTTAATGCTTCATTTGGAACACAAATCAATCCAGTTCTGATTCTGAAAGTGTTGTTGAGAGAGGTCTTATCTTCTGACTGCCCCACCTAACCTAAATTTACTGCCTTCAGTCAAGTATTCTATATTTGTTAGCATTGACTTCTGGCCAGTACTTAACCAGTAAGTCCAACAGAACACTGAGACCATTCTCTTCCTCCTCAAATTTTCTTCATCTGGATCCCCCCTTTTCCCCTTCCGCATTCTGCCTTATATTTAATCATGTAATAGAGTTCATAAGGAAGCTTATATCCTATCACCCTATTCAACTGTAAGTTTCTGGAGAGTAGGGACCATATCCTTTTTCATCTCCATATCTCCCATAATAGAGCAGGCCTGGCCACGTTATAGGTACTTTTCAAAAAAAAAAAATCTGCTGAATATGTTTGTTTTTATTCATGGATCAAGTTCTCGTTGGAAATTTCTCACTCCATAATGTATTACTATGATTTTCCAACAAAATAAAGTCACATCTTCTTTTCACCCTACTAAATTTGTCCATTTGGCTTTATTTAAATTAGTTAAAGTATACACTCTTTAAATGTACTGAACACAATATTGCATCCCATTCCTTGTTACAATTCTTCAGTTCATGAATTAAAGCATATTCCAAACATAAAAGTGTTAGGCATTCTTCAGGCCCCATTGTTTAGGATATTTCCTGGCACTTCAACCACCCTGTGTTTCAGGTTTGTCTCCATTCCAATTTTAGGCTCTAAATCAGAAGTATTTTTTTAAAGGATTCCCATTAAGCATTCAGAAAGAGAAAAGGCATCTCGGAACTTGATGTCAATGTCAATTACAAAGCTGGGCAAAGTCTGGGTTATATTGACCCTGGCCATCAGTATCAGAGGCATTTTAAAAAAATGTATCAGAAATGATTTGTTTGCTTGAAAAGAGGGTAATCTCTTTGTTTTGCCAGGAGAAAAATAAAGACTTGAGCAACAAAGCAGTGGAATTTATTCACCACTACCCTGTATTTCCTTAAGAAAGCAAGAATTGTGTGTTCCTCACAAGGATAACATACAGTGAGTATCTGTAGGTTAGATATACTGGCAACAGCCAGTCAACTTGTAACTGAAAATCTAAAAGTTTAACAGGAAATCTAATAATGAAACTTGCAGGATTATACAGCTGATAAAGCAGAAAAAATAGTAGGTGGAAGCTGTTAAGAAGCGTTTCTCAAAGAGGTTGCTATATCGTTGATAAATTTCTTAAGATATGAAGGGATCCTCCTTCTCTTGTGAATTTATTTATTTCTTATCCATGATCTTCTAAGATAATGCCATGCCTTGTTTGATCATCAACAAGGCCATACCAGAAGACTTTTCTGCTCAGGAATTTTTCCCTAAAGTCATAGAGATTTCAGGTTATCTCAGTGTCATGTGGGGTACTAAACTGTACAACAGAGAGTGAGATAGAGTGAATGCCAAATGGGGAGCCTAGTTAAGGTGGACTTTGCTCCACTTGAGGTGCCTTGGGGGCTAGGCATTATAGGTGGAAAGGGGAGTAAACTATGGCTGAAGCAGGGCAGGCTACTGTGGAAGAAAAAAAGGAATGGAATCTTCCGGTTTAAAAATGTCCAGGCACATGAAGGTTGGGGGCATTACTGATAGTATTGTGAAGAAGAAGAAGAAGAAGAAGAAGAAGAAGAAGAAGAAGAAGAAGAAGAAGAAGAAGAAGAAGAAGAAGAAGAAGAAGAAGAAGAAGAAGAAGAAGAAGAAGAAGAAGAAGAAGAAGAAGAAGAAGAAGAAGAAGAAGAAGAAGAGGAGGAGGAGGAGGAGGAGGAAGAGGAAGAGGAATTAGGAGAAGGAGAGGAAGGAGGAGAAAAGGAGAAGAAAAAGGAGGAAGAGAAAAAGTCTTTGAAACATCTTTTAAAATACATAGAAGTAAGTTCAGAGGGAAACAAAGACAAGACAAGCAACCTTTAAAATAACATGATGAATTTTAGTAGGGGCAGCTAGGTGGCATAGGGGATAGACTTTGGGAGTTGGGATCAGGAAAGCCTGAGTGCAAATATTACCTCAACCACTATCTGTGTGAGCCCAGAGAAGTATTTAACTTCTTTCAGCCTTAGTTTGCTCATTTGTAAAGTAGAGGTAATAAATAATTTAATCCCTACATTACAGGGTTACTATTGTGAGGACCAAATGTGATAACATCTGTAATGTAAAGAACTTTAAAGCACTATATGAATATCTGCTATTATTAAATACTTTAAAAAGTATGCTATCTGGAATAGGAATGAAGGGTTTTATATATAACCCTCTTCTATTCTATACTTCTTTCTTTCAAGTTCAGAATTTTAAAAAAATTAAAGGAAAAAATATATACCCCAAAACATGTTAAACCAAGTCAGAAATTTAATGATTTCATCTTTGTTTTTCTACTAAATGTCAAGGGAACTTTGAGTAAGTCATGCATCCCCTATATGCCTCAATTTCCTGTTCTTCATGAAAGGGGCAGTGATATTCTTGAGAGATGTGTGGTTTGGTGTGGTGGCAAGACTGTTGGTTCTCCCATTTACTATCTAGATGACTCTGGACACATTGCTCCACCCTTCTGAGCCTTGGGCTCTGAATATAAAATAAGAGTGCTGGACTAGATGATTGTTGAAGTCCCCTGTTTCACCACTTAATGTTTTATCTTTGTTTTCAATTATCTGTTAAACTATGTTCTTGGATGGTGAGGATTCATTAGTTTGCATTTTCAAGGAGTTCCTATTCTCTGGCTTTCCACACGGAGTCCAAAAATGCTGTACTCTAGCCACTGCTGTATAGCCCAGAGGTAGAGTTTAGAAGAAGGACTAAAGAGGGTCCAGTTAATGGTTATCACTTTGCATGGATACAGAGAAGCTAGGCAGGGATTTCCAAGCAAAAATCACTAAAAATAAGAACTCTGTCTCCAGGCGGCAATGTGTTGATTGGACAACTTTGTCTCAGCATCTCTACAGGGAAGAAAAAAGGAATCCTGTAGGGTATCATCAAGCAGACAATCAGTGGTTCAACAAGCATTTTTTAAACACTCACTATGCACCAATCAATGCACTAAGGGCTAAAGATACAAAGGAAAAGAACATTCCCTGCCCTCCAAGAACTTAGATTTTAATGGGGTCAATAGCATATACATAAATAGATACACCCAAGATACATATAGACCAGACAGAGTCAACAGCAGAAGATAACATAGACTTCTACTGGTTCATCAAGGGTTCCCTAGATTCAAAGTCTGAAAGTTTCTGGAGGAACCTCAGATGCATGCAGAAGGATAGTCATCAAAAGAAAGTGAGGCATTTTAAAGACATTTGTGCTCCTTTCCTTCTACACACACCCCCTGACAAAGTCAAAGAGGTTATTATTGCAATTGTTAGTAGAAAACATGTTTTGGAGCCCGTGGATAGAGACCTGGATTTGGAGTGTGAAGATTCAGCTCAAATACCGTTACCTCTCTCACTTCTGGAAGAATTATAATATTGCCTAATATCAGTATTTTGAGGTTTACAATATACTTTACATGACATTATCTCCCTTGATCTTCACTGCAACCTTGTAAGGTAGGTGCTGTTATTATCTTCATTTTACAGATGATACTAAAGCTTAAGAAAGTTAAATGACTTGCCCATAATATGAGGTAGGATCAAATCCAGGACTTCCTGATAGCAAGTCCAGCATTTCACGTTTTACACCATAGTAAAAGTCAACAAAAATCAAAGAAAAACAATGTTTTGTCAGTAGATAGATAGAGAGATAGATAGATAGAAAGATTCCTAATATCTATAGGCCTAGGCATTAGTCCATTAGACTGTGAGCACTGAGTACCTTGAGGACAGAGACTGTATTTTGCCTCTTTTTGTATTCTTCGAACTTGGCACAATGTCTGACACATAGTAGGTACTTAATAAATTTTATTGACTGGTCAGCTGGTTGGAAGTGAGTAACTGACAATTCTCTCTTCCTCTTTCTTTTTCTGTTCAATGAAGGGATCGTACAGCTTTGTCTCCAAAGTGTATCTGGACTTTGAATCCTACGGACTCACTATTGGAAAGTCTGGAGACTACCCTGGGTTACTGGACCTTTGGCTTGCTCTAGAATAAACCAAGGTGGTCTTCGAGAGGTCATTCAGCCAGCCCAGACTTCCTATGGCCATTGTGACTGACATTCTGTCTGTCAGTCACTCATGGTCCTGACATGACCTTTGGACTCTCCATCTAGGACTCTTCTTGTACCATCTTACTATCTTTTCCATCCTTGTCTCTGGCTTAGCTGAACATGTTTCTTTAGTTTTGATTAATGTTGTTATTATCCAACTTCTCCTTCACATCAGTTATATGGTGAGTTTCTCCCCCTCAGATATTAGCCTCTCCCCTGATGAACTTCATTTCATTACCCGTATTCCTTTAGTCTCTAGTCTAGGAGTTTTAAGCTCTTTTTGTGTCATGGATCCCTTTGGCAGTCTCTTGAATACTATAGCTCTCTTCTTAGAATAATGCTTTATTTTAAATTCATAATCGAAGGAAATGCTAACTACAAGAGGTTAATAAAAATAAAGACATAATTTTTCCCCACCTAAGTTCATAGACCCCAGTTTAAGAATCCCTGCCCTGGGTCCTACTGAAGGGTACATTTTGATAGAGAGGAGGCTAGAAAGAGCATAAGGACATGAACTCTCTGGGGGTGGAGAAAGGAGAGAGAAAGAACCTTTCAAGGAAGGTAAAGGAAAGAACAAAGAGGTTGAGTTAGTTGGGAAATTGATGTCAACATTTTACCCAGGGCTTTACTACACATATGTCCTGTGAAGATATGGCTTCAGGAATGATGGATAAAAAGAGGAGAAAAAGAATAGCAGTCAACCAAGTAGGTAAAGTTCTCAATTATGAATTTTCTTGTCTTGCAAATCTGTTTCTATGCCTTCAGTTCAGTGAACCTGGTGCCTGACTGCAGCATCCTCCAACAAGCTCTAGGCATCTTCAAGACGTTAGTCACTCACCCAGACTACTCTCCCTTTGTGGATGACAAACAGGAACCAGGGGCCAAGACTCAGCACTTTTCTTTCTGTAGGATGTTCAATTGATGCAAGAAAAGCTTCAGAACCAGGCTTCTATAGTAATTGCAGTGAGGAGACCTACAAGTTGGGGAAAGTCAAAGCAAATGGCGGTTAGGAGTGGGAGGGAAAGCTAGAGAATGAAAAAGAGAAATGTCCTCTTCTGTAAAACTTGAGAAACATCCTGTTGATAGAGTGGTACTTGGGATATAAAAGAATTGGACAGTAAGAATTAAGTTCAAATCCTGCCTCAGACAGATACTGGCCAGGTGACCCCCAGAGAGTCCATGACCTAAGCAGCTAACACTAGGTTGTACAACAGGTGCCCAGTTTAATTGATGGTGGGTTTTTTTTTCTCCTTCCAATGACAATCAAAGACCCCATTCAGAACTAAGACATTGATAGAGAATAATACATTTCTGTCCCATATTCTGGTCTTCTTGGTTTGTTATAAACCCCTCCAAATGGTTTATTTTAGCTGAGCTGATTTTGACACCTGTGTGTAAAGTATGGATCTGGAGTCAGAAGACCTAGGTTCACATCTCATCTCTGCCATAGATTCTTTGTGTGAACTGGTACAAAGTGTTTCACCTACTTGGGCCTCAGTTTCCTTATAAGGACCCTTGCTTAGATGGCCTCTGGGGAAACTTGCAGTTCATCATCTATTATCCAATGAGTATTTATTAATGTTAGACAACAAAGGCACCTGGCTTGTCTCACTCTAAACCTGGTGGAAATGGTTACAAATAAATGTGAACTGGAGAAAGATGAAGTTGAAGAAAGTTTGTTAGGTATTACTTTGTACTTACAAAAAAAAAGGTTTTTAAAAAGCCTAGCCATTGTAGGAATATGGCTATCAAGGTTGTTGTTGTGGCTGCTGCTGTGGTTATTGTTAGACCCTGACAAGTTACATTGCCTTTCTGTGTTTTTCAAGACAAAAGAGCCCAGCTGAGATTTAAACAAAGGAGAATACAGGGAAAAGGAGAGAATACAAGGGGCAAGAATAGTTTGCAGAGAGCCAAAAGTGGAAAAGGAAGTCTAATTCTGTCCTACTCTGGGGGAGAAAAAAAAAGTTTTTTTGAGAAATGTAAACAAATCAGGAAATCCTGGCACTTACTCTAGTTCCGATCTGGAGAAACACACCAACCCTACCCCTATGTGAGAGCTGCTGTTTGTGAATGAAATCCAGATTAAATTATTCATTGAGCCTGGCCGCTCCCACAGTGTCCAGGTTTCCTCTTGCCTGTGGCATAGCTTAAACCTTAAAATAATAATAATAAAAAACCATATGCATGTTATTAACTCTCCATATTCAAATGGAAATGCAATGCTATCATAAATCTCTCTTTTTCTAATGTAAATTCCTTTCTCCGGCATGAAGCTGCAGGAAAGCCTTGTATCTGAGTAATCTAAACTTGAAAGAGAATTTTTGCTAAACCAGTTATGATAGGGGAAACATGTTTTTCTCTGAGTCTAAAGATTAAAGTTGGTTGTAAAAAGGGGTGGGGGATTGAGGGAGAATTATTGGCTGCTCAGCTAATGATTAGACTTCAAGGACAAATTAAGGGCACAGAAAAGAAAGAGTCCTGGAGATAAGTGAAAACAGTCTCAATAATATTAAATAAAAGCTACATTGTTTATCTGAGGTTGTAATCTCCACCCCCACATTCACCTCCATCTATGCAACCCCCCAATTGGCTACCCCCAAGTGGAGTTCAAACTCCATCGAACAATTCTTGCCTAAGACTAGTGACTGCTTTTCCTTTTCATTCTCCTGTAGCCCCTCCTTTCTGCTTTCCCTCCCTTCCTCTTTCCCTCTGGATCTTCTGATTGTCAGTGAGTGTCCTTCAGTCTCTTTCAAAAAGGTTCTAACTCAAAAGGGATTTTTAAGCGTTGACTTATTGTGAGAATTTACCAGAAATGCCCAATGTCTTTCCTCTGCCCCAGGTCCGCAAAACTGATTTGTTTCTTTTCCCACCCTTACCCCCCTCCCCAATCAGTTCTTTCATCAATTGCTCTTCTGCACATAGTCTTGGCCTGGCCTTGAAACAACCAATAAATCTGTTTATTACAGAGCTTCAGAGACCAGCTTTAAGGGTCTTCCTAGGACTTTGACATCAGTACAAGTCTGAAGTCCAAGATGAGTAACTATACACACAGGGAGTTAAAAAGAGTGTTTTTACTTAGAAATGATGGTGAAAAACATGAGGGTGGATACCAGTGAGATAGCTGGAAAGAGTGATTGCTTTGAAGGTACAACTTTGGTGTGGTCACTTCATGCTTATTGGCCTCAGCTTCAACATACCATGAGTGAGTTGGCCTATCTGAATTTCAAGGTTGCTTCTGGCTTTAAATCTGATTCATCTCTCATCCATTCAGTGTGGTTTCTATTTCTGTGTATATATTTGTGCAAACATATAGAGTCAATGGGGGGAAATGGGGGAAGGGCGAAAAGAGGGTTAAACTCAGTCTGAACTCCTGAGTTTGAGCACTGACTCTGGGCATCTATTAACTGTGAACTAGGGCAAGCATTCTCATAAAACATAAAGCGAGGGTAATGTCCGCCTTACCTGCCTCACAGAACCTCGAGTACTGAAATTCCCAAGGTCTAGTGCATTGTGAGGGCTTTTAAAAAGGACAAAATGATGACAGTTCAGACAAGGCAGAGAACTCCTAGTGTGGAAACTCCATCCATCCATGCAGATCAGACATTGTCAGTGAGTTAAAGACTTGGAGAGTTGGCTGAGGCATTGATAAGTGACTTGCTAGCCCCACAGCCAGTGTAGTCAAGGTCAGGACTCGAATTCAGGTCTTCCTAACTACAAAGTCAACTCTTTGGTCACATCACCATGCTGCCTCAAGTACATATGTGCACACATCCATACTAGAGAAGGCAATTTATATGTATAGAATAGCTAACATTTCCATAAGTTTTGAGTTTATTAAGCCCTTTACATACATCATCTCTGATTCACAACTCTGGGAAGGTAGGTGCTATTATTATCTCCATCATAAGGATATGAATACTGAGGCCAAAACAGAGTGACTTGCACATTTGGGGAGGGGAGGGGGAGCTCTTGACCTATAATTTAATCACTATATTAAAGTTCTACAAAGGAAATGAAGATTGGAAACTGTTCTGCATCTTCCAACTAGAGAAATGCCTAGGTCACAGAAAGCTTAAGTAATTTGCTCAGGTTCCAATGGACCATGGAAACAGCCCTTAAAACTAAGCCTTTCTGACTGCAAGGCTGAGAATATTCTCAATACCAGACTGCCTCTCCTAATATACCCTTATATTGATAACAATGGTATTGGTGATTCTTAGTATGGCCTACATCTTCTTGAATTTGGTTAAGATGTTTTGTCCCTATGAACAGGCCCATAAGACTTCCTTATAATATTTAGAATATAAGCCAGACCATAACTGAGTACTTTCTGAGAAAAACATCCAAACTTGCCTGCTACCTTAAAGTAATTTCTTTAATTAATTCCTTTAATACTAAGTGCCTTAGTAGCTCTAAGTCCACCATGATGACAACACTTACCACCTGGGACTTCCACTACTACCAGCTCCTTCTCTTACCCAGTATTGATCCTATCTATTCCTGATTCCTTATTTGATGTTTTCTATTGAAGCAGGAACATCTTGTGCCACTCCTAGACTTTCAAATTTATGGCCCCTATAGAAACTTTCATATGATCTGCAGCTATCCAAGAGGTTTTGGTTTGGATCTCATTGTTATCAAACTCATAAAAATATCTTCCATCGCCAGCTTCATCTGCTTGTATAACATAGTCCAGGAGAGGCCCACACTGAAACTTGGGGCCCATTTCATTTCTCTTCTATTCATCTACATTGGGGGAGGGGAGAGAGGGAAGAGGGGCAGCTCCTGCAGCCATAGCCATGTTAGTGGCCTTAATGGAGTGTCGTGGCTGCTCAGTTGGGTTTTTTTAAACCACGCCTAGCCTAATTCACATTTTCTTTCTCCACAAAGCTGAAGCAGCATTTCTCATTTAGACCTGGTGTTCCCTAGCCAGCTCTAAGTTGTAACCTCAGTGTGGCAAGAGAAGGGAAACAGGTGCTTCATGTCTGCAGCATCTGGTTTAGATGACCACAATGTAGGGAGAACACCTGCACTGAGCGGGCAGCCAAGTCTTGCCTCCCATTGTATTCCACTAAGCTTTCTGCCTCCAGCAAAAAAAAAAGGCATTGTATATCAGATTTGCCAAAGGAACTCCCAGGGAGGTGGGGAGAGACAGGATAAACAATCCTGAGACAAAACTGAAGGGTAAGCCAGTCAGTGTGAGGCCTTGATCGTTAGTGGCCCCCCAAGACAATCATTCAAGCCTGACTCCAGGGAGTGAGGACACATCAGTACCGGCAAAGAAGTACCTGGGCAAAAGAGCTTACTTTGGATCGCCAAGGTTTCTGTTAATGTACAGTCTCACTCCTCCAAATATCATTCTACTTCAGATATCTAAATCCACAGATTGGAAGGAAAATATTCCTATGCATTTGATGTTATGGTTTATACAACTTCATTGCTCTAAGAAACATGCCTGGAGCAGCTTGTTATCAGTAGAAATGCAGGGGAACTTGAAATGTGAAATCCTAAAAGGCTAGAGAATCCCTTTTTCTCAGTGTCCTAGTTTTCAAGATGGAGAGACCTCCAGGATCATTAAGTCTAAACCTTCTCACTTTACATACCAGGAAACTGAGGTCCGAAGACCTCAGTGATTGGCCAAGGGTCATACAGCTAGTGTCTAAGGAGGCTAGAAGTCAAGTCTCCTCAAACCCAAGTCCAGTGTGCTCCCTCTATGACTATAGCATATTATACAACATTACACTGAAATCCCTCAAGAAATGAGCAAAGAGAATTCATCTGAGCCACCCAAGTGATACGGTATGTAAAACATCTGTAGCGTCTTCAAACCAAAATAAGGGATGACATTTATCAACTCACATTCAGTGTATCTTCCATGAAAAATAGCTAAGAAGGCACCTCATTTTGTTGGTAAACAGGTCAAAGAATGTCTTCGTGTTTCTTTCCTTTGTATGGAGCGCCAACGAGTGGGCAAGTTAGAAAACTACATTCATAGGAAAGCAACATATAGGAGATGTTCATTAAATTAGGGCAACCCTCTGGTCTGGAATCAGACAATTTACATCTTATTTGTGGGACTTAAGAGATAGAGATCTGGAGAAAATGCATTCTTTTGGATAGGAAGAGAAATTCCAAAGGTATTTGCTTGCATTTTTAAAGGAGAACTGAGGCAAACCACTACAGAAGTCATATACAATCCTAACTTAATTTTTTGAACTTGAACAAATGTGCTTGAAAAATTGTACTGATTCTTTTTGTTTTATACACCACAGATACTCCACAAACCAGCACACCCTCATTCCCTCTCCCTTGTCACAAAGAAAGCTAGAAAAACAAAATCACCTGACTTAGCTACCATACCTGAGAACATAACCTTCCACACCAGTATCCCCCACCTTTCTATTAAAAGAATAAAGGTGTTTTTAATTTATCATCAAGTCTCTAGAACTAATATTAGTGAATGCCATAATTCTCTTTTGTTGTTGCTATGCAGGCATGTCTGACTCTCTGTGATCCCATTTGGGGTTTTCTTGGCAAAAACACTGGAGTGGTTTGCCATTTCCTTCTCCAGTTCATTTTACAGATGAGGAAACTGAAGCGAACAGGGCTAAGTGACTTGCTTAGAGTCACACAGCTAGAAGTGTGTGAGGTCAGATTTTAACTCAGGGCTTCCTGACTCTAGGTCTGCTGTTCTATCCACTGAGCCACCTTGCTGCCCAATATACATGCATACGTGTACACTCTCTCTCTCTGTATGTATATATATATATATATATATATACATATACAGATATACACCTATCATATACATATATATATACATATACACACAATATATACATACAAATTTTTTTTTTAAATCCTCCTAGCTGCTTTCCCAAATAACGTATGTGATTTGATGCCTAGGGATGTTAACAATAGAGTAGATAAATTCACCCTGCAAACTGTGTGTGGTACTTATGACCCAGCATGACAAAAACTGGTAAAAAAAAAAAATTCAGATTTTTCTAAATGTCCCTTACAATGAACTTAGAGATCCTGCAATTCTGTCTCTAGAGATGCTGATGGTAAAATCAAGCTATCGGGTTGAAGATGCTAGACTTCTGGTCTTTCACATTTCTGTTCTTGGAACAGAGGAATTTACTTTAAGACTATTCCAGCAGCATTTTGTTTGGTGCCCCAATTAGACTTTCCTCAAACCTACATGCCATATTAAAATTGTTTTATAAATGAACCTGTTCTAAATACCGACAAATTGACTTTCCCAGATCTACTGTATACAATCTCTACTGGGGTCTTTATCGCACGTTTTGCTCTGGAAAATGTGAGACCATTTTTATTCCATTTCGCAATAGGTTTACTAGGGTAAATCTTCGGCGGGTGAAAGACATCCATAAACTTTAGGACCCAAAGGATTACTCAGCACACTTAGCTGCTGCTATCCACATGAAGCCAGCAAAGCTCAGCTCCAGTTACTTAAAAGTTTCCTGGTAATTATTAAATAAACTCTGAAGTCTTTCCTTGGCTTGAAAGTGGTTTGTTTAATGACCATTTATTTAAAGATCATTAAGTCTTCGGGGTTCAAGGGTAACAGGGGAGATAATACCATGGCGATGATACCAACCTCCTTTTACAGCATCGGCTTCCCTGGAGATCAGACTTTCTAAATGACTTTGTTGTGGAGCCAGTCTGTTCTATTAATCTGTCTGTCCCAGCCTTCACCTTATGCCCAGACAGTTAATCTAAAAAAGGGGAGAAGCTGGCGGACTTATGGGGATAACTAGAGTAATACAACATCTATAAATAATCCTTTTGACAGTGTCAAAGGGGACTATCATGTCACTAAAGATTATTCTCTCTAAGATATGTGGTTGCTAGGGTGTTAAAACACACCTTCAGCTCTCCTCAGTTCAGAGAGTCATCAAACCTAACTTTTATTATATTTTTTCTGAATATAAGAAAAATAAGGTGTGCCTGAGATTTTTATAAAAAAAAAAAAACAAAAAAAAAACCCCTACTCAATTACTCCTCTTGGGGTCAGTCTTCTAGACTCCAGGACTTAAGGGTCAAGAAGACCTGAATTCGACTCCTGCCTCAGACACTTGCCCGCTGTGCCATCCTGGACAACTCACTTCATTTCTCTCAGCCTCATTTTTCTAATCTATTAAATGGGATAATCATTACACCTATATCACAGAGTTGTTGTAAAAGTCAAATGAAATGGATGAATGAATAAATGAATGAATAAATAAAGAATTTATTAAGTGCTCACTATTTGCAAAGCATTGTGCTAAGTGCCAGGGATACAAATAGAATAGTTAGCCAGTCTCTGCTATCAAGTTCACTTTCTTCTATTTTAATTTATTTAATTTTTAATTGAAGGGATAAAATAAGTGTTTTCATAACATAGTATAATTTTTAAAATGATTGCCTGTGAAATTGCAAATAGATTATTTACAAACAGATAATATGTTTTGTCCTTTTCTTGAGGAATCTTGTGAGGTTTCATTTTAATTGCTTCTTTGACATGTCAGGCAGATGGTCTCATTTTCACTAATGCAAATTATTAGGTATAATCAATTATGCAAATCTATTATGTACAACTTGTTATTCCATCTAAATATGTAATAAGGTCATCATGTAAATTTCTTTTTTCCTTTTTTTAAGGAGCTCACATTCTAATAAGGAAGAGAACATATAGTATATGTAAAGCACTTTGCAAATTTTAAAGTATTATGTAAGTATTAGACATCATCATAATTCTAGCTATCGTTTAAGGTTCTCAGTTTTTTTTTTAACTTGAGGGGAATACAACATATTAAAATAAATGCACCTATTGGAGAAGGCAACTGTCACTTGAAAAAAAATTTAAATATGAAGATTTTAATTTTTTTAAATTTCCCAAGATACTTTATTCATTTCTGTACAAGTAAGAAAGAGCATTTCCTCAAACCCAACCAAGTAGAAACTTTTTCAATTATGAGACAACTGGATGACCCTGTGGAGAGAGTGCTGGACTTAGAGTCAGGAGGATCTGAGTTCAAGTACTTCAAACACATGCTTTCTGTGTGACTCTAAGCAAGTCACTTAACCTCTGTCTACCTGTTTCCTCATCTGTAAAATGGGGATAGTATCTACCACCCAAACTTGTTGTGAGGATCAACTGAGATAATATTTATAAAGCACTTAGCACAGTACCTGGCACATAGTAGGTACTCTATAAATGATAGCCATTTATCCACAGGCCCCCATGAAGTCAGGAGCAGCCTTGCTGAGTACAGTTTTTTATTGATCTTTTCCTTTAATCATTCTCTTGTCATAGATTTGTCGCTGTCATTTTTAAAAGGAGTACAGCAACCATGTAGAAATCTCTATATTAGAAGTATAGGTCGTTCAACTAGGAGAAATCAAAGCAGGCCACTCAGGCTTTGGCCCTAATGATTATGGAATTTTCCCAGTGCAAAATTTCAATTATGGAAGGTTAAACTACTATAAAATATTGACTACTAGAAAGTTAACATTAAAGGGAAAATGTTAGTTTCAAAAATGAATCCAAATTTTCCAATTCTCCCCTCTTGGGTTAACAGAGAAGTTTTCATTTTTCCTTCTCCCCCAATCTCCCAGGCCTCCCACACCTCCACTACTGTCTCAGAACTAAATTGACCTTCATGAACATGCAGTAAAAACACAGACTTGAACTTGGTCCAAAAGCCTTTTAGCACCTCATCATTATGAACTCTGAGGTTATGTTTGAATATAAATTTTCTAATTTTCCTTTACTAGACAGATAGACAACACAAAATCAGTTTGGGCATGTTGGATAGCTTCAGTCTTACAAAGGAAGAAAAAATGGAAAGGCTTTCAAAAATACCTCTGTCATTGTGAAAATTAGTGAAAATGAGAGAATTCATCTGCCTGACTGGTGTCAAAGAAGCAATTAAAATGAAACCTTGCAAGATTCTTCAAGAAAAATACAAAGCATAAATGATTGGTTTCAAGATTGAGCAAGATTTCCAACAGACAAAGGTGTTTACACGCTTTTGACATTAGACCATAAGGTCATAGAAGCAGACCTGTGAAGTCAATAACTCTGAATGTCAGGGACAGTAGGTTCCTGACTAGTTTCCAATAACCTAGTGTTTTGTTATAAATAAAAGTATAGTGAATTGTGATCAGATCATTAAAAAGAATTATAATAAGCACACATAAGAAAGTCACATTGGGCCATAATATATACTCTAAACCTAGGAAGAGTTCAAACACATATGTGAGAATAGTTAGGTAAAAATCCCAAAGGAAAACTTCTGGAGGTTAGCCCATATACCACCACTCAATGAGATCTAATTTCTTCCTTTTACTGACTGCATTGATGACAAGGAACATAGTGAATTTTGGTTCTTAGTTATAGCCTGCAGGGCTAATTGAATATCTACTTGGAGAAGACAATTTTGATTTTTTTCTCCTATTTAATCCATTAAGTATATTGTTCCAGGAGAATAAACATGATGTGTGTGTGTATGTGTGTGTGTGTGTGTTGAGCATGAACCTACTAGCTTGTAGTCCATCTACTAACATTTATTAAGCAGCTAATATGGGCCAGGATGGTAAAGACAAAAGTGAGACACTAAAAACATTTATATTCTAATAGGAGAGATGATATGTGCGTGCATACATATATGTGTGTTTATGTGTGCATCTATCTGTATATTATGTACATGTATGTATGACGATAAAATGCAAACAGGGCAGCTAAGTGGCACAGTGGATAGAGTACCAGGCCTGGGGTCAGGAAGTTATTAGCTATACAACTGGTCAAGTCACTTAACTCTGTTTGCCTCAGTTTCCTCATCTGTAAAAATGAGCTGGAGAAATAAAATGGCAAACCACTCCAGGATCTTGCCAAGAAAACCCTAAATGAGGGTCACCAAGAGTTAGGCATGACTGAAAATGAGTGAATAACAATAAAAACATTCAAACAAAATGAACACAAGGTGTATAGACTGTGGAGGAAAGGGACTAGGAGTTAGGGGGGTCCAGAAAGGATTGTGGTAGAATATGATGTTTAAGCTAAGTTTTGAAAGAAACCAAAGATTCCAAAAGATACAGGTGAAAAGGGGGGAACATCCCAGTCATGAGGGTCATTCAGTAGGAAGGCACAGAGATGGGAGATGCAGTATATCTTGTATGAAACTTAGCAAGAAAATTAGTTTGGCTACATGGTACCATAGAGTAGATGGAGAGGAAGTATGTGTAGAAGTATGGTATTTAAAAAGTTCATGCAATATAATTTCTGAGTAATTAGTCATTTTATTAATTATGCTAACATTTTAATAATAGAGGTCAGTGACATTCTCAAATGCCTCATGGCAGGGGGCTCAAGGATTAAATGGCCTTGGAAAAGTGGATGTTCTAGCAGGGGGCAGTCAGCTCTGATTGGTTAACATGTTGGTTGGTTGTTGTCCTTTGTTTTCGAACAGGACCAAAATGGCATCACCAAGATAAAGTGAAGCTTCATTGCGTCCGACTGTGGCTGATCAGACCAATATGAGCTCGGAATACTCTACCATAGGTTGGGCACAGATAGTCCATATGAATTTTTAGGATGGATACTCCAAATTTGCACATCCTACGTTTCCCTTGTGCTGTCTCAATTCTCCTTTGCTCATAGAGCACAGCATCCTTTCTGATGTGGGCATGCTATGCTGAGCAGTCTTGTGCCAGTGTCTCCCATGTTGCACAGTCAAATCCAAAATTCTTGAGAGAGACCTTGAGAGTGTCCTTGTATCTCCTCTTTTGACCACCATGTGATCACCTGCCCCATGCAAGTTCTCCATAAAATAGTCCTTGGCAAATATATATTTTACATTCGAACAATGTGGCCAGTCCATCAGAGTTACGCTCTCTGAAGCATGGTTTGAATACTTGGAAGTTCAGCTTGAGCAAGGACTTCAGAGTCTGTTACCTTATCCTGCCAGGTGATCCTCAGAATCTTCCTAAGACAGTTCAAATGGGAACAATTCAGTTTCCTGGCATGGCACTGGTAGACCATCAGTGTTTCACAGGCATACAACAATGAGGTCAGCACAACAACCCTGTAGACCTTCAGTTTGGTAGTCAGTCTAATACATCTTCTTTCCCAAACTTTTCTGTGGAGCCTCCCAAACACTGAGGAAGCTCTGACAATGCATGCATCAACCTCATTATCAATGTGTAGATCCCTGGGTAAGAGAACTTATCCACAGTATTCAAAACCTCTTCATTTGTTGTAACCGATGGTTCCACATATGGATGGTGTGGTGGCGGCTGACAGAGCAGCTTTATTTTCCTGGTGTTAGTTATTAGGCCAAAATTTTCACAGGCAGCAGAGAATTGATCCATACTTTGCTGCATCTCAGTTTCAGAGGCTATATTGAGTGCACAATCATCTACAAAAGAAAATCATGCACCAACACTCTCTCCCCTTTGGTCTTGGCTTGTAGCCTTTGCAAGTTGAAGACGTTACCATCAGTATGGTAGCTGACTTTGATGCCATGTTCATCCTCATTGAAAGCATTTGACTACCAGAAGAATCAATGTCATCAAATTAGAGCTCTTCTCTGAGCATGAACAGTTTTTTGCTAACTTGGAGGGAAAGTTGAGCCAACACATAGTTGGCAACAGTGGAGCAGAAGAGGAGTGGGCAGCATTCAGAGATTTGGTGTACAGCACTGCATTTGCTCATCTGGGTCAGAACACTCGCAAACACCAAGACTGCTTTGATGAAAATGATGGGGAAATCCAGAAGCTGCTTAACAAAAAATAAGAACTCCACAGGATTTACTAGCAGGAGAGTTCATCTACCTCTAAGAAGGTAGCATTTAATTCTATCAAAAGCAAAGTACAAGCAAAGCTTAGAGAGATGCAGGATTTCTGGCTCAGTAAGAATGCAGATGAAACTCAGTTTTATGCTGAGAGTAACAATCCAAAGCTCTTTTCTGATTCCCTGAAAGCTATTTATGGACCAAAAACCTATGGTACATCACAACTACTCAGTGCTGATGGAGTCACATTGATTAGTGATAAGAACATGATCCTAGAGAGATGGGCTGAACCCTTCCATAGTGTTCTCAACACACCATCATCAATCAATGCTGAAGTCAATTGACCATTTACCTCAGGTTGAAGTCAGTTCCTCCTTAGCTGAACTTCCCACTGAAGAAGAGGTTTTGCAAACCATTAGGCTCTTTTAATGTGGCAAAGCACCTGGTGCTGATTCTATTTCAGCTGAGATTTACAAGGTAAGGGGACCATTGCTCATACAAAAGCTGACTGAAATTTTCTAGGTTATATGGCAAGAGGAGGTTATCTCCCAGGAGTTCAAGGTTAACAAGTAATGAAAGAATGAATATTACAATGAAGGGCTGAACCAATTCTGATGATCTTCAATGATGTCATTTACTAAGTCACCCCCAGCCTTAGGCAATCTAAACAAAGAATCTGTATCCCCCACTCAAACCTGAGCAGAAACAACAGTCCAAGAGTTTCACCTTAGATTCCAAGCCTGATCTAGTTGGATGGAGTAGCAATACTCAGAATGAGGAGAATATTAATCCTATCTTCCATCAGCCCTCTCCTTGAGATATTGGACAAGGAAACAGGACAAGGGAATACAACTTGGATCTTCTCAATTTTAATAACTGACTATTCATATGAGTGAAATAATCACTTCTCTCAGAAGACTAAAAAGTTGTGATCAGTTTTAAATATCTACTTTATATTTGATACTAGGGGTAATAGTGAAGCACTGGAAGAGGGTGATAGAATGGGCAAACCAGCAAATCCACTTGGTGCCTGTGTGGAAGATGGATTAGAATGGGGAGGGAGACCAAAATGGAGCCTCTTGCAATAATAAGAGTAAGAGTTCAAGTGGTGGTGATTGGATGAGTAGAAAACAAGATATACATGAGATGTTGTGGAGGGAGAAATGGCAAGATTTGACAGCTGATTAGACATATGGAAAGAATGAGAGTCAAGGACAAGACCAAGGCTGCACACCTCAACTGGAAGAATGTTAGGGCCCTCAACAGTAATAAGGAATTTCAAAAGGAAGGGTGGGTCTGAAGAGAAAGTAATGTTTTCCATTTTAGACATTTTAGATAATTATGGGATATCCAGTTCAAAATGTCCAATAGGCAGTTAGCAACACAGGATTGGAGGTCAAGAGGGAGACTAAGACTAGATATATAGATCTGGAAATTATATGATGATAAATGATCTCATGTAAGTTAATGAGGTCATCAAGGGAGAGAATATATATGTCCAAGACTTTTGTCTTTACTCCCATCTATTAGTGATTTTTCAATGAATCAATAACCATTATTAAGTGTTCTAGGCATGGTGCCAAGCACTGGGGATACAAAATCAAGTAAAAGATATTCCATGCTCTCAAAGAATTAATAGTCTAATGGGGGAGACAACATGAAAACCACTATGTACAACTGTGCTATGGACAAGATCAATTAGAGATAATCAATAGAGGGAAAATGCTAATATTAAGGGGGATCAGAAAAATTTTCTTGCAGAAGGTAAGATGTTAGCTAAGACTTTGAGGAAGACAAGGTAGTTAAGAGGTAGAGAAGAGTAGGGAAAGCATTCCAGCAATGGGGGACAGTGAGTGAAAATTCCCCCAAATGGGAAACAAAACACCTCATTCAAGGAACAGTAAGTTGCCACTGGATCAAAGAGTTCCTGGGGAGAAGAGGCATAAGGAAGAAGAAGAATGGAAAGGTAGGAAATAGCCAAGTCATGGGGGGACTTTAAAAACCAGACAGAGGATTTTATATGTGATCTTAGAGACAATAGGGAGCAACTGGAGTTGATTTAATAGGGAGTGACATGATCAGATTTGTGCTTTTGGAAGATCAATTTGACAACTGAATGGAGGATGGACTAGAGTGAGGAGAGACTTGAAGCAGTAGTTGACAAAAAGGATGCTACTAGAATTTGTTGAGTAAGGTGTGACATGGTCAGACTATGCTTGAGGAAAATCACTTCAGTGACTGAAGGGAGGGTAAATTGGAGAGGAGAGAATGGAGGCAGGCAGATGTACCAACAGGCTATTGTAATGGTCTAGATATAAAGTAATGAAGACCTGCACTAGACTGGTGCCAGTGTCAGAAGAGAGAAGTGGATATAGTCAAGAGATACCACAAAGGTAAAATTGACAGTTCTCAACAATAGATTGAAAATAGGCACTAAGGGATGATGAGGAATCCAGTATTCCTAGGTTGTGAGCCTGAGGGTCTAGGAGGATAATGTTATCCTCTACCAAAATAGACTATTTAGGAATGGGGGAAGATATTTCATAAATTTAACTGAATAATGCACAAAGTGGATCATCTGTAAGATAATAATATCCAAGGCTATGAAAACACTCACATTTCTCATGGAACCATTGCTAATAGAATAGGAGCTGTCCATGGCTGAAGCTCTTTCAATTGAACTAGGAAAAAGGGATTAGCACCAGGACTAAAAAGGATAATGATATTCTTGCCATGTGGATCAAGTCAAATTTTATGCAAGTACTTTATAAATGCTCAGATCACTTTGAAAAGCAAAGTATGGGGGGGAGGAGCCAAGATGGCAGAGTAGAAAGACTCATGTATGCTAGCTCCGAATCCACAACCCATAAATTTCCTGTAAAGAGAACTCCCCACAAATTCTGGAGCAGAGCAAGTGTGCACCAACGCAGTGGAAGAGATTTTCGTTCCAGAGAGCCCTGGAAAGCCATCCCCAGGGGTCCGTCACGCCCTGGAAAGCGGAGCCCACCCCTGAGCTGCCCTGGCCACAGCCCCAGAGAAGCAGATCCGAGCAGGCTTCAGGGACAGAATCTCCGGCGGCCAGGAAGGTCTCTCCACCCACAGACGCTCCAGGTCAGTGAGAGAGACGTCTGGGCTGGCCGAAAGGGGAGCAGGGTGTCTCCATGGCTTGGGCCCCTTCAGGAGGCAGTGGCAGAGGCAGTGGCAGAGGCAGAGGCAGCAGTGGTGGCCTGGGACAGCAGGCAGCAGCAGGCAGAAGTTCAGGGCCATTACCGAAGGTCTCTGCATAAAGCTCCTGAGGGAACTGAGCCTGGGAGGCAGCCCTGTCACCACCCCAGCACCAGAACTTAAGCTCACATTGAATAGCAGCTGCACCTGTCGTGGAAAGCCCATTTGAATCTCAGACCTCAAGCACTAGCTGGGAGGATCTAGGCGGGGGTGGACAGGAATCTCAGAAGTCAAGTAACTGGCTGGAAAATGACCAGAAAAAGGAAGCAAAATAAGACCATAGAGAGCTATTTTATTGGGGAAGAGATGTTCCTTCCTCCCTTCATTTCTGATGAAGAAGTACAATGCTTGCCATCAGGGAAGGACGTGGATGTCGGGGCCTCTCTATCCCAGACATCCGAGGTGGATGTCTGGTGGGCTCAGGCCATGGAAGAGCTCAAAAAGGATTTTGAAAAGCAAGTTAGACAGGTAGAGGAAAAACTGGGAAGAGAATGAGAGAGATGCAAGAAAAGCATGAAAAATGAGTCAATACCTTGGTAAAGGAGACCCAAAAAAATGCTGAAGAAAATAACACCTTGAAAAATAGGCTCACTCAATTGGCAAAAGAGGTTCAAAAAGCCAATGAGGAGAAGAATGCTTTCAAAAGTAGAATTAGCCAAATGGAAAAAGAGGTTCAAAAGCTCACTGAAGAAAATAGTTGTCTCAAGATTAGAATGGAACAGATGGAGTCTAATGACTTTCTGAGACACCAAGAAGTCATAAAACAAAACCAAAAGAATGAAAAAATGGAAGAGAATGTGAAATATCTCATTGGAAAAACAACTGACCTGGAAAGTAGATCCAGGAGAGACAATTTAAAAATTATGGGACTACCTGAAAGCCATGATCAAAAAAAGAGTCTAGACATCATCTTTCATGAAATTGTCAAGGAAAATTGCCCTGAGACTCTAGAACCAGAGGGCAAAATAAGTATTGAAGGAATCCATTGATCACTGCCTGAAAGAGATCCAAAAAGAGAAACTCCTAGGAACATTGTGGCCAAATTCCAGAGTTCCCAGGTCAAGGAGAAAATCTTGCAAGCAGCTAGAAAGAAACAATTCCAGTATTGTGGAAATACAATCAGGATAACACAAGATCTAGCAGCTTCTACATTAAGGGATCGAAGGGCATGGAATAGGATATTCCAGAAGACAAAGGAATTAGGACTCAAACCAAGAATCACCTACCCAGCAAAACTGAGTATAATACTTCAGGGGAAAATATGGTCTTTCAATGAAATGGAGGACTTTCAAGCATTCTTGATGAAAAGACCAGAGCTGAAAAGAAAATTTGACTTTCAAACACAAGAATGAGAAGAAGCATGAAAAAGTAAACAGCAAAGAGAAGTCATAAAGGACTTAACCAAAGGTGAACTGTTTACATTCCTACATGGAAAGACAATATTTGTAACTCTTAAAAGGTTTCAGTATCTGGGTAGTTGGTGGGACCACACACAGATGTACACATACATAGACACACATGCACACATACACACGTACATGCATGCATGCACACACACAGAGACAGAGAGCACAGAGTGAATTGAATAGGATGGGACCATATCTTAAAAGAAATTAAGGTAAATGGTGAGAGAGAAATGTAGTGGAAGGAGAGAGGGTGAAATGGAATGGGGTAAATTATATCTCATTCAAGAGGCAAGCAGGAGACTTTTTAGTGGAGGGAAAAAAAGGAGAGCTGAGAAAAAAATATGAAGTTTACCCTCATCACATTCGACTAAAGGAAGGAGTAAAATGCACACTCATTTTGGTATGAAAACCTATCTTACAGTACAGGAAAGTGGGGGAGAAGGATATTAGCAGGGAGGGAGGTATGATGGAAGGGAGGGCAGTGGGAGAAGGGAGCAATTTGAAGTCAACACTTGGGGAGGAACAGGATCAAAAGACAGAATAGAAACAATAGGGGGCAGAATAGGAGGGAGGGAAATACAGTTAGTCTTACAAAACACAACTGTTATCGAAGTCATTTGCAAAACTACACAGATAGGGCCTATATTGAATTGCCTGCCTTCCCAATGGTAACGGGTGGGGAGGGGAGGGATGAGGAGAATTTGGAACTCAAAGTTTTAGGAACAACTGTTGAGTATTGTTGTTGCTACTAGGAAATAAGAAATGCAGTTAATGGGGAATAGAAAGTCATCTGGCCCTACAGGACAAAAGAGAAGATGGGGACAAGAGAAGGGAGGGATGATAGAAGAGAGGGTAGATTCGTGATAGGGGAAATTAGAATGCTGGGTATATTGGGGTGGGGGAGGGGACAAATGGGGAGAAAATTTGGAACCCAAAATTTTGTGCAAATGAATGTAAAAAGTTAAATAAATAAATTTATATTAAAAAAAAAGAAAGCAAAGTATGTTTATTTGTTTCCTTCAATGCAGTTGGCCTAATCTTGAACCACTTCTTTTCTTGTTGTCATTCATAGTTGCTCTTATACAAGAATGCAGGACTCCAATCAGGATGGAAAATTGGAGTTTGGCTCCTGCCCTTGAAACTCAACAAAGACAGAATGTTGTGTGCTAGCTGTGGAAGATGGACAAGTCACTTAACTACTCTGGGACACAGCTGCCTCATCTATAAAAAGGAGATATAATACCTGCATTGTCTACCTCAAGAGAGCTTGTAAAGCTTGAATGGGGTAAGGAGTGTGTAGTTCTCTGCAAACCTAAAAGTACTACAAATCTCAGCTAGTAGGATGTAGTCACCACAATATTGCTGTTGCTGCATGTTTTCATCTGTTGTTGCGTTTTTTAATGTTTGATGACAGAGGCAATGGTGCTGTTATGTCTCATTCCTTTCATCTTAGTTCAGTGGAGCTCAGCTTAAAACTCCTGGGACAAGGTGCTAGCCTGATGTTATTTATTTATGTTTAATGTTCTGCAGACTATTATACAGGTGAATGATGTACCTACTTTTTACAATTAAATAAGAACAATGGGATGCTTTTATTGGTTTTGTCATCCTAGCTGATTTTTTCAAAATGACCTTGTCTCCAGTCCCTCATGATGTAAGATATTAACACTGTGAACTGTTATGTCCAAGTTAGCTTGGCCCACGGGTGTCATAGCCCATGCTTCAAAAGATTCTTGGCTAGATATCCCTGACTGGTCCCACACAGCAGAAGCAAGTAGCCTATAGGCTAAATTTCAGTTGGAAGTTAGTGACTAGTGAAAATAAATATCTAATTATTTTCCCCATCCAAGATCTCAGATCTCTCTGATATCTATTCATGGACTTCAGGTACAGGAATATAGCAAACTACAATCTCTGTCTCCTGTGTGTGGAATTAGATGATGTATTTATTTCCATAATATGTTTTATTATCTTATGGAAGTGAAGTGAAGAATAAACAAGGTAAGTTATTGATCTCTGAAGACCTGGAGTGTGGTCTTTAGGAAAAGGACATTTGATTTTTTAAAAATTATTTTTAATTTATAGAATAAAACAAGCATTTCTATGATATAGTACAATAAAAAGATGGTTGCATATGAAACTGTAAATCTACTATGAACCCCTTGCTATTCATTTCATATATATGACAAAATTATCATGTAAGTTTTTTTCTTCCCTCCCTCCCAGAGAAGGCTATCATTAGAAATAAACGTGTTTATGTGTGTGTGTGTGTGTGTGTGTGTGTGTGTGTGTGTGTGTGTGTGTAAAATTATTCTATGCATACTTCTACCTATAGATTCTTTCTCTGGTTGCAGATAATGTCTTTCTTCATATGTTCTTCCAAAGCAGGTTTGAAAGGACGACTAGGATGAGGAGAGAGATATATGACTCTGAATATTGTAGGGTCAGTATTCATAATACCTCTCCTCAGTCCGTAGATATAACACCGAAGAGCGGCAACATGTGGGTAAATTCCAAAGAGTATGTGCATGCCATTCTTAAAAAGTGTCATAGAGACCCTGTCTTGAGTGAATCTCTGTGTAGATATAGAAATTAGGCTACAAAAAAGGGAAGATATAACTATCTGCAAAGGTGAGCATAAAACACAAGTTTATTCTCTGTGATCAGCAAATTATCAAGGAAGCAACCAAACCTCAATCAGATAAAAACTTCTGCTCTGGCTTTTCATTTGATAGAGCTGTGAGCTTTATGGGAACAAGCTGGAAAACTCTGATCATGCTGGAATATACATTCTTAGGCTTTCCAACTAAACCTAGGCAGGAACCAGGGGAAAGTATAAATATTTTCAACTGACTGATGGTAAATACTAGCTAGGAACCTGACAAAAGATAACAAGAAAAAGTAGCAGCAGTGGTGAGCAAGGAATAGCACTGCAAGTCTGCTGGGAATAGTTTTTAGAAAACTTCATCCCATTATGAGAATGAAAGTCCTTGTAGGGCTGTGACCCAGGGAAATGCTTACTGGGGGAATCTTAGTAGGACCATGAGTTACTGCAATGCTCCCTTTGACGACTAGGTGGTGCTGTGGATAGAGCAAGTCAGGAAGCTTTGAGATCAATCCAACCTCAGACATTTTGTTAGCTGTGTGACCCTAGTCAAGTAGTTTAATATCTGTTTGCCTCAGTTTCCTCAACTGTAAAATTGGATCATAATAGCACCTAACTCCTAGGGTTGTTGTGAGGGTCAAATGAGATAATATTTGTAAAAGTGTGTAGCACAATGCCTGACACATGGTGGACATGTAATATTATTTTCTTCCGTTTTTCCTCCTTCCCTCTTTTCCTCTCTTCCTCCGATTCTTCCTTTTCTCCTTCCTTTCTTCATTTCCTCTTTTTTCCTTCCTTCCTTCCTCCCTTCCTTTTCTCCTTCCTTCTCTGTAAATATTCATTAATGTTTTTGTAGTAAAATCTTTTTCTCTTACATTATCATCTGCATGCTTTATAAGAGGAAACTAGTTATAAACTTCCCAGGAAGGGATTTGCCTAGGTTTCTAGCTAGGAGGTTGAATGAAAACGGATGCGACCTCTCCCAAAGCTTAACTCAGATGTCCCAGTACAAGGATTCATAGTATCCACAACTAGAAAGGATCCTATAGATTATCTAGTTTAATATTCTCTTTTTACACGTAGAGAAACTGAGGCTCATGGTAGCGAAACGATTTGGCTCAGAGCATGAAAGTAGTAAATAGCAGATTTGAACTCATGCCCTTTGAAACCAAAGCTGTTGTTATTTCTACTTCATGATGCCAGCTTACTTTTCTATAACACAGTATATATCTTCTCTTTATGTATTCAAGTTAATTAAATGCCATCTTGAAGATTTCTTATTGTTATATAGCTCTTTAGATGGCTTCCCATTTATCATATTGTAAGAGCCATACTTTCCTGACAATTTCAATAATGACAAAATGCTGTTGAGTAATATGTGAAGCTTGTAGGCCTTTGCCACAACAACTTTTACATGGATTGCATTGTTGGCTCTTTTTTAAAAAATGACTTCTCATTTAAAATGAAAATCATTGTTTTCTGAATAGTTTACCTTATAACTCTGCTTGTCATGTCAGGTTTCAAAGACCTCCCTCCAAAACCAATAGGTCAGACTAATCCTTGTGATGTTGCCCTTCATGAGTATGGATGCTGAGCACACAGATGGCATCTTTTATCCATAAGTTTCAACGTTCTTCCCATTAAACCTTCTCTTAGAACTGATAAGGAGCTGCACTATTGTGTTTCACCTTTTGACTTTGACAACATTTATAAGCATCATTTGATGCTGAAAGAACCCTGAATTTGGAACCAGAAGATTTGGGTTCAACTTAGAACATTTGGGCAGGTCACTTGCCTCTCTAGGCATTAGTTTCTTCCTATATAAAATGAAAGTTGGAAGTAAATGGAGTGAAGTCACTTCTAGACCTAAGTTCTATGAACCAGAAAGGAGAATTGAAGGCTGTCAAATGATCAGAATATAAAGAAAGGATGAATGTTGTACCATGAACTAGATAATTGCTATGCAAAAAGCACATTGACCACTGAACAAAAAGTCACCTGAAGACTTTTAACAGGCCAGTTCAAATACTGAAACAGAGAGAAGAGCTAACATTAAAGGAAGTGTCTAAAAAAGGGGTTCTATTACAGGGGCAACAGGGCAGGTTACTTCTTTATGAATAAATCTCATCTTTGGCACTGTTTTGAGATACCTCAGTGATAGTAACACACTAATCCCAGACAAAAATATTGGTTGCGTTTTGTTGAAGTCAGTCTTAAAGCTTTTGTTTTTAGCCCTGAGCTAGAGGAATCTACTGGTAAAGAGATATACAAAGTAGATCCTTTTTAACTTTCGGCTTTTATGGAAAGATTTTTGGAGTACTTTAAAGGGAAATGTCAAAATATTAATATTGACAACAATAAAAGATGAAGTGAATGCTTTAAAGGAAAGAATGAAAGAATAGAGAAAAGAAAAAGAGAAATTACTCTTTTTCTTGTTATGTTATTGCTATCATTAAAGTAAAGACTTTTTGGCAAAGGACTGGAAAAAAATGAAAGAATAGTAAACATGTGTATCCAATCACAGTAATATAAAAAATTGACCAAATACCCATTTTAAGATACAGATTCTGATCACTTTTAAGCATGAGTTCTTAACCTTTTTGTGTGTTATGGATCTTTATGGAAGCCAGGTGAAACCTATGAAACTTTTCTCAAAATAATAGTTTTTTAAGTTTACAATTGAAAGACATGCTAAATTTCAGTTGGAGGTTAATGGCTAAAGAAAATAAAGATGCAATTATTTTCCCATTCAAGTTTTCGGACCCCTTGAGTACTCCAGATAAAGAACTCCTATTTTAAAGCATCAAAAGAGTGCTCTTTCTTGACTCCTGTCTTCTCATTTTTATATAAACATGTAGCAAGCGAGAAATTCCACTTAACAAAAAAATAGTATCTTCACACTCACTAGTAAATCAGCTAATAAATATTTATTATGTGCTTCTTATGTCAGGCATTGTCCTAAGCACTGGGGATCCAAAGAAAGTCAAAAGATAGTCCTTCCTTGCAAGAAGCTCACAATCTATTGGGAGAGACAACGTGCAAAGAACTATGTACAAACAGCCTACACCCAAGACAAATAAAAAAGAATCAAAAGAGGGAAAGGACTAGAATGAAGAGAAATTGAGAATGATTTCCTGTAGAAAATGAGAGTTCAGCTGGGACTTGAAGGAAGCCAGGAAAGCAGAGAGGTGGAGATGAAAAATGAGAGCATTTCAGACCTAGGGGACAACAGGAAAAAAAAATTCCTGGAGGCAGAAGACGGAGTGTCTTGTTTGAGGGACAGCAAGGAGGACAGGATTACTGGATCCAAGAGTATGTAGGGGAGAAGGGTGAAGGAGGAGGGCTAGGTACAAGCCTTAAGAAGGTTGGCAAAGTTTGGATTGGGAAGCAAGGTCTGGGTTTTGAGGAACTTTGGAAGCCCAATAGAGGATTTAGTGTTTGCTCTTGAGGCAAATAGGGAGTCACTGTAGCTTATTGATTAGATGATGGCTTGGTTGAACCTCTGATTTAGGAAATTCAGTTTGGCAGCTGAGTAGAGGAGTGACTAGAGTGGAGAGAAACATGTGGAAGACAAATCAATGAGAAGGCTATCATTGTGGCATCATGGTGCCATTTACTAGTGCTGGATGGGAGGCATATCTCTTATTTTTGAAATTCCAGCAGGAATGATGGGTGGAGGTGGCAACAAGATGATGTATATCCTATGGAACCTAGATTCTTCTCACTTTGTTAGTCAGTAAAATGATAATGATAATAATAATGTCATTATGTATTTATACAGAACTGTTACAAAGTACTTTATATATATTATCTTCTTTAATCCTGAAAATAAGCAAGATTGGCAATTACTGCAGACAATTAGTGCATACCTTTGCACATGGTTCCCCATTGTCCTATCACATCCTCCAGCTTCCATTCTCTCTACCTTCCCTAACTTATCCCTTACCTCTCTAACAGAATAATCTTGTTTATCTTAGATCTGACCATAGAGCTCCTTGCAAATTCCTTTGCCTGACTTTCAAGGCCTTCTCCAACATGCCTTAGCTCCTATTATTATTGCCTTCTACAAACACATGCTCCAGACAAATTAAACTGCTATTTGCCTCCTCCTACCCTCACCCCACTAACAAGTCACATTATCTCTTGTTTCTATATCTTTGTCCATGCTGTTTCCTATGCTTGAAATTCCTTCCTCCCCACTTTGCCTGTTGAATTGTTACCTGACCTCGAGTCCAATTCAAATGCTTCCTCCTCCATATAACCTTTCTTAAATCCTTCCTGGTCAGTATACCCTTGGAACTTACGTAGTACTAAGTAAGAAAATGTCTAATGAACTTAACATACAATATTCTAGGCATATGTTGTCCAACTCTGTGATTTCATTGGTGCAGAGAACTTCTACTGAGAAAACTACCTTAACCAATGCTGACTGGCAACTATTATGACTTAGGATGAATCTTAGAGAATTGACTGGATCACTGAGAAACTCAGTCACTCAGGGTCACACAGCCATTGGGTATCAGAGGTGGAATTTAAATCCAGCTAACACGGCAGCCTACGTAGGCTACTTCCCATGAGGAAAGCTACTTCATGGTGGTTCAAGGTGTACTTTGTAAGTACCCATAATTAAAATCCATGTCTGTCTGAAATGTTGGTTGGTGATTGGTTGGTCATTGTCCTTCATTCATGAAGAGGACCAAACATCACGATGATGAAGTCAACTTACAGCATGTTCGACCAATATGGACTTGGAATGCTCTACCACAGGTCAGGCACAAATAGTCCATATGAACATTTGGGGCGGATTCTCTAAATTTCCACATCTTACATTTCTTTTGAGCTGCTACAATTCTCTTTGCTCGTAGAGACAATCAATGCCTTCTTTGATGCAGGCACACCATGCTGGGCCGTCCTTTACTAGTGTCTCACATGTCATGCAATCAATTCCAAAGTTCTTCAGAAGGCTGGTTCCTTAACTAAGCCTCAAACTCTGTCTCTCGCAAAATACAGAGGGGCCAATATGGGGCCTCCAGTGCTAGATTTTCTTTATCAAATTAACAGCAGCAAAAGACAAACAAAAATATGAACAAGTTTATAGCACTTTAAAGTTTGTGGGACACTTAATATTACTTCTCTAAGCAATGGGACAGCTGGGTAGCAGAGTGGGTAGAGCTCCAGACCCAGAGTGAGAAAGACCTGAGCTCATATCCATCCTCAGACATTTATTAGTTATGTGATTCTAGGCATGTCACTTAACCCTATTTGCTTCTGTTTCCTTATTTGTAACAATGAACTGAGAAGGAAATGGCAAGCCACTCCAGTATCTTTGCCAAGAAAATTCCTAAGGGGATCACAAAGAGTTGGATACAACCAAAATCTCCAAACAATATAAAGGTAGAAAAAACTTAATACTACATAAATTTGGCTTAGTTCTCCTCTCTATATCAAGGGAATTCATTGTATGAGATCACATAAGGAAGGACATCCTCCTCTTATCTCCCACATTATAACCTCTAACTATGGTCCTTTGCTTCTATAGGAGTATATATTACCATTATATAGTATATTCATTCATTCAGTTCTAATAATGGTATCTACTAGAATAAATGTAGTGGGAATAGAAAAAAAAGGAAATGTTTGCAGGAGATATTATAGAGGTAGGATTGACCAGGATTTGAAAACTGAGTAAATATGAAAGTTTAGAGAATTGGAGTCACCACAAATTATGTCAAAGTTTTAAACATGGAAGACTGGATGAATAGTGATGACAGAAATACAAGTCACTAAATCTTTGTGGTGGGGAGACAGGAGGGAAGAGTCATGGGAAGGGATATAGGGAGAAATTTAGGCAATGTAAAAACAAAAGATATCAATAACATTTATTTTAAAAATATATAGTCTTAGAAATTTGGAACTTTAAAATTATTCAGTAAAATGGGACAGTCACATATACTTTGCATTGCTACTGGGAAATCACAGTACCTCAGACTTGGAAAGACCATGGAAATCATCCATATGAGGAAATTGAGGTCCAGAAAAGCTAATTACTTTCTATGGTCACAAAGACAGTGGATGGCAGAACTAGGAATTTAATCGTGGTCCTTCAGACTCCAAATGCTGTATTCTTTCTACTACAGTGAAGTAGTAATAGAATAGGTGCTATAGATGCTTGGGAAGAACTTAGAGATCATATAGTGTAACCTAAGTCATAAAATCACAGGACTAGAATTGGAAGGAATTTTAGAAGCTATTTAGCCCAACTCTCTCCCCATGTTACAGCTAAGGAAACTGAGGCCCAGAGAGGTCATGAGTTTCTCATGTTCATGGAGGTAGTAAGTTAACAGAATAAGGATCTAATGTTACATCGTCCCGACTCCAAATCTTCACCTATTTCTGTTATAACACGATATTTGGGAAGAACTTAGAGTTCATATATTGTAACCCATGTAGTATAACCCACATGATAGAATGATGAAATTAAAGCAGGAAGGAACCATTTTACAGAAAAGTAAACTGAGACCCAAGGAGGGTAAGTTACTGGCCCAGGGTAATATGGGTAGTATCACAGAAGGTTGAACCCAGATCCTCTGACTTCAGTTAGTGTTCTTTCTATTATACTATACCTCCTGTCTCAGTATGCTGGTCCCATCTGTTTCTAAATCAAGAGGGGAAAATGTGGCTAGGATATCATTTTTAATATGTGGTGGAACATTATTATTATGAAATATCATCTGAAATTACAAAACTTGTAGAATACTTTATTTCATACTAGGAGTCTAGGGGGTATGTGGATAATTTAAAAATACTTCTTAAAATAAGTCAGCAGAGTAGAATGTTTGTCAATTGCTTTACTTGCCCCTAAAACGTATGAAACTATTCCTCTTATGCTTTCCATTCAAAAAAGTTACAGTACATGGAGGGAAAGAATGGTTTCTATAGACATGGCCAATAGCCATGACAGTTTCTTTTCATTTACCAGAAAAGAAAAGACTATTAATCAGCCCAGATGCTGGGAAAAAATAGGAACAGTCTACAAAGATCATGGAAGGAAATGGAAACTTGGAGGTAGAAAAGACAATGAGATTGAATTTAGAAAGGAAATAGTAAGCCTGTGGGATAAAAAGAAGCAGAAAAAATGGCAGCAACAGAAACCAAGGAACAATGATTAACAGAGAAAAGAGTGATGTGAGTCTGAAAGGAGAAAATGACAGAGTGCAATTTTAAATGGCAGGAAGATGGGAAATAATATTTTCATAAAATACATAAACTTGTAAACACTCACTTTTTAAAAATTGCTGTATTTCTTAACTTAGTGTACCAATCATCAAGTCAAGCCACTATTTGTCAAGTCATATAAATACTTCATATTCATTTTCTTTGTGCACGTATTAGGTGGCTGGAACTTACTCTGTACTTTAGAAGGCTTTTGAATTTATATAGAAAATCATTTCTGTAATGAAAAAGAATTGCACATAGTTAACAAGACAGATATGTCTGACGTTAATACTCCCAATCTATGTTGGCCAGGCAAAATAAGATTCTAATTACAAGGCAAAGGAACCAAGACAGAATAAAATCTCTCAAGTGTTTTTAAGCATTGTCTCTCAGACCCAGTGTTACCAATGGAGGGACGTAGAAAAACATCCAATAGAAAGAAACAATTGATACATTCATTGCTTAAGATTTCATTTACATTTTTATTGTTAAGGCTTACCACTTGCTTATTTTAAATAATCTGTTAGCATCTACAAACAAATGAAAATATATTTGAATATTCTATGCCTTTTGAGTTTCATAGTCAGTATAACTTCAGTACTTTCATATCTGATACCTATAATCAAGACCTTACTTCCATATTTATTAGTAACAAACGTCTATCATTCAAAATAGAAATGTAAGGAGCATATGAAATCATAACCTGATAATTCTAATAATGCTAATAAGTCTTCCTGCTTCAGATTTTACTGATTCCTCATGTATATTTGGGGCAATTAAATTGAAGATAGTAGGTAATATTTTGGAGGGAAAATCATGTATATGGTAGTTAAAAGTAGGAGGAATTAATGGCTTCATAGGAATGCTTCTCTACATAATAAAAATAGCTGATCTAGGGGGCTGCTTTCTGTTTCCTTTGAAGTTCCTTTGAAGGAGTAGACCGAGGCTACCTGAAAATAACGTTAGTGGGAACATGGCATGGTTTAAAAAGAATTAGAATTAGAATTTTAGGACCAGAATTTGAATTCTGACTCTGCTTCTTACTTCCTGTATGATCTTGGAAAGGTTATTTAACTTTTCTGGGCCTCATTTTACTCACCTTTAAAATAAAAAGAGTTGGCCAAGGTGGTCAAAAACAGAAAATTTCCATATATTCCAAAATTTTAAAAAGTATCATTTTTATTGGTATCCAAAAACTGGAAATAAATAAGTGATTATCAACTGGAAGCCAGGAAGCGGGGATAACTGAACAAATTGTATAGATTAATGTTACGTACTACTATCACATTGTAAGAAACAAGTTTAATAAGAACTCAAAGAAACATGGGAAATTTGAATGACTGGATACAGAGCAACCAAAGCAAAACCATAAGGAAAATCTACAAAAAAACCATGTAAAAGAAAACTACACTGAAAAGCAGATGAACTCAGATTAATTGATGAACAAATCATCATCTGCAGGTGATCAAATACAACACCCTCTTCTCTTTTTATTATTTTCTTTTTATTTTTTATCCCAATATTTATTATTATTTGTTATCCCAATGTTATTATTGGGAGGGACTACAGGTGCTGAATGCCAAATATATTGATGTGAGTTTTGATTATTTGCTTTTCTTTGTTACAGGATAGAGTTCTTTTGGGAGTGGGAGTATGTTGGAAAATGATTGCGTTGTTAAAAAAGGCATCGATAAAAATGTTCTTTTTTTCTAAATAAGAGTGCTAGACTAGATGACCTCTAAGGTACTAAAAGTGACATACGAAGATAAATGAGTGAGATTTACAAAATAGTTGTATTTGCCTTGGCATTTCTATCTATCATTAGTCACCTATCAGTCAAGAGTCAGAACCAAACTGGTCAAACCAGATTGACTATCTTGACATAGTTGAAGACTCCATATCATGGGGGCGGTGGGGGCTGGAGGGAGAGTGAGGTAGGAGGGGTTGAGCAATTCAGTTATGGCTAAAACTCAAACATTTGAGGTCTTTCAATGACTACCCAATCACTTACCCTCCCTTTCTTTCACCTGCTAATGATTTTGGAGCTGTACAGATAGAAGCTCAGTGCAAGGGTGTGCTAGAAACTGCTGATACCAACTTGGCAAAAGCCAATTGTTAAAATGAGTATTTTGGACTTTGGAAATCAGCAAATGCTACAAATTGGAGCTTGATTTATTGTTTTGTTGATTGTCTAGACTTAAGAACTTTACAGAGAAATGCTAATAATGCAGATGAAACTTCAAAGAATGCTATGTATACTTTTTATTTTGTTTGGAGAACCAGTTGTTAAACATTCACCGTCATGTCCCTGGACCACGGTCATCTTGGCAGCATCTCATCCCTTCAGGATGAATTTAGATCCAAAAATTATCTTGCAACAAATTAGTGCCTTGGGGGGCAGGCAGATCATTTTATAGATGAGGGAAGTGAGACGCAGTGAGGTTAAGTAACTTGTCCAAGGGCACACAGTTAGGTAGTAGTAATGAGATGATTCGAAATCAACTAACTTTAAACCAGGCATTCTTTCCCCCGTACTATTCTGATTGTTAAGGCTTTGGAAGGAGGTGGGGAAGGAGGGAAGGGAATTGTCATTGATACAAGGCTTTGTGGTTTAATTTTAGCACCTTGAATTACAGATTAAGAATAAGGAAATCAAGTGAGCTATAAGTTAGCAGGTGGAGAATGTCTGAAGTAGTGCACATTTGCAAGGATCTAGGCTGCTATATTCTACTCAAGCTTAGTACCCAGGGTGGTCCAATATATTGAGCTCCCTGCCATAAAGCTATCACCCAGCACAGGTCAAGTACATCATTAATACCAGATTCAGAACTATTCTTTGCAAACTCTTCTCTGTAATTAAAGCAGGATGAGCTTTGGGAAATCAGGAGCAAGCTCATTTTTAAACCAGGCTGCTGTCCCATGTGATTAAAAAGCAAGGGGTAAGCTTAGGACAAACTAATAGGACGGAAAACAGAGAATAATCAAGAAAAACTCTGGTGTGGTACCACAAGCACAAGTAGATTGGATCAAAGGAAAATAGAATAGTTGCTTCCTCAACCTTATAATGAGTTGTGATCCATGCCTACCATTATACTGATATCTTCAATCACTGTGAAACATGGCAGCAGTCATCTCACCACTAGTCATCTAGCTCTGGTTCTTTCCCAGAACCAGAAGCATGAGACAACTAAAATTTATTTAACTGAATAAAAGAATGTTAAAACGTGAGAAAACAAGTGAAGTTTCTTAATTGTCATCAACACACAAAATATAGGGGCTTCATCTCTAGAGGCTATTAAGAAGAAAACAGATAATATTTATTCTAGATAAAGCAATTAGCTGGCATTTATAAAGTGTTTACTTAAGTTCAGGCATTGTGGTAGACACTAGGAATAGAAAGACAAAAGTAAAATAATTCATGCTTTCAATATGCTTACATTCTACCAGGGAAACAACAGATAACATGTAATGAATGTGTGTGGGAGGCTATGGTATCCCAAAATTGATAGAAGATAATTTGGAGGGATTAGAAAAAGCTTCACATGGAAGATCCATTGATTTAAACTTTGAAGAAAACTAAGGATTCTAAGACATAGACATGAAGAAATATATCTCTCTAGAGTGTATTGAAGATTTCAGGGGCAGCTAGGTAGTACAGTGGAAAAGGCACCAGTGTAGGAGTCAGGAGGACCCGAGTTCAAATTTCACCTTAGACACTTGACACTCACTAGCTGTGTGACCTTGGTCAATCACTTAACCCTAATTGCCTCATCCTGGGTCATCTCCAGTCATCCTGCTGAATATTTGGTCACTAGATTCAGATGGCTCTGGAGGTGAAGTGAGGCTGGTGCCCTCCTTCACTCAAAAACAAAGTCAATTGCAAGTCATGTCATCATTTCTCTGATGGCATAGTGCTCTTCGGCAAAGAAGGACAAACACATAGCACACAATGGATACTTCAGATTCTTCAGACATTCCCTTTTAGGGTAGGGAGTAAAATAAGATGACTGATCCCTTTCAATTCTTTGATTCTATGACTTTTATCACATATTTCTCTTAGTTTTATATCAACGTCACTTTTGACGTAGAAAATTGGGTTTGTCTGGGACACTAATATACTGTTGGTGGAATTGTAAATTGATCCAACTATTTTGAAGAGTAATTTGGAACTATGCCCAATGGGCTATAAAACTGTGCACACCCTTTGATCCTGTAATACCACTACTAGGTCTATATCTCAGAGATTTCCAAAAGAAGGGGAAAGCACCTATTTGTACAAAAATATTTATATAATCTCCTTTTGTGGAGGCTAAGAATTGGAAATCAAAGGGATGCCCATTAATTGGGAAAAGGCTAAACAAGCTGTGGTATATGATTATAATAGAATATTATTGTGCTATAAAAAATGACAAGCAGGATGGCTTCAGAAAAACATAGAAATATTTACATGAACTGATGCACAGTGAAGTGAACAGAACCAGGAGAATGTTGTACAAAATGTCAAGATATTGGAAAGCAACCTATTTTCCAGATCTAAGGCCCAGCAAGCAGAATGTGCCCTGAATTTGGCATAACAACAATCCTTCGCACTAACCCTCTGGATGATCTTACCCTCTGGCAAAATCTCACATAATTACTGTATTGCCAGATGTTCTCTAAGCTCAGACAAGTTCTGGTCTTGAAGTCCTGATATGAAACTTGTCACACTGTTTCTGCTACCTCTCATTGTCAGAGCTACAGTTCACATTAGCCACTAGTGTAAGTATTGAAATCTACCTACACTGAAGTGGGTCCACCCACTAGGGGTAGGACCTCAGCACATGTGTCCTTGCTTACAAGTCATTTCCCTCACTTTGAAAATAAATTTCTATTTGATCCTTCTGTTCAGCTCTGACCATCCACAAATTGGAAACTGGTTTGGTCCAGTGGATATTAATAGGTGTCAGAAGTGGGACTGAACATGGAACTGGGTCATTGGACTCTGGTACCAGTGGAAATGGACTAGATGCCACCAGAGATTTATTTGTTTTGTGTCCAACCCCCCTCATCTGGTGATTCCTGTGTCCTTCTCCCTGACCCAGTGCCTCAAGCTCCTCCCTTCACTGAGCTCAACATTCTTTGTGAGGAAAACTCTAGGGCCCTCTGGTGATCCAATTCATCTCAGACCACTCTGGTAAGGATAGATATCCTTTCTTAAACTGCCAATTAAAGGGTTAATTGGTCCCTCTGTGTTCCTCCATTGCTTTAAACTGCACACCTCTGTAACTGTGCACCACTGTTAAAACCAGTAAACACATGCCTGGACATGGACTATAACTGTGCACTTTATTCTATTTGTATCTGTCTTGTCATTTTGTCTGTGTTCGCATCTTTGTAAAATGTCTGTATTGTGCTTGTGCTGTGAGCTAGATTTTGTTACCTTGAAAAATTTAAAATGCAGCCAGTCAGAAAAACTTCTAAGGACTGTAGCCAGAGTTCAGAACATTGAGAAAATTAATGAACTTTCATACTTAAAGCTACTGTCAGAGTAAGCAGGGCTAATTCCAACTTTAGGTTTTCTGTGGGAGATTGGGTTATAAGAAAAAAACCCTGCAAGACACTATTTCCCCCTGTCTTTTCAGCTTTGATTATGTTGGTTTACAGAGATAAAGTCAGATAATCAAAGTTTGTAGAATTGCTAAAAAACATCTTGGTAAATTTTGAGGTTTAGATATTAATCATTAAGGAATTTGAAGACATTTTTTAAATTGCAGGGGAGAAGTCCCCAGACTTTGAGCAATTCCAAGAACTCACTCCCTTCTGAAATGTCTTAGCAAGATTGGGGGTACAACCCTGTAGAATTTGTTTTAAGGAAAAATAAGAATTAAGTTTTATGAGTTTTAAAAGCAAATGGCAAGAATAATAGACTCATTATTCTAGGGCAGCAAAAAAGGCAGTTAGAAGTAACAACAGAGTGAAGAAAGAAAAAAAATTAAGTGAAAGGATTGTATTTTTTAGCCACTTCTAGTTAACCGTTCCTTAGCAAGAGACCCTCTTCCTCTTATCCTGTTAATAAGTTTTCTCATCTTATATCAGATTCCCAAATGCAAGTGTTAAAAATAATGCTATAAAAATGTAGGGAAAATAGAATTTTCAGTTGCAGAAATTTATTAGCTGTGGAATCTTAAGTCAGTTATTTTATCACTGTTTTCCCCAGTTTTCTAATCTGTAAAGAGAAAAATTGTAATTATACCATCTCAGAGCTGTTGTGATGAAATGAATGTAAAATGCTTGACATGGTGATTGGCATGTGCTAAGCACTACATCACTATTATTATTTATTTAATTGAATGTAATCATTCCATACTTGATAATTCTAACATGATTTTAAAATGCTAAAGGAATAAAGTCAATTATTTTTATATGCGATAAATTGGAAATGTAATTTATGTCATCTGAAGTTTTGTTTCATTTTTAAATACATAGTTTTATGTTATTATTGTATTTTAAAATTCTCTTATGTTGTAAAAGTAGAAAGATCATTGTAACAGAAATGCTGTTAGTCAAAACAACTTTTTAATCTGGATGCTGCTACACATGAATTGGGCTTTTTAAAGGATGTGATAAAAATAGATATTTGAAACTGTTAAATAATTTAATAAGGTATATTTTGTTATGAAGCAGATAATGAGTTTACTATAATAACAAATTCTCATTTGAAATTCTTGGCTATTATAAAAGTATACAGGGTAGTTTAAAGATGTAGCTTTAACATATTGATAATGAGTCAACTATCAGTCATTTGCTGTATAGAGGGCAGCTAGGTGGTGCAGTGCAGGAGCACCAGTGCAGGAGTCAGGAGGACCTGAGTTCAAATCTCACCTCAGACACTTGACACTCACTAGCTGTGTGACCTTGGGTAAGCCACTTAACTCCAATTGCCTCATCCTGGGTCATCTCCAGTCATCTTGATGAATATCTGGTCACTGGATTCAGATGGCTCTGCAGGAGAAGTGAGGTTGGTGACCTGCACAGCCCTCTCTCACTCAAAACAAAGTCAAGTGCAAATCATGTCATTACTTCTCTGATGGTATGGTCTTCTTCGGCAATGAAGGACAAACACACATACATATTTGCCCCAAAATATTGGTGGTTTTTATTTATAAGTAAAGGATAAATGAAATTTTTACTATTAAGGGAACATCAGGAAAGATATTGAAGCCCTAAATTGTGGTTAGTGAAATTGTGCTATTTAAGGTAAAAACTAGTAGAACTATAATTTGCTATTGTTTTGAGCTTTGATTACAGGGATAGTTGTCTAAATTATCATGAAGCCAATAGTAGAAAATGGCATGTGCTGCAGTCTGGGAACTGTTACCGATGGATGTCTGTGCCTGGGAAAAGTTTTGGGGAAAACTTAGGCATGTCCCAAGGTAAGGTCCTCCTAACTCTATTATCCCATTCTTCTATTTCCTTTCTGAAAAGAAACATTCCCACCTGGTTAATCATGAGTCTTGCTTTTAATACCCGGTAACTATATGATTGACTGTCAGATATGAGTCATGCTTGAAATCAAACAGAGCTAAGAGTTTTTGCCCCATTAGGATATATGACATTGTTATAACTATGTCTCTCCCTTTCCTTTTATTGCAAATCTCTGTAATCAAGAACTTTTATAAGTATAACACTAAATCAATTAAATGATAGGTTGATACTGGTACATCTCCAAGTTACTATATAATAGTGTGCAAATATGAACACCTTACAATTTTAACCTATATTTGTGGTCAAATTATAATACAGGGGCAATATCCTCCTAGAGGCAAATGATTAAACAAAATATGGACAAATATGTAAAGTAAAACATTTTCTAAATAAATAGAATAATAAATTTTGAGGAAACAACAGGATTAGACTGTTTTCATAAATTTCGAGAAAACGGTATTAGACTGTTTTCTCTAAGAACTATATACAGCTGTATATGATTGGCTTATAAATGTATCTATCATAGAAATCCAGGCTGTGAGTATGTTTTAGTAGTAAGATCTCAAAATTGTATTAGGGAGATTACACATAAATTGTATTGATAATGGTAAAGAAAGGAAATTATTTTCCCATTTTTAAAGTGTCAGTCTAATCATTCTAAAAGGCAGAACTCATTTTACAGTTGAATATAAATTTTGAAAAAATTCTTATATCAGACACAGGATTTAGGTACGGATAGAAACAGCAAATGGCATATAAACTGAAATTCTGTCAATTTTCTGAATTAGGAAACCAAATTTACCAAATTGTATTGTCAGAATTATTTTGGAACCTCTAGGTTTGGAACTGGAGAAGCAGAACTCTCTTTCGAATTGTCCTGAGAACATTTTTTGTCCAAGAAAGGATATCTAGGGAGCAGATAACCATGTAAGATATTTGTGACTCAAAATGTGCTAGTTAAATGGACTTGGAGAATGAGTTACTAGGCTACAAAGAGACCTGATGTTAGTTAATATTGGTGATAATTATTGTATTGTTCGGTCTTTTGTTTCAAGATATTTATGTTTAAATTTTCTTGGTTACCTTGGTGACGTGTAAAGCTAGTCCACTGTGAGCCTTCTAAGTAGTCTGATCTGTACCTGACTTAATGTTATTGTGTAATTATGAGAACTGTGAGAAAATTTATTTCATTGTTTGAAGCTAACCCTCCAATGACTGAAAAACTGGACCATCTCTAGGTACTATTTAGAGGTGCTGACCAAAAACTTGGGTCCAAAGACTAATGGTTTAAGGAGTTTTCTCACAATTGTCAATCAATCATTGTTTCTAAGGGCGCCACCAGGTCCTTCGAACTATTCCCACAGCTTCCAAACTTGTGGGTATGGACTTCTGGATGATCTAAAGAAAGCCCCTGCTCCTGAGTGGATGGCAGAACCCTCTGGGGACCTTCACGTTTCTCTAGTATGGACCCAGGAGCAGCCAACATCCAGATGAGACAGCTGTCCACAGATCTAGGCAGGGGCTCAGTATGACATTCTGTTTTTTTTTTTTTTTTACCTCTTCTCTTTTTTTATGCGCCCAATCACCATGGCCCTAATTGAAGCATGTGTTGGCATTTTCTCCCTGTACATTCTTGGCTTTCTCTTCTCTCCTTGAAAGCAAATAATGGCTAGTTAAGAAGACCTATTCCATTCAACATCTCATCCTGGCCCAAATGGCCTCTTGTGGCATCTTGACTTATGCTTCCCTCTCCACTACTGGCCAGAAGGAGAGGGATTTTTTCAGACTGCCCCCTTCGGCCAAAGGAGGGAAATGTCAAGATAGTAGGAGACAGTCTGTTTTCCAGAGCTAAGGACCAGAAAACAGCCTGTGCTCTGAGCTTGGCATAACAACAGTGCTTTGCACTGACCTTCTCGATGATCTCACCCTCTGGCAAAATCTCATATAATTAGTGTTTGCTTTGACTAGGACCAAGTGTTCTCGGAGCTGGGACAAGAGCTTGACAAGCTGAGACAAGCTCTGGTCATGAAGCCCTGCCATGAATCAAACTTGTCACATTGTTACCCCTCATTGTCAGGGCTACAATTCATGGCATAGTCATTAATCTAAGTATTAAACTTAGCCTACACTGGAGCGGGTCTTTCCTCCAGCAAGGAGGAAGGCAGTATCACATGTGTCTAATTTGTTTCCTTGAATGCAAGCCATTTTCCTCACTTTGAAAAAATTCAACTGCTGTTTGATTCCTGACTCTCCTGTCTCAGGCTGCTCTGTTCGGCTCCAGCCATCCACAGGTTAGAGGCCAATTCGATCCAGTTGACAAGAGTAACAGCAATATTATACCATGAAGATCTGTGAATGACAGCTATTCTCAGCAATCCAACACAATCTCAAAGGACTCATGATGAAACATACTATCTACCTCCAGAGAAAGAAGTGACATTGTTTGAATAAAGACTCAAGTACTCTTTCTCTCTTTCATTGTTTTCTGTTGTTTGAGTCTTCTTGTACAAAATGACTAATGTGGAAATGTTTTACATGATTGTACGTGTATAACCTTTATCTGATTGCTTACCATCTCATGGAGAGGGAGAGGGGAAGAAAGGAGGGAGGGATAGAATTTGGAACTCAAAATTTTAAATAAAAATGTTTTTTAAAAATTATTCAGATGCATATGAAGTTTTTTTAAACCAAGGAAAAACAAAATTCAGGTTTTATGAAAAACAATACTATTTACAAAATAATCTCAGTGAAATGTAAAATTAAATGCAGTTATTGTATACTTCTCTAGAAAGAAAGGAAAGAAGGAAGGAAGGAAAGAAGAAATTGGATTTGCTTAAAACAATCAGTTTAGAAATATTTATCAAGCTCCTACTAGGTTCCAGGCCAGAGAAACAATGATAAAAATGAAATAGTCAATGTCCTCAAGAAACCTACATTCTATCAAGGAAGATAACACACATATAATGTACATAAAATTTCTACAAAATAAAAATGAAGTATGGAGGGAGAAAGTACTAGTAGCTGGGGGTGGGAGGGATCAGGAGAGGCCTCATGTTAAAGGTGGCCCTTGTGTTGAGTTTTGAAAGAAACAAGGAATTCTAAGTCATGGAGAGAGGAGAGGAGATCCTATGCAAAAGTATAGTGAAAAGAGATGGAATGTCTTGTGTAAGGACCAGAAAAAGGCCAGACTAGCCAAACTAAAGAATGGTGAAGGGGAGTAAAGTACAATTTGTCTGCAAAAGTAGGTTGAGGCCAAGTTGCGAAAGGCTTTTAATGCCAAATAGCAGGGTGTGTAGTTGATCCTAGAGGAAATAGGGAAGCACTGAAGTTTATTGAGTGGCATGGTAAGTCCCTGGCTTTGCGAAAATTACCTTATCAGATGTGTGGAGGTTGAACTGAAGACAGGAGAGTCTTGAGGCAAGGAGATTGTTAGGAAGCTATTTCAATACTCCAGGTGAGAGGTCTTAAGGGCCTGAACTAGAGTGGTGACCATGCGAATGGTGAAAGACAACAAGATCAGCATGAGACATGTTGTGGAGGTTGGATCAGCTAACTTGGCAACTACTTTGATGATTGAGATGAGAGAAAGTAAGAGGTTGAAGATAACCCTGTGGTTAAAAATCTTAGTGAAGGAAAGTGACAGAAAAAAACAGGGAAGTTTGGAAGAGGAAAAGATATGAGGAATGAGGAAAAGATAAAGAATTCTGCTTTGCCTATATTTAGTTAAGATACCTATCATATCCAGTTAGAAATAACTGATAGGCAATTGATGACTCAGGACGAGTACTAAGGAGACAGACTAGGGTTGCAAAATGATGATGATAATGATATATACAGTGCAATTATATAGTGCTTTATGATTAACAAAATGCTTCACCAATATTAACTCATAATATCCTTACAATAACAGGAGTAGGTGCTATTATTACCATTTTGCAAATGAGGAAACTGAGGCTGAGAGAAATTAAGTTACTTGCCTGGGGTCACACCACCAGTAAGTACATGAAGTTGTATTTGAACTCAGATCTTCTAGACTCCATACCCAGGGGTCCATCTGTTGTACCACCAAGCTGCCAAAATCTGAGAATCACTTGCTTCGAGATGATAATTCATCATCTAATCATTCTAATTAATTGCTAGAAAGAGTATAAAAAGAAAAAAGGTCCCAGGGCAGAAGTTTGGGGCATACTCATAATTAAGGAGCACTATATGCAAGATGATCCAGTAAAGGAGACTGAGAAAAAATATGTAGGTGGAGAACCAAGAGAGAGCACTGTCACAAAAACCCAGAGAAAGGAGAGAATCCAGGAGAACAAGGTGGTCAGATTTTTACAGAGATGTCAAGAATGATGAGGAATGAGAAAAGGTCATCAACATTTGTAACTATCTGCTTGCCTGAATCAACCAATCAAGCAGGAGTATTTATTAAGTGTCTACTGTATGTCTTACCAATCTCCTAGGAATACATAATCTAATCTAACAGACAAAAAGATACATATGAACCACTCAGGAAATGATTCAATATGACTTCTTATAAGTTGTTTCACCTCTCTGAGTCTCAAACAAAATTAATGCCCATCGATCATTGACTCATTGAAAAAATTGTGGTATGTGAATGTAATAAAATATAATTTTACCATACAAAATTTTGAACATGAGAAATTCAGAGAAACAGTGGAAATATTTGTACAAATTAACACAAATGAAGAAAATAGAACCAGAAGAATAATACCCACAATGCCTTCAATGATACAAACAATGATTTTAAAACAGCCAAATTTAGATGAACTGCAATAATAAGTCTTGGACCTCAAGAACAGATAACTGAACATACTTTCCTCCCTTTGGTAGAGAAATGAGGAATGACAGAAACAAAATGTTGTATATGGCGTCACATAGAGCTGCCAGTTGGTTTTGCTTGCTTCTCTTTGTTAAAAAGGAAGGTTCAGTGAGGGTTAGGCAGTGCCATGGGTATGTCTAGAAATGATGTAGTATATAAAATAAGAGGTATTAATGAAACTTTTAAAATACAAATAAGTAAATGACAATTCTTATAATTCATATATGTTTTCAGGAAAACGTTAGTGCCAGGAGTGATATACATGCCTGTTATCCCTGGGGAGGCTGAGACCAGTGGATCTCATAAGTTCTGGGCTCTGTATGGAACTATGTCCATCAGGTGTGCATACTGTCCGGGACCAACACAGCAACCCTATCAAGTTGCCTTAGGAGGGGCGAACCAGCTTGTCAAAACCCCCATGTTGATGAGTAATGGGATTGGACCCTGAAGTGCTACTGCATGTCCAGCCTGGGCAAGACAGGGATACCCAGACTTAGGGAGGAAGGTTAGGCAGTAGCAATTCTTAAAGATAAAACGTCTTCTAGTGCATTCAGGCTACAGAAATCTTGTGTTGATTGTGGAGAGCAGAGACTGACCTCTGCCTCATTATGGAAACTGACATTCTGGAATGACTGGCAGCCACCCAATTTTGTTCTACAGAACTCCACTAGATTTGTGGTGTGAAACTTTCTTTTATTTAATTTGGGTCTCTTGAATGTTGTTACATGTAGAGGACTCAGAAGGTCAGTTGATCCCTGGAGAGGAAAGTTAGCTCCTGTCTGGAAATTCTTAGTAATTCCTAGTGCTGGTGGCAGTATTATAAACCTGTATTCCAGGATATACCATGGGAGTGAAATCAGGAAGCCCGCCTTTCTGTTCAATAGTACTCAAGAGGGTCCCTTTTAACTTCATCGAGTGAACACAAAGTCTTTACTCAGAGTGTCTGGTGCACTGTTATAAAAGCTTTCAGTTTATAATATCATAAATCTAAGACTGGAAGAGACCTTTGAGGTCATGTAATCCAACCCCCTTATTTTAGAGATAAGGAAACTGAGGCCCAGGGAGATTAAAGTCCAAGGTCACAGGAAAATTAAAAAGACAGGATTTGAATCCCCCATCCACCAGTTCCAGGTTCAGCCCTCTTTCCCCTATACCTTGAGTCCGTCAATAGCTCAATATTATATTATCTTTTAGATTAGCTCAAGGAGTAAAGAACAGTACATGAAAAAAGTGGCCTAAAAAGATTTAGAGTCTGGGGGTTAGAAATCATTTCTTAAAAATACTCGGAGTGCAAGAAACATTTGTTTCTGTTCTGTGTGTTTGCTAATTCTCCTCAACTAGCATTCAGAGTTTGAAAGACCAGTGTTTTTGTTGAGTCATATTATCATACTTCATAGGAAAAATAAACAGTTTTCTGAGGAACTGTCACTACTCAGAAAAGATCCAATGGCGCTCTTTCAGAACTGAGTTGAATGAGACACACTTGGGGCTTCTGAGTAAGGGTTAGGGTTAAGACTAATGGTGTTTTCAAATGTGGTTCTGGTGTGACTGGCAGAATTTTTGAGTCAGCTTGCGGATTTCATTCTTTTGTATGGATGAAGAAGTTAGGAGTTATCATAATAGCTGTCATTTATATAGAATTTTAAGGTTTATGAAGTGCGATCCTCCCAGCAACCCTATGAGGTAGGTGCTGTTATGATCCCTGTTTTGCAGAAGAGGAAACAGAGGCTGACAAAAATTAAGCACTTTTCCCCTGGTCTAGTCACATGGGTAATAAGTTTCTAAGGAGGAATTTGTTCTAGGTCTTTCTAACTCCAGATTGAATGCTCTGCGCCATAACTTCATCTAACAATTAAGTGAAATTTAAGTAAAAATGTTGGGGCAAGAGGGAATGAACGGAGGAAAGGAAGAAGTATGGGGAGAGTAAGAGTAAGAGTATCCTTCCATATACCTCTTGCTCTTGGAATGTGTTATTTGGCATTAGGTGAGATGCAAACACAAAGGAGTTACAGTTTCTGATGTAACTAGAAATGACACAAATAGCCAAATAGATTGAGGGATTATTATAAATGCCTGCTACAAACCTAAGAACTGACAACCCTCAAGCACAAAGCAATTTTCTGTCCTGCTACAGTTGAGGTCTGTTTACATCCCTGGCCTCAGTGTACCATAAATTCCTTCACTTTCCCCAAAAGGTTTGTTCCTTCCCATGCTCTTTATGTGAGAAAAGTTATACCATTTGAACCAGTGACATGGAACTGTGGAAGAACAGATTTACTCACTGAGAAGGTTAATTCACGAAGATATTGGACTAATTGTTCCTGGATTTGGCCTTTGGGGATACAATATTTAGACAGCTTTCTTCATTCTGTTCATAAAGATGTGTTAAGAAATATTACAGCCAACATGTTCATTTCATGAGGTTTCCTCCCACATCATGAGCTGACAAAGGACAGAGTCCAATGCCTTGGAATCAATACCATCACTAAGTAGTAACAGTTGGTGGGTGTTGACTGATGGGTCAGACTGATTAACTCAAGTGATCATCTTCCAACCGAGTCATGGAATTCATTATTGCTTTTAATTTTTAATGGCTTTCTGTTGCAAACCATTTTCCCTCACTTTTTTCTTCCAGCAACTAACAAAATGTATTTTTAGAGACATCTGTCACTGTTAGTATTTTGAAATATTTTGAAATCAGCAGCATTTATACAACACTTCCTATGTGCACTTACACTGTGCTAAGAGCTTTACAATTATCTCATTTGTCTCATAACAGCCCTGGGAGGTAGGTGCTATTATCATTCCCATTTTACAAATAGCTTTGGAAATTTCACCCTGATTGATTGGCAGGTGAGTGAGTGAGTGCAAACTTACCTAGACCGCTATTTGTAGTTGGCCATAGACCAGATCATTTTTCATATTTCTTTCAACCATTCACATCTGGTCACTTTGTTACCAACTCCACAGAGCACACAAATACCACCATCCACATATACACATACTTTCTACTTACTGCTTTGGGTAAAATAATAAAATTGATATGATCATTGCTTCTCAAAAGATGTCAAATGACTATTCTCTACATTCTATTGCTACATTTTTCTCCCAAATGTATTTCATATTACTCCTCTTTCTACATTTTATGTTCTAGACAAATTAGGCTATTCTCTACCCTCGAAAAAGACCTAATACTTTCTTACTTTCATGCCACTACTAATGCCATTCCTGAAGACCATAATGTCCTCCCTCCTTCCTTGTCTTTCCCTGAAGAATTTCTATTCATCTGTTAAAGCCTAACTCAACTACTACCAGTTTCATGAAGGCTTCCCAGATTCCTTATCACAATCTCAGTCTTCAGGCTTCACAGGATCACAGAATTTGAGAATTGGAAGAGACCTCAGGGGCCATCTAATGCAATTCATACATGAAAGGAATCCTCTCACAAGTGGTCATCCAGCCATTGCTTAAAGACCTTTAACAAAAGGTAAGAAATCTGACAAGCATATAATCTATACCATTATCCAAGTCATTGATAGAAGTATTAAATAACACAGGACCAAGCACAGATTCTGAGTTTCTCCACTGAGGATCTTCTGCTATATTGTCATGTAATCATTAACACCTACTCATTCAATCTGTCGATCCGGCTAGTTCTGAATCCATAAAACCATAATACTGTTTAATTCACATTTCTCTATCTTCTACACAGGAACAGTATGAGATACTGCATTAAAAGTATTGTTAAAATCTACAAACATACTATCCACAGTATTCTAATTTCATCTGCTAGTTTAATAATCCTGTTGGAAAAACAAATGAGGTTAGTTTGACATGACATATTCTTGGTGAAGCTATCGTGTGTGGCTCTTTGTAATCATTGATTCCCTTTCCAGGTGCTTGCCAACCATCTCTTTAATGACCTATTCTAGAACTTTACAGGAATGGAAGTTGAGCTAGCCTGCCTATGATGTGGAGAGTCCATTTTCTTCTCTTTTTTGAACAATATATACTTTCTTCCCAACTTGTGAAAACTTCCTTTTCATGATTTTCTAATTTTTCCAATATCAATGGTTATAGCTCAATCATCATATCTACTAGTGATATCAAGCCAGGAAATTGCAATTCATCAAGGAAATTCAGATGTTCTCATTATCTCTTTATCTTATGTATCGTCTCAATCTTAGCTCTCTTTTCTTTTGTAAAGGTCACTTTACAAGAACCTGCCACACTCAGATCTATCTTTTTCTTCTCTTACCTGGCTTCCAGTTTTTTTACATTTCTGTTTAAATCTAAGTTGGTTGGCAAGATGTTTATGCATTCACATTGGTCTCCAGACAAATACCATTTCTTCTCCTCTTTGGAATTGATTGCCATTGCATCTTTGAAATTTCCCATCACCTCTGGGTTGACTTACTTTGAAACATGTTACTCTATAGGATCCTATTTGTCTTTCATTTAACTCTTTGAAATTTGTTTTCCCAAAGTATAGAATACATATCAGACTTTGCCAAGATTTTCTTTCCTTTTCTATCCCAAATTCTACAATGGAGGCTCCAATCTTCCTCAAATGTTCCTATCAGTCCCACTTCAAAGATCAGTCTCTCCCCATTAGTGAGAACCATATCCAGAATAGAACTTACCCACCCTGTCCTTGTTTCATATAGTACTTTATTCTGCATCTTTTGATATCAGTGTCTATGTCTGCCTACTGGAATGTAAGTTTCATAAAGGCAAGACTCTTAACCAATCTTTGTATCTTTCACTGGCACTTAGCACAACATCCTGCACACAATAGACACTGCAACATTTACTGAGTGAGTTTGTGAATCAGTTAATGGAATGGAAGTAAATAATTCTGAGCATCAAACAACTTGATGAAATAGTGTAACCAGTTAAGCAACCAACTGAATTATCATAGGTGAGTAGGAATACATGCCAAAACAACATTATTCTAGTTTTGTGAATTCTACTTTTAAAAAAGGAAAGTGTCAACATTGCTTTTAAAATTAGAACAAGTTAGTTTAGATCATTAAGGTGTAGTAGAAAGCTTTTACCATCAAATTCTAATCCACACCTATTTAACTACTAAAGTGGACAGATCTGCAGACCATGTCACAAACAACTCATTTAAATATATCTGGTGTCCCATTTCTCCATCTAAAAGAGTTTCTGCAATATTTAAAGCCACTTTTTGGTAATTTTCCTCTGTCGTTTGTTCCAGCACCAATCAACATATAGCCAGTGAATCAAATAAGGAAACTGGTTATCCCGTAAACCCTGCCCCCCCCCCACCAAAAAAACCCACTTTTTTTCGGAAGGTGTTAGGTGATATAAATGGGCTTAAAGGGCCCATTATATTTTAATAAGCTGTGACATGCAGCTTCCACTAAAGAGACAAGGTCCTATGAAACTTGATAGGAAATGTCCACTGGGACCATGAGGTGATGGTGTTGCCATCTGAACTTGCTCATATCATTAAATAAAACTCTAATTCAATGTTTGCTATTGGGACCTCCCCAGGTTTTTTGTTTCCTTAATGAACCTCATGGTTTTCAATTCTTACAAAAATGTAATGTATGCTTTCTTTATGCTAAATAATAAACCAGATATAATTCAAATACATTTTATAGACGAGTCATAAAAATAATACTTATTATGCTTCACAAGTCTATATTGTTATTATCATGCACATTTATAGAATTCTTTAAGATTTGAAAAGCTTTTTATTTACACTCTTAGAAGATCAAATTCAGCCTATGACATTTATTAGCTTTTTGGCGTTGGACAAATCATTTGTTCTTTATATACCTCATAAACCTTCCTAGGACTTACCTGCTAAATCAAAGTCAGATTGTTATCTTCATTGGTAGAGGGAATTCACATGCCAAAGGTTCCCCACAATGAGGAAATCACTGATCCTTCAAATATATACATTTGTATTTTAAGAACATCAACAAAATCATACACTTTGAGAGCTTGAAGGAATTAATACCTTCATTTTACACACAAGAAAACTGAGCTCTGAAAGATGCCCTAACTGCTCACGATCATGCAGTCAGCAAGTGGTACAAATAGGATTGGAACCCAGGTCATGTAAGCTAAATCAATTTTTCATTCTACATGCTCTGTGGACTAGTGATCTATGAAAGTCAGTAGTCTGTATCCACCTATGAGACCAAATGATGTTTTGTGGAAGTGTTGCTCTCCTTAATGGCAACCTCAAAGGTTAGGATAATGTAGCAGCATCCCTAAATTTCCCTTCCAAAGGAGGTAAACAAATATGAGATGATGTGATACCAACTATCCATCAATGCTAAATAACACCACTTGTCAGAATAGTCACTATATAAAGGGGTTAGTTAGAAGAGAGTAACTGAAGATGGAAACTCAAGTAATGTTTCAATGAAGGTATAATAATGACTGTTTTCAAATAACCCCTTTTATTATCTGAAGAGCTGATGAATCATTTCTACTTTAGAAAGAAAAGCTGAATCAGACATCATCCTCCCTACCCATCTGGGCCATGATTCAAGGTGAATAGTATAGTTTACTCCAAATGAGAGTCATGCTATTCCAAGTCAGATGTCATCTTTGAGAACCCAGCATGTCTGCCTCACAATGAGGGATCACAGGCAATATAAAATATGATCTCATATTCCCTTTAGGAGAATTGGGTCAATTCCACACACTAATATTTCCTGTTTGCCTTGCTGGGAACTTCCCCATATCCTTCTCAAGTAGACTTCCTTCTATGGAAAGCTTTTGCACTGATGGAATAGTGACATCAGCTGGCCATAAAGTAAACTACCCCTCTATAATCTAAATGTTCCCAAAACTTTACTCTTTCAGACTCTCAAAGAGTTTCCAAGAACCTCTTCATGGCCTGACGTGCTCCCCTTATTCCAGATTACTGACAGAAAAAAGGAGGTAGATAACGATTTTGTGTTATCTTTTGCCCATCCATCTCCCTAGTTATGAATAATTATTATCAATATGTGTCAGGAAGCTAAAATGGAAAGAGCAGTTGATGTGGGACCTGAAGACCGATGATCAAGTCCCAGTTGTACCATTTACTAGCTGTCTGACTTGAAGCAAGTCACTTCATTTTTGTTTCCCCTACTATAAATGAAGATGATAACACTTGTGCTATCTACCTCAGAGAATTACTAAAAAAGCGTCAAATAATACATATAAAAGCAGAAACTAAGCTTGTGATTACAACAGTATAGTGAATTTCCAATTGAGGAAATTCCTTTTGCCACTGCAGATTGGTACCTTTTCTATACCTATGGTCTTAGATCAAAGGTTATCATTAAAATATAATGATGATTTATTATACTAGAAATAGTTCATAATCATTTTAATTAATACTTTCCCAAAGAATTTGGCAGTACTTTTTGGAGATGTCAAGTGCCTTTTTTATACAAACCCAAGAAATATTACAAAAAGTTCTCACTTTACTTTTAAGGCCTAATTTCTAGTTTTTTCTTCTAGTTTATGTATATAAACTGGCATTGAACTAATGACTATAACATTCAGGGACTAGGGAAGTGCCCTGATTATAGCGATGCTTTTATATATGGTAAGGGTGGTATTAAACTGAATGCTTTCAATGAAGAAGCCTTTCAAAAATGGACACAGATTTCCAGTCCACCCTAATGCCAGTTCCTTGAAGGCTGGAACTATTTCTTTGTTTCTGTCTTTGATATCTCTAGTACACAGAACAGTACCTGGCACCTTATTGGTGCTTAATACATATTTGCTAGAATGAACTGAAGAAGACTATGCAAATGAAAACTTACCCCAACGCGAGTCAACAGCAATGTGCTTTTGTGCATCTGGTTTAATTATTTTAAGAAAATCTTTTCAGTAGAATTCATTCATCTTCTCAGTGAACAGGCAATGGGGCTGAACTTCAATCAATTTCTAACTGTGGTAAAGTGTCAGGAGTTAGAAAACTGTAACAGAATTTTCCTTTATGCAAGAGAAACATGTATATAGGGTACTGGAAAACCTAAAAACTATTGTCAGGGGCCGTCCCCGGACCTCCTGGGCAGAGAGGTAACGGCCAGGAGTCTATACCCGTCCCCCCCACCCCCCGGCAATCACGCGCCTCACCCGTGACTTCCGGGCTAAGGGTGCAGGGAAGGCTCGTGTACAAGGCACGATACCGCCCTCGGGGGAGGTACTGAGGGAGCCCCAGTAAGAGTAAAACACACCTGGCCACCTGTGATAGGACCAAGCAGATGGTCCGAATGGGGAGGGAAGGTCCAGAGAGACCCCTGCCCTATCGCCACAGGGCACGGCTGGCTAAGGGGAGGGGGCTGGGGCGACAGTAGGCTGAGCTCCCCAATCAGGAATCGGACAGCAAAACCCGGAAAGAATAAGGAATATAAGGCAATACTCTGAGGGGGTTCGTGGGGACTGGACTGATGTGAACTACTGAATAAACATCTACATTGCTCTACCACTCTGGCTCGTGCTTGGTTTCTGCCCATGCTCCAGCCTCCGGAGACGGGACCAGAGACGTCTGAAGCTGCGTGAAGCAGAGTGAGGGGTTACTACTCACCGGAAGGGTCGATCGGGGACCGTGAGTCCCGGACAAACTATACTAAAAAATTAATAAAACTTTGGGGACACCCTGAACATGGGTTGGTTTTTCCAAGTACAGCAGGAGCTTCTTGAGAGCAAGGATTGCGTAATTTTTTTTCTATTTCCAACCACAGCACTTAGCACATGTTTGGCATGTAGAATGTGCTTAATAAATGTCTTTTCTCTCATGTAGATTCATGTATCAGTGTAAGCTGATTACCATTCATCTAAAAATTGTTGCTGCTGCCTCCCAGAGATCAACTAATGTTAAAGCTCCCCTGCAAAAAAGCTAGGATCAAGAGCCAGGAAAAAGAGGTACATATTCTAGAGGTCTGGTTGAGTTCCCTGGTCATTTATCGCTGATTTACCAAATCCCAGATTTCTGAATTTTGCCTGTTACATCATACAATGAACTGAAATTGAAGACTTTCCAGAATAGGCCCGTGATCAAGACATATCATTGAAGTTTCCATGTTGATTTTCATTCAGATGGTTTTATGATTAGTCTATTTCTAGCCTACAAACTGAAGATTAATTGGGAAAATTCAGAAGGAAAGCAAGCCAAAATCTACAAAAGCAGAAAATGAAAATTAATTCAAAGAACAAGGTAAAAATGGAACTGCCATCATTCAGAAACTCTTCCAGGCCATGCTCAAACAAATATATTTTTCATTTGTTGGTTTATTTAAAGGAACAAGGAGGAAAAGAAAGAAAGGCACATGTGTCAGAGACTGGGGATCCAAGCTCAACAGGCTCTATAGATCCTATTCCAGAAAAACCCCAGGTTGATATAATGTATGTTCCAATAATGACCTATAACTGAAAGGGAAAGCAAAGCAATACAAATGTTTAAAGACTTGAATAAAGAGCAACAGTTAGCAGGGAGAAAGAATTTGGCAGCACTTTTTGAAGATGTCTGGATCAAGAAAACAAAGTTGCTGAAAGATAAATATTTTAAATAATTTTTGTCACTTATAAAGATTAAATTATTTTAAAGTTCACATGAAAGAATTATCAACTTCCTTCTAAGACATCTTCCAGGAAAAAATGGGGAAAAAAATTAAGAGACGCCCGGTAGACCCAGCCAATTCTTAATAGTTAAAACCACAGATACATAATCAACATTAATATTATGTCTGAAAGATGTTAATTCTATTCATGCATAAAGACAAATATTTCTTCTTACTTAAAATATATCAAAGATGCTATCACTCATAATTAGATTTTCTTTTATGATTATTACTATTTCTTTAAAAATTCAAAATTTTTGATAACATCACTGAGTTCAGTTGTTCTTTGGTTGTTTTTTCGGTCGTGTCCAACCCTTTGTGAATACATTGGTGTTTGTGGGCTTTTGGCAGAGATACTGGAGTGGTTTGGCATTTCCTTCTCCGGCTCCTTTTATAGATGAGGAAATTAAGGCAAACAGGATTAAATGACTTGCCAAGGGTTACACAGCTAGGAAGTATCTGGAGCCAGATTTGAACTCAGAAAGATGAGTCTTCCTGACTCTAAGCACAGAACTCTATCCACTATGCCACCTAACCACCCCAGTCACTGAATGGTACCCAATTTTATGTATTAACAGACATATGTGGAAGTAAATTTTAAGCTACTACGTAAGTGTTGTTATCATGATTACTGTTATTGTTAATATTTTATTATTTGGTTGGCATTCTGAAAGAATAGGTATATGAGTACATCTGTATGCACTTTCCAAAATCTTAGTGTAGTTTCAAGTTAAGACTTTTGGGACACATTGCACATTATATGTATTTAAAGGGAATAGGGTAGTGGTTCAGCAGACTAAATAGCCCCAAACCCTACAGAGCATCAGACAAAAGCCAGGGTCCTCCAAATTATAATCCTGAGCAATTCTATGCTGCCTATTAGACACAGTAGAAAGAGTGCCAGCTTTGGAGTAAGGAGAGTTGGGTTCAAACCCTGCCTTGGACGTACTGGTTGTGTGATCCTAAGAAAATAATTTAATTTTTCAGTTTTCTGGGACATTATATAATGCTTGACGATGCAGAATGGTTAATGGTTAATCTGCACTGGTAGAAGAAGTTTCCTCTACAAATAAATACTGATGTATTAGGAACTCTGTCCATACAGATGAAATCACAGGTCCAAAGGAAAGGGAATCCACACACACACATGTATATGTAGAATAGATACGAGTGTTACAAATATATGCATATGCATACTCATGTGTATGTAAATACCTTGCTGTTGAGGCATTTCAGTTATGTACAAATCTTCGTGCTTCCATTTATCTTGGCAAAAATACTAGAGTGGTTTGGCATTTCCTTCTCCAGATCATTTAATAGATGAGGAAACGGAGGCAAATAGGGTTAAGTGACCTGCCCAGGGTCACACACTTGGTAAGTGTCTTGAGGATAGATTTGAACTCAGGAAGATGAATCTTCCTGATTCCAGGCCAAGCATTCTATTCACTGCACCATCTAGCTACCCCATATAAATACTTACATATGTATATAGATATATAAATTATTCCCTGTTTAAAAAAAAAAAAAAACAACAGGGAGTTTAGATATCCAAAAACTGAGCATAGTCTAATGTTTATCCAGGAAAAGGCAACAAGGAAACTGAGAGTACTCAAAATCGTGCCATATGAGGAGCAGTTGAAGGAGCTAGGGAGAAGCTAGAGAAAAGGACCTAGCTAGCCTCAAGAAAAGAAAACCTGATAACTCTCTACAAGTGTCTGAAAGGACTATCAAATGGAAAACAGATCAGGTGTTCGTTCTTCTTGGCCTAAAGGACAGAACTAGGGCAATAAGTGGGAATTGCAAAAAGTTAAATTTTGATTCCATGTAAGGAAAAAAATTCCCAACATTTAAAACTATCCAAATGAGGACTGGGCTGCTTCAGGAGGCCGTGATATTCCGTCTTGATGGAGTCTTCCAACTACAGGCTGGACAGTTAGTTTTTGAGAATTTTATAAATATTCTTTTTCAGGTAGGTGAGGGGCTATATTTGTGACAAGCCAAGGTCAATAATCTTTTATCAGTACTCATCCTCCTTTACTTTTTTCCAACACTTAACAACAGTGATCACTCTCTCCTTTTGGGTGCTTTCTCCTTTCTTTTCTTAACCAGGATAGAATCAATGAACCTGAGAAATGAAAAGTCCCCAATGTATACCCAAGACATTTGTATCAGGGGGTCTCCTCAGTCGCAAGAATTTGTATTTGTATACCCAGTGCCAGCATGTTGCATATATAAGGCACTAAATAAGTATTTATGGAACATTAATACGATTGAACTGCATTGCATTGAACCAATGTATAAGGTACCTACTAAAGTTAAAACAAACCTAGGTAGCATTAATATGTGTCCAATTTCCAAATGACAAGAAATAATAATCCCACTATACGTACTATGTTTTGTTGAAGATGTAGCTGTGGATTTTAGAAAGATTTTGAAATTGAAGTACTTTTGCCAACAATACACTGGTTGAGAGCTAAGTTGAAGAAAAAAAATTGATTCATTTTTATACCTTCCCAGGACATAAAGAGAATAGTTATACTAGCCTCTAGATAAGAGGTTCATAACCATGCTCCTAAGGGGTCCATGGATAGATATCCAGGTACCTGTGAAGTTGGATGGGGAGAAAATTACAACTTTTTTTCCCACTAACTTCTGATATTTGGTATGTCTTCCAATTTTTTAAAAAACATTATTTTGAGAAGGGGTCCATAGGCTGCTTCACCAGATTCCCAAGTGCATCTATGACACAAAAAAGTAAGAATCCTTGCCCTAAGCAATGAATGAGTCAACACTGGCTAGGGAACTGTGACTAAGGGACCTAGTATGAGATTGGACCGCTGATATTTTTTCTGGGTTTCTTTCAAGGGGGTCCTCTCAGTGACTAGATGGAAAATCACATCCAAGTAGAGAAGTATCTTAGCTCATAGAATGTTGGGGGATGGGGTGGGCAGAGACGAGTACTAACAATTTACAACATGTCCATTAATACAGAAACATGCATACTACCACTCCACTGCTGGATCTATACTCTTCATTACCAGTACTGTTTATGAATTATGCCCAGAGCAGTTAAATATATGCTATGGTATGCTAATAAAATATATATTAGTGATTTGTTTATACATTTATACACACAAACCCCTCTTTGTGTGTGTGCGTGTGTGTGCATCCAAAATGTGCACTTGCATGTGACTTTCCAAATAAACTACTTTGAGTATAACAGTTTTCAGAGCATAAAACTGGTTGATTCCTTCTTTTACCTCCCAGTCCATTCTACTATATTATCAGTTATTTCAGATTTATAAAAAATATTCATTAGGCATTAGTTGAGATTATTTGGACCAAATTTTATCATTTATTAACTACATTTTGGCAAGAATACTTTAGCTTCAAAATCTCACTCAACAATCCACAAATGTGGGGGTGGAGCCAAGATGGTAGAGTAGGATGACTCACGTATGCTAGCTCCGAACCCACAGCCCATATATTTCCTGCAAGAAGAACTCCGCACGAATTCTGGATCACTGCAAGGTGCGCAGAAACACAGTGGAAAAGATTTCCATTCCAGAGAGCCCTAGAGAGCCTCCCCAGGGGTCTGTCGCGCCCCGGAAAGCAGAGCCCACCCCTGCGCTGCCCTGGCCACCCGGTCCCAGAGAAGCGGATCTGAGCAGGCTTCAGGGATGGAACCTCTGGCGTCCGGGAAGGTCCCTCCACCCACAGGCGCTACAGGTCAGTGAGAGAGACATCTGGGCTGGCTGAGAGGGCCCCCTCGGGAGGCAGCAGCAGAGGCAGAGGCAGAGGCAGTGGTAGTGGTTCGGGACTCCCCGAGCAGGCAGAGGCTCCATTACTGAAGGTCTCTGCATAAAGCCCCTGAGGGAACTGAGCCTGGGAGGCGGCCCTGTCCCCACCCCAGCACCAGAACTTAAGCTCACATTGAATAGCAGCCGCACCTGTCGCGGAAAGCCCATTTGAATCTCAGACCACAAGCACTAGCTGGGAGGATCTAGGCGGGGGGTGCAGAGGAATCTCAGAAGTCAAGTAACTGGCTGGGAAAATGCCCAGAAAAGGGAAGAAAAATAAGACCATGGAAGGCTACTTTCTTGGGGACAGATTATGTTTCCTCCTTCCATTTCTGATGAGGAAGTACAATGCTTACCATCAGGGAAAGACATAGAAGCCAAGGCCTCTGTACCCCAGACATCTGAAATAGATATCCAATGGGCTCAGGCCATGGAAGAGCTCAAAAAGGATTTTAAAAATCAAGTTAGACAGGTGGAGGAAAAACTGGGAAGAGAAATGAGAGAGATGCAAGAAAAGCATGAAAAGTGGGTCAACACCTTGCTAAAGGAGACCCAAAAAAATGCTGAAGAAAATAACACCTTGAAAAATAGGCTCACTCAATTGGCAAAAGAGGTTCAAAAAGCCAATGAGGAGAAGAATGCTTTCAAAAGAAGAATTAACCAAATGGAAAAAGAGGCTCAAAAGCTCACTGAAGATAATAGTTCTCTCAAAATTAGAATGGAACGGATAGAGTCTAATGACTTTCTGAGAAACCAAGAAATCACAAAACAAAACCAAAAGAATGAAAAAATGGAAGAGAATGTGAAATATCTTATGGGAAAAACAACTGACCTGGAAAATAGATCCAGGAGAGACAATTTAAAAATTATGGGACTACCTGAAAGTCATGATCAAAAAAAGAGCCTAGACAACAATCCACGAATGTGTTCTGACCAGGGCATAGTACATTATTTTTTGTATAGTAATGTGTATCACTTATATTTTTAATTAGAATGAAATGGAACCATATCCATATAGAAATAGAGTATAACTGAGTCACTGTAACAGCTGAAGTCAAAATTCACAAGGTCTTAACTATCAGTTTTAAGCCATTACTACTAGGCAAAATTTCCTGTTGCAGCAAAGCTAAGTGAGCTAAGCATTCTCTTAGCAGCCTCCTAAGGTTTTTATGTTTATGTTTTGGTTTTTACCATTTAAGGATATCTTTGAGGTAAATCAGTATGTTTTCACTCTTCTCTTCCAGATCCTCGACCTCTTTCAACATTAGCCAAAGTGTGTTGCAAGCAGAATGGGCAATAGTGATCCAAGGTTCCAAAGCTAAATTCATTTCTTCTTATGGTCATTTTCCTTTGTCAGAGGCCATGAGTCCCACCCATTACTTTGAAAGTCCCCTTACACTTCATGATCATAGCTCTGCTAGACTGGCAAGGATATTGCATTCATTCTTCCTGTCTACCTGAATTCTCTGACAACTGTTAGCTAAATGTTCAGACACTCAAAGAAAGGTTCTGTTGGACTTGGAGTCCACATACCCATCTGGAATCCCCCAGGGTCACATCACCACTTCAGATGTTTAAACCTTACATCCTAAGCATGCTCCTGACACACCTTGAATAATTACTCTGAGTAATTCAAGGTAATAGTAGAGCAGCAGAGGTAACAACAGATACTGACGTTCGCTCAGCACTAAAAAGTTTATAGAATTCTTTTATATACATTGTCTCATTTGAACCTCACAACACCCTAGGAGGCAGACAGTGCAGACATAATTACCCCTATTTGAAAATAGAGGAAACTGAAGTTCAGAGAGGCAGGGAGATTAGACCATGGTCACATAGCTAGTGTCAGAGGATAGGTATCATTTTATTATTTTTATCAAGGTCTTTTTCTTATTTTCAGTTTTATTGATGTGTTTTGTTTTTGCATTATGACAGCTATAGATTGCTTCTACTTCATGAAAGTTCTCTTGTAACAAAGTAAAACAGTTAAAAAAAATTAAAAATGCAGTGACCTCATCTGAAAGTGAGTTCAATATTTTATATCTATAGCAAAACATTTGTATTTTTAAAAAAAATTTAACAGGTATCTAATTTATCTCCCTTCCAACCCCCACTCCATCCCTTGGGGGAGAAAAAAAAGGGAAATTTCTTGTAACAAATATGCATAACCAAGCAAAACAAATTGCCCAAGTGTCTGTTTACTCAAACACACACATATACAAACATATGTGTATACATATGTGATATAGATATATACATATCCACACATATGTATATCTCATTCAGCATTCTAAGTTCATCACTTCTCTGGGAAGGAAAAAAAATGGAAGGAAGGAAGGAAAGAAGGAAGGAAGGAAAGAAGGAAAGATAACTGGATACTTTAGTGGATTTGTGATCTCACTGAGTCACTTTTCCACAGTGCAGATCACAAACAAAAACTCTGTAAATGCAAAGACAGATGGATAAATGGATGGAGAAAACAACTAACATTTATATAGCACTTACAATGGCAGGCATTGTTCCAAGAGCTTTACAACTGTTATCTCATTCGACACTTACAGCAACCCTAGGAAATAAGTGTCATTATTAATTTCATTTTATAGATGAGGAAACTGAAGCAAACAGATGGTAAGTGATTTGCCCTTTGTCTCATAGCTGGTAAGTATTTGAGGCCAGATTCTTGAACTCCAGTCATCTAACTATAGGACCAGCATTCTATCTACTGTGTCACCCAGAGAGAGGGAGGAAGGAAGGAAGGGATAACAGAAGGAAAGAAGGAAGGAAGGAAGGAAGGAAGGAAGGAAGGAAGGAAGGAAGGAAGGAAGGAAGGAAGGAAGGAAGAGAGGAAGGAAGGAAGGAAGGAAGGAAGGAAGGAAGGAAGGAAGGAAGGAAGGAAGGAAGGAAGGAAGGAAGGAAGGAAGGAAGGAAGGGAAGGAAAGAGTGAGGGAGGAAGGGAGAGAATGAGGGGGGAGGGGAGAAATAAGGAAGGAAGAAATGACTAAATCACAATCTCCCTTTAAGATGCATTAGAACTCATTAAGAGGCAGGAAAAGGGCTTAAAGTGAAACCAAAAGGTTATACATATACTTTTGCCCAAGGTCAGTCAACTAGCATTTATTAACTCCTGTTCTGTCAGGCATTGTGCTAAGTGCTGAAGTTCAAAAGAAAGACAAAAATCAGTGTCTGATCTCAAGAAACTCACTGCCTGCTACATGTATCTAAAATCCACTCATATATAAGCATGAATAAAAGGATAATGTGGCTCTGTCCATGCTTAGGGTGGGTGGAGGTGAAGGAGGGGGAAAAGGGGCAAGGACGTCAAAGTAACCCAAGGGCACTGATAGCAATTTGGGTCTTTTGTCTTGTGGGGTCTACAAGCTGCTGGGACTGAAGTACATGATGAGTAGAATATCCCCCTCAGTGTCTAGAGCACTAGAAGGAAGACCTGAATTCAAATTCAGCCTCAGACACTTACTATCTGTGGGATACTGTATAAATCATTTAACCTTTGTTTACTTTAATCCACTGGAGAAGAAAATGGTGAACCACTCCAGGATCTTTGCCCAAGGAAACCCCATGAACAGTATGGTCCATGAAATCATGAAGAGTCAAATTTCAAAGACATGTTTTTAGAATCTGTTTTTTGACTTCCTTAATGTCTTTCCAAGATAAACCACAAACCATGTTCACTGGTCTATTTACCATTCCTGTTCCTCAAATTATAGAGAAATCCAAGAGATTCAGAAGCTCTTGGGACCTACTCTTGATGTGCTCATTGAGCTGATATGAAGCCTTAGGCAAATTGATTTCTCTTTGTGACTGTTTTCTTGTCTATTAAGTTGGAAGGGTGATAATTATCATCCAGCTCAACAGAACCTTGTGAGCGATTACTCATAACTATAAAATAGGCTCAATAATACTCAGTAAATAGCAGTACTCCCCTACAAGCTTTCTGCAGCACTCTTTCTTTATCAAACCATTTTGTAAATGGTAGAGAGATAGCACAGGGCAGTGGAATAAGCTAGTTGAAGAGATAGAACTGCATTTAAATCCTAACTACATCAGCAATGTTGCTGTGAGCAAGACATTACGCTTCTCTGCCTCAATTTCCTCAACTACAAAATGGAAAGAATAGATTAGCCATCAAGAACAATCCTATGACCCTACTTGCACTATCTACCTCGCAGGGTTGTCCCAAGGAGCAAGTGGGATAATGCATAGAAACACTTTGAACATAAATGTCATCTACTAACATCATTACAGGATGCAAGCTGTCTTTGATATTCAACTGGTTGCAAGAGCTCCAGTTCTCAGGTCACTTGGGAGTTTATAATGTGATTATTCTGTGTTCTTATTATAGTCCAGTAATGCATAGCAAGGTTAATAGAGCATGTATTCCCCTTGATGTTCTGTTCTCCTCACCCCTTCAATTTTTGATACCTCTCTTTCTCATCTTACATTTTTCCAGAGAGAACTTCTACTCATGGATCAGCTTGAGTGCTAGTTTCATAGAGAGTAAACATTTGGGTTTATTTTCCAGTTTTATCTGCCTATTATCCCATCATCAATATGTACAGTGAGCAGCCTTAATCCTTATAGTGAAGACGTGTTCAAATCCAAACCTTGACATTAACTAGCGATATAACCTTTGGCAAGGAATTTAAACTCTCTCAGCCTCAGTTTCGTCATCTGCAAATTCCAAAGGTTGGACTAGATTGGTCTCTAAAGTAAGTTCTGCCCTAAATCTATGATCCCTAAGATACTCATCCTTGAATTTCTATTTTTTACAGACAGAAACTAGTCTGAAAATTTTTTTTTCATATTTATCATTTCCCTTCTTATCCCCTTCCTTTATACCCTGACTCTATTTCTTTATAAAATTGTTTTGCCTCAGGGACAGTGGAATGATCAACAAACCAGCTCTACCTAGGTTCAACTACTGGCTCTCCTACTTACTAGATGTGTGACTGTGGGCAAGTCATTCAACTTCTCTGGGTCTCAGCATCCCCATCAGCAAAATGAAGAGGTTGGACTCAACGACCTCTAAAGTGCCTTTAGTTTTCATTCTATGATCCTTGTTGCCTGAGATGGCATCAAAACTTTGCTGGGAAAGTGCAAAGCAATTCTTTCTTCCTTAGGCATAATCCTCATTTTTCTCATTAGCAGGAGAAACAGGTTCCTGTGCAGTCATTGGTCAACCCTTAGTTCTACAGTGTTCTAAGTTCTAAGTTATCAAGACCCACCCGGGTCCTGCTCTCCTGACTGGTCAGATGCTAGTCACACCACTATTTCCTAAGGGGCCTTGGTCTTGCTCATTTCACTTTCAAATCAGCGTTCTCTCTGGTCTTCTCCACCTTCTAAACCATCAGCCTTGCTCTTCTTGAGATGCCTCTACTTTAGGTGTTGCTCTCCTTGTTGGAGAGTCCCTAGTAGGGACTACATTTCATGTGGGCATTGGACTTGCTCACTTCACTCTCAACTCAACTCACTCTCCAGACTTCTTAACTTCGTAGTCAGTAGCCTTACTCCCAGAGGGGGTACCCTCCCTGACTCCCTTTATAAATCCCTTTTATGTGTTTTCCCCCATTAAAATGTAGGCTCCTTGAGAGCATGGACTGTCCTTCTTTGACTTGTATTTGTATCCCTAGGGCTTATCCTGCTAATGTGGCACATAATACTTACTTATGATTGCTTTTTCTATATATCTAAATCACATAGGTGCACTAAGAGTCTCCTCTTAAAGTATATGCTGCATGAAGTTGCATTTCTGTTTGCTTTCATGTTTTAAGCAGCATATGGACAAAACTAGACTACCTCCCAAGGCTGCTGGACTCAATGTCCAAAGCCATGTGTATTATATCAACTACTTGACATCTGGAGATAACTTGTACCTGTCAGAAATAGTTTAAATCTAAAGCAATTCATCTCTCCATTTAGTTATTTCACCTCTTTCTTCTGTGCATGATAGTTTAAGTTCACAATGAAACACACAAAACTTAACTCTATGCAGGAAAACCAAGTCTAGGACTGGGGTGGGGGCAGGGTAAGGGTTCTTGCCTTCCTAGAATTTTGTATACCACTTGATTCAACCCCTTCCTATTCATTAAGATTATTAGTTGAATTATAGTTTAAGGTCAATTTGTCTTGCCTTCTACTGAATTCTAAACTGCTTGAAGACAGCACCTAGGGCATTGTAATATTTATCTTCCACAGGCCCTTGCTTCCTGCAAGTAAGTTTTCTAATTTGATTACTCTGAATTCTTATTATAGTTTATGATTGGGTAATATTATTGTGTTGCACATGGCAGGCACTTAAAAAGTGTTTCTTGAATTTGAATTTCTTCTAATACCTTAATACTCACTAGATGTACTGAATATCTATATATTTTCTCATTTACTACCACTGCCACTGCCAAATAATATTTGTTAATACATCTATACCTGTTGGATTACGTTTTGTGCAGGAAAACAGAGATCTTTGCCCACTGTTTAAATCCTTCTCATTTAACAATTTTTCCTTTAATTATATTTCTGAGACTTGGATAAGTGAAGAAGAAAAATGGAACCAGGTATGCTATGCAATAGCCAATTACTCCAATGAATGTTAATTTCATTAATGTGGATATTGCCACAATGCACCCATCTACATTTGTCCATTTTGTGCCACTCTTGGCTATGTTTTAAGTTCATCAGTAGGAGGTCCACTCAATGTTTTGGGAGTCCACTTCATTTTCTTTTGGCATCATGAAAACATTGGGGGAACCCTGGGGCTATCAGTTTCCATTGCTCTCAACATATTCGGTCTTACATTTCTTCTTCGAGCATACACTTCCCTAGTGCTACCCTTTACTTTTTGCAGTCCTTCTTCGTGGTCCCTTACTTGTTGTTTTGCAGCTGGCTTACACCAACAATGTACCTACCCATAACGTACCTATCCATTGTCCTCTGAATGATACTCATTTTTAAAATTCTTTGGAGACCAGAGTGTTCCATGACTCACAGTTATACCCCCACCTTGGTAGAATATTGGTATTAAGAGATGGTCTTTATTTTCTGAAAGAAATTTAAGGTCCTCAAAAAGTTTTACAGTTTTTTGAAGATAGTCTAGCCTGCTTTCCTTCCACATAATTCTGAGTTGTTGTCCCAGCTATTTAATACCCTCTAACCATAGATACTCTATCCATTAATGGGCACATATGGAATAGTTATCTAGGACACCAAGTTCCATGTCACTGGAGGCATTTTTATTACTTTAGACTGAAAAGCAAGTAAAGATTCAAGAAATAGTCATAGCCTTCTTTCCCTATTACAGTAAGACATTATAAGATACCACTGTGAAATAGAAAAAGGTCTGCATTGGGAAAGAAGAGACTCAGGTCCTAGTCTTGGCCCTCACTTAAGTATAACCTTAGTCTAAGCCAATCATTTACTATGGGTTCATAACCTGGACTCCTTGAACTTAAAAAACATTGATAATTGTGTTTCAATATATTTTACATTATGCATTTAAAAGCATTATTCTGAGAAGTGGTACATAGACTTCACCAAACTGCCCAAGGGCTCAGAGATTGAAAAAAACCATTAAGAATCCCTAAACTAGTAATTTGTGTTCTACCAATACATACTGTAGCTAGATCAACTTAGCACAAAGATTCATCTATGTTCATTAAAATTCCTAAAGATTATCACAATCCTCTAAATCTTTCTGAAGAAGCTAGACCAGATGATCTAACCCTAGCTTATCTTATAGTTTTAAAAAGTGATGGTTCTCTAAGTGGGTGTGAAATGACCAGGAAATCTATGAGGAGGTATGCCCTACGTCATGTTTCCACAGTGTTACACTGTGCTTCACTGAAGACATAATGGGCCTAGTTCTAGTTTGCCAATGTTTCAGAGTCTGTATAGAGGTGGTACAGTCCATCCATGAACACTAACCAGAAGGTTAGCTGCTCCTTCAGTGGTTAAGGAATTAGTGCTCACTTTTTCATTTCTGGTTGAAGCCATTATATATTTACTGCATGTCTGCTATGTTCAGTGCACTGTACTGGATACTTCAATTCATGGTAAATAAATTCATCTGCCTTTACTGAAGCTAATTATTATATATTCATCTTTGTGACAAGCACTATGAGAAATATGATAAAATAAAAGATGTACATCTGGATCTCTAAAAGTTTAATACCTCATTCAAATCACCTCAATTCAATTTAATTCTATAAATACTTATTAAAAACCTACTACACATAAAGTACTGTGTTGTTAGGTTCTGGGGAGCAAAGGCAAAATAGAAAACAGTTCTCACTATGTAGGAGATTTCATCTTATAGGATACAATCAAGTGTCTCTGCACCTTCTTACCTGTGTGACCTCAGGCAAGTCACTTCGTCTTTCTAGGTTTCACTTTCTGTATCTGTAAAATGTGTGGAGGGCAACTAAATGATCTCTAAGGTCCCCCGCTAGTTCTAAATTCTAAAATCCTATGAAGTGTACTATAGACACAATTCAGACTGCAGATCATCTCAGCTCTTTTTAGTACAGAGACCAATGAGGGAAGTGGATTGTGGGCATAGGTATGCATATCGATTGTGTACACCTGGTCCACATTCATGTTGATTGGGAGTAGGTAAAAGACAATGGATGATTCTAATTAAGTCCTATCCACTCTAATCATCTCATATACAAATCTTAGGGAGGTATGGTAGGAAGTATAACACAGGAAATAACAGTCAGAAACCCCTGCCGATTATGAAGGATATGACTCTGTGGAATAAGATCTATTTTATCTTTTTTGAATTTGTTCAGAAACCACTACCTTAAACTTAATCATAAACTTCATTCTAAAGTCATGAGTCACCCCAAAGATGTCTGTGATAACTGAGATAAAAGTAGGTCACTTATCCTACAGTTATGACTATCAGTGCCCAATGACTGGGCAGAAAAATGAGTTAGAATCCCTCGCCTGGCCTAGAACTCCTACCTCTGGAAAGAAACTTACGAGGTGACAAACACTTATTTTCCTTGAATTCTTGGTCTAAAGTGAATCAACCAAGACCAGGTTGTATCTTTGGAAAAGTAACCTCTTCTCTTAATTGGCTCATCAGAGAACACCCAAAATCCTTCTTCTGGGTAATCTGCCTTCAGACAAACAAAATTAGTCAATTTTAAATGTTGTAATTCCCTGTGCCAAAGAAGAGAGCTGAGTCCCAGCTTGTCCACATGGTTTCTAGCATTCCATGCAATCAACAATCTTCAGTTTATCTTTCAGGAACTCCTCAGACGCAAACACTTAGGAAGGGCATTTGAACAGAGTTTTCCCCAGAAGTTCTAGATATACAAAGAACAAGACTGCCTCTGTCAGATGCAAAAGCAAAAGAACATTCCTTTTTTTGTCTTTGATTGTTTCAGAGGTCTGAAGTCTTCTTCAGGACTTAATAGATCAAGCAACAAAACCAAGAAGTGAAACATGCCAGTTAAGATTTACCATATTCTGGGATTCAGAGAAACAAAGGGCAACTGAGTACTTAGTTGTCAAAAAAAAGCTGAGTAGAGGTGCTAAGTGCCAGCTGAAGTTCCTGAGAGATCCTGAAATTGGTCAATAAACAGAATGCATTCCAGCAGTCTTGCCTGGAGGTGATAAAGTAATGGATTACACTTACAGAGAGGGTCTTGGCCACTTAAAACTGAAAGAATGTATTAATGGCAACTGCTGCTCTCTTCTGGAACCAGGAGTTGTGATTTTAAGAGCTTAGGAGCAGCACTTAGCAGGACAAGCTACAGGCTGTTTTGATGAAAGAAAGGTAATAAGTCATTGCGATAGAGAAATTTATCTTCTCTAACAACTATTTGTCTTTCGTCCATGCAGTGGAAACTTCACCTTCAAATGTTCTGATTTTTTTTTTTAGCTAAGGAGTCAGCCAGTCAATAAACATTTAGTAAGTCTAGGTGGCAAGCATAATGCTAAATGTTGAAGATAGAAGGAAATGTAAAAGATGGTCCCTGTTCTCTAGGAGCTCACAATCTCATGGGAGAGAAAGCATGAGGATAACGACATATAAACAAGCTATGTACAATAGAAATGAGATATAATCAGCAGAGAGAAACACTAGAATTAAGAAGGAGCCCAAAAGCTTCTTGTAAAAAGTGGGATTTTTAGCTGGGACTTGAAGGAAGCCAGGAGGCAGAGATGAGGAGGGAGAACATTTCCAGCATGGGCAATAGCCAGTGAAAATGCCTAGAGTAAAGACATGGAAATTGAAACAAAAAACGGGTCAGAATCACTGAATTACAGAGTATGTTTGAGGCAGGGGGAAGGGTATAAGATGTAGAAAGACTGGAAAGGTATGAAAGGGAAGGAGAGTAGCTATGAGGTCCTAAACTTGAGCAGCAGGCAGCCTCATCTCTTCCCAGAGTTGCCAGGACAAGTACCATACAGTACTCAGCCTATTGTATATTATGTTGTCCAGGAATAGTAGTGTGTCCCATAGTCAGATAAAGAAAAGAGAGGGGAAGGAAAGATCACAAGGAAATTTGTTCAAAGAGTTCTAGTCCATAAGTCCAAAATGGGCAGTATTTTGGGCTGGTGAAATCTGAAGACCATCAACAAAAGATATTCTGGCCTATTTTTCTACTCTGCTATTGATATTAAGAATGAATTAATTACTTTGTAAATAATTCATCCTTATGTTATACTGCTTTACAAATATTTTGGCAGTGCATGTGAACATGATATCATTATTAATTTTGAGAAGGCTTGTTTTATTCTGAATGACCTTCTTTTAGAAGGGGCATTTTGGGAACCATCTGATAAAAACGTAAGGGACATGTAGCTGGTGCAGTGGATAGAGGGCTGGGAATGAAGGCAAGACCTGAGTTCAAATCCAGCCTCTGACATGTACTGGCTGAGTGACCCTGAACAAGCCACTTAAACTCTGCCTCAGTTTCTTCAACTGTAAAATGGGGTAATAATAGTACTTACCTCTCAGGGTTGTTATGAAAATCAAATGAGGTAATAATTGTAAAGTGCTAAACACAGTGCCTGGCACATAGTAAGTGCTCTCTGAATGTCAGTTATTATTATTCCTTAAGGGTACTGAACAGAATGACTTGCTACAAAAGGAAGCTAAAAGCCTATGTAGTGTTAATAAAGAAGTTGAACTGACAGAAGCCTTCTCCCTTGTTGATATCATCATGTGGTATTTCACATTCTGCCAATGTTCACTGTTTTCATGCCAGTGTTTATAACAATGTAAGATGGTGTTTGTCTGGATTACTATTTTGCTAAACCATTCAAGCCTACCTGAAAATGTTCTGCTTTTCCAAAAGTGGATAAAAAATACTAATCAAACTATTTTAAAGGGGTTTGAATATTAGCTTTAAAAAATTGTCTCTTTGGTATTCTTAAAGGTTGAATTATGTCGGTTTCTATTAATTAATTTGGTCTGTAAAAATTATGTAAATATGCATAAAATCACAATCAGGAAGCATTATTGTTTCATTACCACAGTCATCTGAAAGGAAGTTATATTTGCATCATCTTAAAACAAATATGATCATGTTTCAGTATGGTTTTACATAATCAAAGACTAGTACGATATTTCACTAGGGAATAAAAAAATTGACTGATTCAACCAAATTGATCAAAATTTTAATATTACCACTGAAACTTTATATGTATAAGTGTATTATATGTTATAGAATATAATTCTATATAATTTATACATATGTAATATAACATAATATAACACATAATTGCAAATATATAATTATATCATTCAAGAATATGTTACATATTATAATTTGTTATATAATATATAATATTGAAAACTACATATCAAACTGGTAGCTTATTGAAAATGTTCATTACTGTGCAATAATACTACATTAAAGAGATAGTATATTAGAAAGCATGCAGATTACTTTAATTGCAACAAACTGATCTTATATTGACCATTGATTGAAGGTAGGAATTTAAGATACTACACTCAAATGTGAGCATACAATGTACAATATGAAAAATAGTTGAGACCATTTTCAATGTGAGATTTTTTTAAGCATAATTATTTGCAGAAACTTAAATGAACTATTTTATGCCCCAAATACATTATACTGCCACAATTGCCTCAATTCTCCATAGGCTGTGTAAAATATTTACTTAAATAGCATGTTATATATTAAAATATTGATTTAACTTGACAGTATTATTGTCTCAGTGCTAAGTTTGGTCTGGATTCACAAAATATCATGTAGATAAGTTTGCTCTAGTGTGGATATTGTTACTTGATTAGGTTAACTAAATTTCCCCTGTGCATTTTTGTAAAGTACCATTAATTTAAGGAATGTCCTTCTTTCATGCCACTCTCTGGTAATCAGAAAATATTTATGGCATGTCTTTCATGCTAGCATTTATATAGCACCTACTATATTCCAGGCACTGTCTTAAATGCTTTACAATTACATTTCATTTTATCCTGACAACAACCCAGGAAGGTAAGTGACATATTTCCTTCCCATTTTACAGCTGAAGATTACACAGGCAAGAAAACTGGATGGTGGCTTGTTTTCTTCTCCAGGCTAGCTGAATTAATTGTACGTTCACAAGCTGGATAAAATTCAGCTCTTCATGTCAGAGAAATTTCAAAGAAGAGTCAGGCACTGAAACCAAAGCTCATCATGTACCTAAAAGGCACACAGGATGACTTTCTATGATCCATAAGACCTATTGTTAGGTACAAACCTTTGTATTCAAAGAATTCAATATTCCTACCATACTTCTGGCCAGTGACTTTCAAATTTTTGATAGCATTCCTCTTCATGGGGTCAAAATTGAATCCTCTATCTTATTAAAGTGTAAGTTCTGTGAACACAGGGGTTGTTTCATTTTTGTATTTTCATCTCCAACACCTACTATAAGGGAGCCAAGAATTAGCCCTAGAAAGGACTTCAGAGGCCATATAAATATAATCTCTTTATTTTATAAAAGAGGAAACTGAAGCCCATGGACCTCACATGACATTCTAAAGATCACATTCAGAAAACATCAGAAATTGGTTTAGAACCAAAGTCCTCTTGTTCAAGTCTGGGCTCTTTCTACTGTACCATGAAGTCACATATTAGGTACTCAATTACTACTGATTACTAGATGATTGCTATTCATTCCATTGGTTACTGACAGAAAGATGGAGTGGGGAAAGGGAGTAAGAAAAACAAAACCTAATCAGAATAAAATAAGAATTAGATGAGTAGCTCTCTGTTTTTGGTGGGTGATCATATGCTATTTTAAACCAGGTATAGATATTAATAACATAAGAGTCCAGCCCACACGCCCCCTGGGGAACCTTCATCATTGGTCACCAGCCCATGCTTAAAGAACCATGGTTTTAAATGAAAAGCAAGTGAGGAGACCTTGCTAAAATCAGAACTCATAGTTCTAAGAATATTAGTCAGTAGACTCTTAAAACAGCTCCTCTGTCTTTTAGTGAGATTTCAGTTTAGTCAGGCTTGGTATTATTTTGATGGTGACATTCAAGTGTAGAATCACAGGCAAGCTGGAAACTGCTTATAGCAAATATGAGGAAACTGTTCCACATCGCCCATGGGCACATGTGTCACCCCATCTTCCCGGCACAAGCTCTAGAGCCACATGTGGGGGTGTGATTAAAATAGGACAATAAGGGACAAGCAGTTACCTACTTGTGGTGGGAATATGGAAGCGGAAGAAGATTCAGACTGGTATAGGAGCTGATTTTAGATGTAGATAAGAAAAATGATAATAACCTTTACGTAGCACTTTCAGGTTTGCAAAGCACTTTACAAATACTACCTCATTCGAGCTTCACAATAACCCCCCTAGGGGGTAGGTGCTACTATTATCCCCATTTTATAGATGAGGAAACTGAGGCAAATAGAGGTTAAATAGCTTACCCGGGATCATATAATATAATAAGTGTCTGAGGTTAGATTTGAGCTCAGGAATCCTGACTCCCAGTCCAGTACTCTATCCACTGTGCCACCTAACTGGATGGGAAACACACACACACACACACACACACACACACACAAACAAACACATCATCTTTAAATTTTATTTATGTAACATATATGTGTGTGGATTTGCAAAGCCCTTTATACACATTGTCTCATTTGAGCCTTAAAGCCCTGTTGCATAGGTACAATTATCATTTAATTTTGAAGCTGAGACTTAAGGGATTGATGATCTTCCACAGTCACATAGTTTGCAGCATCTGAGGCAGGAATTCAAACCAAGACAACCTAACTCCACCTAACCCCAAGCCCAGCACTCTTCATTCTTCTCATACTGCCCTCCATGGTTAAGCACCTTCTTTTAAGCCTATGATCCAAGTGGCAACTCAAGACAAAAGAAGACAGTGGGCAATCGGCAAATTATTCTACTTATTTAAGGCTCTATGGCTAGTTCTGGCCTTTGGAACCCCTAAATTCTATTAATGCCTCTGCTCTAGCTCTTTCCCTCCCATTTTGGTTTAATCCTCCTCATTTTGGTTTAATAACTAAGACAGCTTGGAGTCAGGAAGATTCATCTTAATGAGTTCTAATCTGACCTCAGATACTTACTAGCTCTGTGACCCTGGGCAAGTTACTTCACCCTGTTTGCCTCAGTTCTGCATATGTAAAATAAACTGGAGAAAGAAATGGCACACCACTCCAGTATCACTGCCAAGAAAACCCCAAGTGGGGTCACAAAGAGTTGGAAATGACCGAGCAACGACAAAAAAGCATACTGGCAATAAGCAATATCACCTTTAGTAGCTCAGTCCTTTTTGGTGCCCACAGTCCACAAATAAATTCATAAGATCAAAGATTTAGAACTAGAAGAAAACTGAGAGGTTATATATAGTTCAAATTCCTCCCTCACCCCCGCCCCACTCCCCTTTCCTCCACTTTTCTACAATGAGAAATCTGAGAGCCAGAAAGGTTAAGAGACAAGCCTAAGATAACACAAGTAGGAAGTGGCCAAGCTAAGATTTCAGCCTCACTTCTCTTATTCCAAATCCCCTGTTCCTTCCTGCCTCCCAGAAGCATTGAAGACAATTTACTTTACCCACTGATAGAGCAGCCAGAGGTAGCACATTTTAGCTCCAGACATTGTTGAGAGAGGTAACAGGATTTAAAGAATCATCAGTAGGACACTGCCCATCTCAATCTGTATATGATAGAAGGCTCCATGAAAGTGGGGATGATGACACTGTGCCCATCCCCAAACCCATGACAGCTCTGAAGAGCTATACCTGAATAACTGGTTATGACCCAGGGACAGATCATTGTACCGATGAAAGGATCAGACTTTTGCAGTATTCTTATGGACCAAACTCTACGTCTATCGGTGAGATCATGCTAGAAAGGCAGAGATTCCAAGAATGGAGGGATAGTAGAAAGCACATTAGACTAGTAATTGGAAGAGCTTAGCGCGTCTGAATTTGCCACTTACTGGCTTTATGACTTTGGGCAAGTCCTTTAGCCTCATCTTCCACACATGGCAATGCTGTGCTAAAGCTAGTTCTGAAGAATTGTTCAATTTTCAGTGTGAGCATTTAGACCTCAAAAATCAGCAAATACTATAGATCAGGACTTTGATTTATTGTTTTGTTAACTATCTAGACAAGAAAAAATTGGATAAAATGTTAACCATGAAGATTAAATATAAGTGTTGGAAAATAATTTTTCTCCCAGAGTTCTTGTTAAATATTTATCAGCACACCCCTGGCAGGTGAGAATTATGGGGAAAAGGAAAGGCTCAGAACATCATTGGTCACAGCTACTCATAAGGAGCTAGGGCACAACATCCAAGAGTGGTACAATGAAGGATGCATATTTATTTTTCTAAATGTACAGAAATTTCTTCTCTCCATAGTTCATAGATATTTACTTTATGACAAGTCAAGTCACAAGTATTATAGTAAGGCAAAATATAAAATAGTAACATAAGGAAAGCAATTACTGAATTTTGTTTTGAGTGCACAAGTATCCTGTCCTAGATCCAGCTATCTTGCAAAAAAATCATTTTATGTATAAGCAGTTATGAACTATGCCAGGTGTATGCCAGTAATTGTTTAACAACTGACTCTCAGGGAAGGTGGAAAGGATGTATGCATGATGCTTTTTTAAGTTTAATCCGTGTCATTAATATTTTCTCCATAACTTTCTTAAGTCTGCATAAATGACAATGTATCAAGTTCTGATTTGTAGTCAGAAGTATAAATGCTTACACTAAAAATTTAACAATCAGCTCTCAAAAGTCAGCATACCTCTGATTGTGCCGAAGTGGCATTTACTGAGGTATCTTCACAATGATTCTTTTTTTGACAAAGATTTTATTGCTGTGTGAAGCTACTGGTAAGGATCTCCACCTGTCAATGAAATTTCACCTTCTTTGCATCAGAATTTCTGAGAAGTTAAGTGTCTTGCTCAGGGTTTCACAGACAGTATGTGTCAGAGGCAGGATTAGAACCCAGACCTTCCAGACTCTGAGGCCAGTATTCTATGTGCTAAGCTTCTCTGACTCTCTTTCCCACTGATTTTTATAAACAAATCATCTTGGGCAGTTATAACGGTTTCCTTAGAGTTCCATGGAATCCTACTCAGATGTCCATTTTCTTCCACAAAATTAGGCCCATTATGACAAACCCCCTTAGAAGAAAAACAAACAGACCATTGTAAGAAGGACACAGGTCTATTTTGGTAGTCATTTTAGCAGATTAGCATGGAAGTATTTGTGAAGCCACCAATTGCCTCTTTTGAGGAGGTTTGGGGCTGATAAACACACTACCCAGGAAATGGCACACTAGCTGACTGGTAATGAAAGTTTTGATAGCGTAGTTAAGATGTACCCTTTTCTGCTCTTTGATTGTAAAGCGATGTAAACACTCACTGAAAATTTGTTATTAAGCCCAGATTATCCTTTTCTCTGGGTGTTGATTCACTTTTGTTTAGGATACTTATCTAGTTTTAACTATACTCATTTTTCCAATGAGGAATTTTAAATGCTGCCTTTCCCCAAAGACTGAGATGGCCTTTGCCTGAAAGTTACATTAAGTTATCCCACCAAGCACATTGAGGTCTTTGTGATGACAGCAGAAAAGACCTGAGAAAAGGGAGAAACCTGCTGAAGGACATATGCCAGAGAGGGAATGGGGGTCTTTGTTTGGGGGGAAGGTAAGGGAAGGGACAGGTGGGGAAGGAAGTGGTGGAGGGAAGGGGAGGGAGAAAAGCAAAGAGTGAAGAAGATGAAGGAGTCCTGGAAGTGACTATTATTTCAAGAGATGGCTCTGATAAGCTTATAGTAGAGCATAGAGCATGGTCAGTGACCTTTAACTGGATTCCTGTTACACTGGCTGTCAGTCTTCAGTTGTGACAGAGATAGGACCCTGCCTTTGAACACACACACACACACACACACTGTAGCACTTAACCATTATAACTGCCAAAATAGCACTCAAACAAGTGTCTAGCATGTAGTAAGTACTTGATAAATGTTTTATCAGTGTGTTTAATTTACTTTTTTTGTTTACACCATTACACAATTATTCAAGTTAACTCTACCTGCTACGCGTGCTTCTTCAGTTTATGAGGCACAATACTGCTGTCACCAGCTTTACTATGTCCTTGACTGATGCTTGAGGGGTGGGGAGGGGAATGCTATGCCCACCATAACAGAGGTGGTTGGGTCTGGTTTGGGTTTAAATGCCATTCACCAGTAAAATTGAGGAGTTTCTCTATTTGTACTAGAGGATCTTTGGTGTTCCCTTTGGTGTTCCCTTTCATTGCCTAGTTACTTTGAATAAGTTCTTCCCTTTGTTTCCTTTTCCCCCCAAGAAGAGATGTGACCTTTTGCAAAATATGTTTTAGTGAAACTAAGTTTGGTGCTCCCCCTGGATCAGAATTAAAGCTATTCATTTTACTAAAGCTTTTTATTTATGACAGAATGAGAACAAATTTTTTCCCTAGCATAATTCAATTCATCTGGTCCGGATGAACTAAGTTCTCAAGTACCAAAAGGACTGGTAGATATGGCTTCTGGGACCATTTAAGTGACATTTTAAAGATACTATACTCTCATGATCTTTAAAATATCACTTAAAATATTTCTTACTTTCATGATTAAAGGTACTGTAGAACTAGAGATCAAATGTCCTGATTTTCAAAAAAGGGAAGAGAACAGAATGTGGAAACTATGCCTGTAAACTGGACTTCATTTTCTGGAAAATTCTGGAATGTTTCATGCAAGAGAGGGAATTTCTAGAAAAAGGAAGCAGTAATCCCACAGAACGAGCATAGATAGCTTCATAAGGAACAAGGTATGACACAGGAACTTTATTTCCCTTTCTGAATGGGTCACTAAACTGGTAGATCAGTAGAATGGTATTTATAGAGTTTACCTAGAATGTTAACAAAGTATTTGCTATAATGATAACAAAGTACTTTGTGACATATTTTTTTGAAATACAATTTAATTTTATTTTCAACTGCAAATTCTCTCCCTCTCTTCATTTCCTCCCCAATCACTGAGATGGCAAGAAAAACAAAACCCATTACAAATATGTATAGTCATTTAAATAAATTTCCATATTTACTGAGTCAAGAAAGCAAGCAAGGAAGGAAGGAAGATAAAGAAAGAAAGAGGAAAGGAAAGGAAAAAGAAAATAAAAGATGCTTCAACCTATAATTTGAGTCCATCAGGTCTCTATCTGGGAGTGGATAGCATGTTTCTTCCTTGAGGATATTTTTATGGAAAAGATGGAGAGATGTGTAGTAGACATAATACAGTTAGATTTTGAATTCGTTGAATGAGAAGACTCATGTAACTGTTCATGGGTCAATATCAACTTGGAAGATCTCTGGTGAAGAATCCTAAGAAATCTATACTTAACACTGTACTGTTTAACATTTTTGTAGATGAAATAGCTAAAAGCAGAGATTTCAAGTTTATCAAATTTGCAGATGACACTAAGCTAGGAGAGGTAGCAACATGGTGGATGAAAGAATTGTGAGCCAGAAAAGATTTTCATGGGCTAAAATAGAGGTCTGAATTTAAGATGAAATTCAACAGGGATAAATTTTAAGATCTTACACTTGGGTTCAAAAAATGTCAACTTTACAAATACAAGATGGAGAAAGTATGGTTAGACAATATTTTGACTAAAAAGTGGCTGGGGAAGTTAAACGGGCTTTGGACTCAAAATCAATCAATAGTGTGCATAGGAGTCATAAAAGATCATATAATGTGGGACTACATTAAAAGAATCAGAGTTTCCAGGAGTTAAGGGGGTGCTAGTTTCTCTGTACTCTGTCAGTCAGATGATATCTATTGAATTGTAGTCAGCTTGGAGTACCACATTTAGGAGAGACATGAATGATCTAGAAAATGTTTAGAGTAAGACAACCAGGATGGTTCCTTGAACTCATGCTGTATCAGTTATGGGAATATGACTATCCGAGAAAAGGTAGAGGGATTAGATCTGCTCTATATGGTTCCAGAGAGAAGAACTGCAAACAGTCGAAATTGCAAAGTGGAAAAATTGGACTTGCTCTCAGGAAAAACTTAACAATTCAGAGCCATCCAAAGGTGAAACGGACTGTCTCAGGAGGTAATTATTTCCCCTTAGCATGATTCCTTGAACAAAGGAGGGATGATCACTTGTCAACTCCATTATAATAGGAATGCTTTTTCAGATATGACTTGGCTTCTGAGGTCCCTTCAGTCTCTAAAATTCTGTAATTATATAAAGTTGTTTTTAAAAATGTATTTTGTTCCTCTTTTCCCTAATACAGGAGTTAACAGCTTTTGGGTCCTCCAAAAGATAAGTGGTCCCACTAGCTCTATTTCCAAAGATGATTAGGGGAAAATGAAAAGAACCTGTATCTTCCAAAATGTTTATAGCAGTTCTCTGTCTTGGCAAAGAACTGGAAATTGCAGGGATGTCTATTAATTGAGGAATGGGTGAACAGCTATGATATGATTGTGATGGAATACTACAGTACTATAAGAAATTATGAGCTCAACGATCTTAAAATAAAATGGGAAGATTTGCATGAAATAATAAAGAGTGAAATGAGCGGAACCAAAACAACATTGTATGCAGTTAACAGCAATATTGTTTTAAGAATGACTTTTAGCAAATAAGTCATTTTGACACCCAGATTAACTATAAAGGACATATGAGGAAAGATACTATCTCCATCTAGAGAAATAACTGATAAATAGAAATATGTATAGAATAATTTATATATATATATATGTGTGTGTGGGTTTGTGTGTGTGTATACGCATATACACATACACACACACACATACTTATTTGTGCCTAATGGTAGCCACCTTGTTGTGGGGAAGGGAAAAAGGGGGTAAAAGAAATTTACATTATAACTTTATGATATGTTTAAAAGAAATAGCAAGTTGTATAGAATAGATTTGCAGTTTCATGTGGAATCATCTTTTGTATTACACTGTGTTATGGAAATGTCTGTTTTATTCCATAATTGAAAAAAAGAAAAGAAACAATCTAAGTGGTCAAAGGATATGAATAGGTTTCAAAAGAAGAAATACAAACTATCAACAACCTTATGAAAAAAGCTCCCAATAATTAATAACAATAGAAATTAAAATTAAAACAATTCTGTCATTTCACTTTGTACCCAGAAAATTGGAAAATATGATCAAAGACAAAAATAGTAAATGTTTGAAGGGTTGTGGAATAGATACACTAGTCTACTTTTGCTGCAGCTGTGCTCAAAAAAACGATTAAATTTTGTGTGCTCTTTGCCCTAGATATATCATTATTGAGTATATACCTTAAGGAGGTCAAATTCAGAGGTAAAGATTCCTTACATATTGAAATATTTATAGCAGCCTTTTATGTGATAGTAAAAAAGTAAAAATGGTATCAAGTGAAAAATAGTAGTATAAATTGTGGCATATGGTGTGGAATGTTCCACATTCATGATTGTGGGATATTATTTATTGCACTTCAAGAAAATATGATTTTCAGAAATTCAGGAAAATGTGGGAAGAATAATATGAATTCATGCAAAGTAAACAAAGCTGAGAAAATGACATACACAATGGCCACAATAATGAATAGGAAAATAGCACAGCAAATATCAGTATTCAGATTAATTCAATGACCAATCTTGCTTTTTAGAGGACTGATTATGACATATATCTCCCTTCCCTCAATAAAAAAGTTGTGGACTATAGGTACATAATTAGGCATATATTTTGTGACATGATCAGTTTGTCTGCTGTGATTAATTACTCTTTGGTACAACAGAGAGTTCTATGGGATAGAGAGTAGTGGTGATTTAAATTTAAAATTAAACTTACATTTAAAAGAAATAGCAAGTTATATATATTCCATAAATTAAAAATAATAATTAATTAATTTTTAAGTAGTGGTGATTTAAATGTTTTAAATATACAGACCACAGACCATCAAGAATACTATCGGGTTGCTGCAAAGGGTCCACATGTTGTCCACATGTATTTTCCCAATCAACAAATGCTAACTGTTATAAGCATCCAATAAATCTTCAAGCATTAAAAGGAGTCCACATACTCAATAAAGTTGGAAACCACTGCTCTAGGATAAACAATCTGAATTTCTTTAGCCTTTCCTCAGAGGTGCTATATTTCCCTCCTGAGAAGTGCTAGTGTGATTATAACATCAGTCAATGTTTATCAGGCACTTTATAGCTTTCTAAATGATTTCTGCATAATAACCCTTTATAATGGAAAGTACATATGATATTATCTCCAATTTAGAAATGAAATATCTGGAGTCAGAGGGACCAGTACTTACCTGTATTATATGGTTTGTAAGTGGTAAAGCTGGGATGAGAATCAGTCTTTAGATGACAAGTTTAATGTATTTTCTGCAGAACTGCCTGTCCAGTGCAGAGAATTATGATCTGTAAGAACTGAACTGAAACTTTGAGACTATGATCTGTAAGAATGATTGAACTGAAACTGTAAAATGAGACTTTGAAAATGAGGAGCATCAAAAAATAGCAAAGAGATGAGATACTAACATGAGACTGCCTTGCTTTCAAAGACATTCTCACATCCCCAGTGCTATAATCTCAATTTGATTCCATTTCATTCAGCAAACATTTAATAGTAACTTACTAAGTGTAACTTGTTCCACATCTAGAAGGTTTGGATTCCAAGTCCCATGACACATGCAGGCTGTGATTCAATAGTCAGTAAGTACAAAGGGAAAGATTTAACAATGCTGTTAGAAATTTAAGGGAGGGGAATCGTTTCCATTCAGAAGGAACAAGTGAGGTTTCGTGGAGGAAGTGATACTTAAATAGGTCCTTGAAGGAAGGAGAAGACACCAATAGGTGAGATGAGAGGATGTCCATCAGAGACATCATAGACAGGAATAACATAGGCAGAGAAATACAAGAAAGCCAGACAAGAATAGGGAACACCCTACGCCAGTTTAGGTGGAATATGGAGTAGGTAAAAGAGTAGTATGAAATAAGGTTGGACAGGTAGACAGTAGACATCTTTGCCTGCAGATCAACATCATGGATGGGAAGCTAGCTCGTGAGATGAAAATAAATGCTCATTGAACTGAATTGAACAGAGTAACACTTTAAGAAAATTCATTACTATTATTTCTCCCATTTTTACAGAGAAGGAAGCTGAGAAATAATACAGGTATACAATTTATCTCCCCTTTCAACTTACCCACCAGACTGCTCTATCTCCATATAAATCACTTGCTCCAAAAAAAGGGGAACATGTCTTAAGAATGTTCAGTCTCCGTGTTTTCACTCTCCACTTCTGGATCACTTTCCTGCTTGCTCCATTACCAGCTCCACACTGGCTTCCAAGTACCTAGTGGATACCCTTTTCCTCTGCCCTTCCCTCACAGTCTATTTTCTAGCTTCTCTTTGTTTTTGTTTCAAATCTTCCCTTATTAGAATTTAAGTGCCTTGAGAACAGAGAAAGTCTTGATTACTTGTTTTTATAACCCCAGCATTTAGTTTAGTGTCTGGAACGTGCTTAGTCCAATAAATGCTTCATCTATACATCTATCCATCTATGTCTCTGTGTCTCTCTAGCTCTAGCTCTGTCTGTCTCTCTGTCTCTGTCCCCCTGTGTCTCTCCATATCTGTGTCTGTGTCTCTCTGTTTGTCTCTCTCAATTATATGATGAACATTTTTAGGGGGAGAGGGCTGATAGATGGACACAAATATTTCAGGAAAAAGAAATAATTTATCTCCCAATGACTTCATAGCCTTTCCCCTTGGTTCAGGATTTAAGAGATTCTCAATATGTGAGAAAACATTAGTTTTATTAACACAAACTTCCTTCCTCAGTCTCACCATTTGTTTTCCCTGAAAGCTACAGAAAACTTCTAAAGGTAAAGCAAAGTTTCATTAGGTAGCCTTTGAGCTGGATTCTAGCAAATGGGTAGTATTTGGATAAGCAGGAGAGGAGTAACAAAATACCTGATGGGAAAATCAAAATGAATGATAGTTTAGAAATGTAAAAAATGAGGGTGGGAACAGAGAGGAGACCAATGACAGAGACATACTGGACAGGAAGCTAGATCCTTAACTAGTAACCCTGGGCTAGTCATTTAGTCTCATTCAAGCCTCAATTTCCTTATCTGTAAAACTTGGCAACAGATTAGATACAGGAGAGAAAGAGTAAGGAGTCCAAGATGACACCTAGGTTATCTAGATTGTCTAGGTCAAGCCTGGGTGAGTGAGAGGTAGTAGTGTTCTTGACAGTAATAGGGAAATTAAGAAGAGGAGGTTTGTTGGAGAAAGATAATGAGTTCTATTTTGAACAGAAGTTTTATTTAGCAGAATCTGAATTTAAATTAACATGTATCCAACACAGAGGTCATAATGTTTCTCTCAAATCTCCTTCATTCACTTTATAACCTACCCAACTACCTCTCATACTGTCTCTCACACATGCCATTCTATCTCCTTCTGTCTGTGCTTTTGTACAAGAGTGAGAAAGAGTGTACACTTTTTATGTCTTCCTCTTAGAATCTCTACCTTCCTTTGGAACTCAGTTCAAGTACAATTTTCTCCTATATGAGACCTTTCATGATCTCTTCAGCTTCCCCACCACAATGTCTTTCTTCTTCCCCTACCCCATGTGAAATTAACTTTTTAGCCATGAATTTTTTAATTTAGTTTTTTGTTTACTCATATATACATGTTATTTCTCCAAATAGAACACAACTTCCTTGAGGATGGTGCCCCACCTCATTTTTGTCTTTGTATAGCTTACTGTTATACTTGATATTCAGTGTTTGTTGAGTGATTGAGTGACTGATGTGCTAATAGGTGTTCCCTGTTTCTAAGACCATTAGCCCAGAGAGCTCTGTTCTCAGATCCTTCCCTTTCACTTAAGCAATGCACTTTTAGTTTCTCATGACAACAGGGCAGTAGTGGTGACATTCAATCCATCAGATTGTTATTCCTTTAAGAACTATTCCAAAAATGATTTAGGCTTGTCATTTGAAAAGTCATTCATGTAGAATTATTTCTGAAAAAGTATATTCAATTAAATTGCTGTGAATTCTAGAATTTTAAAAGGATTAAAAAAGTTTGATATTTAAAGGAAATTCCTTTCTTGTGAAAGACAGTGGGGAACTTCTGGGTTATATGACTACAAAAGCTAGAGAATTAGATATTTTCTCCAATCTTCATGTCCAAAATAGCAATTATGGACCAGAGAAAAAGTATTTTCATCTGTCTCCATGGCCTAGGACATTAAAGACCTAAAGGAGGTGAAAGCACTAACAGCAGAGAAGGTTAATTCCTAACTCTCACTCAACACCCCCTTCCCATCATCTACCAGGCTCCTAGAAGCAAAGCTGAATAAGCTGATCCACTCATTTGCAACAGAACTCAACTCTACATCCCAACCCCCTGACCTCCCAGTGCTGAGGAGATCCAAACTGCAGGGAAATATTAAGGAACAGTGAGACAGTGATGAGGCATAAGAGCACTCTATGCTAAACAAAGCTCAGCCAGAGAACTGAGGACTTGTACATGGAGGAAAGAGCCCACAATCCTTTTGGGGCCAATTCTGTCACAACAGAAGTCACTTGAAGCAGACACTAGCTAGTGAACCATAAATTGCCCAGAGTGGAGGAAGGTTGAGACAGCTTTGAGATCCAGCCCCTGGAGAAACTCTCATCAAAGAAGAAAGAATCAGAAAGTGAGGAATAAGGGGAAAAAAAGGTTGGGGGGGGGGACTGAAATTACCGAAGATCTCAGGAGGAAGAAAACAATTAAAGTCCTAGTCAGGGGTGGGGTACCTGCAACCTTGAGACCACATATGACTCTCTAGGTCCTCAAGTGTGGTCTTTTGACTGAATCCAAACTTTATAGAACATTTTAGATTCATTCAAAGTGCTGTACTTGAGGACCCAAGGGGTCACTTGAGGTTACAGGTTCCCCATCCCTGTAAAACTAACAGGACAGATATCAAGAGCAGAAAGGAAAATGAACTGTAAATCAGGGGAAAGAGATCACACATCTCTGACTAAGTATTGCAAGATAAAGGAAAACAAATCACCATCTAATGAAGGACCTTGTGGATTCCCAAGACGGCATGGAACCAGAATTCATTGTTTCTGTGTAGTTTAAAAGGTAATAAAAATTGTGAAAACAGAATTCATGGATTACACAGCATAAATAATTGGCAGAATAGAAAAAAAAATGAATTCATGGTAGCAAAGCTCACCAAAGAAATAAAGGAGGATAACTGATTGGGTATGCAAATTCATGAAAATGGAGGACAATCTGGAAGAAGAAAAGCAATAAGCAATAACATTGAAAGAAAGCTTGCTCTCCATACAATTAAAACATTTTGATCTTGAAAACAGGAAGTATATAGACAACAGGAGGTTTATAGTTTTCTCAGAAGAACACAAGAACTAAAGACAAAAATAAAAACAAAAAAATCTTAAGGCAAGAAACATTACAAGAAAATTGCCCAGAACTTCTGAAATTAGAAGACAAAGAGCCAGTTGGAATAATCTACAAATGCCTTACAGAATAAACCCTAAGGCATGTAATGGTTAAATTTATCAATTCCCTTGACAACCAAGAAATTCTAAAATGACTAGGGAAAAGATCTTCAAATATAAAGGAAAAGAAGTTTGAATAATACGAGAATATTCTGTATCCACCAAAGCTCCCAAGAGGGAATGTAATAACATGTCCTGAAAAGTAAAGAGCTCAAAATGCAACCTAAAGTGATCTGCTCTACAAATCTAAATTTAACATTAAGTTTTAAAAAGTTAACACTCAATAATAAGAGGTGTACAAAACATTCTTAGAAAGAAAACCAGACTTGAAGAAGTCATTTTCTTTTCAAACACTCTAGACAGCAGAAATACAAGGACGGTATACAAAAGGAAGTAACCAAAGACAAGACTGACAAAATAACAAAAGATGGACAATCGATATATTTCTGTGATTCTTTAGTAAAAATCAGACAATCACTTGTTAGAGTTGTCAATGAAAGTCATGATTTGGGTAAAGATTGATAAAGGCAACTTCTGAGATCTCTTCTAAACTAGAGATTTAGGATCCTGTGAAAAGAACCCAACTGCTTAGACATATTAAAAATCTTTTTTTAAGTATTAAGATTTACTATATTATTACTCTCAAATCAAAGGAAATAGTATCATAAATTCTCTCGGCAATTCAAGCTGGTATGTCTTTCTGGTTAGATCTTAATCCCTCATGAGACTATGGGTCATAATTGTTCTGAGTTCTTATCCAGTGAATGTTCAAATACTTAAAGTGAGACAATAAGTTACAGCGTATGCACCTAAGAAATCTAGAGGTGTGTAGGAAAAGGCAAAGGAAGGGAACAAAAGAAGAGAAAAGACATTAAAATACCATGTATGTATGTAAGAAATCAAGAAACCTTACTCTTACTTGGATTAAATAGTCTCAGATGTTTTTAGTTATAAACTTATAAAAAACTTATATAATACTTTAAAATTCACAACACATTTACCTAAAACAACTCTGTGAACGAGGGAGTACAAATATCATTATCTCCATTTTCTGATGAGGAGACTGAGACTCTGAAAAAATGAAGGAACCTGTTCATGAGCTGTATCTGGAATCAGAGGACATGGGTTTGAATATTGGCTGTCACTTTCTGGGCCTCAGTTTTATCATTCGTGAAATGAAGAAGTTGGACTGGACCATCTCTAAGGTTCCTTCCAGCTAGAAAAGTATGATCCTATGACACAACTAGGAAGTACTGAAGGCAAAATTCAAACCCAGGTCTCATGACTGTTTGCAGTCTCTCAATCCTGAATTGATGATTCATTTTCATCTTTCATCTGAGTCTCCAGAAATTCTGCACATCTTTTTTGAGGTGTGAGGCTCAAGTTTGTTCATATTACTCTGATTAAGATCTGGCTAGCCCTTCAGAGTTTCTATATACAATAATCGAAGATAACTCCACCATAACAACAATAACAAAAGTATTGTAAGATGCATAAAAAGGATGCAAACAGGACAATTGAGGCCCAATCCTGCTGGGAACCAGGGATGTAAACTAGATGATCTCCTTAGATTCCCCTTCTAGGATTTTATTCAAACAAACAAACATTGGAATGTTCAATGGGGACATGACACTGGATAAGCACTGGACTAGCCAATTTTTTTTAGATTTACACAGACACACATACACACATGCACACAAACACCTTGGCATCTGATCTTTGAGAAATAACAAAGATTTCAGCAAGCAAGGAAAATACCCATGCCCAGGTGTCATGGAGAAGGCTGCATTCCAGCATTTGTATTATCTAGTGGCCCTATGACTTTGATAGCCTTTGATCAGTCCATTGCACCGGAACAGCTTTCTAAGATAGGAAGGGAAATGTGGCCTCTCAGTAACCCTTCTCTTTTTTTGGGAGAGTAAGACAAGTTAATTGGGCTTGAAGCTACAGATGACCCTTTCAAGTCATGTAAAATGAGCCTGCTCTACTTATCTCAGGTAGATAACCATTAATATCGCTTGTACTGTCTAAGGGGAGAGAAAGGGACTTGTTTGTTTTCAATGTTTTCTGAGAAAGGCAACAAAGAGTCCAAGGGAAGCCCTGAGAAGACAATGATGCCATTTAGATGGCTGAGAATACACTGAAAGGGGAGACACAGGACCTCACTGATAAATCAATATTATTGATAACACTTCTTTTCCCCTTCATTTCGCTTCATTAGCAAAACTCAGACTAAGTGGCCCCAGTGGATCTGCTTTAGACTTATATTTTTCTTAATTGCCTCTAAAAATAACTCATTTTCATGTATTAACTGTGAATTCAAAGCTTCATGCAATCCAAAAAAAGGCATTGTTCAAGTTGCATTAAATTTGTTCAATTGCTGACAAAGTTTGAGGAACATTTTCCCCTTTGAGTTTGTGTGACCTCCTTTATACTTAACAATGGAGAACTCTGTGTGTAGACAATGGAAAAGAGTCACAAAGGAAGGTAGGAATGGGTCACTAAGAGTGAGTGCAAAATTTCCTTCCTGAAAGATTTTGGAGATAAAATAGTCACCCAAAGCTGATGTTAGGATCTTCCTCTCTTATCTCTTCTCTCATTTGAGAGCCTATTTACATGAAATCTATGTCTTAGCATTCAAATATACATAGAAAGAGCATAAGAATATAGAATATATTCACTTGCATTTTTTTTCTTTGAGTGCTTCCAGTTTGGGCAGACTCTCTGATATCCTTCTCATTCTAGAAAAGTACAGGAAGCAAAGGTTATTTACTAAATCAATAAAATGAAAAATCAACCAGCTTTTTATTAAGCACTTAGAGGCAGCCAAGTGCTATGGTGGCTGGGCTACTTGACTTGGAATCAGTAAGTCATAAGTTTACTACCTGTAGGACCCTAGGAAATCACTTGCTCTCTCACATGCCGTCTGTTTCCTTACCTGTAAAATGGGGATAATAACAGCATTAAGCTCACAGGATTGTTGATGTGAGATCACACATGTAAGACACTTTGCTAATCTTAAAGCTCCATATAAATACTATCTGTTCTTACTATGTTTATTGTAGTCATCGCTACAACGTGCTAAGCACTGGCTGCAAAGAAAAAGAATGAAAATATCCCTATTGGAAAGGAGTTTCAATTCTTTCAGGAGAGACAACATGTACATGAATGAATATATGTAGAAGAGGAGAAACATCAACAAATACTTATTAAGCAATTACTATGTGCCAGGCACTGTGTGGAAAATACAAGTATAAAGAATAAACCAATCTCTACCCTCAATAAGCCTACAGTCTAATGAGCTAGATAACAAACACATTATAAATACTATATGTGTGTGCAGCCTAAATATAAAGTTAATCAATACATATATATATACATATATATATATATATATTTACAAAGGCATTAACTAAAATAAATATAAGGTAGTTGAATGCAATATCATTAGGGAGAATAGGAATGGGTAACTGTGGTGATCAGGAGAAGCTTACGTAGAAGGTAGTGCTTGAACTGCATCTTAAAGGAAGTGAGCAATTTTATTCTACTCCAAAAGATGGGTTGTCAATTTCCCTTCAGAAAAAAAATGAAAACAGAAGAAAACAAAACAGTGTTCATCCTTTCACCTGGCAGCAAAGTTTCCAAAACTCAGAATGCTAAAAGAAATGAAAACTATTTCTTCAGATTTGTATCATTGAACAGAAAAGTATGACTAGAAAGTCAAATCAAAAAGATTGGAGAAGGCAAGATTTGTGAACATTCTCTACTGGATTTCCCTTTCCCTCAGGAACTAAAATGATCTCTGGCAGTTTCCTACAGATGGATGAACATATAAAATGTTTTATGCCATCAACAAGAAGTGTCCTGGTCACATTCTAGATGCACCCATGAGAAATGTAATCTCTGGTGCATCTAGCTACGATTGGTACTATGAGGACTCATTCTCAGGTCATTATTAGAAAAATGAGGGCTATGAGATAAAATTGTTTTAGGCACTGGGTGGACTAACCATCCTATAGGACATTTTTATATGATTCTTCAATCATCAAAGGTTTTAAGAATGGTTTACCTGATACTTTGACAAGGGTAGGATGCTAGATTCAGTATCCTTCCTCCAGGGCATGATGAGAGGATAAGACTTTTCTTCTTGATCTCAAGAACTCATCATCTCACTGACTGAAAGTAGTGTCACCATGGGCAATTTCAGAGAGTGAGTGGCATTTCCCACTCAGTTACTATTTAAAAAATCTGGTGAAAGGAATGTTCAGATAAAATACAAAATTATAGTCAGAAATTATCTACTTTAAATAATTTTTTTGGGGGCGGAGCCAAGATGGCGGAGTAGAAGGACGCACGTTTACGAGCTCCGAAACCAAAGCCCATGGAATTGGTGTAGAAAGAGTCCCCCATAGATTCTGGGTGAGTGCAAGTTGTGCAGAGGCAGAGTGGAGGAGATTTCCGTCCCAGGGAGCCCTCAAGACCCGTCCGCAGGGTCCGGCGCGCCCCGGAGAGTAAACCCGACCCCCAGCGCTGCCCTGGCCGAGGCCTCAGAGAAGCGGATCGGAGCAGGCTTCAGAGACGGAAGCTGAAGCAACCGGGAAAGTCCCTCCGCCCACAGAAGCAGGTCAGTGAGAGAGGCCGGGCTGAAGGAGAGGGGAAGCAGGGTGTCTGTGACTCGGGCCCCCTCGGGAGGAAGCGGCGGCGGCAGGGACGGGGGCAGGAAGCGGTGGCGGCAGAGGCGTGGGCTGGGGCTGAGGCGGCAGCGGCCCGGGACTCAGGAATCCCCCAGCTGCAGGCGGGATCTTCATTACGGAAGATTCCCGCATAAAACCTGACGGAGCTGAGCCTGAGAGACGGCCCTGCCCCCAGCCCGCTCTGTTGCTGAAGGTTTCTGCTCGGGACCCCCAGGGGAGCTGAGATTGGGAGGCGGGCCCCCCACCCCGCCCACACCCGCTCCATTCTTGAGAGTCTCTGCATAAAGCCCCCCCCCCCCCCTCCGAGGGATCAGAGTCTCGGAGACAGCCCTGGCCCCGCCCCAGCACCTGAACTAAAGCTCACTGATTGACAGCCAGCAGGAGGAAAGCCCATTTAAATCTCAGAGGCCAAGCACTAGATCCAGGCGGGGGTGGAAAGGAATCTCAGAAGTCAAGTAACTGGCTGGGAAAATGCCTAGAAAGGGGAAGAAAAATAAGACTTTAGAGAGTTTTTTCCAACAAATGCAAATGATCCCAACCTTCGGATCTGATGGGGAGGACGAGAACGTATTTTTCCCATCAGGGAAAGATGTGGAGGGCGGGGCCTCAGTACCCCAGACACCCCAGGGGGGTGTTGGGTGGGCTCAGGCCTTGGAAGAGCTTAAAAAGGATTTTGAAAAGCAAGTTAGACAGGTGGAGGAAAGACTGGGAAAAGAAATGACAAAGATGCAAGAAGAGTATGAAAAAAAGGTCAATATCTTGGTAAAGGAGACCCAAAAAAATGCTGAGGAAATTAACACCTTGAAAAATAGGCTCACTCAATTGGCAAAAGAGGTTCAAAAAGCCAATGAGGAGAAGAATGCATTCAAAAGCAAAATGAGCCAAATGGAAAAAGAGGCTCAAAAGCTCACTGAATTTAATAGTTCTCTCAAAATTAGAATGGAACAGATGGAGTCTAATGATTTTATGAGAAACCAAGAAATCACCAAACAAAACCAAAAGAACAATAAAATGGAAGAGAATGTGAAATATCTCATGGGAAAAACAACTGACCTGGAAAATAGATCAAGGAGAGACAACTTAAAAATTATGGGACTACCTGAAAGCCATGATCAAAAAAAGAGCCTAGACATCGTCTTGCATGAAATTATCAAGGAAAACTGCCCTGACATTCTAGAACCAGAGGGCAAAATAAGTATTGAAAGAATCCATCGATCACCACCTGAAAGAGATCCAAAAAGAGAAACTCCTAGGAACATTGTGGCCAAATTCCAGAACTCCCAGCTCAAGGAAAAAATCTTGCAAGCAGCCAGAAACAAACAATTCCAGTACTGTGGTAATACAATCAGGATAACCCAAGATCTAGCAGCTTCTACATTAAGGGATCGAAGGGCGTGGAATAGGATATTCCAGAAGGCAAAGGAACTAGGACTCAAACCAAGAATCACCTACCCGGCTAAACTGAGTATAATATTTCAAGGGAAAATATGGTCTTTCAATGAAACAGAGGACTTTCAATCATTCTTGATGAAAAAACCAGAGCTGAAAAGAAAATTTGACTTTCAAACACAAGACTGAGAGGAAGCATGCAAAAGTAAATAGCAAGGAGAAGTATTAAGGGACTTACCAGAAATGAACTGTTTGCATTCATACATGGAAGGACAATATTTCTAACTCTTAAAACTTTTCAGTATCTGGGTGGTTGGTGGGACCACACATACACATGTACACGCATGCACACACATACACACATGCATTCACATGCAGAGACAGAGAGCACAGATTGAACTGAATAGGATGGGACCATACCTTAAAAGGAATTAAGGTAAATGATGAGAGAGAAATGTAGTGAGAGGAAAGAGGGAGAAATGGAAGGGAGTAACTATATGTCATTTAAGAGGCAAGTAGGAGATGTTTTTAATGGAAGGAAAAAGAGGAGAGCTGAAGAAAAAAAAAAAAAAAACAAAAACAAACAAACAAACAAACAAAAGTTTACCCTCATCACATTTGACTAAACGAAGGAGTGAAATGCACACTCATTTTGGTATGAAAACCTATCTTACAGTATAAGAAAGCGGGGGAGAAGGAGATATTGGGGGGGGATGATGGAAGGGAGGGCAAAGGGAGGAGGGAGTAATTGAAAGTCAACACTTGGGGAGGGACAGGATCAAAGAGAAACAATGAGGGGCAGGTGAGGAGGGATGGCAATTCAGTTAGTCTTACACAACACGACTATCAGGAAGGTCATTTGCAAAGCTACACAGATATGGCCTATAATGAATTGCCTGCCGTACCAAAGGGAATGGGTGGGGAGGGAGGGATGGGGAGAATTTGGAACTCAAAGTTTTAGGAACAATTGTTTAGTATTGCTGTTGCAACTAGGAAAGAAGACATACAGTTAATGAGGAATAGAAAGTCATCTGGCCCTACAGGAGAAAAGAGAAGATAGAGACAAGGGAAGGGAGGGATGACAGAAGAGAGGACAGATTGGAGATAGGGAAAATTAGATTGCTTGGGGTATTGGGGTGGGGGGAGGGGAGAAAAAGGGAGAAAATTTGGAACCCAAAAATTTGTGAAAATGAATGTAAAATAAATAAATAAATAAATAAATAAAAAAAAAAAAAAAAAAAAAAAGAAAAAAAAAAAAAAATAATTTTTTTAAAGTTTCTTATTGAAATAATAGGATATAGTGTGCTTTGGCTAGAAAAGCAATGCATGGTGATGGTTTATGTTATTCATGTCTCTCAAAAGTATTCCATGATAACCATGAAGTCTTTTTCTCTTTCAGCTTGCTAAGTCAAGGTTTAAGCAAATATTTTGATTATATTTTTATAGGTATTTTTTTATCACCTTCATTTCTGAATCATCCTACTTCCCCCAACCAGTTACCCATTGTCTTTAAAAAGTCTAAAAAAAGTCCACAAAATTAATCAAAACATCAACATGTCTAACAATATGTTCAATATTGCATACCCATAGACCCCACTTCTGCAGAGAGGGGAAGGAGGCACCTTTTTCAATACTTCTCTGGAATGAAGTTTAAAAGTGGTTATTATGCTTCTTTCAGTTACTGTTTACATTTACGTTACATCAGGTAGTTTTTTTCACCTGGCTCAAGCTATGCCATAATCCTTTTAGAAAACAAATTAAAGATTAGGTGCATCTTTTGAAGAAAAGGACAAAGAAAAAATGGACACAAGAATAAAACTTCAAATAGTTAAATTATCATATATGTATTTATACATTTTAGCTAAAATATTGCCATCTATTTCTCCCCTTCTATTTCCCATCAAATGCATTTTCAATATTAAAAGTCTTCTCTCCTCTTTTTTCTGCTGGAAAATGCCAGCCTCCCCTGAGTAAGAGTGGGTGTCATATTTAAATTAAGTGATAGGGCTGTTAAATGAGGACTTTTTTAAAGACTAGTGTGGGAGAAGAATTAGATAAAGTAGATACAGGAAGTGTTGTAAAACCATACTCCCAATACAGAATCAAGCTAACCTCATCTAGGGCCAACTCTCAGCAGTAGTGATTTTCCATCCTAATTTCACAAAATGTGGCATTTTCCAGTCTCTTCTGACTACTTAAAAAGAAATACAAAGAAGGTTAACTCCCAAAATTCCTTTTCTCCTAGGAAATAGAATAAGCCATTGATTCCCATACACAGACATGAAAAGGTTAAGTCCTCTTGACAGCCACGCAGATTCACCTAAGAGATGTTGAGTCAGCATTGGAGGCACAAAGAATCCTGATTCACATGTTTCCATGTTCCTAGAAACAAATCTCTTACAAAGCCAAAATGCTGTTCAATGATGATTTGTTACACATGAAGGAATAAAGTAACTTGGATCACCGAAGTCACATTTTACTCTCTGCTAATGTTTACAGGCTGCTAGCTCGAATCATGCTATGGATCCTTGTTGTTCAGTGGTTTTTCAGTCATGTTTAACCCTTTGTGGCCCCTTTTGGGGGTTTCTTGGCAAAGATACTGCAGTGGTTTGCCATTTCCTTATCCAGCTCATTTTGCAGATGAGAAAACTGAGGCAAAATAGTTAAATGAGTTGCCCAAGGTCACATGGTTGGTTAATGTCTGAGGCCAGGTTTGACCTCAGGTCTTCCTGACCTGAAACTCTAACCACTATACCACCTATCTGTCCCTCAGTGTCACTACATCTCTTTTTTTCTATCCTTACTTACAATTTATACTCTTTCTGACCAACCATATTTTATAAGTCTCTCTCCCAGTCTTTCTGTACAGAGTGGGACATAGTTTCCACAAAGAACACTGTAGCTCAAACATCCACTAGGGATTTAGAAATTGTGAAGGAGGAACATATCAGTTCTGACATTATCTGCAATTGAATCAAGTCAAATCAAGTCAACAAGAGTTTATTTATTAAGCTCATACCTTGTGTCAGGCACTGTGCTAAGTGCTAGGGAAAATAAATACCAATAATAATAAAACCAAAAAGTAGTCTCTGTTCTTAAGAAGCTCACAGTCTAATGAAGGGACAATATGCAAATAATTATGTGCAAAGAGGATTTATTCAGGAAAAACTTGAACATGTAGTTAAGGATAGAAGGAAGAGACATAGAGACACAAATACTATAATGTCTTTGGATATTTTTCAATGGGATACTTTCTCCGTTCCAATAAAATGTACTCCATGTTACCCCTTGGTGGCCGTGAAAGCACCAATTTTCACAAATCTGCTCATGGCAAGAACACTTGATTTTCCCTTTATAGATTTAAACAGTCTCTGATGTATCTTGGTAATACTTAATCAATTTCTTGATTCAAAGTCAAGGATCCTAGTTGAATGGTGGCTAGACATAGGATTGACATGCTTGCTCCTTATCTTACTCAAGACTTTGAGTTAAGGTCTATGACACACCTCTTTCTATCCCCAAAGAGGAGGGGTTCTTCTTTTCATAGAAATAGCCATCTCAATAAATAGTTATGACTTTTGGGAAATGGGAGACTTGGACAAGGAGACCTCATAGGAAGGAGAGCAAAGGCAGAAAGCATCATTCATTCATTTAACAAAGTAGGTATTGTAATGTGTGTGGGTAGCTTTTTGTTACTATAATACAGGCATTTCTACCTACCAGAAACCTCATGCAAGTAGAATATAGGAGCTTATTTATGGGGGATTTGTTGAGCATAGAACAAGGATTATGGCTTTAACACTGAAAGGGGACTTAGAGGTGATCTAATTCGACTCTAACATTTCATAGATGAAGATAAGAGGCCTCAAAAGGTTAAGTGTGATCACCCGTGGTCCTGAAGGTAGTAAATAGCAGAGAAAAGTTTTGAACTGAGTATCCCTATATTTATTTTTGCAGACTCTGGAAACATAGGTTTAGATAAGAAGATTTAGGCTTTTGTATAATAATTCACATGTTACATTTAGAGGAGGACCAAACAGACTAGAGGCTAGATCTTATGCTATTTATCATTATATTTATATAATAATATATTTATTATTATATATATTATTTTTATCAATGACTTGGATGCCTATACAGAAGGCACATTTATATTTACCAATAAAAGCACAGAAAGGAACCTCTCCCAAGAAATATAGCACTTTCATTGCTACCTTATTAATGATACATTTTTTTAAAAAACATATTTCTTAAGAAGAGACTAGATTAAATGTACATTGTTCTTTGTATATTTTTTTGTATAATTCTTTTATTGTTCTATTAAGTCCCCAATCTTAAAAAAGGATTTTTTAAAAACAAAAATTAATTTTCAAAAAAGTCAGAAGGATAATTCATACCTAGGACAATATAATCAGGATTTTAAAGGACACAGACTGAGATGACTTTCATGAATGTGTGTGTGATGGTTATTAGAATCATAGAAACTAAGATTCAAAAAGGATATTAACTTTTGCTGAAAGTTTAAGTCCCCATGAGATCATCTCTGAAAAATGGTCAACCATCTTCCAAGTTCCATTGATGGAGAGAACTCATAACAATATCTCTATTTTGAATGGCTCTATTGCTAGAAATTGCTTTCTTACATTGAGCAGAATCTATCTCCCCATAACCTTCATCCACTGGTTGAAACCAAACAAAATAAATCTACTCCCTCTTAAACTTTAAAACCCTACAAGTAATTAAGGAAAACAGTTATGTCCCTCTCCCCAAATCTTCTCTAGACATTCTGCTTTTTATCTGAACCTCATTTGACATGGCTTTCACATGGTCCCCCACTTCCAGACACTCTCTAGTTTGCCAGTGCTACTTCTGAACTATGGCATCTGGAATAACATAGTCCAGAGGTGGCATGAGTACCACAAGGCAGGGTACAATGGGACTACCATCTCCCTTGTTCTGAATACTTTGCTTCCATTATTGCCATTTAATATTGTATTAGTCGTTTTCATTGTCATACCACAATACTGATTCATAATAAGCATGTAATCCACTATGGAAACATGGCTCTTTTCCCCCTCTAAGAATTGTTATTTCCTTTTTATCTTGTGCTTCTGGCATTTGAGGATTTTTAAATAGTTTTTTTAATTGATATCTTTTGGTTTTATATCCTGTAGACTTCCCACTATATTCTTCTTCCTCTTCCCAGAAAGTTCTTCCTTATAACACTGATTGACACGTTCAAACATATTTACCTTTCTAGGATCACTTTTTCTCCTGTGTTTGCATTTCTAAGATTCTACCCAACTCTGGTCTTTTCATCAGGAATGCCTGAAAACCTTCTATTTCATTAAATATTCATTCCTCTCGCTAATAAAATAAATAAATAAATAAATAATGAAATTATAATTTTTAAGAAAAAAAGAAAAAATCACCAAAATCAATAAATAAAATAAAAAGAATCTAATGTTATATACAAGATTCCAAGCAGGGAGGAGGATGTCTTTTCATAGCTTTTCTTTGAGGCCAAGTTTGTTAATACCAATACTTATAACTAGCATTTATGTAGTGCTTTAAATTTTCAAAATATTTAGATATCATCTCAATTTATCCCACCACCATTTTCCCTGTCTCAGAGATGAAGAAATTAAAGCAAACAGAGTTTGAATGATTTGTTCAGGGTCATACACCTAGTGACTAAGACTGAATTTGAACTCAGATCTTTTTGACTCCAGATCCAGCGTTCACCCACCATGACACCTAATGGTCAAATATACTTTAATTTTGCAACATTCAGTTTTGATTGCTTTATACTTCTTTTTAATTGCATTATTATAGCAATTACATATACTGCATTCTTGACTTCATTTTGGAGCAGTTCATGTAAACACATTTTTTTTTCTGTATTCATTATGCTTGTTGTTTCTTATAACATAGTAATATTCCATTAAATCTATATACCACAGTTTATTTATCTAGGCATTAATTGATAGGCACATACTTTGTTTCTGATTCTTTGCTACCATGAAAGTGATGTTCTAAATATTTTAGTGAACTTGGAGTCTTTTATACAGTAGAATTTTGGACCAAAGGTATGAAAATTTCAGTGATATGATCAATGTCTCCGCCTAAGAATAATTTCCTCTACGGTATTTGGCTCCAACTTTAAAATGGAAATCCTTTCCATTCAAAATCTTATACCCCTGGATTAGTTCACCATTTGATACAACTCATGGATGGACTTCTATTTCTGTATATTGGTTCGGATATATGTCTGATTGAGGCAATCAGAACATGTTTGCTTTCTGGTCATCATCTTCCCTTTCATTGAATGGCCAAAACCAGAACCTTATAATTTTCTCCTATTATTCATAATTGATTTTACACTATTGATTAATTGATTTGACTGATTGAATGAAGCTGTCTAGGCCTTCTATGATTACATTCATTGAGTGTAGGGTTCCCACTCCTACACAATGAAGAAATATAATGAGTTAAGCCTAAGAAATAAACATAAAAGAATAAAACAACTGCAACAAGTAGAGCCTCAGAGAATAAAAGTATCTTTGCTCCAAGGGATCCAAGAGTGACTGGAAAAATGAAACAAGATATTTTAGAAATTAGAGCTCGTGCTCGGTTCCTCCCTTAAATGGAGCAGAGTGAGCCTATTCTGCAGCCTCTACTGCTTCTGCCTCCATCACAAGCAGCAGCTGGAAGTATGGTGGGCCAGAGTGGCGTGATCGCCATGGCATGCGTGGAGCCCTCTTCAGGGCTATTTTGACCACAAGAGATGGAGCGACCCCAACTTCAACAGCAGGCTCCGAGACCGAAGAAAGAAACAGAAGCTTGCTAAGGAAAGAGCTGGGCTTTCCAAGTTACCTGACCTTGAAGATGCAGAAGCTGTTCACAAGTTCTTTCTTGAAGAAATACAGCTTGGTGAGGAATTACTAGGCCAAGGTGAATATGAAAATGGCGTCGACCATTTGACAAATGCCATTGCTCTCTATGGGCAGCCACAGCAGATGGTGCAAGTTTTACTGCAAACTCTTCCATCACCTGTGTTCCAAATGCTTCTAAGCTGCCAACAAATTAGAGAACTGTGAGTGTACAGAGCTTGGCCAAAGATGTGGGGGATGAGAAACATGTCAACGTAATAATCTTAATTAAAAAAATTGTTTTACATAATTCATAACCCAGAAGATGAGCAACAAGGGAGGAAGAGCAAACATGCTAATTACACTGAAATCTACCAAAGTTGATTCTAACTTCGTGTAGGTAGATTAGATTTATCTTAGAGAGAAGTGTATTTTGATTTAAAAAATTTGTTTTATAAATATACTATAAATTATCTAAAAATCACTAATTTCATTTGTTAGTAAAGTATGCAGTTGTAAGATACAAATAACATGGCACTATTACATGTTAAAATTACCCAGTGCTCATTTTTGAAAAATAAAACTTAAGGCAATAAAAATAATTCTGCACCCCATGTTAGAGAACTAATAGGTGGATTTAGTTTATGTTAGTAAATTTTGTAATATAATTGAAAACTGCTAAATTTTTTTTTTAATTTACCAAAGCTAACAAGCTGTGAAAGTCACTGGATGTGAAGTATTTCCTATTCATAAAGATAATCACGGATACCTTTAGGAGATATTTTTGGTGTATAGGAAAACAACTCTCAACAACCAGCAAAAACATTGAAAATCATGTTATTTAAAACAAGATTACAAGTCCTGGATATTTATCTTGCAAATCAGAGTTATTGGAATGAGCACTGAACTAGTAACAGTCAAGAAACGTGTTCTAGTTCTCCTCTGCCACTAATGACTATGAGTATTGTAAGACAGACTTCTTTATCACAGAACTGCTATAAAATGAGAGATTTATACTGAATAATATGAGTCTTTTTTTAAAAAAGAAAATTAGAGCTCCTGAGGGGGAAAACCAGAAGAATTAATTTTAGAAACCCTTACCAACATAGCAAACTCCCTGAAAAGGGAAATGGAATACATAGAACTCAAATTTTCCATAAGACAATGAGAAATATTAAAACAACATCCAAAGACTGAAAAATGAGAACATATAAGGTAAAACAATTCAAGGAGAGTTAATCTGAGAATCATTTAATATCCCCAAAATCACCCAACAAAAAAACCTCAATATAGTTCCAAGAAATCATGAAATTTCTGACATGTATTAGAACCAAAAGGCAAAGTGCAAATATAACGAATCCACTTAACACCTCTTGAAAGAAGCTGCAAATTGAAAACACTCAAGAACATTGTAGTCAAAATTGAAAAGGTTAAAGAAAAAAAAAATCTGCAAATGATGAGGGCTGGAAGGGGGGTGTGAGATTCCCCGCAAAGACCAGGGTCCCAGGGTCAGGTCGTCTGGAGAAGAATTCATAAACTCAAGCATTGTTGAAGTCAAGGTAAAGATTTATTACGTTTTTCAGTGGGCAAGAGTTCTTAGGGAACCTACAACCTTAAAGGGGTACAGGGAAAGTTTATATAAGATATTCTATAGTATCACTTGTACCAAATATGCTAACTAGGGGTTTTGGGGTGGGATTAGGGAGTGATTAGAGTGGTCAGTTCTTAAAGGAACATGTATTTTTGGTATGTGCAGGTATTTTACCCAAAATTCATTGTGAAATAGCCCAAAGTGGAGCTACCTGGAGGTGTGGTGTTAGTCCTGAAACATCACTAAGTTAACCAATGGTCTGAGCTGACCAGGAAAAACCAGGCTGCTCTCATCAGTGTCTTGTTAGACAAGATAAATGTAAGGGAGTATAAGTATGTCTATGCCTAGGATACATATGATTGGTCAGTGAGTAATAAATGTCGTTATGACCCAGTACACAGCTGGTTCAAACTAATGAGTTCTATAGGTGCAGTTGGCTACTATAGCCGGAAGGGAGATAATGGTTGTTGCTAGGGCAGGATGTGTCCTTGGGCTAGGGAGAAACTGCCTAAGATAGTATTTTGAGGCTAGGGAGAAATGTGATTTTTAATAGAAATGTGATTTTAGAATTGGGGCCCAAGTACATGTACCCAAGCATCCCATGACAAACAGTTCCCTTCCACAAAAAAATTTCAGGGACCAAGAAACCATAGTCAGGCTCACACAGCACTTAAAATTTAAGTTTACAAAAGCGAAAAGGAAAAGTGTTATAGCCAAGGATAACATCTTGCAAAACTAAATATCATATTATAGGGGGAATGGACATTTAATGTAATAGAAGACTTTCAGGCATCCCTGATGAAAAGATCAGAGGTGGGTAGAATATTAGAAAAGCAAACACAGGGAAAAGGTGACCCTAGAAAGGTAAGTGAGTTTAAGCATATGGATCAACAGAGAGAGAAGAAAGAAGTGCCCTTTTAAAATCCCACTATCTTCAAGGGTTATAGAAAGAGTTAAGAATAACAAAAGGTAGGGCTTAGAGGTGATTTTGTTCAGAGTAGAAAGGTTTATAGTTTGTTTTAATATGGGAAATTAAAAGGGAGAGAGAAATGAATGTTCTGTGGGAGAAATGAGGGGGAACATACTCTAGCTCATAATTGGGCTTCGTTGGAAGGAGAACATACCAAGACAGAGAAAGATGCGGTGTGGACCAAGCATCTCATGAACTTCACTCTTATCTGAAGGAGAGAGAGACAGACAGACAGACAGACAGACAGGCAGACAGACAGAGACAGACAGAGACAGAGACAGAGAGAGACAGACAGAGGAGGAATTACAAGGAGAGGAGGAACGTAGAAACACCAGTCAAGAAACTGAGTAAAGAAAGGAGGAGCAAAGGAGTGGGACCAGACCACATCAATTACAAATTACTCATATTGATCAAGAAATATATGAATATAATGGAATATTACTGTGATGGAAGAAATTATGAATATCATGAACATAGAAAAGCATGAGAAGATATGAACTGATACAAAGTGAAGTAAAACTGGGGAAAACAATATATACATGATAACTATAAAAAAGATAAATGGGAAAACAAACAAAACTGAATCTCTAAAATTATGACAAAATTTGACCCCAAAGAAGAGATGTGAGAAGTTGTGTCCCCTCGTTCTTTGCAGAGGTGGGAGATGATGGGTGTGGAACAAAGAATATAATGCCAAACTTGTTTGGTAAGTCTAGTTTTGAACTATTTTTTTCTCCTCCCGTTCTTTGTTATAAGGGATAGTTCTCTGGGAGGGTAGAGGAAGGATATATTGGGAAGCAGGTAAAAACAAAAGTAGCAACTGAAACTTATTAAAAATAGAAGGAAAAAAATCTTGCTAAAGGTATAGCTCTTTTATTCATTTCTTATAAAAAATAGTTAACTTATCCACAGTGTTGTTTTAATAGGTTTTTCTTTCCAGAAGAAGCATTTTTGAAATGTGGAAGTCTGTGATTTTTGGTCTTCTGTTTCAGTGAAGCACAGCTGGAGAAATGCTTAATCACCTGTACAATACCACCTAGTGGTAGCTACTACAGGCTTAGTGCCCAGGAGGATCTAGCAGGCCTGTAGGGGTCCCAATTCTGCACATTCAACACATTTCAGAGATCTATTATAGTTGGGAAGCTATTAGAAAAATCATTTCTCATTTCAAGAAATCGCGTTATGGCTATCTAGGTGACTTTCACATCAGTGTTATAGTCAAGAAAGCCCTCTTGATGCAAATATAGAAGTGCAGTAAACTCCTAGAGTCACAGATTTAGACCTGGAAGGGAACTATTTAAATTACATATAAATGTAAGTACCCAACTATTTAAATTCTCCGATTTTACATTTGAGGAAACTAGGGCCTTCAAACATAGGCCATCTGACTCCAAAGAAGCATACTCTGCGGTATACTACGTGATTTAATCTTTCATTTCATGTAAGTGAAAAGTCAGTAATAGGTAGGTTTCGTTGTGGGGGAAAATACACTATATCAGGTAGTGAATGATTCTAACTATGGCAGACAAAGGATGTCCAAAAGGTCAGAGCAATCTACCTGTCTGGATAAGCCCATCATTAGATACATCTGAAATACTCTAATAAAATTTCATTGTCCCAGCCACTAAAGATGTACATTTACTTCTACATAGGCTTGCTCTCTGAACTACTTCATTTCATTAGGTTATAAAAAGGGTGAAACAGAGTTCATTTTAAATTGCACCTTATACCAAAAGAATTATTAAGTCGATTGCCATGTTTTTTTGATTTGACAGGTCCACACATTGGTTGCATTAATACCATCAGGCACCAAAGAAGAAAGAATAACTATTTATTTGAAAAGGGTGGTTCCTCATAATTACATTAAGGAAATAATTCCCAGTAAAGAAATTTGCTTAAGATAATGAACACTATGAACCCAAACTGTCTCTCATTATACTTATGTAGGTTTTATTTTAAACATGGTGCCTAGATCATTCAGGAAAACTAATGGTGTGAAAGACAAATTACCTATAATTATTGTATATTATTCCCAGTTCCTGACAAGATTCTGATAATACAAAAACACATACTATGAATGACTTGATGTAATATAATTTGCCTCATTCCTAGAAATAGAAAGAAAAATCCGGGCTATATAGTTTAGGAAAAAGGTACTTTTAAAAGAGAGTTCCACCAAGAGACAACATTAAAAAATACTGGTCTTGCAAGTTTCATTTCATGTGGTACACAAGTCACTCGTGTTGTAATGACTATTACTTAATATGTGAACTAAAAGGTTATAGTGACTGAAGAGATTAATTTGAGTGCAACGATTTTGTCACATCCAAATGGAATGTAGTAGGTAGGGTCTCCCTCACCATGAACGCTACCCCAATGTCAGAATATGTTGCAGGTCAACATCTGCTCAAAACCATAGCTCATAAGCCCCCACTGATGGATGCTTTCTCCCCTAGCTAACCAGAGAATACATTAATTCAAAGTAAAAGGCATTTGGTAAAAGAAAAGGGTAAAATAAACAAGACTATTTCCCTCTCTATATATACAAAGAATATATTCTACTACAACAATAAAACACATTGGAATACATGCAATCAAGGCAACGTTTTAAGACAGTAACACAGCTGGAAGCTTTCTCAGTCCTCTTTGCATTATCCTCCCCAGAACTGCAAATGTCTTCTGCGGTTATCATCAGACTTAGGAGTTTTCTCTGGTAAGTTAGTGTTCTGATGATCCATTCCCTCTGCCACAATGCTCTCTACTGGTATCTCTGGAGAACTGCTCACCTCTAGTTACAGCTCTGTTGGCAGCAGCACTAGGGAGGGTTCTCTGGTCATAACATGTCAGAAACCTGCCAAGTACAAACTTTTTGGCAGTGCACTTGCTGCGAGCCCTCACTTAAGTAAATCAATCAACACTTGTTTTGATATTGAAGCTTTGTCTCAATAATCTTTTGATTGTGTTAATTAGAAAATTCTTGTGTTGACTTAGAAAAAAAATCCCACACAATCTGATGAAGATGGGTGTGGGGGTGGCACAGCAAACAATGGATGTATTTGTACTCAAGAAATGAGCAAAGAATTAGAAAGGGAATTTTCTACACAATCAGAAGTCTGGGCTTACAAGAGAGAAGATAAAAAAGATTATAGAATCAGAATGATAGGGTCATAGATTTAGACCTGAAAGTATCTTAGAGGCCATTTAGAGTCAGCTAGGTAGCACAGTACTATGGCGCTGAACCTAGAATCAAGATGACCTGAATTCAAATCCAGCTTCAAATACTAGCTGTATGTTCCTGGACAAGTCATTTAACCTCTGCCTCAGTTTCCTCAACTGTAAAATGGATATAATAACAGTACCTAACTCACAGGGTTGTTGTAAGCATCAAATGAGATGATATTTGTTAGTGCTTAGCTCAGTGCCTGGTACATAATAAGAGCCATATAAATGCTTATTTCCTCCCTCCCATCTATTTCAACACTCTCAACATAAAATATTAGTTATTCTTCATGCCTGCCTTGAACTCAGAAGGAGATAAATGCACTAAAGGAATCCTATAACTAAGATGATGTAATATACTAATATTTGTAAGAAACATGAAGTTAGGTAATGATGATTCAACCTGATGCTAATCTATTTAGCTAAGATTTCTTGTAAGTAAAGCAAAGAAGAAAGAGAAATTGGTTGCATTCACTTCCAAGATGTCTCATTATACATTTTCCAGGCTTTCACAAGTTACAACTCATCTAAATTTTTTTTTTATTTAAGGACTGTTTAAATGCAAAATATCAGAATAGATAAATAATAGATAAATATCAGACTGTTTAAATATCAGAATAGACCGCTACTAAAGATACCTTAAAATAGGTTAGTCACTATCTGTCATAGACGTCCTAGGCTTTTACTTGCCTAGAAACAAGGGATTTGAGAAGATGCCTTCAAAAGAGCCCCTTCTAGCTCTCAAATTCTAAATATATACTCAATTCTCGAATACACATAGATATAGATATGGTCTATAGATCATCTCACCGGAAGATGATTCAAAAAAGCAATTATGTTTGGCTTTCAAAAGTGATTGTTGTATGTATTTTAAAATAATGGCATGTTTGATAAACTAGGAATTTACTTTAGCAACATGATGAAATTGTGCTGTAAGACCTGAGAAGCAGTTTCTTCTCCCCCAGCCTGATACCTGCTTCTGAATTCTTCCATGGGAAAGAAACCTTATACCATAGACAGATAAAAAGAACCAGACTAACCAGAACTGAATTTTCTCAAAAGTTTTCTAGGCAGTAGAGGTGTTTTGATTTCAAAAACCTTCCTTTTTGAGAATTAGGTTATAACACATGCAAGAACAAGAAGAGAGCTCAATAACAAAGGAAAATGCCATTGTATTAACTAAATGCCGTTAATAGAAAATGTCAATACAGCATGTATTTAAGCAGACTCCTATAGATGGTCTCATTCTTGGAAGCGAATTGTGCCATCAGTTTATTGTCAATTGCAGTAGGAAGACAGAGACTGAAGTAATCAACCAAGCAGTGAAACTCAGGCACTTCTGTACTAAAACTCAAATCACATAAACCAGGTTTTTAAAACTTTACTGACTTTCTCCTTTCTTTACAATGAGAACAAAATCAATTAATCAAGCAATAAGCCTTTATTAAGCAACTAGTATGTGCCAGACACTAGTCAAGGTAATAGGGAGATGAATTAGAAAATAAGACAGTCTCTGCCTGCCAGGAGTTTATGTTCTAATGGGGCATTGTAAAAAAGCTCAGGAGGAATTTAGAATTTTGAAATTATTTCTATTTTAAGATGGGTGCTAAAGTGAAAAATCCTAATATGCAAAATTCTATATGTACTATATAATTAAACTCAATGTCCACTATTATCTTTTAAAATATATACACACATATAAGTGTGTTTACATATATATGTATATGTATATATATATATATAAACTAATATATATTAGTTTTACATCAGTTATTATTTTCCTAATCTTGTGGTCTGCTTTCCTAATGGATGGGTAATAACTATAGCCTCTTTTAAAACAACATTAACATGTTTGCACTGTACAAGAGATCAAATTAAAATATAAATTGATTAATGACATGACTAAATATAACAGATAGTTCTGATATATTAATCTACAGAATAAGCATGAATGATACAATAGTCCCAAGACTAAAGAAATGCTATGCATCTGAGAGACATTCATAACAGATCAAAGGCACTTAATAAATGCTTGCTAACTGATGATCTTTTAAGCATCAAACTCTGTGGTAAGCCCTGAGAACACAAGCAAAAAATGAAACAGTCTATGCTGCCATCAAGGATCTTGCATTCTAACTAGGGAGGCAACATGAGTATATGGACAAAATTTTAAAAAGATGGTTTGAGGAAGGAATACTCTGGTAGCCAAAAAAATGAAAAAGACTTCTTTAGGAAGATTTGTCCTTGAGCTGAGTCTTGAGGGAAAACATTAATTCCAAGAGCAAAAATGGGGAGGGAGATTTCACAAAGAGAAGTAAAGTGTCAGAAGACGGGGAAGGTAGAAAGTCTCTGGGATATAAAGAGCTTTAAATGCCGAAGACAGGAGTTTATATGTTTATGCTAGTATTGATAGGGAGCCATGAGAGTTTATTAAATGGAGGGTAGAAAGAATACTATGATCAGACCTGAGCTTAAGGACAGTCACTTTGGAAAGTGTATGCAAAATGGTTGAGAGTAAGGAGAATCTTGGTAGGGAGACCAAGAAATGGACTATGGCAACAGCTTAGATATGAGGTGATGAGAATCTGAACTAGATTGGAGGCTATGTGAGTATAGAGAAAAAGATGTACGTGAAAGATAATGAGGAGATGGAAATTTAATAGCTGAATGGATATGTGAGGTGAGTGACAGTCAAGAATGACACAAATTTTCTAAAACTGGGTATTTGGAAAGATGATGATACACTAGAAAATAATAGGAAAGTTGGAAAGAGGTGATGATTTGGAAGAAAGCTAATTAATCCTACTCTGGACATGTTGAATTTTAGATGCCTATGGGATATTCAAATATCCAGTAGGCAATTGGCAATGTGAAACTAGAGCTCAAGAGAGAGAATGGGATTGGATATATAGATTTGGGAATCATTTACATAGTATTGATCATTAAACTCATGGCAAATGATGAGGTCACCAAGTGAGAGAGTATGGAATGAAAAAAAGACTGTGGTTTATATTCACAATAATTGGGCATGACATGAAGACAATCTGCCCAAGGAAAGTGAGTCAGAGAGGTAGGAAGACAATTAGGAGAGAGAAGTGTCACAAAAACCCAGACAGGAGAGAAAATTACAAAAGGAGAGAGTATCAACAATGTCAGATCCCACAGAGAGGTAAAGAATAATGAGGATTGAGAAAACATCGTTAGACTGGGCAGTTAAGAGTTAAATGATAACTTTGGAGAGAGAAGTTTCATTTGAGAGATGAAGTTAGAAGCCAGACCTCAGAGGAGAGACTAAAAAGGAGGTGGAAGAACCCAGTATAGATGACTTTTTCAAGGAGTTTGGATGAGAAAGGGACGATAAGGAGGATGGTAGCATCTAGTGAAAGTTTTTTAAGGGTAGAGGGTATGTAGACTCTCAATTTCTTTTGGCAATCATGTGTACACAAACAAAAAAAGATATGTATTATCACTGAAACTATATTTTGACTTTTGTAAGAATTCTCAACTATCAAAAAAAAAGAATTCTCAGCTTAAAATCGTCATCAGTCATGACATTGAGTTATAATGCCATTCTGTGCTTCAAATTTCTAACAGAGACACTTGCTAATGATTTATATGGTATTTCATGAATTTTCATGGAATGGCCTACCTCTTTTACCTATAATATAGTAAGTTATTTGCATCTTACACATCTTATCTTCTCCAGAAAGTCCTCTTAAATGTCAATATCTGACCTTCAATTTAACTCCATAGTGATGAATTAAGCATATTGGATACATTCCAAAACATAGGTTTTGGAAAAATATGAAAATAAAACACAACCCCAGACTTCAAGAAGCTTGTTGTGGTCTAATGTAGTTGGTAGGGTACACTAATAATACAAATTAGAATTCTAGATGAATAAGAAAGTTTTATTTTAAGTAGTGTATATGTATATGTGTGTATGTATACATATATACACACACATATTTGATGAGGGACAGATCTTACCTTGGAGTGGGGAATCATGGAAAACTTCCAGTTATAGGTATCTGTATGTATCCTCCCCCTACCATTTTTCCTTCTTTCTCTTTCTCTCCACCCCTTTCTTGCTCCACCTTCTCTCACACTCAATTTCTCTCTCATAATCTTACCCATGATTCGGATAGTACTTCACCTATATTCTTTAAAAACTTGCCATGGGGATGGGGACAAGAAGGAAAATATTTGTCAGTTGTGAACAGATTAGACAGATTGTGTATACCTACATGCACATTATATATTCCCTGTCCAGTTATCTATCTTTCCCCAGAATTATTCACCTTACAAGGTAGAATACATGGAGTAAGAGTGGAAGCGTAGATTAAAGGCAATTTGTAGAGTGTCAAAATACCAGTGAAAGGAGAACTCTTTTCTACAGGCAATGAAATACCTGAAGATGGTTGAATGGTAGATGGATATGATCAAAGATATGTATTAGGAAGAGGAATCTGGTAGCTGTGAGGAGTATGGATTAGATCAACAAACCAGATGCTGGAAGAAAGAGTAGGAGATTTATTGCACCAGTGTGAGTAAGAAGTAATGAGAACTTGAAGTAGGATGGTGGTAGTAAGAATGACAAGGAAGGACATGTGAGAAATCTAGGGGAAATAACTTTGAAGGACTGAGTAATGGGTTGGTTGTATGGAATAAGAAAGGAGGAATTGTAACAAGTAAAAATGACACTAAGGCAAGATATATTATTAACAGTGATGCGTATACTATTAGTAAAACAGGTCACACTGGCACCTCAGCAAAAGCCAGGGACCTGAGTATGATCAATTTATTAGGTGGGCTAGCAATAACCATTGAATCAATGGCCTCTCCCAAAGACTAGACCCCAACAGGATCTTTTAAACCTATGTCTTCTTTCTGACTGGCCTGACAGTACTTTCTTTGGACCTCCACTGGCAAAGGTAAGACAGTCCCAAATGGTAGGTGCGTTGACCTTCAAGTGTGGCTGATCTTGCCCCTCTCTGGCAATCTAGGAATGTTAATTGGTTGATGGGCATCAATTGCCTCTAGTAATCTTGACCAGGAAAAAAAAAGCCTACCCCAGTCAGGATTCCCCACCCTCTCCTTTATCCTTCCCCTTGGAGACCAAGTCACCCCTCACTTTGATGAGAACAGCAAGGACAGGAGAGTCATCTCCAGGGGAGGAACCTCACTTACAGTGGTTTCTCTGTTTACTGGAGAGAGAGGGTGGAGTGATCACATTACTCAATCACACCCTTTAGGACCTTCCTGGTGAACTAAACTGAGAATTGAGGTCTGACAAAATGGTGAGGTCTGAGCAAAGGGATGCATTTCAGATAAATATGATACAGTATATTTAATATTAATTTTTCTCAGAGCCAAAAATAGTTTCAAGGTTACAAGTCCGTGTGACAAGGGAAATTGATAGAAATACTAGTAAACTCCAAAGTTCAGTTTTAAACATTGGATATCTAGGTGAAGTCTGGAAGGAGGTTGGAGATGGGATTCTTGAGATTTGGAAAGTGATCTGACCTACAGATATAGATTTAGGGTACATATAGGGATGGAAATTGAAGCACGGGAATGAATGAGTTTACCAAGAAGGAGTTTTGCATACTTCTTCAGGTCAGGGAAAGAGACTAGGCTTGGGATTTTATTGACAAGAAATTCCCAGGTGAGGAAATTCCCTCTATTATGCAGGTTGGTGCTTTCTCTGCAACTTAAAGTCTTAGTTGCCTAAGTCACTGAAGAATTAAATGATTTGTCCATTGTTACATAACTAAGACATATCAGAGGCAGAAAATAAATCCAGGTCTTTCTGGCTATGAGAGTTCCTATAATATATTAAACTACCTCTTCAACTTCTTCAAATCCGGGTATACGTAAAAGACTGTAAACTCACTCTTAAGTATATTGCTGAAGAATACACTGCCAGTGTTTCTACTTTTTGTATAAGATTATCAAGTTCTTGAGAGCAGGCCCCTTACCTCCCCTTTCATGACCTCTGTTCAAGAGGTACTTCTTAATAGCACCTCATTCTATATATATTAAATCTACTCTCCACTAACATCCTGTTTCATTGTCTCATCAGTGTATGGAAATGACCCTTGGTTCTTGAAGTGAAAGGCAATTTCCATTAAACTGGAAAGCCTTCATGGGAGGGCCTGGCTCTAATTGGTAATGGTAGAACTGGAATTTAAATGCAGGCCTTCTGACTTCAAGTATGACTTCAAGACTCTTCCCACTATACTAAGCCGCTGTCTTTTGAAGTATGAGGGAGGATCAAATGAGATATTTGTAAAGTATCTAGCACAGTGCTTAATAAATACTTATTCCCTTCCTTCCTCTTTCTTATTAAACAATACAGCATCTAATTTTATCAGACTGTTCTATCTTTAGAGGTTTTGAAGGAGAAACCTTTTCTTCTGCATGGTTTGGAATGTGGTTGGTATTTTTAAAATCACTCAAATGTGCAACTTTGCTCTAACCCAGCTTTATAATATTTCTGTGATGTTCCCTAACTCCTGAATTGCTATGTACTATTTTTTTTGGATAAGCATCTAAAAGACTGATTACATTATTTAACTTTAGGTTAAGTGATGGAGGAAACAAGGCTTAACCCTGGACTATCCACTGGCAATACCTGGTGACCTGTAGCCTTTCAGTCCAATTGACCAGGAGACACTGCACATTTGGAAAAGACCTGACTCTGTAGAGAGTATTCTCAAAACAGACACTGCTTTCAAGGACATTTGACTATTTACTGATCATTGCATGAATGAGACTTGATTTTTTCCCCTGCAGAAAACAAAGGTACCCAAATTTTTTTCCAGGAGTTTGATATTATTGGATTTGTATTCTGCTTTCCTTTAGAGTAAAATGATGGCCTCTAGGGGATACAGTGGGAAGATGGCTGGAGATGGAATCAGGAAGACCCAAATTCAAATTCTGTCTTTTAGTACTGTGTGATCCTGATTAAGTCACTTAACTTTTCAGTGCTTCTTTCTTCATCTGTAAAAGGAAAGGGATTGGACTGGATGGTCTTTAAGTTTCCTTCCTTTGAGCCTGCTTCTTGCCTGTGTGACTGTGGGTAAGTCACATTACCTCTCATGGCTTCACCTTCCCGCTTTTGGTAAATGAAAGGGTTGAACTACATGACTCTCTTTCCTGCTTTAAAATGCTCTGATCCAAATACTTGCTATAATATCTCTTCCACCTCTAACATTTTTATGATGTTGACTCTTGGGCATGGGTAAGACTAGCCTGTCTCACTAAAGATTAGAGTTTTGCTGCCACCTGTTGACAAAGAATGTAAATAGCAACAACAGAAGAAAAAAACAAGCCTTTCCTAGGACACTTAGTGCTTGAGTGGGTCCATTGTCCTGGATCCTCCCTGCGCTGCAGTGGATTAGTCCCCTCCTCACCTTTTTAGTCTATCCAATTCTTGTCCCTATCATAGAAGTTAGGAAATTTTCAAAATTTAATGATGATTTTAAAGTAATTCAACCCATTTCAATTTCTAAGTAGAAAATATTAACTCTATTCAGAATGATTGGAAGAAAAACAGCAAGTAAATATTAAAATAGGAAGGAGCTAGGTGGCTCAATGGATGAAGCCCCAGATCTGCAGTCAAGAAGACTTGAGTTCAAGTCCAGCCTCAGACGCTTACTAACTGAGTGACCCTGGGCAAGTCACTTAACCTGCTAGCCTTAATCCACTGAAGAAGGAAATAGCAAACTATTCTGGTATTTTTGCCAAAAAAACCCCAGTGGACTATCCATAGGGTCACTAAGAGTCAGATGTAACTGAAAAACAAAATATATTAAAATGTATTATTTTAAATGTTTATAAAACATATAAATGTAGGCATTATTCTTCATAAGTTGTTTTAAATGTTAAAACAATGCCAGTGGGGGGTGGGGGGGGTTGGTTGTTTTAGTCGAACCTATTTTCCTACTACAGTATGGAACTACCATTGTGGAAACTCCCTTCACTGATTTATATCTAACTCCTCTGCCTTAGAGAGCTGTCAGGAGGGATTAAGTGACTTGCCCACGGGCACAAAGCTTGTATATGTTAGAGCAGAACGTCAGCCTAGGTCTGTCTGACTCTGAAGCTTTAGACTTTTAGGCCAAGATGATTCACATATGAATAGTTAATATATTAAATACTATCAGATAAGGAATAAAAATTCAACTTAATGAGCTTAAATTCAAAAAAGAGCTGAGTTAAAAATAACTGCTGAATTTTTACCAGTTCTTTTCATCATAATATATTCTAATCAAAATTGCAAGGATTTATATAATAAGCTGCTTGTTTCTTCCTTCCTTCCTTTCTTTTTTCCTTCCTTTCTTTTTTCCTTTCTTTCTTTCCTTCTTTCTTTCTTTCCTTCCTTCCTTCTTTCTTTCTTTCTTTCCCTCTTTCTTTCTTTCTTTCTTTCCTTCCTTCCTTCCTTCCTTCTTTCTTTCTTTCTTTCTTTCCCTCTTTCTTTCTTTCTTTCCCTCTTTCTTTCCTCCTTTCTTATAGAATTGGTATAAACATTGCTCCAAAAAGTCAGATGATTTCTATCAGTAAGTTAATCTCATACACTGAGTTACTACCCTGGGCAAAACACTTGAGGAAGGGAGACAAAAGAAAGAAGAAAATATCCCCAAAAGTTCCGGAATGTGAATAAATACTAAAGGGATGCAAAGGAAAGGAGCAATCATAATCTCATCAAGTTTATATGGAAGGCACCCTACTGGAGGTAAGTCTCGGAATAAGGCTTTGAAAAAAGGAAAAGACATTAGCAGAGGGGAGAAGTGGTGGACGTTGGTGAGTGGGTGCCATTTTTGTTGCTACTCTTCAGTCATTTTAGTTGTGGCTTACTCTTTGTGACCTCATTTGTGGATCTCTTGGCAAAAATATTGGAGTATTTTGCCATTTACTGTTCCAGCTCATTTTACAGATGAGGAATTGAGGCAAACAGAGTTAAGTGCCTTGCCCAGGGTTATACAGCTAGTATGTACCTGAGGTGAGATTTGAACTCAGGAGGGTGAGTTGTCCTAACTTCAGGCCAGCACTCTATCCGTTGTGCTGCCTAGCTGCCCCAAGAAGAAAGTTCCCGTTTTTGTTTTTGATCATTTTCAGATATGTCCAACCCCATTCAGAAGTCTTCTTGGCAAAAAATCAGAGTGGTTTGCCATTTCCATTTCCAGCTCATTTTACAGATGAGAAAACTGAGGTAAACGGGGCCAAGTGACTTACTCAGGGCCACATAGCTAGTACATATCTGAAGCCAGATTTGAACTCATGAAGATGAATCCTGATTCCAGGCTAGGTTCTCTATCCACTTCACCACCCAGCTGCCCTTATCATTTTCATTGTCACATAGTAATAAGAATTTTGCTAGAATAATTTGCTAGAATAAGAGTAATTCCAGAATTTACATATTTTAATGTTTGCAGAGCAATTTTTGTTATCTTATGAGTTGTCTCAGAGATGTTTGAGATAAACTAAGGACCATCTAGTCAACAATTACACTGGGACTTTTTATAAATTATATTAATAGATGATAAATTTAGATTACCAAGAGATTTTGGAGGTCATCTGGTTGAACCTCTTCATTTTCAAAACAAATGTAAATGACTTACTTGCTGGTGGACCTAGAGCTAGAAAATATCAGAGCGGACTCTGAACACAGAATTTCCTGACTTCTGGTCCAGTACTCTACCCATGATGCTATGCTGTCTCCAAACAGTTGTGTGTTCTTAAATCATCCACCTCGATGATCACTTTTTATTCTACACTCAATGCCAGCTTTTCAGGTAGTTACACAAAACAATCAAACACATATCCAGGATGGTAAAAAGGATAAAATCAACTTGGAGAAAAGTATGTTCCAGATTCTTAAATGGTGAATGAAAGAATGAAGGGCAGTTTCACTTCGCCTTCTTTTGTTGTTGAAAAGCTTGGCTTGTTTGTCAAGTCCAATGCTGTCCTGCCTGTAGACATGTGCAATGCCAAAATTGTAGTCAGCAGTGGACAAAGAAGGAAGAGTGTCTCCGAGATATAGCAGATAATAAACAGCATGAGACTTCTTAATGCCCAAGTCAGCTCTCACAAGAGATTCACCCTCCACTTGAGTTCTTGTTTGGGAGCAGAACTCCCCATTTCCCATGCTACTATGTTATATATCTTCCAATGAGCTAAGAAAAGTGACCTAAAACCTACTGCTAGGTGAAAGGGTATTGGGCATAGATGAAGGAAAGAAAAAGTAAAACAATAAGGCCTTTGATGGACAAGATTGAGGTTTCTTAACATCATAGAAGGCTAAATCAGTGGTTATAGGATGACTGGCAGCAACTCCCACTAAAATAATACACATCCCTATTGCATAACTTGGAGAGAGAAATCACTGGGGAGGGTGGCTTACAACACTTTCTAAACTAGGTTAACCAAGCCTCTCTGCCCTTCATAAAGAGGATATTAATAAAGCGTAAGTATAAAGAAAACATTTTTTTTGGCAGTCGGTTCAAAGTCTGCTGACATCCCTGTTTTGTGCAATCCATGGGTCACCTTGGGTGGGGCTGCTGTTTTTGTCAATTACCCCTGAAGAAAAGTAGGTCAAAATGTTCTTGCCTTCTCTCCTCTTTGACTAAATCCTTGCATTCAATCATGTGTTGCATCTGAATTGATGTTCTGTTGATCCAGAGTGCCACCTACTGATTCCTCAGGGAACATTTCCTGCTACACCTGGGTGAGCCCATACAGTGTAGGACTTTTCTTGCAACAGTCTTGGAAGTCTCATGATGTTAGGCAAGCAAAGTACACAGTTGAAAGTAGAAAGACAGTCAAAGCATAAGATATGGTTAAGGATGGAAATAATTGTTGGCAGTGTAATGAAGGGATTAATAGAGATATTACTAGATTTACTTGATATTTTTTTTAAATGGTAAAGAATGCAGGAGCAGGTGAGGAATATAAGGTACTCTGGGACATACTTTTCACAGTGATGGCTGAGTAGAGACCATAAAAAAGAAAACAGATAATATTAACTTCACAAAAATTAAAAGCTTTAAAAAAACACTATCAATCCAGCTAATATAAGGAAGGAAACTATTAATGATGTTTGTATCAAATATCTCTAATAAAAATATAATATCCAAAATACGTAGGGAGCTACAAATATAGAAGGCCAAGAGCAATTTCCCAATAGGTGAGGCGTAAGCTGAAAGAAAATTGCCAACTGAGGAAATCTGCTAAAGTAAAAGGTAAGGGTACTGGTATTGACTAATAAGGAGGAAGGGATAAAGCATTTATTAAGTGCCTACTATGTGCAAGCTACGCTAAATGTTTTTCAAATATCTCATCCGGAAAATATTGATTTCACTTGTTATTATTCCTATTTTACAGTTGAGGAAACTGAGGCAGACAGTGGCTATGTAGCTTGGCCAGTTAGTTACAGCTAGTAAGTGTCTGATACCAGATTTGAACTCAGGTCTTCCTTATTCCAGGCCAAGCTGTTGAGGCAGTAAGGTAATGTGGGTGGCTCATTAGATAAAGCAACGAGCTATAATCGGGAAAATCCAGTTTCAGACACTAATTAGCTATGTAATTTAGGCAGTTTCCTCACCTATAAAATAGGGATAATAATAGCACCTACTTCCCAGAGTTCTTGTGAGGATCACATGAGGTAACATTTGTAAAAGTGCTGAGCACGTGTCACATAGTAGGTACTACATAAGTGTTTATTCCCTTTCCAACACTTTATCCATTGTGCCACCTGGCTGCTCTCCCCACATCATCAACCAATATAAAATGATAATACAAAAACTAATTAGGAGTGAAAATGCTATTTTAATATAAAATCAACATGTAACTCTCCCCCCCAAAAAACCCACTGTATTTTGAATTTTTTGTGAAGTTGAAGTGGGCACCTTAACTCTAATAAGATAAATATAGAGAATATTCTCATGGACTTTATTTCTCATAGTGTTTGGAACCAAAGGTCCTTCCCTTGTAATACCACCTAAGGACATGTAGACTGTCAATGGAGTCCAAGTGTATGGAAGCTGCAAAGCTCTAGGAATTCTGACTCCACTCCCCATCTAGAATAGGGTTATCATGATGGAATTCAAAGAACAGAGCTCCCACCCAGGAACCATTATAACCTAGCAATCCAGACCAAAGGTAGATCACAAGAGCATGGAATAACTGGCTAGCTTCTGGTAACTCCTCTAGAGAAGGAAGGAATATGGAAACAATACATATCAAATCTTAGGGACGGTCTACAACTTTAGCAAAAATGAGAGCCTTATATAAATTACCAACCACAAAAGCTGAGGAAGAAACTGAACTATGAAAATATGCAGCCCTTAAAGCAGTCCCGGAAAACTGAAAAATGCTGTTATGCAATAAGAAGGTTCACATAACTGAATCCATTCATCTCTGGTTGCAGTCACTGATTTGAATGATATATGTTGCATAAGTAAGAAATAAATGATATAGCAAATCTAACTCTAAGTTTATTATCTTTTAATTTTTAAAAAAGCATTAAGTGAAACTTCATATTTATGAAAAAGACTCATTTGGGAAACTTATTTTTCTACTTCATTTCTCAGGAAGCTGTGTATAAACCCAGTAGTGATGTCAACAGGGAAGAACTGTGATTGGATGAGGGAGCTTAAAAGGAATGGGGTTTTTTTTTTTTTTTTTTTTTAGAAGTTTACCCTCATCACATTTGACTAAAGGAAGGAATAAAATGCACACTCATTTTGGTATGAAAACCTATCTTACAGTATAAGAAAGCGGGGGAGAAGGAGATATTGTGGGGGGGGGGGATGATGGAAGGGAGGGCAAAGGGAGGAGGGAGCAATTTGAAGTCAACACTTGGGGAGGGACAGGATCAAAAGACAGAAGAGAAACAATGAGGGGCAGGTTAGGAGGGATGGTAATCCAGTTAGTCTTACACAACACGACTGTCAGGGCGGTCATTGGCAAAACTACACAGATATGGCCTTTATTAAATTGCCTGCCGTCCCAAAGGGAATGGGTGGGGAGGGAGGGATGGGGAGAATTTGGAGCTCAAGGTTTTAGGAACAACTGTTTAGTATTGTTGTTGCAACTAGGAAAGAAGGCATACAGTTAAGGAGGAATAGAAAGTCATCTGGCCCTACAGGAGAAAAGAGAAGATGGAGACAAGAGAAGGGAGAGATGACAGAAGAGAGGACAGATTGGAGATAGGGAAAATTAGATTGCTTGGGGTATTGGGGTGGGGGGAGGGGATAAAAGGGGGAGAAAATTTGGAACCCAAAAATTTGTGAAAATGAATGTAAAAAAATTAAATAAATAAATAAATTTAAAAAAAAAAGGAATGGGGGTGGACTGGAATGTCAGAGCAGAATACAGTTTGAGAGAAGTGTTGCAACTCTAATATCCAATTCCAGCTTCTGAACCATTATGATGAATACCAAGATAAGGTGAAGGGGATCAACATTTCTTCACACTGTCCAAGACAAAGACTTAAAGAAGGGGCAAAGTAAACCATAGCATAATGTCTGCCAAACATGTACCCCTTGGTCTGCAAATGCAAAGCTGTTATGCCTGCCTAGAGAGACAGGAAGAAGAAGGAATAAAAGGAGATTAACTTGTAACTCCCATGGAATTAGGAATTTGTTTTCTTTGGTGTACATATGGTGAATTTTTTTTCTTTCTGATTCGTTTCCTTTTTACTTATTTATAGGATAATGAAAATAATACTGGATTTGGAATCAAGGGACTTAAATTTGAATCCCATTTCTGACCCCGTACTACTTATACTTAATTAATTATATTAACAAACATTTATTTTTCTCTCCTCCATGTTCATGAAGAAAAAGGGGAAATAGGCCTTGTGACAAATATGGATAGTCAAGCAAAACAAATTTCCATATTGCCACTTATTACAGTAAGTGATTCTGGGCAAGTCATAAACTTTCTAAATGTTTCCCTGTGTTTAAAATGAATGGGTTTTAGACTAGAGGTCTTCTCCGATCCTTTTTAGCTTTAAATCTGTAATTATTACATTGCCCCATGTTTGAACTAAATACTTTATTCCTAATGGATCTATGTGTCTCTGGTATGCCTAAACAATACATTGGCATAGGGCAGGAGTACTTGAGCTGAGGTTTTAATAGTGATTGCCCCAAAGCAGCATGCTGAATTCTGGGTGTGATTAACAGGAATACTATGTTAGAAACTACTTCAGAGCAAGGACCATTACTTTCATTTATTTAACAAATATTTAACCCCAAAAGGCACTAGCACAATGCCCTGAACGCAGTAGGCTCAGTTCAGCTTGGCATTTCTATATCCAAGGAATATCACTTCATCCCTGCATTTTCATCATTTTAACACTCAGTTATTGGTGAATAAATTGTTGAATATCTTACAACCTTTAAGAAAGTCCACATATTTTTAGTGAAAACATAGCTGAAATGTTGATGTTTGACTCTCTATTTTAATTTTTTTACTGTGTCTATAACCCTCCACTCAAGTCCTGGCTCAATGCCTTTCTGATATGGAAGTGGTCCTGGATTTTTAAAGACTATCTGTGAGCTCTACTCAGCTCTATCAAGTTGGAAAGGCTTCAAATGAGGGTCCAGTTATGGACTGGATATCAGTTGTCTGAGACCAGACTAGCTTGGTTCATAAAGAAGCATCACCAAGTTGGCTGTTGGTTAATACAATTTTCAGTCACAGCTGTTCTTGGTGACCATCTACAAGCTGTACAGGAATTGTAATCTGTATCAGAGAAGGGAATGTCCATAAGGATGAAAACTCAGCTCCCTGAAGAACAGAAATGTAAGTATGTCCATGTCATCCTGTACATGTTTTCCTCTTTATGGACAGGAAATCCAGTTTCCTCTCTTTATTTAAGAGAAAACAGAAAGAACAACATGAATGTAGCCTGAGACAAAAATAAGGAAAGTCCTTTGTGGCTAGTAAAGACAAGAAGAGAAATATCACAAGCCCCATAGGAATTCCAAGTTGCCTTCACTATGAAGATCACGGTCTTTCTAAGCTTTCTAAGCTAGGCAGCCTAATGAGTTGCTATGGCCAAAGAAAAAAAAGTGTAGCCTCATAGGTAAACTTAATACTATCTGGTCCTCCAATAAAAGGCATCTACAGTCTGTGTCTGGGTCTATACTCAAAGTCTTTTCAAATGATCAGAACATACCAGAATGTGTACACTACCGACTTTTTTCGAGTCCAGAGTTGCGTAGGATTACAATTTTACTGGAGGATACATTCAACAACATTCAGAAAACATTTAAGTGCCTACTTAATATGAGACAGAGGCAGCAGAGCATAGTAGCCTTAGAGTCAGGAAGACCAGGGTTCAAGTCCTCTTTATGATGCACATTATCTGTGTGCCCCTTTAGCCACTTAAACTTTCATTGCCCCTAAGCAGCTCTTTAAAAAGACATTGTTAATCTGTATCATCAGTAGAAGTAGTTTTCTTAGGAGAAATTAAGGGTCAAAACCCTACCCCCAAGTCCTGAAGCACATATACAAAAAAAGCATAAGGCACAATGTCCGATGCTAAGAGGGAGGAGAGAAAGAAAGGAGGGAATTGGGAAAGGGTTCATTGAGAAGGTGGCTTTGGGACTGGACTTTGAAGGATAGATAGAATTTCCAAAGACTGAGATGGGTGAAAAGCATTTTAGGACATACATTGAATAAAGCAAAAGAAAGTAGACAAGTGTTTGTTGCAAGTGTTTGAGCTAAGAATTGGCATAAGAAGAGCAGCCTAATAAAAAGATTAATCTGCCATCTACATGTGGGATAAATTGGAGAGGAGTCAGACTGGAATGGGACCATAGCTTATGGAGCGATTACATTTCTCTAGGACAGAGGTAATAGGGTTTGACCTAGAGTGGTGGCAGTGGAAATGGAAATGAGGGGGGAGAGAACAGTAATCATACAAAGATGGAGTCAACTGGAATTGACAAATGATAAATTATGCAGAATAAGGAAAAGAGAGGAATCAAAACTGTTACCTTCCAAATTTATCAGGGCTGTTAGGCAAAGGTTTGGGGCAGGAAGAATAACCCCCTGTTAAAACAAAACAAAATAAAAATGATCAGTATCCAGGTTTCTTTATTGAGTGAAATTCAAGGGACTAAGAAGGTGAAGAGCAAATGTTTAGTCTGGATGGACATCAATCAGTATTGAATTAGAGCCTACAATACGAGAAATCTCTAATCTTTTAGAGAAATTGATCATTTACATTCTTTGCCTCAACTGGCTAGATAGTCCTGGGACAAGTGTGCCTTGCCCCCCAGCTCTGTCCATAAAGCCAAAGGCTCAGACAAAACAAAACAAAATTAAAATCAGGCTATTGCTATGGGTTAATAGGAGAATGGTACTATGACTGACAGAAATGTAAGGCAGAAGCCACAAGGTCATGGCCCAGCTAATGCAAAGAAAACTATAGCTAGAGGGAATGGCATACCTTCCCCACTCAAGTTGACATGAAACCATGAGCACATTGACTTAATGTTGCTTCTGTCCCTCTCAGGTCAATTCTTTCCTGCCTTGGGTGAAGGAATACTAAAAAGCTTGTATGGTCATAATTTACTATGACCACAACTACTTAAAAGTATTTTTGAGTTCATGTGTCTATTGTAAGCTTTTCTGAATGTTTCATGTTGATATGGCACTGAATAAGTAAATTAATTTAGGTAAATTGTCATTTTCATTATATTAGCTTAATCTCCCCATGAGCAATTTTACTATTTCCCCAATTGTTTAGACCTCAATTTGTTTCTATGAAACCTATTTTGTACTTATGATTCTTTGGGATTGATTTGGCAGGCAGACTCCCAAGTGTATTATATTATCTATAGTTATTTTAAATGGAATTTCTCTTTCTATCTCTTGCTGCTGATAGAAATGTTGGTAATTTATATAGGTTTATTTTATATCCTGGTACTTTGCTGTTGATTGTTTCAACTAGGTTTTTAATTTATTTTCTAAGGTTCTTTAAGTGTATCATCATATTGCCTGAAAGAGTGATTTTTGCCTATTTTAATTCCTTCAATTTCTTTTTTCTTTTCTTATTGCTACAGTTAGTATTTCTAGTACAATATTGAATAATAGTGGTGATAATGGGCACCCTTACTTCTAGCTTATCCCCATTACAAGTGATGCTTGCTGATGTTTTTAATTGATACTAACTATCATTTTAAGAAAAACTCCATTTATTCCTATGCTCTCTAGTGTTTTTAATAGGGATGAGTGTTGTATTTCGTCCGAAGGTTTTTCTGCATCTATTGAGAAATATCATATGATTTTTTTGTTTTGTTATTCATGTGTTAAATTATGCTGATAGTTTTCCAAATATTACATAAACCCTGAATTCCTGGTATAAATCATGTCTGCTAATAGTGTATGATCTTTGTCATATATTGCTGCAATCTCCTTGATAGCATTTTATTTAAAAATTTTTGCATTAATATTCATTAGGGAAATTGACCGACAGTTTTATTTTCCTGTTTTTGCTCTTCCTGATTTGAGGTGATGTTGGTCATTCATTCTTGGAGAGAACCAATGACATCATGAGGGTGATGTCTCTACTTGCATGAAATGGATATGAGTGAGGTCAAGTTGCATAAAGTTGTCAGCCTCACTCTCTCCTCCAGAGTTCAATGGTAAGACAAAGATGTCTGACAATGGTCCAGGATACAGTGGGTGACTTGGCCTTTCTAAATTAAAGTCTTTCCCAAGTCTCAGTTTGTCTGAGGCCATGCTCATTCAATGACTGAGGGTTGAGGAAGAGTTGAGACAAAAGACAGTTCAATTTACCATCACAAAGATATCAGTTTGGGAGGGGAAGATTCTTAAGAGTTTCTATCTAGAACAGAAGACAAATCACTATTTATACTCATATTTTTATACCAGCCATACTTAGGTTGGGAAAGATATTGTCCATTTTGTTCTTTGAAGCAGTTGAAGCTATGGGATGAAGGTAGAGTTACCTAATAGGAAATCCGAAATGAGAGTCTAGAACAGTCATCTCCAGAACCTGAGCTGTGGCCTGACTCCAAGGATTGTGTGATCAACTTATCAGAGGGGGGAAAGATGGATCACCTCCTACCCTTTCTACAATAGCCAATCATTAGATTTATCTGCAATACAACCACATCTGCTCTTACCACCTATTACTTATTCCTTGGTTCCCCTCCTTTTGTTACACAAGCTTCCAACCTCACCTCTTCTGAGCTTGGAGTTGCTCCACAGTGTAGTAATAATCTAACCACTACCTAGGCACCCATAGTATTAACTTTACAAATTATATTGGAAAATTCTGCCCCACCCCTCTTGCTTTATCTCTTCTTTCTTTATTCCCTAGATCATTTCATGACTATAGCAGGCATTCTTCTGGACTCTGGACAGTAACCAATGAGTAAAATCTTCATTACTTCCTTTTTTGTTTGAATGGGACAATATGAGTATCATATTTTATATAGGCAAGAACATATTGTGATGCACATCAAAGATCTCCATATATTATCTTTCTGTATCCAAGCCCACTTTTATTCCAAACTTCCCTATTTTGCCAAAAGTACCACCATCTTTCTAGTCATCTAGTTTGCAACCTCAGTGTTATCTTCAACACCTCAATTTCCCTCATTCTATATATACCAATTACTTGCCAGATATTACCATTTGTCTATCCACAATACCCCTCCTATCAGTCCCTTTCTTTCTACTTACCTGCTCTCTACTTTCCACCATCTTACTTCAGGCTTTCATTCCCTCATAATTTCATTCCCTATAATATTTCATTAGCTTTTTAACTGGTCCCTTTACCTCATGTTTCTCCCACCTTCAACCCATCTACCACAGAGTTTCCAAAGTGATTTTCCTAATGTACAGATCTAACAATGTCATTCTCCTTTTCAATAAACTCTAGTGGCTTCCTACTGACTCTAGGATCAATTATTATTTCACATATATATATACACATATATATGTATTATTTATATGTATATATCTATTATTTTATCCTTCTAAATTTTCGATTTTATATGATCTAGAATATATGTACTTATTCATAAAGTTCAACATGTATATATGTATAAACAAGCAAATATCTACATATTATGAATGGATGCAGGCTTTTTTTTCTTTTTCTTCTTGCTGATAGCAATATGAAATCAAACAGGTTTAGAAATTACTGCCCGAGAAGTTAGGAGAGAAACCTGGATTGCAAATATCAATTTGAAAATCGTCCATATAGAAGTGAACCTGAAAGTCAGATATACTAGCTTCTTGACCTAATTTTAGTACACCTACTTGGAAAGAGGTACTCCTGTTTCTACTTCTAACCTTTTCCCCTCTCCTTTTTGTGTTTGTTAGTCCTTTTTTGTGTTCATCTTCTGACATCTGAACATATGACAATAGCTATAATCTACAATTACCTTTCCATGTCTCTGATGATGTTGACTTTACCTGACCTCTACCCATACTTTTGCTCTATCATTTGACTTTGAGGATTTATTTACACCCTGAGTTTCTTCTCTAGACTAGATGTCCTATCCTGAGTAATTCCCAGAAAGTAGTTGGTTTGAGTCCACAGTAAGCAGTCTAGCTTCCTTCCTCTCCTTTCCTTCCCCAATTGGTTGCCTCTAACACAAGTCCAGTTGTGCCAAATGTAGTGGAAGTTGAATTGGGCATGCTACCATAGAGCATGTTTGGTGGTGGGCCTGTAGGTACTATCTGACAGCACATGTGGAGTCAAAATATATTTCCCTGGCCATTTCTGGTGATACATGTACTCTTATTTGGTACTGAAGCTTTGTGATGACACAGCAACCCCTTTTCAGTTACAGTTTGCTTTAGGATGAAGAAACAATCCCCTTATTGGTCCCCTAATCCTCATGACAAAAGTTTGGGTTGTGCGATACTGTGTCAATCAGAAATAGCCACTGAGCTGCCTATTCAAGACATTTTAAAAACAACTTCAGTTTTCACTATTTAAAAAAAACTTCTTTTTTTTGCTCTCTCTTCCCACCCATTGAATGTGTCTGGACACTTTTCTTCATCTTCCATCTAATGGGTGTAGGGGAAGAAATATTTCTCCCCTCCCCCTTTCTTTGCAGCATCTGTAGTGACCACTTACACATGGCAACAGAAGCATGTGCTGGTCTAGATGAGCCTAAAACCTAAAGACTCTAGTTGCCTCTTCTGCTTCGTGTTTCTTTCCTTGAGTACAGATGACTTGCAGAACAGGGATTCTGAAATACACGCTCCTAATTATAGTGGCAATCTGGTACATTTGAAAAGTCAGAGGTTCTGGCAGTAGCAAAGAACTGAAAACAAAGTGAATGCCCATCAGCTGAGGAATAGTTAAACAAGCAGTGATACATAATGTAATGGAATATTTCTGGTCTGTAAGAAACAACTAGCATGAAGAATTCAGAAAAATATGGGAAGCCTTATTATGTGCACTATATGCACTGATGCACTGAAATAAACAGAAACAGGAAAACGATATGCACAATGAATGAAGAAAAGAAATGTTGTGGTTTCATGGTGTCTTGTGGGATTGTCTGGAAAGAATGCAAGACTCAGACCATCTCTAACCCAAGCAAAGGCATTTATTGAACATTACACTCTCTAGTGGGCTAGGCTCTTTAGAAGTACCAGCAGCTTAGCAGAGCAAGACAAGGATTTTTATAGAGTAAAAGATGTAATTATATCATTACAGAATATACAAATATTAAAATATAGGAGGGTTTTATTGATATGGAAGGGGTCCTAGCCTTGGTGGAATTATGCATGTAGTTACCCAGAATGCATAGAGAAAAGCACATGAGGGAGGGGGATAGTTATATATGATAATGATAGCATAATAAGCCTCTCTATGTCATAAGTTCATCTTAACACAGTTGTTTGCTGTTACTGTATAGGAGTCCACTCAGGCTATGAAGTTGTCAAACATCCTGCTCTATGTCCTGTTGGTGCTGCTTTCTAATTGACTGACTTTTGTAGTGCTGTCTAAAACTAAATTGATGTGGTTGACACACTTGCTATCCTAGTGAGCCATGAGTTCATGGACATACCAGCTATCCTAGTGAGGCCATGAGGTGTATGAAGAAGTTAAGGTTTAGGGTCTGGGGGCAGTGGTTAGTTGGGGCTGAGGCAGTAGCTACAGTCCATCAGAAAGAGACAGAGAGAGGGAAGGAGAGAGAGAGAGACAGAGAGAGAGAGAGAGAGACAGAGAGAGACAGAGACAGAGAGAGAGATAGAGAGAGAGAGACAGAGAGAGACAGAGAGAGAGAGAGAAGAGCTTATTAAGCACTTACGATATACAAAGAGCTATGCTAAGTGTTAGTGACACAAATAGCAAAGTAAGACAGTTTCTCTTCTCAAGGAGCTCACATTCTAATCTGGGAGAAAACACATATGGAAGGTTTCAGCTGCAAGTCAGGTGGAAAAAGTCCATGGTCCTTAGGTTGCAATGGCAAATCAGATAGTAATGCTTCTTCTTTAATATCATTTCCATTGATAAATTCATATCAATTTCTGATTCTTTTCTGGGTCCTCAGTAGATGCGGTTATAACACCCTTAAGAGTAGCTGACAGGTTATATCACTACAGGGTTTGTTTGGGGTGTGTGAGATATTAAGGAAGGACTGGCCTCTCTGATGTGAAGGCTGCTTATACATCTTTGGTGTCCAACTTCACCCAACTCTCACCTGTAGCTCCAAAAAGTTGTAGTATGTTCAGTGGCCACACCCCAGATAAATCATTTTGGCAGATGTGCTAAACCAAGTTGAGGGTAACCCATTGGTGAATCAGGGGAATGTCTACCATGATGATGGGATGAAGTGAAGACTTCCCCAGGGGAATGGGCAGAGGAGAACAATTTTTCCAGTGGCCATGAAAGTGGTGGAAGCAGGTGGTGTGGAGCGCTTAGAACTTGGTCAGGCATTGAAGACAGCAAGGCCATCCACTGCATCCTGGACCTTCGCCGGTTGTCTTGGCTTTTTTCCTGCCACTGGACATCAATGACTCTGGAAGAGAGAGTGGGGCTGATATCTTTGTGCAACTCTTCTTCACTTAAATCAAATTCACAGGTAAGTCAAGACTTTGAATGTTCCCATGGAGTATGAGTCCCAGGATAATGGCTGTGGACACTGTCAGAAGCATTGCTATTCTAAGACTTTTATGGTCAGAGTTCTGAGATGTTACTATAGGTATATGGGGAGATGGCAGTCAAGTTGGTGGTGATGGCTTGATTTGGCTGACTTTCTGTATCTCTGTCTCTCTCTTGAGATGTCTTGCTGCTTCAGCTAGGTTGACTTTCCTGCCTTGTGGATGAAAGTTGGTGGGGATGGCTAATTACTTCTCCATAGGAACTGCTTGATGGCTTTGAGAACTAGACTGGAAGAAAGATCCTTTTTTTCTGTCACAACCTGCTTGCCCAGCAATATTGGTCTGGGATGAGAAGGGTGTGTGTGTGTATGTATGTGTGTGTGTGTGTGTGTGTGACATGTTAAGGCTTTCGTGCTTATTTACCTATTAGTGGCAATTTATTGGCCAATGTTAGTAGTGGTAGGTAAGACCCCCCAGCTTAAACGAATATGTACTAAAAGATAATAATTGAAGTTATGATATTAGCGTAAATGACAGAACAAAAAAACTTGAACATAGTATAATTATAATGACAAAGTTGAACTTGGAGAAGAGATGAAAAATGTACTTCTTTACAGAAATGGGGAACATTATTGTATAATCTTTCTTGCACTATCAAACATGGCTCATATGTTTCATGATTTTGCTGAATTAAATTTTTCTAAAAATGGTTATAACACATGTAACAATCACTATGTAGGCAAGGGAGAAGAAATGTATTTAAAAATAAAGGCGATATGAAAATGAAATGTATCAAATTTTTAAGAAAAGTAATTTTGTAGCAAAATGAAAATGTAATGGTAACTTAAGAAGGTAGTAGGATTAAGGAACTTTTAAAAAGTGTTTTGTTTTTAGAATAGGGGAGTCTGAGCATATCTACTGGCAGAAAAGAAACCTGTGAAGGAAACATTTTTTTAAATTGTATTTCTTTTACCATCTGTAACTTGTAGCATATTTTTACATAGTCATTTATAATTTGAAAATCTTTTCACAACTATTTAATCACTAATTAATTAGGACGTGACCTTTAGTGCTTCAGTTTAGTATTTCAGTTCCAAGAGGGAGAAAATGACACAAGAGAAAGATAAAGTATAATTGGTGGAGCAAAGTCTCAGAAGGGGTGGGATGTCAAGAGCATATGTGATCGAATTAACCTTAGCCAAAAAGAAAGCTGTCTATTCTCCTGAGACAGAAAGGAAAAAAGAATGTTTTAGTATGGTAAGGTGAATAGAATACTATAGGCATCAGTGGAAAAGAAGACTTTTGTGATGTCTCACACAGTATGAAAAAGATTTCCCTGAGACATTCTCCACTATTAGGTCTGCAAGAAACTTGTAAATTTAAGGGATATTGTTTGTATTGACACCATCAGTGAAATATTTTAGAGATCCTTCTGGTGGGAAGGAGGCTATTCTGTCTTGGTTCAGAGGAAATGTGTAAATGAGCACAGCTTTTGATGACAGTAAGAGTCTTTTTTTAATATATAATTTATTTTCAGTTCTCAACATTTACTTTCACAAGAATTTGAATTCAAAATTTTCTCCCCATCTCTCCCTACCCCCATCCCAGGACAGCATGCACCACATCCAACCCTTCCTCTAGTCTGTTCTCCTTTCTATTACCATCTCTTCTTCTATGCCCCTTCCCTCTATTTTCCTGTAGGGCAAAATAGATTTCTATACACCATTGCCTGTACATCCTATTTCCCCGTTGCATGCTAAAAGAATTTTTAGCTTTCATTATTAAAGCTTTAAGTTCTATATTCTTCTTCCCTCCCCACCCACACTCATTGAGAAAGCAAGTAATTCAATACAGGTCATACATGTGTAGCCATGCAAAACACTTCCACAATAGTTATGTTGTGGAAGACTAACCACATTTCCTTCTGTCCTATCCTGTCCTCCATTTATTCCATTTTCTCCCATGACTTGTCCTCCCACAAAGTATTTGCTTCTGATTATCCATTTCCCCAATTGGTTCTCCCTTCTATTATCTTCATTCTCCTATCTCCTAACCAATAATAAGAATCTTGATGAGAATGAGAGGTCTTGATGTTTTTAGGTATGGTAACCTTTTTAAAATTTTTTTAAATTTTATTTGTTTCCAGTGTTCTACAATCATTTCCATATAACTTAGATTTTTGTCCCTCCTTCCTCCTCCATCCCCCTCCTGCTCCCCTCCCTCCCCAAGATGGCATACAATTTTATATAGGTTCTACACATATATTCCTATTAAATACATTTTCACCTTAGTCATGTTGCACAGAAGAATTAAAGTGAATGGGAGAAATCATAAAACAAACCAAAACGTAATACAAAAGAAAATGATCTGCTACATTCTGTGATCCAATTCCATAGTTCTTTCTCTGGATGTGGAAGGCATTTTGCCTTAAGACACCATTGGAAATTTTAAAAGTCCTTGCAATGCAATGAAGTTCTAAGTCTACCAGAAAAGTTCCTCACATACTGTGGTTGTTGCTGTGTATAAAGTTCTCCTGGTTCTGCTCCTTTCACTCAGCATCAGTTCATATAGTCTTTCCAGGCCCCTCTAAAGTCTTCCTGTTCATCATTTCTTATAGCACAGTAGTATTCCATTACATTCACATACCACAGTTTATTCAGCCATTCCTCAATTGATGGGCATCCTCTTGATTTCCAGTTTTTGGTCACCACAAAGAGTGCTGCTGTAAATATTTTTGTACATGTGGGACCCTTTCCCATTTTTGTGATATCTTGGGGTTACAGTCCTAGAAGTAGTATTTCTGGGTCAAAGGGTATGCACATTTTTGTAGCCATTTGGGCATAGTTCCAAATTGCTCTACAGAATGGCTGAATCAGCTCGCAGCTCTACCAACGATGAATTAGTGTTCCAACTCTCCCACATCTTCTCCAACATTTATCATCATCCTGTTTTGTCATGTTAATCAATCTTTTATGTGTAACATGGTATCTCAGAGTTGTTTTGATTTGCATCTCTCTAATCAATAGTGATTTAGAGCATTTTTTAATGTAACTACAGATAGGTTTGATTTCTTCCTTTGCAAACTGCCTGTTCATATCCTTTGACCATTTATCAATTGGTAAAAGACTTGTATTCTTCTACATTTGACTCAGTTCTCTATATATTTTAGAAATGAGGCCTTTATCACAGACTCTAAAGTTGCAAAAATTCTTTCCCAGTTTTCTGTTTCCCTCCTAATCTTGGTTGCATTGGATTTGTTTGTGCAAAAACTCTTCAATTTAATGTAATCAAAATTATTCATTTTGCGTTTCATAATGTTTTCTATCTTTTGTTCAGTCAAAAACTCTTCCCTTCTCCACAAATCTTATAAATACACAATTCCTTGCTCCACTAATTTGTTTGTAGTATCAGTCTTTATACCTAGATCATGTACCCACTTGGACTTTATTCCTGTGTATAGTGTCAGCCACTGGTCTATGCCTAGTTTCTGCCATACTGTTATCCAGTTTTCCCAGCAATTTTTGTCAAATAGTGAGTTCTTATCCCAGAAGCTGGAGTCCTTGGGTTTATCAAAGAGTAGATTGCTATATTCATTGACTATTGTGTCTTGGTACCCAACTTATTCCACTGGTCTACCCTTCTTTTTCTTAGCCAGTAACAAGTAGTTTTGATAACTGCTACTTTATAATACAATTTGAGATCTGGTAGAGCTAGCATTTCTTTTCATTAGTTCCCTTGATAATCTGGACCATTTGTTCTTCCAGATGAATTTTGATATTATATTTTCTAGCTCTATAAAATAATTATCTGATAGTTTGATTGGTGTGGCACTAAATGAGTAAATTAATTTAGGCAGAATTGTCACTTTTATTATATTGGCTCAGCCCACCCATGAGCAACTGATGTTCTTCCACTTACTTAGATCCGACTTTATGTGTGTGAAAAGTGTTTTGTAGTTGTGTTCATAGAGTCCCTGGGTTTGTTTTGGCAGGTAGACTCCCAAATATTTTATAGTGTCTACTGTAGCTTTAAATGGGATTTCTTTTTCTATTTCTTGCTGTTGGGCTTTGTTAGTAATATATAGAAATGCAGAAGATTTGTGTTGGTTTATTTTGTAACCTACAACTTTGCCAAAATTGTTTGTTATTTCAAGTAGTTTTTTACTTGACTCTCTGGGATTCTCTAAGTATATCATCACATCATCTGCAAAGAGTGATAGCTTAGTTTCTTCTTTGCCTCTTCTAATTCCTTCAATTTATTTTTCTTCTCTTCTTGCTACAGCTAACATTTCTAGTACCATATTGAATAATAGTGGTGATCCTTGTTTCACCCCTGATCTTACTAGAAATGCATCTAGCTTATCCCCATTGCATAAAAGGTTTGCTGAAGGTTTCAGGTAGATACTGCATATTATTTTATGGAAAGTTCCATTTATTACTATGATATACAGTGTTTTCAATAGGAGTGGATGTTGTATTTTGTCAAAAGATTTTTCTGCATCTATTGAGATAATCATGTAGTTTCTGTTAGTTTTGTTGTTGATATGATCAATGATGTTAATACTTTTCCTAATATTGAACCAACCCTGCATTCCTGGTATAAATCCTACCTAGTCATAATGTATTATTCATGTGATTAGTTGCCATATTCTTTTTGCTAAAATCTTATTTAAAATTTGTGCATCTATATTCATTAGAGAAATTGATCTATAATTTTCTTCCTCTGTTTTGACTCTTCCTGGTTTAGGTATCAAAACCATATTTGTATCATAAAAAGAATTTGGGGGGCCAACTCCTACCCCAATTTTCCCAAATAGTCTATATAGTATTGGAATTAACTGTTCTTTAAATATTTGATAGAATTCACTTGTGAATCCATCTAACCCTGAGATTTTTTCCTAGGGAGTTCATTGATGGCTTGTTCAATTTCTTTTTCTGAGATGGGGTTATTTAACTATTCAACTTCCTCTTCTGTTAGTCTGGGCAATTTGTATCTTTTAAAATAATCATCCACCTCATTTAGATTGTCAAAATTATGGGCATACAGTTGGGTAAAGTAATTCTTATTATTGTTTTAATTTTCTTCTCATTGGAGGTAAGGTCATCATTTTTATTTTTGATATTGGCAATTTGGTTTTCTTCTTTCTTTTTTTTAAATCAAATTGACCAAAGGTTTATCAACTTTATTGTTTTTTTCATAAAACCAACTCCTAGTTTTATTTATTAGTCCAATAGTTTTCTTAATTTCAATTTTATTAGTCTCTCCTTTGGTTTTCAGTATTTCTAATTTGGTATTTACTTGGGGATTTTCATTTTGTTCTTTTTTGAGCTTTTTCAGGTGCATGCCCAATTTATTGATCTCCTCTTTTTCTATTTTATTCATATAGGTGTTGAAAGATATAAAACTTACCCTAAGCATTACTTTTGCAGTATCCCATAAAATTTGGTAGATTGTCTCATTATGGTCATTCTCTTGAATGAAGTTGTTGATTGTTTCTATAATTTGTTGTTTAATCCACTCATTCTTTAGGATTAGATTGTTTAGTTTCCAAATAGTTTTTGGTTTATGTTTCCATGGCCTTTGGTTACATATAAGTTTTACTGTATTATGATCTGAGAAGGATGCATTGACTATCTCTCCCTTTCTGCACTGGATTGTGAGGATTTTATGGCCTAGTACATGGTCAATTTTTGTATATGTGCCAGGTATTGCTGAGAAGACGGTGTATTCCTTTCTATCCCCATTCAATTTTCTCCAGAGATTTATCATATCTAGCTTATCCAGAGTTCTATTTACCTCCTTTACTTCTTTCTTGTTTATTTTGAGGTTAGATTTATCAAATTCAGAGACGGGGAGGTTGAGGTCCCCACTAGTAGAGTTTTGCAGTCTATTTCTTCCTGTAACTCCCTTCACTTCTCCTCTGAGAATTTGGATGCTACAACACTTGGAGTACATATATTTAGTAAAGAAATTGCTTCGTCGTCTATGGTGCCTTTTAGCAGGATATAGTTTCCTTCTTTATCTCTTTTGATTAGATCTATTTCTGTTTGTGCTTTGTCTGAGATTAGGATTGCTACCCCTGCTTTTCTTATACCAGCTGAAGCACGATAAATTCTGCTCCAAACTTTTACCTTTACCCTGTGTGTATCTCTGCTTTCAAATGTGTTTCTTTTAAACAACATATTGCTGAATTATGATTTTTAATTCATTCTGTTATCCATCTCCATTTTATGAGACAGTTCGTCCCATTTACATTCACAGTTATGATTACTATTTGTGTCTTTCCCTCCATCCTTTTCCTCTTGTTTATGCTTTTAGTTCTCCTTCTCTCTCCCCCTCCCCAATAGTTTTAATTTTTGACCATCTCCTACTTCAGTCTTCCCTCCCTTCTTTCAGTCCCCCTCCCTATTAATCCCCCTTTCCCTTACTACTTCTTCCCTCCCTTTTAGCTTCCCTTCTTCTTTCTTTCTTCCTTCCCTTCCTACTGCCTGTAGAGTTAATTGTATTTCTATACTAAACTGAGTTTGTTGCACCCTGCTTGAATCCAATCAGATGAGAGTACCTCTCAAACAATACTCATCCCCTCCCCTCTTTCCCTCTACTGTAATATATTTTTGTGACTCTTCTCATGATGGAATTTATTTTTTTTCTGCCTCCTCCTTTTAACATCTCCCATTATAATCCCTTTGCACCCCTAAATCACATGTTATCATCGCATCATTTAATTTATATCTGCTTCCTCTATCTAAGTATATATCTTTTACATTTCATAGTAAATATATAATTCTCAAGATTAACAAGTATCATCTTCCCTTATAGGGATGTAAACAGTTTGCCCATATTGTGTAACAAGTTTTTTTTTCCCTATTTACCTTTTTATGCCTCTCTTGAGACCTGCATTTGAAGATCAAATTTTCTATTGAGTTGTGGCTTTTTCATCAGGAAGGTCAAGAAATCCCTTATTTTATTGAGTGTCTATCTCCTTGCCTGAAATATTATGCTCAACTTTGCTGGGTAATTAATCCTTGGTTGTAGTCCCAGCTCCTTTGCCATATGGAATATTGTATACCAATTCCTTTCATCTTTTAATTTAGAAGTTGCAAGGTCCTGTGTGATCCTGACTGTAGCTCCTCGATATTTGACTTGTTTCTTTCTGGCTGCCTGCAGTATTTTCTCCTTCACTTGATAGTTCTGGAATTTAGCAACGATATTCCTTGGTGTTTTTAGTTTGGGGTCCTTTTCAGGAAGAGAATGGTAGATTCTTTCAATGACTATTTTGCCTTCTGGGTCTAGGACTTCTGAGCAATTTTCCTTGATGATTTCTTGGATGATATTGTCCAGGCACGGTTTTTCATTATGACTTTCTTGTAGGCCAATAATCCTTAGATTTTCTTTCCTGGATCTATTTCCAGGTCAGTTGTTTTTCTAATGAGATATTTTACATTTTCTTCTATCTTTTCATTCTTTAGATTCTATTTGACTTATTCTTGATGTCTCATAGATTCATTAGCTTCTACTTTCCCAATTCTATTTTTTATCAAATTGTTTTCTTCAATTAACTTTTGCATCCTTTTCCACCTGTCAAATTATTTCTTTTAAGGAGTTATTTTCACCAGGTAGGTTTTGTACTTCCTTTTCCATTTGTCCAATTTTCCTTTTTAAGGAGCTGTTTTCTTCAGTGAATTCTTTTTTCATATTTTTAAAATCATTGGCCAGTTTTTCTTCTATTTCTCTAATTTGGGTTTTAAAATCCTTCCAGAGCTCCTCCAAGAAGGCTCTTTGTGCTTCCAACCAGTTCACATTCCCTTCTGAAGTTTCAGATAAGAGTACAGTCTCAATGCTGACCTCTTTGGTATTTGTGTTTTGGTCCTTGTCCCCATAGAAAGTTTCTATGGTCTTTTCCTTTCTGCTTTACTTTTTAACTCATGATAATAACCCTTTTCCTGGCTTTTAAAGTAGATCTCTCCATCTGTGGTACAGGGAGCTCTGTCCCACAGTTCTTGTGCCTAAAACTTGAGCCTTTGTCTGTTGTGGCCTCTGGGTCTTTCAGCTAGAAATTAAATGCTGCAGCTTACCTGGTGCTGAGCTGGCTGGTGTTTGTAAGCTGGTTAGGTCTTTTTGAGTTTCCCTGAAGTTACCTTGGAAGTAGCTCATTAAGTGTGGGAGAGGCATGGTCTGGATGCTGGAGGCTCCTCTGCTGAGCTAGAGTATAGGCAAGCTCAGCTTTCTGCACTAGTGACTTTCTGATTCCACTGGGTTGCTGAGGCATGCCTAGGGTCCTGGTGTTGGCAGTTGCTGGCTTCACCCCCTGGGGTTCAGGATCTTCTCCCTGTTTGGTGAGGTGGGGCTATCTGGGACAGCTCTGATCCTGCACTGGTCACCTTTGGCCACAGCAAGAGGAGCCCTTCTTAGCAATCTTTCTAGCCTCCTGGACCAAGAGTCTGTTTACCCCTTCTGCTATTCCCACTGTTTTTCCTGGAGAGATTATCTCTGGGCTGGTCAAGGTCAACAAGGGGAGGAAGATAGCAATTGCCAATCACTCTGCCATCTTGGTTCCTGGGAGCTATAGTAACCTTTTATTGTGGTGAATGTGGAAGGAGGGGTTGAGAAAAATGTATTCTTCAGTCACTATGTGGGTCTGGGGTAGGTGGTCATACTGTTCCAGTGGCCAGATACACCATGTACAAGAATTAAAGTATGTGACATGTAGCTGTGTCTAGCTAGCCTAGAACTGTATCTGCTAATTGTATTAATTGAACTTACTCCCTAGAAAAAAGAGTGTTAGGCAGCAGACTAGGACAGAAAAGATGTATAAAGTGATAGAGAGGTTTTAGGGAAGAATTGGAAGCTGAAAATTAAAGAATCCCACATTGTATAGCTACAATATTAATACACTATAGGAGTTACGGGCCACCTGTTGAAATCACGTGTTGAGGGCTTTCTGAGTAAATCAAACACTTGAAATAGTTTCCATGAATATGAATTTGGGGTGTAAGATATATGGAGGGAGAATTAGTACCTCTGGTATGAGGGCTGCTTATCCACCTTTGGTGTCCATTTGCCACCCAACTCTCTCCTATGGCTCCAAGAAAGTATAGCATGCACACAGACTACACCCAGGTAAACTGTCCGGGATGACAAACTAAACCAAGTTGAGGGTAACCAATCAGGGAATCAAGAGTGTGAAGATTTCCATGGTTGGAAGAGGCAGATGTGAACATTTTGTTTCAATGGGCCACGAAGGTGATGGAAGAGGCACTGTGAAATGCTTAGACCTTGATTAGACGCTGAAGACTCCAAGATCATCCACCTGATCCATAGCCATCACCAGTCATCTTGACTTTTGTTATTCCACTGGACTTCAATGACTCTAAGAGAGAAAGTAAAGCTGATTGCTTCCCACAACTCTGCCTTACTTAAATTCAATGTATGCAAAGCCAAAAGTCATCAACCATGCCATTTTACTATTTAATTATTTTACTATTCAATAATTTTACAATATTATCATTTTATTATTTTACTATGTTACTATTTTATTATCTTACTATTTGACCTATCTCAAAGTCCTGTGGCAATGGGCCAGTGAGTGAAAAAGCAACAGGTGTGGATACACTGGGAGCTGTAGTCACGACCCTGCACAAAGGTGGCCCAGAATAAAGAGTTATCTTCTCACTGAACTAAAGCAGCAGTGGGATTCAGTAACTCCCTGGGTGTCTCAGCATTCTTATTAAGGACTATATTGCTCACCTTCTGATGTGAGGAAGGAGCTAAAAAAGGTGCTTTAAAAATTGTCTTCTTCACCTAACCCTGGGCTGCTTATTAAGGCAGGGTTGTCAAAACACAAGAAAAATACACAAAAAATACAAAATATGTATTTTGCAAATATGAGTCCGCTCACCTTTGGTACATGGAATGTGAACATGCTTATGAACAATATGAAATTCAGTACACCTGAGAGACAAACAGCTGTTGTGACAGAACTCAGCAAGTATTGCATCCAAATAGCAGTCCTGAGTAAAACAAGGCTTGCGAATGAAGGGCGGCTTACCAAAGTTGGAGCTGGATACACCTTTTATTCTTTTCTATAGAGGTCACCATGATGAGGAATGCAGTGAAGCTGGTGTAGGTTTTGCAATTAAAACTAATCTAGTCAACAACTTTGTTTGCCTCCCAAAAGGAGGGAATGATAGTTTCATGAAAATGAGACTGTCATTTGCAGGAAAATGTCATGCCACCATCATCAGGGTTCATACTCTCAACATAATGAGCCCCGATGAGGTCAAATAAAAATTTACGAAGACTTGGAGACCCTCATCATCATAGTACTAAAAGAGAACAAGTCTGTAATTGACCCAGAATATTAGACATGGCAGGGAGTCCTTGGGAGTTCTGGAGGTGGAAACAGCAACCATGACTTACTATTGAAGATTTGGGCGTCCCACAACTTTCTCATCACCAACACTGTCTTCCATTTATCTAAATGCAATAAAACTTCTTGGGTGCATCCTTGAAGCAAAATTATCACTTAATATACTATGTCATTAAGTCAAGAAGAGACAAACAGGATGTGATGAAGGCTTGTGGAGCAGAGAGCTAGACCTATCATAGACTTATCTTTTGCAAGGTAAACATTCACATTCCATAAAAGCAGTGGCCCCAAGGCATGATGACTATCAGAGGACCCAAAGTCAACAGATTCTCCCTTCTCCACACTGAATGGTTTGTTACTGACTCGGAGGGAAAGCTGAGCCAACACACTGTTGGTAATAGTGGAGGCCTTTGATACTATAAGTTGCAAGGACCAGTAGAAGATCATGGCAAAATCTGGTTTCCTGGAGAAGTTTGGTACTCTGGTTTCATGACAGCATATTTGCATGGGTTCTAGATAATGGTCAATGGTCTCGTGCTTTCCCAGTCACAAATGGAGTATAGCAGGGATACGTGCTTGCATCCATGTATGATGTTCTTCCCAGAGATGCTTATCAAATACCTTCAATGAGACCAAAAATGGCTTCAAGGTCAAATACCCCACTGATGGTAAATTATTTAGTTTAGAAAGATTACAAACCAAGAATAAAGACTTTTTGTTCACAGATGATTGTGCACTCAATGCAGCCTCTGAAGCTGAGATGCAGCTAAGTATGAACTGATTCTCCATCACTTGTGCTAATTTTGGCTTAACAATTAACACCAAGAAAATAGATTCTCCACCAGTCAGCACTGCACTCATCTATACCTGGAACCACTGTTTACAGCAAATGGAGAAATTTTGAATGCTGTGCATAAGCTCACTTACTTTAGCAGTATATTTTCCAGGGATGTACACATAGATAATGAGGTGTATGCACACATTGCCAAAGCTAGCTCAACATTTAAGAGACTCTGAAAGAAAGTGTGGGAGGTAAGAGACATTAGGCTGCTTACCAAACTGAAGATGTGCAGAGCCATCGTGATGACCCCATTACTATATATACCTCTTTCTCACTCCATATTTTGGGGAAGATAATTCCAACAGGATTGGCTCGCATGGATGTCCTCTGTCCATGTAAATTTGACAAACTGAGACCTGGGAAAGACCTTAGCTTAAAAAGGTCAAGGTCTCTCACTGCATGCAGGGCCGTTGCCAGTTGTTTTGACTTATCTTGCCACTGGACTCCAATGAGTCTGGAGGAGAAAGTAATGCTCATGATTATGTACATCTCTTCCTCGCTTAAATCCAGCTCACTTGCAAACCAAGACATCACCTTCCTGATGTCATTGGTTTTCTCTGAGAATGAGAAGAAGGATGAAAAGAACAAGTAATGCCTGTGAAACCTGGACATTCTACCAGTGCCACGTCAGAAAACTGAACCACTTCCATTTGAATTTTCTTAGGAAGATTATAAAGATCACCTGGCAAGATCAGGTACTAAACTAAACACTGAGGTCCTTTCTGGAGCTCAAGTGCTAAGCATAGAAACGCTACTGCAGAGAGTGCAATTACAATGTGCTGGTCACATTGTTCAAATGCCAAGTGTATATTTGCCTAAAAGAATATTTTATGGAAAACTCACACAAAGCAGACACTTGCATACAAGGACACTCTCAAACTCTGTCTGAAAAACTTTGGCATCAATTATGAGACATGGAAACACTAACACAAGATCATCTAGCATGGCATGCCCACATCAAAGAAGGCACCATGCTCTATAAACTAAGCAGAATTTTGGTAGCTCAAAAGAAACATAAGATGCAAAAAATTAAAGACATCTCCCTCCCAAATTGCCATACAAACTATTCGTGCTCAACCTATTGTAGAGCAAAGCCTTCTGAGCTTGTATTAGTGTGATCAGCCACATTGACCCTGATATCATGATATCATGGTCTTCTTTGAGCCCAGTGTTTCTGTATCCTGGGGCCTAACATAGTGCTTGTTATATAACAGGCACTTAATAGATTCTTGTTGACTGATATATTGGCCTACCTATAAATTACAAACAAGTTCTTCACCACAAAAAGTTTGTACTAGATGATCTTTTGATTTGGTGGCACTCCAACTCATAAGCTCATGATTTATAATTCAAAAGTTTCTTAGAGATAATCTAGTCCAATCCCTTTATTTATTTAGTTCAACCCTCCTTCCAAGATTCTCCCCACCCCTCTTTTTTTAGACTAGGTTTCCCTGTCTCACCCAGGCTGGAGGTGTAGAGGCTACTCACAGGCTCTATCTCACTGATGATTGACAAAGAAAGCTTTGCCCTGTTCCAACCTAGGCTGGTTCATCCCTCTGAAGGCCAGCTAGTAGGCCCTTGCTCTTGGGAAGAGGTCAAACCACTTTTTAAATTATAAGAGTTTTGAATAACTTATTTTTTTCTGTGGGTCAGCTATCCTCAATACAGAAAAAAAATTTTTTTTCAAACTAATTCATCTATAAAAGCATTTAACTTATAAACCTCAATGGAACATGGAATCACATGTTCCCTGAACAAATCTTACTTCACTGCATCTAGCCACATTTTTTCTAGCATTAGTTCACTCTTATCTTGATTGACTTTCTTATGGAGGAGGAGAAGGAAGGGGAAGAAGAGGGTGTTGAATAGCTGCCTTCACTAATTAAAGGATAAAGTTAACATGGGTTCAGTACTGAAAGAACTGTTGGCAGGTATCTAGCTTAGCATACTGCCTGCGTAGTAAGCATTTAGTAAATATTTATTGACTGCCTGACCTCCTTTTCTCCCACAGGTGATTCTGGGGTTAGGATAAAGGGAGAGGAAACATCTGGAACCTTAACAGAACAACTGGGCCATCTCCTATTTCATCCCCATTTTTCTCTCGAAGAAAGGGCCCTGGCAGAGAATGTTTTTGTTTAGTGAATTTTTGGTCATGTCTAACTTTTCATGACCCCATTTGACGTTTTCTTCGCAAAGATACTAGAGTGGTTTGCCACTTCCTTCTCCAGCTTATTTTTACAGATGAGGAAACTGAGGCAAACAAGGTTAAGTGACTTGCCCAGGGTCATACAGCTAGTAAGTGTCTGAGGTCAGATTTGAACTCAGGAAGATGAGTCTACCTGACTCTAGGGCTAGCACTTTATCCACTGTGCCACCTAGATGCCCAGGCAGAGAACCAAGTAAGATATGGAAAGATTAAGTGGGACGATAGTTAACATATGTTCCTGAGTAAGTCACTTTTAATCTCTAGGTCTCAGCCTCTTTCTCTGTCAAATAAAAGGATTAGATTAGCTGATTCTTGATGACCTATTGCTGATGTTCATAACTGACATATACTTAGTGTTTTAAAATTTTCAAAGCATTTTACATATATCATTTGGTCTTCACAGTGGAACTGTTAGAGTCTATAAGTATTTTTATCCTCATTTTATAGATAAGTAAATTGAGTCTTGACTCAATGAGTTGAAATGACTTGCTTTTGATTGCACAGCTAATAAATATCAGTGGCAAAATTTTAATCAAAGTCATTTTGACTCCAATGAAGAACTCAATCTACTACCAATGCTACATCACCTCCCAACTCAATTCTGAATTCTCACTACTCAATATCACAATCTGTGGTTTTTCCACAGAAACCATGACAGCATAGATTTAGCCATGGAGAGAAACTTAGAAGCCAAACCCTTCATTTTACAGATTAGAAAATTGAAGCTTAGAATGGTTATGTGAATTGCCCAAGGCCATAAGACTAGTAAGTGGTAAAATGTATCTATAAAGCAACTCCATTCATTACCTTCAAAAGAAAATATGAAGGGCTGTGTTATATTTATTCCTATTTCACTATTTGCTTTCTATTTTGATTTACCTCACGTTAGACATCTTCCTGTCATGTTACCTTGCTACTGTTACTACTAGAATTCCAAATGTGTAAATTTAGAGACATCTTCACCCCAAATGCTCTTACGGACTATCTGTGGTAGAACTTTCCAAACTCTTATTGGTCTGATTAGCCACAATTAGACATACTGTACCCTTACCCCAACATAGTGATATTATCTTGATCCTCTTTGAGAATGAGGGACCACCACCACTAGAATGGCAGCATAGCTCAGAGGTGTTCTATTCTGATTAGTGAGAACCTATGATGTATTTAGCTGTTCCCAGACCTTCCCTGACTCCTCATTCTCTCTTACCACCCCTATTCAATTTGCTGCCAAGGTCTACTGATTTTACCTTTGTAACACTCCTTGAATATAGTCCCTTTTCTGATACTGCCATCTTCATCACTTCATTCCTGGACAGCCTGTTGTTTGGTCTCCCTGCCTCAAGTCCCTCTCCACTCTAGTTCATTCTCCATTCAATTATCAAAGTGGTCTTTCTAAAGTACAGGTCTCATTGTGTCACCCTTTTATTCAATAAGTTTCATTGGATCCTTATCCAGGATCAAATATAAGGGTTAACCTGGCCTCCTCCTACCTACAGTCTTCTTAAACCTTAAAATCCATTCCATCCCTCTCCATGTACTCTTCTGATCCAGTGATTCTTGTTTCCTTGCCATTTTGTGTAAAACAGTCCACCTGCTGATTCCAGGCATTTTCGTTTACTGTCCCCCATTCATCTAATTCTCTATTTTCTAGCTTCCATCACATCCCAGAAAAAATCCTTTTTCTGTAAGAAGCATTTTCTGATCCCTTAATCTTAGTGTTTTTCTCTGCTGATTATTTCCAATTTTTCTTCCTTTCTGTTCTGTTCCCTTCCTTTTTTTCTTCTCTTCTCTCCTCCCCTCTTCCTTTCCTTCTCTCTCTCTTTATGTAAATATATGCATAAATACACATGTATATATGTGTGAGTGTTCTTGTGTATTGTATATCATTCATTTCATGTTGTCTCGCCCCATTAGAATCTGAGCTTCTTGAAAGCAAGAATTGTCTTTTGCCTTTTTATCTCCAATGCTTGGCATATGGGTAGGCACTTAATAAATGCTTACTAACTGGCTGACTATTGAATTTCTATTTGTTTTCTTCTCCATACTTTTAAAATGATTAATCTTTTTTTATCACTATCACTACCTACTAATGTACTCTCTAAACCCAAATAATCATGTATGATTACTTCATTCATTAGCACATGATCAATTTTTATGAAAGTACCATATAGTCCTGAGATATGTATATTCTTTAATATTATTATTTAATGATTACCACAAGTCAAATCTATTTTTCCTACATATTGTTTAGTTTTACATTTTCCTGCTTGTTTATTTTCTGCTTGATTTATCTAGCTCTCAAAGTTTCCTGTTATCATTATGTAGCAGGTCTTGCTGTTACCGTGTTGTTCTTAATGTATTTTTGCAATTCATCTAGCATTTATAAGGGGTTTAGATGCTGCCATTTGATTTATGTTAATAATCTTATCTTGTTATTGTTTACAGAGTCTTTAAGCATAATTTTATTGTTCATCTCTTTTGACAGTATCAATTTTTATTTTCTCATTTGAAATTATAATCAATTTTTTAGAGTTGTCTAAAACATAATAGATTCATTCACTTTTCACTTTGTATGTCTATATGTTTTAAATTTTTTTAATATAAATTTATTTATTTGACATTTTACATTCATTTTCACAAAATTTTGGGTTCCAAGTTTTCTCCCCATTTGTCCCCTCCCCCCACCCCAATACACCGAGCATTCTAATTTTCCCTATCACCAATCTGCCCTCTCTTCTATCATCCCTCCCTTCCCTTGTCCCCATCTTCTCTTTTGTCCGGTAGGGCCAGATGACTTTCTATTCCTCATTAACTGTATTTCTTATTTCCTAGTAGCAAGAACAATACTAAACAGTTGTTCCTAAAACTTTGAGTTCCAAATTCTCCCCATCCCTCCCTCCCCACCCATTTCCTTTGGGAAGGCAGGCAATTCAATATAGGCCCTATCTGTGTAGTTTTGCAAATGACTTTGATAACAGTCGTGTTGTGTAAGACTAACTGTATTTCCCTCCATCCTATCCTGCTCCTCATTGTTTCTATTCTGTCTTTTGATCCTGTCCCTCCCTGAGTGTTGACTTCAAATTGCTCCCTCCTCCCATTTCCCTCCCTCCCATCATCCCCCCCCTTGCTTATTTCCTTCTCCCCCACTTTCCTGTATTGTAAGATAGGTTTTCATACCAAAACGACTGTGCATTTTATTCATTACTTTAGTCGAATGTGATGAGAGTAAACTTCATGTTTTTCTCTCAGCTCTCCTCTTTTTCCCTCCACTACAAAGTCTCCTGCTTGCCTCTTGAATGAGAGATAATTTACCCCATTCCATTTCACCCTTTCTCCTCCCACTACATTTCTCTCACTGTTTAGCTTAATTCTTTTAAAATATGGTCCCATCCTATTCAATTCACCCTGTGCTCTCTGTCTCTGTATGTGCGTGCATGTGTGTATGTATGTGCATGTGCACATGTGTACATGTGTGTGTGCATGTGTGTGTGTGGTCCTACCAACTACCCAGATACTGAAACGTTTTAAGAGTTACAAATATTGTCTTTCCATGTAGGAATGTAAACAGTTCACCTTTGGTAAGTCCCTTAAGACATCTCTTTGCTGTTTACTTTGTCATGCTTCTTCTCATTCTTGTGTTTGAAAGTCAAATTTTCTTTTCAGCTCTGGTCTTTCAAGAATGCTTGGAAGTCCTCTGTTTCATTGAAAGACCATATTTTCCCCTGAAGTATTATACTCAGTTTTGCTGGGTAGGTGATTCTTGGTTTGAGTCCTAGTTCCTTTGACTTCTGGAATATCCTATTCCATGCACTTAAATCCCTTAATGTAGAAGCTGCTAGATCTTGTGTTATCCTGATTGTATTCCACAATACTGGAATTGTTTCTTTCTAGCTGCTTGCAATATTTTCTCCTTTACCTGGGAATTCTGGAATTTGGCCACAATGTTCATAGAAGTTTCTCTTTTTGGATCTCTTTCAGGTGGTGATCATTGGATTCCTTCAATACTTATTTTGCCCTCTGGTTCTAGAATCTCAGGGCAGTTGTCCGTGATAATTTCATGAAAGATGATGTCTAGGCTCTTTTTTTGATCATGACTTTCAGGTAGTCCCATAATTTTTAAATTGTCTCTCCTGGATCTATTTTCCAGGTCAGTTGTTTTTCCCATGAGATATTTCACATTCTCTTCCATTTTTTCATTCTTTTGGTTTTGTTTGGTGATTTCTTGGTTTCTCAGAAAGTCATTAGACTCCATCTGTTCCATTCTAATTTTGAGAGAACTATTATCTTCAGTGAGCTTTTGAACCTCTTTTTCCATTTGGCTAATTCTGCTTTTGAAAGCATTTTTCTCCTCATTGGCTTTTTGAACCTCTTTTGCCAATTGAGTGAGCCTATTTTTCAAGGTGTTATTTTCTTCAGCATTTTTTTGAGTCTCCTTTACCAAGGTATTGACCCGTTTTTCATGCTTTTCTTGCATCTCTCTCATTTCTCTTCCCAGTTTTTCCTCCACCTGTCTAACTTCAAAATCCTTTTTGATCTCTTCCATGGCCTGAGTCCACCAGACATCCACCTGGGATGTCTGGGATACAGAGGCCCCGACCTCCACGTCTTTCCCTGATGGTAAGAATTGTTCTTCATCATCAGAATTGAAAGGCAGGAACATCTGTACCCCATCAAAATAGCTTTCTATAGTCTTATTTTTCTTCCCTTTTCTGGGCATTTTCCCAGCCAGTTACTTGACTTCTGAGAGAAGAAGAGCATGTAACCATAAAAATTAAAAAAAGAGATGTTTGGGATTGGGCAGGTTAATAAAAGGGTGCCAGAGGGAGGGGAAAAGAATAAAAAGATTAGTGTAACCAAAACAATCTGCAGGGGTTAAGAGCCATCCCCGCCTAGATCCGCCCAGCTAGTGCTTGGGGTCTGAGATTCAAATGCTGCCCCCCAGCCTCAGGGCTTTCCGTGGCAGGCGCAGCTGCTATTCAATGTGAGCATAAGTTCTGGTGCTCAGGTGGGGGCAGGGCCGCCTCCCAGGCTCAGTTCCCTCAGGGGGTTTATGCAGATACCTTTAGTAATGAATCTGAGGTCCTGTCTGCTCCGGGAGTCCCGGGCTGCTGCTGCCTCTGCTGCTGCCTCCTGAGGGGGCCTGAGTTATGGAGACACCCTGCTCCCCTCTCGGCCAGCCCAGAAGTCTCTCTCACTGACCTGTAGTGCCTGTGGGTGGAGGGACCTTCGCAGCCTCCAGAGATTCCGTCCCTGAAGCCTGCTCGGATATTCTCCTCTGGGGCTGTGTGGCCAGGGCCGGGCAGGGCTGGGCTCCGCTCCGCTGTCTGGTGTGTGGTGGACCTTTGGTGCCAGTTTTTCAGAAATCTCCTCCACTGCCTTTCTGTGCAGCTTGCACTGCTCCAGAATTTGTGGGGAGTTCTTTTTACAGAAAATTTATGAGCTGTGGGTTCGGAGCTAGCATATGTGAGTCTTTCTACTCAGCCATCTTGGCTTCTCTCCATAAATGTTTTGTGTATACAGCAAATTATTGGGTCTTATTTTTAATCCATTCCTCCATTCTTTTAACTTTTATTAGGAAATTTTTTTCCATTGACATGTAATGTTATTATATAATATTTCTGTCTTTCATTAAATATATGTATACATATAGATGTAACAAATACATATTCTTCCTCTTTTAATTGGCTCTTAACCCCTGCAGATTGTTTTGGTTACACTAATCTTTTTATTCTTTTCCCCTCCCTTCTGGCACCCTTTTATTAACCTGCCCAATCCCAAATATCTCTTTTTTTATTTTTATGGTTACATGCTCTTCTTCTCTTTTAACTCTTTCCATATCCCAGGTCAAATAAAAGTGCAATACATAATCCTTCCTGTCCCTCTCTCTACTCCATCCATTCTTCTATTCAATAACATGAATTTGTAATATCCCTTTCCAAGAAATGTTGCTTTCACTACAGCTCTTCTAGGATGCTCTAGAACAAGAAATATTAACTTTTTTTCATGGCCACTTTTGGCAGTCTGATAAAATCTATGGACTTCTTAGAAAAATGTTTTTAAATACATAAGATAAAATACATAGGATTATAAAAGGAACCAATTACATTGAGTTACACAAAAGTCAATACAACTATCAAAATTTATTTTATTTATTATTTATTTATTTTAAAAGATGTGTAAAAGATCTCAGGTTAAGAATTCTAACTCTTGAATCGATTCCTGGAAAGAAAATTTAGAACTATACTTTATCTGTTGCCTTGCTGCATGTCCCTGCTCAACTTTCTCCTACCACTGCCTTCCCCTTACTCCAGGTGGGTTTCAAGACACTTAGCACCCATAGGCAGAAGCTAATCTCTCCAGGAGATTAGTCTCTAACCCTCTGAAACTAATGGTATTTCTCTAGATTGACATTCTCAACTTTTCTTAGTCCTTTTTATGTTTCCTACATAAATTCACAGAGTCAGCATGGTAGAATCGTGACTCTCTGATTCTCTGATTCTGTAGCATAAAATCTTTTTATCATAGAACCTTGGAGGTGGAAGGAGTTTGGGGTCTGTTTAGACCAGTGAGTATCTGAGTAAGAATTTCTACCATCATGAACTTGACAAGTGACCATTCTCACTTTGCTGGAAGACCCCCAGTGAAAGGGACGCCATTACATCCAGAAAACTCACACTGCTTTAGGGAAGCTTTAACTGGTGGGAATTTCTTCCTTACTTTGAAACTATTTGAAACACATTGTCCTTAGTTCTGCCCTTGGAGATCAAGCAAAATAATTCCATATATAGCCCTTCATTGGCAAAGAAATTGATCATGATAGCAATGTTTCTCAGCTGGAAGGAGGAACCCAAGGGAATTTTTGCTCTCTGCAAGGAGGGGAAGGACCTCCTTGCAGAGAGGGAAGGACAGGGAAGGATGCTACTCTGAACTGAAAACAACTGTGAGCAGCTGGGGTTCTGTCTGGTGCACTGCCCCAGTATAGGGGGACATCTGCTTGCACTACATTTGCTTTTTCCCTGAATGTACTGTTTACTTTGCTGTGGGATATGGTGAAGAAAGCATTTGATTGATGAAGGTTTTTGTGAAGTGATACAAGCCAAGAAACTAGGTGGTGAAGAAAAGGACTCATGTGAATGAATTTAAGATATTTGGGAACAATTTTCTTATGAGTGCACAGTTGACTTGACAGCATAGGATTTGTCATAAAGTCAGAAGCTTTATGATTATAATTAATGTGAAAAGCCTTCTACTGGAATAGAGAACTTGCTTAAACATCAGACCATTTATACTCTACGAATGTAACAAATGTAGGAAGGCAATTCTGTGTTAGCACACTGCTTATGCAATATCTGAGAATTTACCTTATGAATGGAAAGAGTGATAGGACCTCTGCCAGGGCAAACACTACATTCAACATCAGACAGTTCATACTAGAGAGAGAAAAATATGTGAACTATTCAGTCAGAAGTCACACCTTTCCTTCTTTCTTTAATAACAAAAACATACCTTTTACCATTTTATAAACAAAAAGGATCATGGCATGTAGGTGCATGGCTTGTAAAAGCAGTCTTTAGTTTTCAAAATATTTTTGTTACATATGCAGCAACTTTTAAAAATAATCATTCCATCCCTCTGCTCTCCCATTGACTCTCTCCAAAAAAAAAATTCTGAAAAATAAATTTCTCATCATAAACATGCATAGTCCAACAAAACAAATTTCCACATTGGCCATGTCTAAAAATATATGTTTCTTGCTACATTTTAATTTCTAGTAGGAAATGAGTAGCATGGTTTATCTTCAATATTCTGGGCTCATAGTTTGTCAGCTGTTCAAATACTTTCTTCTCTTGATACTCTTTTCTTTCTAGGTTTTTGCAATACTACACTCTCCTGGTTTTCTTCCTGCTTCTCTGACTGCTCCTTCTCAGTCTCCTTTGCTGACTCTTCATTAAAGTCATGCCCATTAAGTGTGGATGTTCCTTAGGGCTCTGTCCTAAGCCCTCTCATCTTTTCTCTTTATACTATTTCACTTGATGATCACATCAGTTTTCATGGAATAAATTATCATCTCTCTACTGATGTTCTTAAATCTACTTGTCCAGCTCTAACTTCTATCCCAATATCCAGACTCACCTTCCCAGCTGTCTATTAGACATCTCACATTGGATGTCCCTTAGACACCTTAAACTCAATATGACAAAAACTGAACTCATCTCTCATTATCCCCATTATCTCTTTCCCTTTCCAAACTTATTCTTTTTGAGGGTACCATCATCTTCCTATTTACCTACCTCACAACTGAGGTGTCATCCCTGACTCATCATTCTCTCTCAGTCACCATATTCAATCTCCTGTCAGGGTTTATAGATTTTACCTTTGTAACATCTCTTATGTGTACCCCTTTCTCTCCTCTAACACTTCCATAACCCTGCTGGAAGCCCTCATCATCTCATGCCTGGACTGTGTCAATAGCCTTCTAGTTGGTCTCCCTGCCTCATATTTCTTCCTAATCTAGTACCTCCTCTATTCAGCTGTCAAAGTGATCTTCCTAAAGCATATATCTGACCACATCACTTTCTTACTCAATAAATTCCATAAACTCATTTTAAGCCCTCTGACTGGCATTTAAAGCCTCTCATAACCTGTTCCTTCTCCCCTCCAACCTTTCCAGTCTTTATACTTTATGCATATGTATAAATATATACACATGTACTCTGGGATTCAGTGACACCAGATTGTTGGTTGTTCCTTAAACAAGGCACTATCTCCTGACTCCTGGAATTTTCTTGAAATGTTCCCCATACTTGTAATGCTCTCTCTCCCTGTTGCTACCCCTTGGCTTCCCTGACTACCTTCAAATCCCAGCTAAAAACATATCTTCAACAGGAAGTTTTCCTCAATATTCCTGAATTCTAATGTTATCCGAGTTGATTATTTAAAATTTATCTTGTATGTAGTTTGTTTGTAGATAGTTGTTTGCATGTTGTCTTATCCCACCAGACTTGGAGTTTCTCAAGAGCAGATATGATCTTCTACCTTTCTATCCCTAGTATTTAGCACAGTGTGTGACCCATATAATAGGTATGTAATCAATGTTTATTGACTGACTGACTGATCTGGGAGCTAAAGTTTTTCAAAATTGTTTTTCTCTACTATGCTATGATCATTGAATAAATGTTTCCACTTCTACTCACTTCACTATTCTGCCCCAAAAAGACTTCCTAGTTTCCTCTCAGTTTACTCTAATATTTCTTATGGCACAATAATATTCCATTCCTTTCATATACTATAATTTGCTTAGCCATTTTCCATTAGGATAGCCCCTTAATTTCTCATTTTTTAGCTTCTCCAAAAGGAGATGCCATATCGTTGTACATATAGGTCCTTTTTCTCTTTCATTTAACTCTGGGTATAGGTCTAGTAGTAGAATTGCTAGGTCAAAAAATGTCACAGTTTAATAACTGTAGGGGCATAGTTCCAAATTGCTTTTCAGAATGACTTGACCAGTTCACTTCTCCACCAACAGTGCACAAGTGTACCTGTTTCCTAGAAACCCTTCAAATATCTGTAACTTTTCAAATTTTTTCAAATTTTCCTAAATTTGTAAATTTTCTCTTTTGTCATCTTTGCCAGTCATTTATGAGAGCAAGCTAAATCCTCAATGTTTCTTTTACTTGAACCTAATTATTGAGGATTTAGAACATTTATTTTATCACATGTGCCAACTTACACATTTTTACAGTCCTGGTGTATGTGTCCAATTTCTGGCTTCCTTTAAGAATTGGCTCATGTCCCACCTCCTGAAGGAGGCCTTTTTTTGATCCCACCAACTGCTAATTCCATCCTTTCTAATGTTACAGCCCATCTGCATTTATTCTTTATTTTCTGCCTTTTGAATATAGGCTCCTTGAGGGCACAGGCTGTTTTTTTTTCTTTTTCTTTGTATCACCAAGACTTCACACAGAGCCTGAGAGAGGATTCTGGGAAGATGGCTGCATAGGTCAGAAAACTGCAAACTCTCCAGATTTCCCCCCAAACAAGATAAAATATTATCTCAGAATGAACATCAAGCAATTAAAGAAGACCTAAAGAAAAATCCCACCTAGGTTTGGTCCCTGTGAAGAGTAAACACCTCCAGCCTAGTTCAACCTGGAGCCCTAGGGCTAACTTCGCTGGGAGGTATCCTCTGCCTTAGCCACTTCCCTGACAGTGTTGGGAATCTGAGCCCAGAAAGATTAAGGAAGCCTCAGCTGATAAACTGTGCTGCCTAGATGTAGCCCTGGGCCAGAAGGAGCCAGCATATGCCTGGTAAGTGTAGAAGCAATAAGGCAGAGATGCCACTGATTGTAAGCACTTACAGGAGGAGTTGGTTTGGTTCCAGGCTACAAGGGAGACCTGAAAGAGGATCAGAGGCACCATCCCCCATACCGCAGGACTAGAGGTGATTACAAAAAATAAACTTCTATCAAAAAAAAATGAGCAGGCAAAGGAGAAAGAACTTAATTATAGAAAGTTACTATGGGAATAGAGAAGACTATGGTTAATCTTCAGGGGAGGATACTGAAGTAATAAAAGTCTCTCCTACCCAAAATAATAATGTCAAATGATCATCTTCCCAAAAAGAATTCACAGAAGAACTTTAAAAAGACTTTAAAAATAAAAAGAGGGAAATTGAGGAAAATAAGAACAGTTCAAGAAAAACAAGTAGATTATGAAGAGAAATTCAACCAATTAGAAAAGGAGATTCAGAATCTTAAGGAAGAAAACTATTTCTTGAAAATCAGAATTGGGCAAAGGTAAGCTAGCAAAGTTATAAGAGATCAAGAAATAATAAACAAAATACAAAGAATGAAAAAATAAAAGAGAATGTGAAGCATCTTATAAGAAAAACATCTGATCAAGAGAATATATCAAGAAGAGAAAACATAAGAATAATCAGACTACCTGAAAGCTATGATCAAAAATAGTATTTTGATACAATAATACAAGAAATAATTTTTAAAAATTGTCCTGATGTATTAGAAGAGGGGAAAGTAGGACTAGAAAAAATTCACCAATCATCATCTGAGATTTACAAGAAAAATGTATAGGAATCAGTTAAATTCATAGTTAATTTCATCATAGTTAAATTCAACCCCCCAGCCCAAGGATAAAGTATTATGAGCAACAAGAAAAAAAATTTAAATATGGTAGTGCCACAATTAGAATTACACAAAACCTAGCAGTGACAACATAAAAGACTATAGATTTTAGAACACTATATATAGAAGAGAAAAAGAACTGGGGCTGCAGCCAAAAATATCATACCCAGCAAAGTTAAGCATAATCCTAAATGGAAAAAAAAGGATATTTAATCAATTGTCCAACTTTCAGGATCTTATTTAAAAAAAACCCTGAATGTAATAGATGATTTGACATATAAGAACCAACAGCAATATAAGGTACATGTCAAAGACTAATTAAAGGGAACTTAGGAAAGACTGGGATAGATCTAAGTATGATATGATTTTAAAAAGTAAAACCAATTAGGACAGATAAAAAGAATAATTATTCTATGCAAGTGAGGTGTGAAAGAAAGAAATGACATGGAGGAATTAGATGGGGGAGGAGGGCTGGTAGTTCTGGAACCCTACTTTCATTGGGAATGGGTTTGAGAGGGAAAAATGCATACATATTTAGAAAGGTATAAAAGTCTTCTGCGTTCAGAAAGAAATAAAAATAAAAGGATAAGGGGATAAGGAAGGGGGAGAGGATACGGGAGGAAATTTTTTAGAAGAGAGGGTGAAGAAATAGGTTAAGTGGGGCTAATAGGAGGGTGTTTAGATCAACAGGATTGGGATTATAAGGGAGAGATTCTTGGAAGGGAGATAGGTTGAGTAATAGGAGAACAAGGTAGTAGTAGGTAGGGAGGAATAGGAAATAAAAGATATACACAAACATAAAATAAAGATCATCAGTAGAATTTATTAGGGAAAAAAAGCAGGGGTAGTAATATGATCTCAGACAAAGTTGAAGCTAAAATAGATTTAATCATAAGAAAAAAATAAGGAAACTAGATTATATGTCAGCCATATTAATCAGTTGTTTTAGACTATTTATAATAATTAGAGAGTATAAGATTGGAATATTGCTGTGGTGTAGGAAATAACAAATTGGTGTACTTAGAAAAATATGGAAAGACTCAGACTTATGAAGAAAGAGGTTATTGACTCTCAGAGAGACAAAGACAAATAAGAACAGTATGGTCTTACATACATGTATATGAATGGATATGTCTATACATGAATTTGATTATAGATATCTAAGTACATGCAAGCATGCATATGTATGTGTATAAGCATGTAAGCATATAACGTGTTTGTATGAGCATATGTGTGTGTACATATACGTATATATGTATGTATATTATATATGTATGTGGGTATATATGTACACATATACACACAAATATATCTGCACTTAATTGTACCTTCTTGGAGGGGAGGGAGGAGAAATGGGGAGAAAAAGAACAAAGTAAAAAGTGTACAGCAGAGACCAAAAGAAAACTTACAAGGAAGCAAAGAAAAGATGGATAGCTCTGAACACAATACATAGTATTGATTATATAGGATTTCTTGAAATGGAAATTTATTGCTGTATGTTTTGAATCCTCTTACATCCTGCTGTGCACATGACAACGCCGTTTGTTTCTTTTCTTATTTTGCATTTGTTTTAATATTTAAGTTTACAATTTTTTTTTTCTTTTCTTATTGTGTATTTAAGTTTTTAAATTTAAGTTTAAAATGAATATATTTAAAAAAAAAAAACCCAGAGCCTGGCACATAGTATGTGCTCATTGACTTGATTTAGCCTAAAATATACTTTTTATTGATTGGTTGAAGTGATAGTCTTCTGAAAGCAACACTGTTAAGGCAATAGTAGAAATTAGCTATACAAAAGAAAGAACGTTGCTTGCTATACAAAAATTTTTCTATAATTTAAATTTCTGTGTTACCTGATTGTTTCAATAAATCACAAGGTCATTGAGAGCAAACTGAGAAGAGGGAGGCAGAGAAAATAAATGTTTATGAATTTTAAAGTATTAACAATTAAAAAAGTAAATCATCAAATCTTATGAATTGGGCACCATGAATGAGGAAGGAGAAATCCAACAATACTTTGGGGATTTATAGAGAAGAAATGGAAGATATTCCTTTTTTTGTAATTTGGAGAACATATGCCACATCATGCCTCTGGACGGTTATTGAACCTAGGTGCCAGCTGCTGCCTCATCTTGTTCACTGAGTTAGCTGTTATTATGGCTCAGTCATTTCGGTCATGTCTGACTTTTTGTGACCTCATCTGGGGTTTTCTTAGCAAAGATCCTGGAGTGGTTTGCCATTTTCTTCTCTAGCTCATTTTACAGATGAGGAACTCACCCAAACAGGTTAAGTGATTTGCCTAGGGTCACCCAGCTAATAAGTGTCTAAGGCCATATTTGCATTCATGAAGATGAGTCTTCCTGCTTCCAACCGAAGGTTCTATCCACTGTACCACCCAGCTGCCTACTGAGTTATATACTCCCAGGTATTTGTGGAACCATCTTGTTGCAAAGCAATTTTTTTACAAAGTTGAAGACAAGAAGAATGGGTCATTGTGATAAGTATTGCCTTATAAACAGCTAAATTCAGTCGAGAAGAAAACAAGCCTGCTGCAGCTTGTCAGCATGGTTAGCTAAACTGCACACACACTTGAGAACATTTGTAGATGAAAAATAAGCTTTTGATTCAGTGGTACAAAGACCAATCTGGGAGGTTCATAGTATCACAGGATTCAAGTAGTCATTGGATCACTGATTTGGAACCAGATGGGACCTCAGATGCCACCTAGTTCAACACCTTCATTTTATAAATAAGGAAATTGAAGCACATTCTCTTTAAATGAGAAGTCTCTGATGGGAGAAGACTTAGGAAAGACTGGGATAGACCTAAGTATGATATGATTTTAAAAAGTAAAACCAATTAGGACAGATAAAAAGAATAATTATTCTATGCAAGTGAGGTGTGAAAGAAAGAAATGACATGGAGGAATTAGGATTCTTGGATAGATACTTTAGGCCTGGATCACACAGCTCATTTGTACTCTATCCCTGGCCTGGAACTCACACATTATGAGTACCCTTTGTGAGGAGAAAGGGGAGAAGGGGGAGGCTCTTCCTTCCCTCTGGTTGGAGGGTAGAGAGCTTTTCCCAGAACCACCACTAAAGGAGGATAACATTTCTTCATTTCCCAGCAGGTTGTACTCCTGAAGTTCTCCATTATGTTCCAGCTGAGTACCTTTCCTTCCTTGCCTCCAGTTTATAGTTCCTTTTTTGTTTTATGTTCCTTCAGTAGATTGTAAACTCCTTAAGAGCAAGAAATATTGTTTGCCTTTCTTTGTATTTCCAGTGTGTGGTACATAGTAGGTGCTTAATAAATGTTTATTGATCGTGAGATAATTTTGTTCAGTAATCTTCTTAGTATTAACATAATGCAAATAAACAACCAAAGGTGTTCATCTATGACATGTGGGTAAACAAGGCCCAAACAGATGAGGAATTCCTTTAGATCATGTGTGTCATGTACCCCTCTGGCAGTCTGGTGAAGCCTAGGAACTCCTTAAAATATAGTTTTTAAATGCATAAAATAAAATGCATAGAATTACAAAGGAAATCAGTCATGAAGAAAACCAATTAATGGAAATAGTTATTGAAATAAAAAAACAAATTCATGACAATAGGTTAAGAACCCCTTTTTTAGATAGTAAGGTTCTTCAGATGCTCCTGTTAGGAGATGGATGGCATTGCACTCCCTGTACCAAACCCGAGAACATTGAAGGGTTTTTTCAATAAAATCCACAGTCACTCAAAAACTACAGCCCCAGTAATCTTTATGGGAAAACAAAGAAACAAGAAGGAAGAATGTATTTCCCTCATATTATAACATGTTGCTGGATGAGTAAATCATTGGTACATTTATCCTAGAGAGATACAGATGGATAATTACAGATGGATAATGAGTTGAGTCCAGAGCTAATAGGAGGAAAACAAAGAACTATATTACATTTTAGGAAATCATGTAGTGCCTTTAATGATCCCAATCTGTTGTTCCCCATTGCAAAATGCCTCTCAAACCAATATTCTTCAAGCAACAAATTGAAGACTACTACTCTAACAGAATTCAGAGTAACAGGTAATTCAAAGGATGATAAAAAGATGTCTAGTAGGAAGGGAACAGTCATTAAGCACCTACTGGGTACCAGGCACCATGCTAAGTGCTTTATAAATATTGTATGATTTGACCCTCACAACAACCTTGAGATGTAGGAAATCTGAATATCCTCACTTTGCAATTGAGGAAACTGAGGCAGACAGTGGTTAAGTGACTTAGCCAAGGTTAAACAGGTAGTGTCAGAGACCAGATTTGAACTCAGGTCTTCCAGACTCCAGATCCAGCGTTCTGTCCATTGTACCACCTAGTTGTTCCTGCAGCATATTACCAACAATGGTTTGCCTTTTCCATTGAGCACTTATATGACTGGAAAGGTAGGTGGGCAAGTTGGAAGTGAGAAGGAAGGGCAACAGAGAGACAGCCCAAGTGCTCTTCTGAGATGAATAAAGTATTTAAGGATCTGGAGGGAGTCCTTTATTGGGTTGAGTGGACTAGAATTGTAAAAGATGAGGATGTTTGAGATCTACGTTCTGTAATCTGACTTCTAGCTTCATCACTCGACTGAAACTACTCTCTTCAAAGTTACCAATGATCCTTTAATTACCCAATCTGATGGCCCTCATCCTTCATCTGGACTATTGCAACAGACTCTTAACTAAACTCTGTAGGGGATGGCCCTCATCCCCAAGTGGCTCGGTGATGCAGCGGATGCATAGGCAGGTGGGAGAAGATAGGACAATTCTGTTTACTGATCTGAGGGTCTGGATTTTTAAAGACAAAAACCACAAGTATATGTGACAAGCTGCTTGTCCTCAGTCTTTGTCTTTTTGGCTAGTTCTTTGTTCTCAGGAATGTTAGCCTTGAGGACATCTGTTGACTTTACCTATCTCCTTGTACTCTGAACATTCTTTGTTTACCTCACAGTTACAGCAAAATCCAGAGGTCATGGAGAGCAATACCGAATGATAGCGAGCACAGTCTCAGAGAACAGATTTGTTCTTGCCTGGACCTGATACTGCACTCCATCCTAGCCCTCAACATTTCCCGCTTTGTTTTGTTGTAACTGTAGATAATGTACTTGTATTTGACGATCTTTCCCATGAGAGAGAAGGCACCTATAAATAGGTGGCATAATACAGAGAAACACAAGAACATGAATAGAGGTAATACAGACATGAGCCAATGGAACAAGGATGCAAAGGGATTTGTATTAGCAAAATAATCCCAAATAATCCCAATTGCAGCTTCATCGGGATCAAGATTTTCTTTGGATGCTTGATCTATATCATTAGCAATCTGATTAAGATCTTCAGTACCCAAAGCAAGACTGCTATTCTCCCATATCCCATTCAAATGATTTCTAATCCTAGTACAATTATATAGAGAGCTATTGTTTCTTCACATTGCTGCACAAAGGATTTCTCAGGGAACAGGGGGCCAAGTTTCACAGTTGCATAAATATAAACTTAAGTACAAATCCATCTTTGAGCCTGCTAGCACACAGTCAACATTGCCGGACAGGAGTAACACAAATAGAAATAAACCTATAATCACATCTCATGGACAATCTTGTTTCAAGAACACCAACTTCATTTCCCACTACCACAATAGTTTCCTTCAAAGCATTCATTAAATGGTAAAAATCATCATTAATTCCACTCTGTTTCTTCAATGCTGAGACACTCTTTGCCAAATCTTCCATGAAATGTGCTTGTACAACTTCTTGTTGCATGGTATGTACAGATAAACCCACTGATAAAGAGGAAGCCAATGTAGCCACAAAGCTTACAATGCCTAAAGTAATACAACTTATACATCTTTTCTGCCTTACTTTCAACACTAACTGATTAAAAGTTTGATGGGCTGCAGACATATACCAGCCTTTCCTTTTGAAAGGCATTAAAGCAAACCAAGGATGCATAATTGCAAAAATAATGCTAGCATTAGTTATATGAGAACCAATGTATTCAGTGATAGTACAATTAAAGCATGTGATACTCCATGTCCCTTGTTCTGTTATATCTATGGTAACATTTTCCTTTTTCCCAATCATAAAAGCAAAATTTCTCCCCAGGCAAACTCATATATCTGTGTAATTTTCCTTAATATGTGTACCATTCCACAATCTAATTGTTATGTTAACATTCTCTAAAGCTGCCATAGCTTTCCAAATCTGAACATCTGATTTTCCATGGGGAGGGATCCATTCAGGAATAATCCACCCCCCTCCCCCATAAATCAACGAATTCTCATGGTCAAAGACTGTCCAAGTCTGCAACATAATGTTTGTGTCATTGTTCACAGATCGATAAGGAGATTGACATGTCACAAATGGAGGGAAATGATTATGACTAGCATCCCAACTAGTCATATTGTAGCATGGTGGTGGATCGCTCCTTCTTATGGGTCCCTGTGTTGACTCAGTATTTTTATCCCTAACATAAGCATATCCCAATGTGTTCCCCAACTCTGTGGTATTATGTGTGCAGTGCTATTAATGATGGAAAGCTGTAAGCAAGGTTGATGCTCAGAGACATTAACACTCTTTGCAACGCAAATAGGATTCATATGGGCATTTAAGCATATGACTTTATACAAGATGAATTCTATGGGAAAACAAAATATTAAAGCCCTACATGATTCTTCATCACTAGGTTTTGTTGATTTCTAAAGCGAAATGTGATTTGAGAATTGGGGCCCAAGCTCATGCACCCAAGCACCCCCGTTGCCCCCTTTAAACAGATGGAACTGAAAATCTTTTGGGGTAAGGGATAAAAGACTCACATTCTAAAACTGCTTCATATAGAGAGTGGATGTAGAACTGTCCCTGCCTCACAGGGTCCCGACATTGGAGAGTTTGAGTCTTTAGTCAGTGTCAGGAACATGGTCAATGCCAGGTGCAGAGGGTGACGTGTAATGGTGTTGGACAGTGAGGATGGCATGCAGCTTGAGCTGTCATCTGCAAGTGGAGGGCACTGAACCTAGAAGACACAAATCTGGCACAGAGATTAAACAAACAAGGACCAAAAAGGAGTAGGAAGAAAATGACTAGAAGTGGGGTGGGTGTGAGAATACTGTCAAACTTTCTCACACTCTCTTGACATACTTAGTAACTATCCAGGGACAGGAGGGGTTTGGATGACTCCCATTTGTCTAAAACCTTCTTATCTGCTTTCCATATTTTTGATCAAGCTTTTATTCATCTTTCCAAATCTATGGAACCCATTATTCAGACTGCTTCACCTTCCTTTATATTTCTACCATAGATAGACAAGATAACTCACAAGTTATTACTCTTCACTAGCATAGCTGTATTGCTTTAAACAAAAGAGATTTCAAACTTAAACCTCACAAATGAATAGATGTACATTTTTGTTTTACAGGCTTGTTCTCCTTCTCTGATTATATTCACTTTGGAAGAAAACCTTTAGAAATTAAGTTCTTAATAAGGTCACATATAAATTTTAACTTTTTTTAAAATATAAATTTATTTATTTAACTTTATTACATTCATTTTCACAAAATTTTGGGTTCCAAATTTTCTCCCCTTTTATCCCCTCCCCCCACACCCAATACCCCAAGCATCTAATTTTCCCTATCTCCAATCTGCCCTCTCTTCTGTCATCCCTCCCTTCTCTTGTTCCCATCTTCTCTTTTCTTCCTGTAGGGCCAGATGACTTTCTATTCCTCATTAACTGTATGTCTTCTTTCCTAGTAGCAACAGCAATACTAAACAGTTGTTCCTAAAACTGTGAGTTCCAAATTCTCCCCATCCCTCCCTCCCCACCCATTCCCTTTGGGAAGGCAGGCAATTCAATATAGGCCATATCTGTGTAGTTTTGCAAATGACTTCGATAACAGTCGTGTTGTGTAAGACTAACTGTATTTCCCTCCATCCTATCCTGCCCCACATTGTTTCTATTCTGTCTTTTGATCCTGTCCCTCCCCAAGTGTTGACTTCGAATTGCTCCCTCCTCCCATTGCCCTCCCTCCTGTCATCCCCCCCACCTTGCTTGTCTTCTTCTCCTCCACTTTCCTATATTGTAAGATAGGTTTACATACCAAAAGGGCATTTTATTCCCTCCTTTAGTCGAATGTGATGAGAGTAAACTTCATGTTTTTCTCTCAGCTCTCCTCTTTTTCCCTCCACTAAAAAGTCTCCTGCTTGCCTCTTGAATGAGATATAATTTACCCTATTCCATTTCACCCTCTTTCCTCCCACTACATTTCTCTCTCACCATTTACCTTAATTTCTTTTAAGATATGGTCCCATCCTATTCAATTCACTCTGTGCTCTCTGTCTCTGTATGTGCGTGCATGTGTGTATGTGTGTGTGCATGCACACGTGTACGTGTATGTGTGTATGTGTGTGTGTGGTCCCACCAACTACCCAGATACTGAAAAATTTTAAGAGTTACAAATATTGTCTTTCCATGTAGGAATGTAAACAGTTCACCTTTGGTAAGTCCCTTATATGACTTCTCTTTGCTGTTTACTTTTTCATGCTTCTTCTCATTCTTGTGTTTGGAAGTCAAATTTTCTTTTCAGCTCTGGTCTTTTCATCAAGAATGCTTGAAAGTCCTCTGTTTCATTGAAAGACCATATTTTCCCCTGAAGTATTATACTCAGTTTAGCTGGGTAGGTGATTCTTGGTTTGAGTCCTAGTTCCTTTGACTTCTGGAATATCCTATTCCATGCCCTTCGATCCCTTAATGTAGAAGCTGCTAGATCTTGAGTTATCCTGATTGTATTTCCACAATAATGGAATTGTTTCTTTCTAGCTGCTTGCAAGATTTTCTCCTTGACCTGGGAATTCTGGAATTTGGCCTCAGTGTCCACCCCCGCCTAGATCCTCCCATTTAGTGCTTGGGGTCTGAGATTCAAATGGGCTTTCTGCAGCAGGTGTGGCTACTATTCAATGTGTGTTTAAGTTCTGGTGCTGGGGTCGGGGCAGGGCCACCTCCTAGGCTCAGTTCCCTCAGAGGCTTTATGCAGAGACCTTCAGTAATGGAGCAGGTGGGGCCAGGGCTGTCTCCCAGGCTCATTTCCCTCAGGGGGTTTATGCAGAGACCTTCGGTAATGGCCCTGAACTTCTGCCTGCTGCTCTGGGATTCCCAGGCCGCCACCACTGCCTCTGCCACTGCCTCCCGAGGGGGCCTGAGTCAAGGAGACATGCTGCTCCCCTCTCCAAGACGTCTCTCTCACTGACCTGTAGCACCTGTGGGTGGAGGGACCTTCCTGGCCACTGGAGGTTACGTCCCTGAAGCCTCCTGGGATCTGCTCCTCTGGGGCCGTGTGGCCAGGGCAGCACAGGGGTGGACTCTGCTGTCTGGAGTGCAACGGACCCCTGGGGATGGCTCTCCAGGGCTCTCTGGAACAGAAATCTTTTCCACTGTGTTTCTGTGCACCTTGCATCGCTCCAGAATTTGTGGGGAGTTCTTTTTGCAGGAAATATATGGGCTGTGGGTTTGGAGCTAGCATACGTGAGTCTTTCTACTTTGCCATCTTTAAATTTTAACTTTTTCTTAGGCCATGGAATGAATATAAATTCAGATTAAAACGGCAAGATATTTTCTGCTTTATAGATCATTAATTATCTTCAAAATGAATAGTTTAGTAGGCTTTACAAGAGAGATTGTTTTTAAAATATTTCTTCTAAAAGTGGTTCTTTTTCTTTTAAAACAGTTTAAAATTTGTCCTGATGGTAACAGTCACTCAAGTTTTATAATGAAAATTAATTGAAAACCTTTAAAATGATAGTTATCTTTTCACTTTGAAACAAAAATAAACCTTTTAAAATTAAAATCCATTAAAAGCTTAGTTGGCATAAAAATGTCCTTAAGTAATATGAATTTCCACAGAACAAACCAAATTTTTAATTATTGCAGAATTTCTAGATATCATAAAATGCTTTAGTCAAAAAGGTGAATTAGAATCTCACATCAGTAACAGTATAAGACTGATTACAGAAAAATACTACTGCTTTTAAAATCCTTTTAAACAATGGGGACATCTTAGGTGAGTCTTCAGTAGTTTATATAAATTGCTGAACATGTTGTCATTTCAGATAAAAATAATATTAGATTTCCCAGTAAGATTACATAAAAGGGGCTCACATGTTTTGTTGGTCATTTCCTATTGATCATAGAAATTTGCTATAGAAAGAGAAAGCAGAGACATGTGATATAGAAAATATGACAGGATAAAACATCCTTGACTCTGTTTAAATTCAGGTAAGAGTAAAATTCTCCAATCATGCAGTATCTGTTTCATAGCCAGATTCAGGAATATTTAGGTGGGAAATATTCCTTTTTTAAAAGAACACAATGGGAAAACTGACCAGGGGGATTCCATCCTAGATTGAGGCTAGAATTGTCCCCTTGGTGTTTCCTTTTCAGATACAAACTTCACTTGTTAAAAGTGGAGGATCACATTCCCTCGGAGTATCTTGTGGCATTTCCTCAGACACTGATTTAATGCAGACAACTATACCCAAATTCAAACTCAAAACAAAAAATAGTTATGGTTCCGAATGCCTTTTACCTTAAACAGCAAATTTCACTAATCACAGCTTAGAGCCAGATATAGTATTTCTATTCTTATGGAATTGCAATAAGTAATAAAGATTTTCCAGGACTCACATACATAAAGGAATTCCATTTAAGATCTTTCCTTCTCAAATTTAAAACTTGTCCTGATGTAAAAGCCAATTGTTAAAAATCCTTTCTATTTATTACAACTTCTGAGTAAGTCATATTCATTGTTCAGAATATACATAAGCCAAACTAGTTTCTTTTCCAGGACTGATGACCTTGCACACCCGGATGGTTTCCAGGGGCCTTAGCAATTTTACAAAATAAAGGAGAGTGGCATGGACCCCATGCCTGCCAACCCCCAAATATACAGGAGGACTTTTCTAAATGGGCTGAACTAATCTAACTAAAGTTTTCACTCAATTCCTTTATTTCCACACACAGTAATCAATTAACAATTTTAGGTTTAGTATTAAAACAGTAACTTGAAAAACTTAGTTAACAATCTTACAAGTTTTGATGATAGCCAAATTGTTTTAGTTGTAACTTCTTTAACAGATAAAGGTGAAAATACCTGGTTTTCTAAATGGCAATTACAGAACATTATAAGACAAGGTTAGCAGGACTGATAAAATTTAAAATAATATAACTGGTTTTACACAATTTTCCCAACATCTTTTAGTTTCAACAAAATTCAGATTAAAAATTGGTTTCTCTAACACTGTTTCTGGATTACAGTGGTTACTCAATTTTTACAATACAAGACAATTTTATTACAATTTAGAAGCACAACAGTAACACAAATGGTGAACTTCAGGTGCCATTAATTATATTTCCAAACCATTATATACAAAAATTATTATTATTTTTATTTTTCGTTTTTAACACAGTTCATATCACATGAAACAATTCCAACTTTTGGTCAGGTGATACTTCTCTTAAAGCATTTACAATATAGACCACAAACATTTTTTTTTTAACATTAACCAATTGAGACACAAATAATAACTATGTATGCTAACTTCACAAGCCCTTGACCTGACTGTCTCCACACTATTGCTAAGTATTAAAGGACCCTAACTTATTGTTTATTGGTCTAAATCCTAAGCATAATAGCTTAATTTTAGACTTAACCTTGGATGTTCCCCTACCAACAATCTATAATTTAATTGATCTGGTATTAACCTTACAAACCTTTTGACTATAGGAAATTGCCACTAAGAGTAGGGACATTGAAGGGAACCAGTATCTTCCCAACTTAATGTTCATTCCAGGCAGGAGTAGATTGTCAACTTGCATTCAGTCAGGCTTAAAGTCTGACAGGTGTCAGTGGGGAAATTGAGTCAGGAGAATCCTACCTCAGCCCAGGCTGAACAGTCACTCTCCCACCCTTCCCATGAGATCACCTTTTGCAGTTCATACCAGCATCTCACAGGCTTACTGACATCATGGATTGGAGGCTCTGACTGCCTTTATTGCTATCCATACCTGGAGTCAGACTCAGAAGAACAGTCAGTTAATAGTTCTATACAATCTTAAAATAGCAAGTTCCAATAACCAAGTTTCAGATATGACTATAATTTCAAATTGGCTAAGGAACATCTTTTGAGGCAAGTCTTAAGTGGCTTATATGTCTTTCTATACATGTTCTAGTTCCTGATTAAATAACAATCATAAAATCAAATTTACCATTAAAACTTTAACTTTTAAACAGTAAATCAAGCCAAGATTTATAGCATTTGCTACAAATTTCTTAAGTGTAAATGCTCACACTGAAACTTTAACAATTAGCTCTCTAGAGGTTCAAACTGGTTCTGGTGTACCCTTGTCTGATAATTACTTGGTGCATTAGAGAAGGAAAAAGAAAGGTTATTGGGGGAAGGAAGGCATAAGTGGGGCCATAAATAGCCATTTTGACATTAGGGAATGGATTCCTCTAGTTCACATTTATTTCCTTCTTCTATGCTTCTTTTATTTCTGTTCATTGTCCTTAAATGACATCATCTATGCCTTTCTGGTATTGTTGAGGTGGTTAGTGAGTATAATTAAGATCTATGGATCTAAAACAGTTCTACTTCATGTTTGACCAGCAGAAATTGATTCCTCGATTATTTATGTCTATTTCTGTAATGTTTATTTCTAACATCTACCAACCAGAAGAGTAAATTAGATTAGTGTACTGTCACTTGTTTTCAATGTGATAAGTTTTATTGATGGTTGCTGTCACTCTGCTGAGTTTGAAAATGCTGTAAATTGTGATTGTATTCATAGTTATTTTTTAAGGCTCAGCTCAAATTTCATCTTTGTGAAGTTTTCCTTCATTCTTCCATCCATCCATCCATCATTTATCTCCTTCTCTGATCTGCTATACCACTCTCAATTATAAAATTCTGTATGTAATTGCAAAAAACCCCAAAAAACAAAAACCTTAACTTTTCCATCAATACCAAATTTTACCTGAGGTTACCTGCCTCTAGGAAATTTAGACTAAAATTCTTTTTTCCCAAACTAAAGATACCTCTGATTTAGTCTCAGTAATTAATTGAGTCAATTGTTTTAATGCTAATTGCTTTTACATCACTTTGTAACATGTCCAATTTTTCTCCCCATCTCATTTTTCTCCCCTCCCCCCACCCTATAATACCTTGCATTCTGATTACCCCTTCCCTCAATGTACCCTCCCTTCTATCACACCCCACCCTTCCCTTATCCCCATCTTCTCTCTTTTATTGTAGGGCAAGATAAATTTCTGTACCCCATTCCCTGTATTTCTTATTTCCCTATTATATCCAATAAAAATTCTTAACATTCATTTCTAATACTTTGAATTCCAACTTCTCTCCATTCCTCCCTCCTCATCCATCCCCACTGAGAAGGCAAGCAATTCAATACAAACTGTTTTGCAAAAGACTTCCATAATAATCATGTTGCATAATACTAACTATATTGCCCGCTATCCTACTCTATCCCCCCCTTATTTTTTATTCCCTCATTTGACCTTGTCCCCTCCCAAAAGTGTTTATTTCTAGTTACTCCCTTCTCCCATTTGCCCTCCCTTCTATCATTCCCCTCACCCCACTTGTCGCCTCCTTACCTACTTTCCTGTAGAGTAAGATAGATTTTCATACCAAATTGAGTGAGCATGTTGTTCCTTCCTTAAGCCATATGTGAAGAGAGTAAACTTCACTTTTCCCCTGTCCCCTTCTCCCTTTTCTCCTCTATTGAACAAGATTTTTTTTATCTATGTTATGAGTTATAGCTTGCCCCATTCCCTTTCTCTTTTTCTCCTCCCAGTATGTTCCTCCCTCACCCCTTAATTTTTTATTTTTTTTGTGACTATCATCACTTCTGACTCAACACAACCTGTATTCTCTGTCTATGTGTGTGTGTGTGTGTGTGTGTGTGTGTGTGTGTGTACAAGCCCTCCACCTATCCAAATACTGAGAAAAGTCTGAAGAGTTACAAATACTTTCTTTCTATGTAGGAATGTAAACAGTTCAGCTTTAGAAAGTCTTTTATGATTTCTCTTTCCTGTTTACCTTTTCATGCTTCTCTTGATTCTTGTGTTTGAAAGTGAAATTGTCTCTTCAGTTCTAGTCTTTTCATCATGAATGCTTGAAAGCCCTCTATATCACTGAATGACCTTGAAGTATTCCCTTGAAGTATTCTACTCAGTTTTTCTGGGTAGGTGATTCTTGGTTTTAATCCCAGTTCCTTTGACTTCTGGAATATTCTATTCCAAGCCCTCGATCCCTTAAATTCGAAGCTGCCAGATCCTGTGTTATCCTGATTTTATTTCCACAATACACAAATTGTTTCTTTCTAGTTGCTTGCCGTATTTTCTCCTTGACCTGGGAACTCTGAAATTTGGCCACAATATTCCTAGGTATTTCTCTCTTCGGGTCTCTTTCAGGACAAGATTGCTAGATTCTTCCACTATTTATTTTGCCCTCTGGTTCTAGAATATCAAGACAGTCTACCTTGATAATTTCATGGAAGAACATTCTTTTTTTGATAATGGCTTTCAGGTAGTCCCGTAATTTTTAAATTGTCTCTCCTGGATCTATTTTCCAGGTTGGTTGTTTTTCCAATGAGATGTTTTACATTATCTTCTATTTTTTCAAACTTCTGGTTTTGTTTTTTTAACTGGTTAGTTTATGTCATAGCCATTAGCTTCCCTGAACTCAATTCTCTCTTTCTAAGAACTATTTTGTTCAGTGAGCTTTTGAACCTTCTCCTCCATTTGGCTAATTCTGCTTTTCAAAGCCTCCTGCTCCTCATTTGCCTTTTTGGAGCTCTTTTCCCAATAGTTAGCCTCTTTTTAAAGGTGTTATTTTCCTTAGCATTTTTTTGGTTCTCCTTTAATAAGCTGCTCACTTGCTTTTCAAGCTCTTCTATTGCCTGAGTCTAGTTAGTTCACTTTGGAGGCCCTGGAGGCAGGGGCCTTGACTTCCTGTGACAGCATGACTTGTTCTTCTTCATCCAAAAGATAGGAGGAGATACCTGTTCACCAAGAAAGTAACCTTCTATGGTCTTATTTTTTCCCCCTTTTTTGGGTATTTTCTCAGCCAGTTAATTGACTTCTGAATCCTTTGTCAAGAGGATGGTCCTATTGCCCCTTCTCTTCCCAGTATCTTGTCCAAGGCTGAGATTTGACTCAGCTGTTAAGGAGTGGGCTTTGGGTGGCGACAGGGTTGTCACTCAGGGCTGAGGTTTAGATCAGCTGCTCACTATGACCAGAGGCTTTAAGCTAAGCTGCCTGGACAATGGATTCAGGCTGCTTCCCTGCCACTGTAGCTGCCTGCAGTCTGCTGCTGTTGCTGTTGCTGCCATTGCCTGAGGCTATTGCTGGATGAACCCTGTTACCTCTCACCCAGTTGGGAAAACCCTCCTACACTGACCTTTGGAGCTTTCTTTGTTGCTTGTGGGTTGAGGTATGTGGGACCTTCCCTGCTGAGAACTCTGCCCTGGAGGTCTGTTCAGGTCCTGTTCCTCCCAGTGATATGTGGCCAGGGCTGGGCTCTGCTCCACTCAGCATCCTGTGAGATAGATCTTTCCTGTCAGCCTTCTAGGTTACCTTTGGCTGGAAACCTCTTTTGTTCTGTTGTTCTGTGGCTTCTGCTGCTCTAGAATTTGTTGAGAATCATTTTTTTACTGGTATTATGTGGATTGTGGGGGAAGTGCTACAGTATATGTGTCTTTCTACTCCGCCATCTTGGCTCTACCCCTCCCCCCCAAATTATTAATAGAAGACTGGGCTTACTAAATGTAGAGGCTGGTTGGCTTGCGATCTTATACTGCTATGGCCCATCCCCTACTCTAGGTGAGGATAACTCAAATTCCCAACTGTTCTTTAGCACTCTCTTCCCTTGATCTGATCTCAGATGAGAAGAGTTAACAGAATCTACTAAAATCTTTTTAACTGTCCTAACTATTCACTGCAGCCCTAGCTCAATGGTCAAAATCAGGACGACAGGGTAAAAAAGATCTTAATGGTTCTACCTTTTACTCAAGTAAACTTTAATTTTGTGTCCACTCCTTAAAAACTTCTTTAAAAGAGAGGGCTATGAATCTGCCAGTTGAAGTGAGGGGGGACTCTGGAAAAAAAAATCCAGTGGCACCTAGTCCCCTCCTCTCTACTGGAGAGTTCAAAGCTTTATCTCTGAAGTGTCTCTTTTTCAGATCTACGCATTTTCCCAATTTGCCTTAGTGGCAAAAAATACAACAAATTCTGACCTGTTTTAAATATCCAATTAGGAGTGATATGTTTCACTTAAAATATGATCAGAATAATTACCTTTTGGTTGCTTCCCATTATACAAAAACTTTTGTCTTTTAGGTGAGGCATGAAATAATTAAAATGTTATTCAGTCTGCATCTCTAATATGAAGGGAAAAATTTCCCTGATTTCTTCTTGTCATTCTCCCCACCTTCACAACCCGGCCAGGGACAGAAAGTAGAAAGAGAGAGAAAATTTTATTAACAATTTTCCAACAATGCCCACAACTTTTATACTTTCCTTAAAGTTTGTACCCATGCTGTTCTCTTAGTGGGCTTTGATTGAAGCCCCTTTAAAACAGCACATACATTATTTCTTTGTATTTCTGACCTGTAACTACCTTTAGCAATTATATAAACTAAATAGTATAAGATTTGTTTCTCTCTTTCTCTCTCCATCCTCTTCTCTGATTCTGCAGAATCAGAGAGAGGGGAAGAAGTGGAAGTAAAGAGATAACTGCATTCCAAAGTCCAGCTGCAATGAGATTGGCTGCATTAAGACAAAGACACATGCATACAGAACACATAAAGACAGAGCACACACAGACATACATACACAATAAAAAGAAGAATCCAAAAACTGAGAAAATATTGTCAGGAATCCTCTGCACAAACTAGACCTTTGGCTTGATTTCTTTCAGTTTGTTCCAAACATCCTTTATAAAATTCAGATTTTCACATTAAGTAATATCCTTCAAGAGTGGTTTTAGTTAAATGGCACCAATCAGTGGGGCATAGGGTGTCTGAGAAATATTGCCTAGAAGAGATTGAATATAAGGACTATTTCATCCATTACTGGCTGCCCCTTGTTTTAATTTCTTTAAGAATTTAAAATCCAGGGGGGAGGAGCCAAGATGGCGGAGTAGAAAGACTCATGTGTGCTAGCTCCGAATCCACAGCCCATAAATTTCCTGTAAGAAGAACTCCCCACAAATTCTGGATCACTGCAAGGTGCGCAGAAACCCAGTGGAAGAGATTTCCATTCCAGAGAGCCCTGGAGAGCCATCCCCAGGGGTCCGTCGCACCCCAGAAAGCAGAGCCCATCCCAGCACTGCCCTGGCCATGGCCCCAGAGGAGCAGATCCGAGCAGGCTTCAGGGACGGAATCTCTGGCAGCCGGGAAGGTCCCTCCACCCACAGACGCTATAGGTTAGTGAGAGAGATGTCTGGGCTGGCCGAGAGGGGAGCAGGGTGTCTCCGTGGCTCGGGCTCCCTTGGGAGGCAGTGGCAGAGGGAGCGGCAGGGGGAGTGGCAGAGGCAGTGGCAGAGGTAGCAGTGGCCTGGGACTCCCCGAGCAGCAGGCAGAAGTTCAGGTCTCTGCATAAACCCCCTGAGGGAGCTGAGCCTGGGAGGCGGCCCTGCCCCCACCAGAGTACCAGAACTTAAGCTCACATTGAATAGCAGCTGCTCCCGCCACGGATAGCCCTGAGACTGGGAAGCAGCATTTGAATCTCAGACCCCAAGCACTAGCTGGGCAGATCTAGGCAGGGGTGGAGAGGAATCTCAGAAGTCAAGTAACTGGCTGGGAAAATGCCCAGAAAAAGGAAGCAGAATAAGACCATAGAGAGCTACTTTATTGGGGAAGAGATGTTCCTTCCCCCCTTCATTTCTGATGACGAAGTACAATGCCTGCCGTCGGACACAGATGTGGAGGTCAGGGCCTCTCTATCCCAGACATCCGAGGTGGCTGTCCGGTGGGCTCAGGCCATGGAAGAGCTCAAAAAGGATTTTGAAAAGCAAATTAGACAGGTGGAGGAAAAACTGGGAAGAGAAATGAGAGAGATGCACGAAAAGTATGAAAAAAGGGTCAATACCTTGGTTAAGGAGACCCAAAAAAATGCTGAAGAAAATAACACCTTGAAAAATAGGCTCACTCAATTGGCAAAAGAGGTTCAAAAAGCCAATGAGGAGAAGAATGCTTTCAAAAGCAGAATTAGCTAAATGGAAAAAGAGGTTCAAAAGCTCACTGAAGAAAATAGTTCTCTCAGAATTAGAATGGAACAGATGGAGGCTAATGACTTTTTGAGAAACCAAGAAATCACAAAACAAAACCAAAAGAATGAAAAAAATGGAAGAGAATGTGAAATATCTTGTGGGAAAAACAACTGACCTGGAAAATAGGTTCAGGAGAGACAATTTAAAAATTATGGGACTACCTGAAATCCATGATCAAAAAAAGAGCCTAGACATCATCTTTCATGAAATTATCAAGGAAAACTGCCCTGATATTCTAGAACCAGAGGGCAAAATAAGTATTGAAGGAATCCATCGATCACCACCTGAAAGAGATCCAAAAAGAGAAACTCCTAGGAACATTGTGGCCAAATTCCAGAGTTCCCAGGTCAAGGAGAAAATATTGCAAGCAGCTAGAAAGAAACAATTCCAGTATTGTGGAAATAAAATCAGGATAACACAAGATCTAGCAGCTTCTACATTAAGGGATGGAAGGGCGTGGAATAGGATATTCCAGAAGTCAAAGGATCTAGGACTCAAACCAAGAATCACCTACCCAGCAAAACTGAGTATAATACTTCAGGGGAAAATATGGTCTTTCAATGAAACAGAGGACTTTCAAGCATTCTTGATGAAAAGACCAGAGCTGAAAAGAAAATTTGACTTTCAAACACAAGAATGAGAAGAAGCATGAAATAGTAAACAGCAAAGGGAAGTCATAAGGGACTTACCAAAGGTGAACTGTTTACATTCCTACATGGAAAGACAATATTTGTAACTCTTAAAACGTTTCAGTATCTGGGTAGTTGGTGGGACCACACACAGACGTACACACACACGCGCGCACACACACGTACATACATGCACGCACACACACATACACACAAGCACGCACACACAGAGACAGAGAGCACAGAGTGAATTGAATAGAATGGGACTATATCTTAAAAGAAATTAAGGTAAATGGTGAGAGAGAAATGTAGTGGGAGGAGAGAGGATGAAATGGAATGGGGTTAATTATATCTCATTCAAGAGGCAAGCAGGAAACTTTTTAGTGGAGGGAAAAAGAGGAGAGCTGAGAAAAAAAACATGAAGTTTACCCTCATCACATTCGACTAAAGGAAAGAGTAAAATGCACACTCATTTTGGTATGAAAACCTATCTTATAGTACAGAAAAATGGGTAAGAAGGAGATAAGCAGGGAAGGAGGGATGATGGAAGGGAGGGCAATGGAAGAAGGGAGCAATTTGAGGTCAACACTCTTGGGGAGGCACAGGATCAAAAGACAGAATAGAAACAATGGGGGTGCAGAATAGGATGGAGGGAAATACAGTTAGTCTTACACAACATGACTATTATCGAAGTCATTTGCAAAACTACACAGATATGGCCCATACTGAAGTGCCTGCCTTCCCAAAGGGAATGGATGGGGAGGGAGGGATGGGGAGAATTTGGAACTCAAAGTTTTAGGAACAACTGTTGAGTATTGTTCTTGCTACTAGGAAATAAGAAATACAGTTAATGGAGAATAGAAAGTCATCTGGCCCTACAGGACAAAAGAGAAGATGGGAACAAGAGAAGGGAGGGATGATAGAAGAGAGGGCAGATTGGTGATAGGGAAAAATAGAATGCTTGGCGTATTGGGGTGGGGGCAGGGGATAAATGGGGAGAAAATTTGGAACCCAAAATTTTGTGAAAATGAATGTAAAAAGTTAAATAAATAAATTTAAAGAATTTAAAATCCAGAGGGGTATGTTCTCTTATAACTACTCCTGGGTTATTGGGACCTGGGGTTTCTATTACTGGCAAAACTAGCTTCATTTCCAAATTTCTTCTCCTCTTTCCCTGGTCCACTGAAGGGCCTTTTGTACAATCCCTTCAGGCTCCTGGATTTCTTTACAAACTCATGATCTAGACCTGTATAATGGAGGAGAAGTGGGAGGAGGAGATTCCTCCTTTATACTAAGTTTTTATATGACACACTGCATTAGGTCTTCTTCCTCTCTCATACTAGAGACTGCATCTACCATTATTGTTTTTGTGGCTAATGATATTTGCTCTGGTTTTTGTAAGCATACTTTAAGCACATTCCAAATTGAAAATACTGTTACAGGAACAGTGCTTGGTCCAACCTCCCTATAATACTCACTCATTTGAGTGCCTACTATTTCCCACTTTTCAAGATCTACAGTCCCTTCCTCGGGAAACCAAGGACAGCAGACATGAACTATCTCTAAAAATTCTGTAATTTGTTTAGTTGTGCAATATAATCCTCTTTCTCTCATAAGCTGTTTTAATACCCTGGCATAGGATGCCTTATCTCTGTCCTTAAAATGTGTCTATCCCACTCTTGACTTTACTTTCGCTTTTTACCTGTCAGCCCTAATTTCTTATGAACAGAATCTGCTTTTTGGTTCTGTAACACAGTAAATTCCCCATTTAAGCCTGAAACTGATGAGATACTACTGTGCCTGCATGAATCCTTGGATAAATGAAATGCCTCCACCGAAGTTCTTTGAGCCTTCCCCTATCTTATGTTGTTTTGGTAGCATGGAGCTCCTTCCAGGGGTCCACTGTCACAGAAGGACAAGTCCATTCCTAGGTCTCAGGTCAAGTCCCTGTCTTCGGGCACCAGATGTAGGGGACAGCCCATGTCCACAAGTGGCTTGGTGATGAAGTGGTAAAGAAACACATGGGCAAGCGGGAGAAGATAGGACAACTCCATTTATTGATCCGAGGATCAGGATTTTTAAAGACAAGTACTACAAGTATACATGACAAGCTGCTTGTCCTCAGTCCTAGTCTTTTTGGCTAGTTCTTTGTTCTCTGGAATGTTATCCTTGAGGACATTTGTTGACTTTATCTATCTCCTTGTACTCTGCACGTTCTCTGTTTCCCTCACAGTTACAGTAAAATCCAGAGGTCATGGAGAGCAATACCAAATGACAGTGAGCTCAGTCTCAGAGAACAGGCTTCACCTAAGTTCTGGCCTGGATCTGATACTGCACTCCATCCTTGCCCTCAACAGAACTCCCTTCTCTAATTCATCTCACTGTATCAGCAAGGACCCCAGCATACACAGGAAGGCCTGCTGCACAGGTTCTTAGATTTACTTTTCTAAAAGGAAAGCAATTGTTAAGGAGTCAACAATCTACTTTAATCAAGCACTTTTATCATTCACTTAGTTCAGGGGAAAAGTCAGCACCCTAAACTTCAGAGAAAACACAAACAGAAATTACAAGCAGAAATGACAAACAGAAAGACCAACAGATAGGGCTTCCAACTGTTTGACCACAGACAACACATACATCATTACCAGAGAGAGAAGCATCAACATCTGGGTTTTTAAAGGAGGGGTTCTAATCTGGCACAAGAACCTTCTTTCAAAAAATAAGCCCCAAAGCAAAACTTCACCTCAGTGAGGGCTAGAGGGCACAACCCTCTGACCCAGTGCCTCATTAGAAATTAATAAAAGGTATCTGAGGTCTGTTAATGGATGAGGAAGATCTTTAACTTTTCTTCCCATCCACCATTATCCTTACACCCATTTAGCTGTCAAAGTGATTTCCCTAATGCACAGGTCTGTCACTCCTCTGTTCAATTAACTCCACTGATTCCATTTCCTGTAGGGTCAAATGTACACTTGGATATTTGACTTTTAAAGCCATTTATAATGTGGGCTCAATCTGTACTTCTAAACTTTTAAAACATTGCTTTCTAGGTTCTATGGTCTAACCAAACTGGCCTTCTTACTGTTCCTCACATAGGACACTTTAAACCCTATCAGTGGCTTTGCACTATCTTCCAGGCCTTGAATGCACTCTCCCTCCTCACTACCAATTCTTAAAAATCTCTTGTTTCTCTCAAAACTCAAAAAAAGACATATGAAGTCTTTCGAGAATCCTCCAGATGCTTGTGCCTTTTTCTGACAAAAAAATGCCATGTATTAACTATTAATGTATTTACATACAAGTTGTCTCCTCTAATAGAATGTAAGCAGGACTGTTTTTTGTAATGACTATTGACTGACAGATGTCAGGAGAGAATCCAGCACATTATCCCACAATAAGATTATGGGGCCCATTGCTCTCTACTTTTTCTTTTTTTTTTCCTTTGTTGTCTATGTGAGACTCAGAACTATGTAAACTCAGGTATAAGGTCAATCGAGGTTTTACCAATAGGGACACCAGTGCCACCCAGGCAATCACCGACTTCTCAATCACTCTAACAACTGCACAAGACTCACATACTGTTACACCCACTGGATCCATCCTCACCCCCACAAACATCCATAGGAACAGACCCAGAACTCAGTTCTGAGATTCTATAGTGCTGGGGTTGGTATTTATATACTGACTGCAGGATTTGTTCTCGAGTCCTTCACAAACATGCTACCTGCTTTTCTAACCTTTCAGGGCACTCAAGACACTCTTTGAAACTGTGGGATTTGGAGGTGAAAGAAAATCATTTATGTCATAGCAACTTTAAATCTAACAATCTCTCAATTTCAGCAGAGGAACATATAGTTTACAACTCTTACTACTGTAGGGGGTAATCTATGTGGAAGGGATGAACAATCTATCAAAGAATTACTGTATTTAAAACTTAGCTAGGAATTTTTGCACAACAATTCTCTGAAGTGGATGCCAATAGTTATCTATACTAACACCAATAGGAAACTTATGATTTCATTGGTATTGGGACCATCTGGATGAGTAAACTTCCTTTACCAATGCCAGTCAGCATATTCTCTGTAATTTATAGTCTTAGAAAATTGCCTTGAGCAATGAAAGAATAAGTGACTGCTCAGAGTCACAGATGGTGTCAGAGGCAGAAATGAATTCATATCTTCCTGGCTTTGGGACCAACTCTCTCCATGCTGTGTCTCACATTCAAAGCAGATAATATATTATTACCCCCATTTTACCAAGGAGAAATCTGAAGTCCCTAGAGAGTAAATGACTTGACCAGGGTATACTTATCAAGTTAGTGTGGGAACTGGGTTTCAAACTCAGGTCTTTAAATGCTAATCTCAGTCATCTAAGATTTTATCAGTGGATACTTCATTCAGCAACCTAAATGCTCTATGATTTAATGGATTGTCTTTGAAAATTGTTGTGGTCAAAAAATTCCTCATCCTGAAACTGACCTGATGATTATGTCCTTCAGATTTAGCCATGATAATCCTTAGAGGAAAGACAGTTTATCCCTGGGCCTACATCTTAAAACCTTTACCACCTGGTAGGGTATTTAGAAGTTGTATTCTCCTAGTATAATTTTTAAAAGCCTAAGGTTACCTCCATACTAGTTCAGGCCTCAGAGAAAGACTTCCCACAATGTAAGATCCAGGAGGATTAATGATCTGCAATACAGACGGTACATAGAGTAACAGACAACACCCAGAAAATATAATTAGTAAAGATTACATTTTGCTTTCCCATGGGATCTACAATGCCCTGGGATTGCTAAATGGAGTTTTGAAGGATTCGATAATCAGCTTGGGGACTCAGCATTCACAATCATTTAGGATCCTTTTCAGTACTTTAGGAAGTCTTGTGGAGCCTGGAGAATCTGGGAACTGCAGGAAACATCAAGAAGTCAGTTCTGGGAATCCCTGGCAACATTGTCCACCGGGCCAAGTTAGAAACGTTGAAGGTTCTGGAGGGCAAGAGAAGAGAGGGAATTTTTAATTTCACTTCCAAGTGGTTGCAACTTGTTCCTAAAGAAACAAGTTCTTTTTCTTTCCCCTCAAACTGGAATATCTGACTAAAACTAAAAGTTATGGATGACTCTTCCCTTATTTACTGAAAATATGGGGACCAGCACAGAGAAAAACACTGTAAGTTTGTAGACAAGCAAACTTATATGAAAGTGCATAGGTTCTAGCAAAATACAGACAATCACTTTCATGCAAATCCTTGGCTGAGGCTAGAGATAAGAGGCAAAGCTCAGAAATAGAGGACACAACTAGTTTAGAGGAAGAGGAGTTCTTTCACTCATTCACTTAACCAGGGGGTGGAGCAAAGATGGCAGAGTGAGAGCAATGACTCACCTAAGCTCTCAGACAAACTCTTTCAGGTACATCTGAAAGGAGAATCTGACCAAATTTTGGAGGTGCGGAATCCAGTGGGAGACAGACAGTGACGGGATTCGGAGCTCAGGTTCGACTGGAAGGTCCACGGGAAGGATCTGTTCCATGGGGGTGAGCCCACAGCGTACAGCACAGCACGGCCAGCGCAGCATGGCCAGCACAGCAGAGCAGAAGAGACCCAAGAAACCTGATTGGCAGGCAGAACCAGAGGAGCGGCACCAAGGGCAGGAGACAAGCCAAACCAAGTCAGTGAGAGCCACCCAGCGCCAGATATCAGCGCAGCAGTTCCTGAGACCTTCAGCCTGAAGCTCAAACTTCAGTAAGTCACCTATTCGAAATTCTGGGAGCCAGGATGGCAGAGTGATCAGTAAATGCTCTCTCCTTCCCCCTTGATGACCGTGAAACAATCATAAAATATTTCCCTGGAAAAATCCCAGATCAACTGAAAGAGCAGAAGGAGGCCAATAGTCTCATAACACCTGAGATGAGGAAAATAGCTAAGGGGGATTCCTCCTATGGTGGCAGAGGTAAACTGGAAGGACAGAGGACCCAGGGCAGAGAAAACTTGCACTAGGACCCAGGCAAGCCTCAGCACCAGGAGAGGAGCCCCAGGAGGGTCGGGAACATGTATTAGCATCTCGGCGTCCCTCAGCTGTCCAGGAGAATCAGAAAGACAATAGGGCAGCTGGAATCACCGGCCCCTGAGCCTGCCTTTGCCTCAGTTCAGCTGAGGAGATCTCCTGTGACCAGACCACTCCTCCCCCACACTTAACAAGCTAAACCCAGGGCTGATCAGGGAAACACCAAACAAAAACCTGCTTTTAGCTTTTTCACACATCAGCTCAGCAAAAAGTTCTCTAGCTTTGGACTGAAAGAACCAGAAGCCACAACACTCAGTCAACATCATGAACAAGAAAAAGCAGAGGACCGAAAGAACCATAGAATCTTTCTATGGGGATAAGGACCAAAACACAAACACCAAAGAGGTCAGAGCTGAGACTGTACTTCCATCTGAAACCTCAGAAGGGACTATGAACTACTCGCAAGCACAAGTAGCTCTCCTGGAACAGCTGAAGAAGGAAATAGAAGACAAACTGGCCAATGATTTTAAAATTATTAAGAAAGAATTCACTGATGAGAACATCTTTTTGAAAAGGAAAACTGAACAAATGGAAAAGGAAGTTCAAAAATTAACTGGAGAAAATAGTTTCTTAAAAGGAAAAACTGGGCAGATGGAAAAGGAGAAGCAAAAGTTAACAGAAGAAAACAATTTGACAAAGATTAGAATTGGGCAAGTAGAAACTAATGACTCAATGAGACAGCAAGAATCAGTCAAACAAAATCTAAAGAATGAAAAGATAGAAGAAAATGTAAAATATCTAATTGGAAAAACAACTGACCTGGAAAATAGATCCAGAAGAGAAAACTTAAGAATTTGGCCTGCCAGAAACCCATGATGGAGAAAAGAGCCTGGACAATACCTTCCAGGAAAGCATCAAGGAAAACTGCCCAGAAGTACTAGATTCAGAGGGCAAAATAGTCATCGAAAGAATCCACCGATCCCCTCCTGAAAGGGATCCCAAACTCATTCACTTAACCAGTTTTTCATGTATTAATACATCCTGGGACAGGCCTGAAGCAAAAAGGCTACATGTAGATTCACTCCACACAAACTTATGTGTCTTTGGGGGGCATAATTTGTCCCAAACTTGCTTGTTTTTGCTCACCTGAATCCTTATCAGAATAGATCCTTGGTATACTCCATCAATTCTAGGTAACTTCTGGAATTCATTTCTCTACTGAAGGCTTCTGCTGGAACAAGCAATCCTCAGCAGCCCTCTAAGGAGAAGAATCCCAAAGAAGCAAAGTGGGTGGGAGGTCATTCTATGGAATATAACATGTTATAACTATTAGGTAGGTCATTTTCTTCCTAGCTATGCTTCTGACTTTCAGGGCTTCATCACCATGACTCACCTACTTTCTTACTCTGAAACTTTTCTGAGCTAGAAGAACCTTGAGCATCCCTATAAGGTGCCAGCTCCTTCTCCCTTCCAATTGTTGATTATGGACCCAGGATGGCCATACTTCATTCCCCTACTAGCTGTACTTCTGACTCCCAGGACTTCACGGTCTCTCCCAGGTATTTTCTCTTTCTCCTCCACTCCCAACTCTTCTATTCCCTTTTGTATATTGTCTTTCCCCCTTAGAATGTAAATCCCTTTTGGGGAGGGATTGTGTTTCTTTTTGCTCATATTTACATCTCTAGAACCTAGTACAGTGTCTCACACATAGTAAGTTCTTAATAAATGCTTGTTGCCTTTTTTTCTGCCATATAAGTTAACAACACTGATCAAATACCTTACTATATGCCCCATACTATGCTAGGTGATAGGATGGTGATTTGACTTTTGATTTTTTTTGAAATAGGGAACTCCAGGAGAAGAAAACTCTTTTTACCAGAACACATAAGCACTTTCTTTGCAACTTAGAGTTTTAAAGACCTGCCTAGAGCACTGAAAGATTGAGTTATTTGCCCACAGTTGCAGAGTCAGTCTGTGTCAATCAGTACTCAAACTCAAATCTTGTTCACTCCAAGGACAGCTCTCTACTATGCTGTCTCCCTGTACTAAGTGATAGGCAACAATACTAAGAAAGAAATACTCTCCCCTCTAGTCAGTTCTGCTGCTACACCTCTGTTCCAAACAACTTTTCCTTCACAACTGGAAGACAAGCAGAGTGGTCCTCTTTTGGGGCTTTTTTATAAGAACTGGAGTACTGAGTCTACCATAGGACTGAATACAGAGATAAGGGAGTTCCTAAGATTTAAAGCGAGAAAGAACCTGCTAGGTCAATTAGTCTATCCCCTTTAGTTTACAGACAAGATCCAGAGATTCTGAGGAGTATAGATGTAAGCGTTATAAGGCATCCTTCAGGTTGTTTGAGTTACCTTTCTTATTTTAAAGACTAGGAATTGAAGCCTGAATTAAGTAAATTGCCCAAGGTTACTCAGGTAGTGATAAGTAATAACGGACCAAGAAAAGTGTTCTTAGACAAAGCAGCCAGGGGCATAAAGCCTTCCTTGGCTTATAAAAGGCTCCAGTTCCTAAAAAAGACTCAACTATAAGTTTCTTCATCTCTTTCTCCTTTCTTGAACCTTGAATGAAGCTAGAGATTCTCTAAGGAGGTGAAGAAGGAATGCTTTCCATGCATGGGAAATAGACTACACAAATGTAGAGTGTGAAGATGAAATCTTATATCTGAAGAACAGCAAGTTGGAAGTTTGGTTGCAACATATAATGCATAAATCATGCAATAAATCTGAAAAGAGAATGATCTGAAAGGGTGGAGGGTTCTAAATGCCAAATAGAGGAATTTAATTTTCTCTTAGCAGGAAAAGAGATACGCTGGAATTTCTTGATCTAGGGAGAGTGACATGACCAGGCTTATATTTTAATATCAATTTGTGTGGAGGATGGATTAAAAATTTGAGGCAGAAATATCAGTGAAGAGGCTATTGCAATGGTCCAAGGAAAGAGGTGATTAGTGTGCTAACCCTGAGTAGAGAGAAAAGGATGAATGCAAAAAATGTGGTAGTAGAACTGACAAGATTTGATAACTAAGTAGCAAGGGATTTTGAGGTTGAAAATCTGGGTGATGGCAAAGACGATGATGCTTTCAATAGTAATAAGGAAATTAGAATAAGGGAGGATGGCGTGAGGCAGAAATGAGTTATTTTCGTTGTGTCGAGCTTAAGATGCCTATAGAACATGCAGTTTAAAATGTCCGATTCAGCTGGGGCTGAAAGACGGGAGCTCAGCAGAGAAACAAGGCTGGATATATAACTAGTAGTCATCTGCAGAGAAATGACAGTTGAACCTATGAAAGAATCTACAGAAGAGGATCCAGGTCAGAGGCCTGTATATTGATCATGATCCGACAGAGGAGACTGACAGATTGTTGGAGGAGAATCAGGAAATAGTAAAGTAGTTAAAACCCATGGAAGAGAGCTCAGGGCAAAAAAAAGATTTACTCTTACTTCACATTCAGCAATCTTTTAACTACAAAACACAGAAATACAAAAACCCAAATCCATTTTTTTTTTGCCAGAAATAGGATGGTTAATTTGAAGTTTGAAATATACTCTAAAACCTCACATAACAGAGAAGGGAAGTTTACTCTCAAAAAAAGTTAAATGACTTACCTAAGTTCATATAATAATTTTGAGCAACAGAAAAGTGGAATTCCAGCCCAAGAACCCCTATTTTTTTTTTTTTACTGTGGTATACAGGAAAAAGTATTGGATCTAGAGTCAGGATACTGGGTTCAAATGCTTCCTTTGTGATCTTACTCCTTCTGTGTGATCTGAGCTAGTCATTTAACTACTCTGGGGTTGTTTCCTCCTCTGTGAAATGAAGGATTGGTTTAGATGGTCTCTAAGGTCCCTTCCAGCTCAATCTATCATCCTAGGGAACCATTTAGGCCTCATTTCCTCAACTATAAAATGAGGTTAGATGTTCCAGCTCCAAATCTATGACCCTCTGCATATCTCTGGGCCTCAGTTTCCTTACCTGTAAAATGAGGGGGTTGGTTTAGATGACCTCTAACGTCCCTTCCAGCTCAATCTATCATCATAGGGAACTCTTTAGGCCTCATTTCCTCAATTATAAAATGAGGTTAGACTTTCCAGCTCCAAATCTATGACCCTCTGCACATCTCTGGGCCTCAATTTCCTTATCTGTAAAACAAGGGGACTGGATTAAATGGACACCAAGGCTCCCTCCATCTCGGTAAGCCTCTGTGGCCCCAGGTCCTCAGCTATAAAATTAAGGGGTTGTACTAAATGACCTCCAAGATCCTTTCCAGCTCCAAACTTTGGTTGGATGACCTCTACATCATGCATTCAGTCCACTGCCGGGATACCTCAGTCAAGCCTTCTCATTAAAAGGGTAAGAAGAAATGGGGAAAAAAGAAGGAAATCAGAAAGAAAAGGACAGATGGAAGGAAAGAAGGGAAGGAAGGAAAAGAGGGAAAAAAAGAAAGGAAGAAGCAGAAGAGAGAAAAAGGAAGAGAGGAAGGAAGGAAGGAGAAAAGAAAGGAAGAGAGGAAGGAGGGAGGAAGGCGAGAGCGAGCGAGCTCCCTCGGTAAGCAGGAAGGCAGCCCCGGGAACCTCCACAGCTGGCTCCCACTCCCAGCCTGGGGCTTAGGGGCAGCGAAGAAAAGGCGAATCGGAGGGCTGGGTCTGAACGCGCCTGCGCAGGGGCTCCCGCGACTGCGCCGCCTGGGCTGTCGATCCCGGCGCTCCCGGCAGAGGGAGCTGTGCGCCGACCGCCTCTCCCGCTAGGCCCCGCCCGCCTCCCTCTTGCTTTGCCTGGGAGGGGCTCCCGGCTCAGTCCGACAGCAGCTTCCTGCTCCGACAGCCTGCCCGCTCACAGACACTCGCTCATTTCGCTCCGGGTCTTCCCGAACCGACCCGTGCCAAGAAGCCTCCCCGAGCCGTGCTGCGCCCGTCGCCGCCGCTTCCCCCGCACCCCGGCTCCATAGGGAGGGCCTTGTCCGCCGCCTCTGCCCGCGTCCCGCCTGCCCCACCGCTCCCCGGCCATGCTGTCCTTCCAGTACCCCGACGTGTACCGCGACGAGACCGCGGTGAGTGCGCCCCCCGGCCCCGCCGAACCCCGCCGAGGCGGGTGGGGGACATTCATTCCCGGGCGACGGCTCAAGGCTGCCGTGCCGCCCCCTCCACTTTGTGCCCGTCCTCCTCCAGCCCCCCGCCTTGTCCCCTTCCTCGTGCCTTTTGTTTGCGAGGAAGCGTGCTGGGGCGCCCGGGCCCGAGGCGCCCTGCAAACGGGCTCTGGCTCCTGGGGAGCTGTGGGGCCGCGCGCTGTCCTGGGAGGCCCCGCGTGGGGCCGTTCCCTAAAAGCGCAGGAGTCAAGACCAAGGTGGCAGTCGGGGAGGTCCCTGTCCCCGAAGCTGGCTCCTGTTTGGAGGTTAGCAAAAGAGCTCGCCTGAATGCCTGGAGAAAGTGTGCTTTTGAACAGTTGTAAAAGCGTGTGCGTGCGTGTGTGTGTGTCTGTGAAATAGACTCATATTTTAAACAGTTTGAAACAAAGATGCACGTCTTCGGTAACAAAGTATACGTGCAGTCCCCTCGCTGAAGTTTTCCCAAACCAGAGGGTCAGGCAGTGAAGGAGGAGAGACGTGGTGGTAGAAACACACACAGAGAAAGCGATTTCCTTCCCCTTTCCTCTCCCCCTCTTTCTTCTTCCTTTTTCCCCTCCACTTCTCTCGCCCCAATCCTCCAATCTAGGGGTCTGTTTTGCTCCGAGTGAATTTAGGGGGTTGACTTTTGAGATTCTCCCCTCCCCCCAATCTTTCCTGGAAGGATTTGGCATTTAGGTTTGGATTGGGTCCCCAAGTTGTGTAGCACACTATGGAAGCGAGAAGTAGGGGTAGTTTTGGCTGAAGCTGTCAATCTAGTCCAATCCAAAAAGCATTTATTAAGCACCTTTTACGTGCAAGGTTCCAAGCTAGGTGGGGGTTGGATAAAAAACAAAGCAAAAACTAGTTTCTTCCTCCAAGGAGTTTATTTTATGCTGGGATAAGACAAATAGGTATATAAAGATAATTCAGAAGAGAAGATGCTAACAGTTGAATCAGAATTATGGTTATTTGGTGGTGGGTTTTATGAAGTTCTCTTTTAAGTGATATTAATAGCCAAATATACCGTTTGAGTTTTTAAATTTTCTTTGAGTTATTTGATGTTATAGTCTTCCACTTTAAAGAAAATCTTGCTTTATTGTGATTGAAAGGGGGCTAATACTTTAAAAATAGTGTAATATGTGTTTATATTTAAAATGTTTTCAGGTAGTTCTTATACAGAGGCTTGTTTGAACAGTGTTCATTTAATAACCATATTTTGGCAAGTTTCTTGACTGATTTTTTTTTTTAGCTTGACCTAATATTGCAAAAATCCAAAGAACACTGCAATATTGGAATTCCAATTAGTGTTTTCTTTTCCCTAAGAAAGTGGAGTTGTCCTGTGAAGTGTACTTCTTTTGGTATCCAGATGTGCATTCCACTTTCCTAAGTGGTTAAATCCCTGGCTTTGATTCCAATCTCCTTCCGTGGTGACTTTGGCCATAACATGTTTGATGTTTTTTTAATCTAGTATATTAAATATTATGAATTCATTCAGGAATCATTTCTTGAGCTCAAGTACAGAATGGGGAATACAGCAAATATAATCCTTTCTAAGAGCACAGAATAGGTATAGGACATATAAGGAAGTATCAGCAGTTTGTTCAATATGGAGAACTCATTGTGTGGAAACTCTTCACCCACACATATCATAACCTGTTTATGATTTAAATTGATCAATTCTAGGAGGTTGCCTGAGACACAGGTTAGGTGACATGCTTAGAGTCTTAAGATCATATTCTTAGATCGGGAAACAGATCTTAGAAGTAATCTGGTCCAACACTTGTAAGATCTTTTTCCAACTCTAGATGAGGAAACAGACTCAGAAAGATTATAACTTTACCAAAGTTTTATAAATTGCAAATGGAAGAGTTATGATTTGAACTTTGATCTTGTAACTCCAAAGCCATTCTACTTTCCACCACATCATGCTATGTACAGAAATCTGTAAATGTCAGAGGAAGATTTGAATTCAGATTTTCCAGACTGCAAGCCCAAGACTCCTATCCACAATGCCACACCAAACATAAATGTAATAGAGGAGAGTGTAACAAGTGCCTCATGAGTGCCAAGTTCTTTGAGTTCAGAGGAGGGAGAAAGAATCTTTTATGGAAAGGTTAGGGAACGTTTCATGGATTAGGTTGCACTTGAACTAGGCCTTGAATTTCAACATTTGGGAATGTCTGGGTGGAGTGGCAAGACATCTTTCAATAGGTAGAAAATTGTGATAGTACTTGTGGATGATGATGTGTCTTCACAGTAATTTATAATGTAATTATATATCATTATATAAATGCTTCCGCAGCCTGGAATTTAAGGTCTTCAGCAGTCTGGCTCCAACCTACTTTTCTATCCTTATTTCCTGGTCTTCTTCATGTGTTTCATGTTCCAGCCAGAATGTTCCATTAGCTATTCTTTGCCCTCTACTTGCTTTCCTACATCTATGCATTTGTGCCATTTGTCACGCTGGACTAGAACACGTTTCCTCTTCACCTCCACTTGTGGAAATCTTTCACTTTTTTCAAAGCCAGCTCAGTGACCATGTCTTCTGTGAAGCTTTTTCTTAATCTTTTCTAGGCTAAAAGTACTTTTTCTCTCAATTTTTCTTAAGAGTATTTTGCGTAGATCTCTTCTTTGTCCATATTATAGTCTACCTTCTTTGTATACCTATTATATCTTCCCTTTTAAACTATAAGTTTTTTGAGGTGTCAGAGACTTTTTTTAGGGGGTCATTTTATTTTTATTATGGTATACCTAGCAATGCCTTGTATATAGTAATTAACAAATGTTTTGTGATATTGAATATGTATCATCATCCACAATAGCTTAAAATATTTTGTATTTCTTTCAGGCTCACATCCTGTGAGAAAGTGGGCATAATGGATACCTTTTCATATGGAAACTGAGACACTATTGATTGGCCTTCAGTGTTTTGGAATGCTCTTTTGAGTTTTGATAAAGCAAACATCATCATTTTGCACAAGGATTTAGAGTCATGATTTTAGAGTTGAAAAGGGTCCTAGGGAATAATCTAATCTAAATTCTTCATTTGACAGGTGAAGAAACTGAGGTTCAGAGAATTGAAACAACTTGCATAAAATAACACAGTTAACCTTGGCAGAGCTGGAATTTGAACCTAATTCTAACTCTGAATCATCCCAAGACTTAATTTTGCCTGTGTCTTTCAAGTACGAGTTGTAAACTCTCTAGGAGTTTAGAGTCTAAATTCGACCACACTTAGGGAGGAGGTGGCAGCTAGGTGGTGTGGTGGATAGATTGCTTGATCTGGAATCAGGAAAACCTAAGTTTAAATATGATCTCATACTTAACCAGCTGAGTGACCCTAGGGAAGTCTATTAAACTTTGTTTGTCTCAGTTTGCAAAATGGGGATAGTAGCACCCACCTCCCAGAGTTATTGTAATGATAAAATGAGATATTTGTATAGTAATTTGCAAACTTTAAATTGCTATATAAATACTAACCATTCTTGTTATTATTAACATAAACATACAGTTGAGATTATGAAATAAGTATTAAAACAAATGAATATGTACCAGAGATACTTCTGGAAAATTAGAATAAACTTTTCTTCCCTGGCTTCTTTCAGGTCTCCCCTCAGATCTCTGCAACAGGCCATTCACAGTCCTCAGTGCTAGTGCCTTTTCTCTGAGATTACCTCCAATTTACTTTATATGTACACAGTTATTTGTATGTTTGTATGTTTCCTTGAGGATTCAGATTGTTTGCTTTTCTTTATCTCTCCCGGGTCCTCGTACATACTAAGTACTTAATAAAAGCTTGTTAACTTTAGAAGATGCATTTCCGTACAGGGTGAGAATCACTGGGCATTGATAAAGTCATTCTTTATTTTTCAGTTTTACATCAACAGCCATTTTTGATGCAGAGGTGACCTGGGTTTTCTAAGGCTATTCCACCCCAGGTCAAACATTCATGGTTTGGTTCCACGCAGGTAGAAAGACTTTGAGTTAATCTGTTGAATAACTCTGTCTGTTGCCTGAAAACTGGCCTAGTTAAAATTCAGAGTCAATAATAGTTTGGTGATAATGTAACATTTTTAACTATAGCAATTCAAAGACCATTTCCTAAGATGTAGAAGAATAAAGATTTTTATTGGAGTGGGTACCCCTCCCTCCCCATTGATGAAATTACTCTCTGGGAAGTATAAAAGTAAGTATCCCCTTACTAGATTATAAACCCAGTCTTATTTAATCTTTGTATTTCCTCTGCCCTGGATACCTATAGTAGCCACTTAATAAATGTTTATTTAGTTGAATTAATTACATCATCAACACAGAACAGAATATTTTGTCCATACTTTGAGGATGTTATTGGAATGCCAAAATTTAATCCTAGCTCCACCATTAAGTCACTGTTTGATGTTGGCCAGTTTCTTTATAAGGAAGCATCTATTAATATGAGTGCTTCACATGGATATTTGTGGGTTAACTATTGCCCAATATAAATAATAATAATAATGATGATGTCATTACTTTAGAAGGCTTCTAAAGATTTCCAAATGGAGACCTGCAGTTCAGCAAACATTTATTGCACACCTAATTTGTACCAGGGATTGTACTAAACTCTGAGGATACATAGACAAAAATAAAAATAATCATTGTGCTCAGGGACCTTAACTTTTAACAAAACCCTTCTACTCCATCCCTATCAAATCCATTTTTTTCTTCCATCAGGAACTGTTCCAAGCTTTAAGTCTCAACTCTCAGACACTCCTGTTACCCTTTCCTTCATTGCTAAATATCCTGAAGAAAATGTTAATACTCAGTTCTTTCACTTCTTTATTACAATCTGACTTCTGCACCCATTACTCTGATACAAGAATTACTCTGTCCCAAAGATTATGTGTGATTTCCAGTGCTTTGGGTTTTTTTTTCAGTCTTTATTCTCCTTTAATACTGGATGAACATCTACTGAAATCTTTCTTTTCTTTTACTTTCAGCTCATCACACACTCCCTTGGTTCTCTTTTCATCTCTAGCTATTCCTTTTCTTTCTTCTTGGTTGACTCTTCATCTTCTCACTGATCCCTTAGAATGGATCTCCTTCCAGGGTCTTTTTTATGGCCTTCTCTACACACTCCTCCTTAATACTCTCCATGCCTTCAGCTACCACTACTTATGGAAGTAGTGCTAGAATTTCCAGTTCCTACTTCTCTTCTGAGCTCCAAACCCGCACCTCTGATGCCCTCTAAGATATCCCACTGTAACCTCAAACTCATCATGTCTAGAGCCAAGCTTCTCTTAAAGTTGCTTTTTTAACTTTGCGATTTTTTTTTTAAAGAATAGATTCCCTTCATCTGACTCAACATGGTTGAAGTTCAGGGGCTACTCATATTGGTGCAGAAGCTCTCATGGCTGCTTTCCAACTTTGGCCAGTTCATGTCTCTATAGGCAAACCTGAATTTCTTCCCCATCCCCATTTCCTGAAGGCTTTCATGTTAATACTGTTGTTGTTTATCCTTAGTTCCCAAAGAGGTTTGTGACATCAGGAAGGTGCATATTAATACTGAATTTGGTGTGGACATTTGGTTGGTTTAGTCCATGTCAGCTAGAGCTCCCAAGCTCACCTTAGAAATACTGGTAGCAGTGATTATGGGTGAATACTATTACATCTGCCTTGCATTATTTTCTTCAAGACTAGCTTCATTTTCCCCTTTCTTTGATTACAACCTTGGGGCTATCCTTGACTTATTCTTTTTCCTTAACTCATATCCATTCAGGTACCTGGCACCATCTTTCTCATCTGCGCCTTCCTGTCTCTTCTCACTGCCAGCACCATACTTTAGGCCCTTACTATCACCCAACTTGTACATTACTATAATAGCTTCCTAATGGGCTCTTACTTTTTGCATGCCATCTTTTACAATCTCTTTTTTTCATTTCACTGTTAGGTTAATCTTTTTCATGTAGAAGTTTGCTCATGTGGTTGTTCCACCACCTTTTTTACTCATGCTATTCGTTGAAATAACATTTTTTTAAAGACTACCATAGAAATGTTTGAAAAGCACACTGAATTAGAAGCTAGGAACCCTGAATTCTAGTTTATGTTCTGATAACTGTTGTGTGTGTGTGTGTATAAACATATGTTCTCTATTAACCTTGCAGGATTTCATTTCTCTAAAAGATGAGGGGGTTGGAACTAAGTAAACTCAGATTTTTTTTTTAATAAGCTCCAGACTTCTTTATGCCATAATTTCTTCCACAGTGAATTGCCAGGTAGAATTTTTAAAAATAAAATTCTTAATTGAAAATTTTTTTGCTATAAGATGTATAGATTTTTGTCAGACTTATTGAGAGGAGAGAGTCAGCACAGTTGTATCAAGGATAGAGGCCTGGCCTTGGAGCCAGGAAGACATGCTTCTGATATATATTATGTCACCCTGCTAAAGTCATTTTACCACTTATTCGCAGGCAAATCTGATAAGTCTAGACAAATTACTGTTCTTCATCAGTAGAGGAATCAGTCAAGCATTTCTCAAGGTTCCACTATGTACCAGACCCTGCTAGGCGCCGGAGATACAACAACAATATTATCTTGGGAAGTTTACATTTTAATAGGGGAGAGAATGTGTGTGTGTGTGTGTGTGTGTGTGTGTGTATTCACATATATATATATATATTTATATATGTGTGTGTGTATGTGTCTACACACATGTATAAATATATACAAGATACATGTATAGGTATATAAAAGCAGATAAAGCAGATACAAGGTAACTTTGTAGGGGAAGGCACTTGCATCTATGGAGTCTAAGAAAGGTTTCATGTAAAAGGAGATATTTGTCTTGATTATTGAAGAAACCCAGAGATTTCAAGAAATAGAGGTGAGGAAAGAATATTGGAGCACTGGGGGACAGTCATTGCAAAGGCACAGGGAGGAGAAATTGATTATAGGTACAGCAGGTAGGCCAGTATATCTAGACTGTACAGTGCATGGAAGGGAATAATGTGTTTTGAAGGTTAAAAGGGTAGGATGCAGCGAGGCTCTGAAGAGCTTTAAATGCCATAGAGGAGTTTATATTTGAGCCTATAGTCAATATGGAGCTACTGGGATTTATTGAAGAGTTGGGGGATGAAGAGGTCTATTGATATCATTATATTACTTTTGTAGCTTATATAGAGTGTGTTGGAGTGGGGAGAGGTTTGAGGCAGGAAAACTAATTAGGATGGTATTGCATAGATTCATATGAAAGGTGATGAGGGCCTAAACTTAAGGTTGTAAATATATGAATGGAGAAGAGAGGGCATATGAGAGCAGTGTTGCAGAGATAGAAATGGGAAATTTTGGTCCCTGAGAAGTGAGGGAGAATGAGGAGTCAAGGGTGATACTAAGGTTGTAATCCTTGGTAAAAGTTGGTGATACCCTCAACAGTAAACCAGTGCAAATTGTATAGCTAAGGATAATTTGATTCTGGTCTGTAATGAACTAGGCATCTTGAGAAGACTATGTCACAAATCATAGATTACTTAAGTAGTTTCTATAACTGAAGTTCCATGTTGTAGTTAGGGTTTGTCCTTTCTCCCCTCCCTTTCTCACAAAATTGAGGAAGAAAATATGAATTAATATGAAAATTGGTTTTAGTAAAGGATTAAAAAGGTCTTAAAAGTTCCTGTTAGTTTCTTTGACATTTAGCAATGTGAGTATGGTACAGGTTTTAATTTCTTCTTTATATCTTATCTACTGATTATCTAATGAGAGCATGATTTTCCTTAATTAGATCAATGCTGATTATCATAAATAACATTGCTTTAAATGACAGGTTTTAATTTCTTCTTTATTTCTTATCTACTGATTATCTAATGAGAGCATGATTTTCCTTAATTAGATCAATGCTGATTATCATAAATAACATTGCTTTAAATGTGCTTAGTCCATTTATATACTTTTGTACTTTTGGGGAGCAGTTGTGGACATAAGAGGACCCTCTGTGGAAAACAGGAACCTGTTGCTAGAGCAACATGTTCTCTTGTTAGATGTCCAATAAAACCTGCTGCTGATAGCGAAGCCCTAGCCACTCTTCTAGCAGTGATCCATTTCTCTGGGACCCAGTGTGCCATTTTGGTGGGCTATGATTCTGACAGCATATTGCCTGCTTCTCATATTCTCCGCTCAAGGTCAAACAGCTTTGTAGAGAGAGTGGTCCTAGCTTTACTGCCAGATTCAGAGTGTGCTTTGGTGAAAGCAAGTTCCAGTAGCTTTTCCCTCAGGTGGTAAACTGAATCTGGCAGTAAAGCTAGGACCGCTCTCTCTACAAAGCTGTTTGACCTTGAGCGGATAGCTAGTGCTTACTCCAGAATGGTGACATGATTACTGACTAGCAGCCAAGCTTAACATTTTTTTATGCATCATTGACAGTGCCTAGTTATTCTTTGGGGGAAATAGTATATTTTTTTGATGAATGAATGTTGCTTTCTCAGTGTTCTAGAACAAAAGATGTGAGCCAGGTGAAATACTTGTTCATATACTGATCAGTTTCCCCTCAACAAACTGAAAGCAAAAGTCAGAAATGTTAGAGACTGTGATGGAAAGAAATGGCATTTCAAAATGTGCAAGCTAGAGAGAGTTTCTAATATTTTTTTCCTGCTGAATGATTCATTTAAGCATCATCGTTGATATCCAGAAGGTTATATTGCTATCAGATCCCTGTTACTCTTAAGAATTTCCCTCATTTCCTTTAAGATGATGATAATCTGAATGGATAATGTTTGGATAACTTTTTCTTTTTTAAGAAAACACTTTACCATTCCAGTACAGAGACTTAAATCTTTGAAATACTCTTCCACTAAATGAATTAGATTTTTCAGTTGGTGTCAAGAAAAGATGTACTGGTAAACCAACAGTTCATGGCAACTTTTGTTTTCCTGTGTTTTAAACTCATTTTCTAGAAATTTGTTCACATGACATAATGTGGGCATGTTTCCTTTATATTTAAGTCATTAATAAGCATGAAATGAAGAAGAGTAAAGTATGTCTGTTTTCATAAACATGTCCCACCCACCATGTCCCAGCCATTCTCCTTATATTGTATAACTATGTGCCTCTTCAGGGAGGAAGGATTTTTAGCTCTCATTAGCACAGCAGAAGGTTTTTCTATTGCATTGTTTTGCCCAAGCGTGTTCTGACAATTTGTCTCTCTTCTCTGAGCATCCCTCTACCTCCCACCCTCATCACCAGCTGCCTTGACACCTTTCAGAAGCTGCCAAATTTGTCTTCATGTGGTAATCAGCCAAAAAAGAAGCCATTGAGTTGATGAAGGCATTCTGTCTCTCCACAGGCCTTTAGTATAAATTTCCTCATATATTCAATTCTCTAGGAAAACTTCCTTTGAAACAGTCACTAATTATTTCATGCTTTATTTTGTTTTCAGGTACAAGATTACCATGGGTCTAAGATTTGTGACCCCTATGTTTGGCTTGAAGACCCAGATAGTGAACAGACAAAGGTAATTAATTATGTTTAAAGAAGAGAACACCTTGAAAAACATCAATTGACTTTGGAGCTAGTGGCCAGGATTTGGCATAAAAACTTCATATTCCTTTTTCATATTCTCCTTTTGTCCTTCTTTACCTTTCTAGCCTTTTCTGCTTCCCATTTTAGGATCCTTTAAGCACTTGACCATTACAGACATATGTAAATGAGGTTGATCTGACTGGCATATTAAGATATAACCCTCAATCTCTCATCTAAATTATTTTAGTGACTCAATAATATTAAGTTATGCCAGTTTTAATGATTATTTGTAGGCCTGTGTGTGTCTGTGTACACTCAGTTTTTCCTTTACATGTAATGTATTGCTTCATTGGGTGGTAAACTGAGACCCTTTCTCATGGATGAACTCTTATCATCAGAGCTCTAATGATTACAGAGAAAGTAACAGGAATCTTGGGGTTGACAGCTACCAGTTGCAAAAACCAATGGGACCAGCAGTTTAAGGATGTTATTTTTAGGTTTTCTTCTAAATATTTATAGGAAAATATTTAGCAAAAGATAAAGTGAAGTCACCAAACAGGAAAGCTTGAGTTCTAGTGAACTCTCAGAAACATTGAATCTGCACAATTCTTCTTGTATTTGAAAGGCAAACTCAACTATTTTTCCCAATGCCATTTTATTCATACAACTAATACTTAGATTGCTTAGAGTTCTAAGTGGACCATTTCTTTGAAAATCTTTAATTTAGAGGGAGAAAATGAAGACATTCTTCATTTCCATCACAGGATGCTGCAAGAGAGCTGGCGTTTTTTTCCCCAGTGGATGTTTTAGCACTATCTAGTGTATTTGTTGCATTGTTGCTATGAGATACTCATAGTAGCATCTGAATAACATTAATAGACTTCATCAACAACTTGCAAACACCTACCCCATTCCGTTTTCCTTTGTGTAGAGCAAAAAAAAAAAAAAGGAATTGGTGTAGTGGACATACAAGACCATGAGACCATGTCTCCTTTGTCCTTATGTTGACTTGATATGTTTTATGCATGTTTGTGGACTACATATTTTTAAGCTGCAAAAGTTCATGGACCTAGACCCTGGACTGCGACCCTGGTCAATATGGTCACTTCAATCCATACTGGCCCCAGAACAACTGGGAAAGATTCACTCTAATTGAGAACCTTCTGCTGGACCCAAACCTAAAACCACTTACAGATTTAGGAGAAAATTTGTGTATGAAATGACTTTACTCTCTATATGACTACCAGGAGTAACTTATATTTACAAAGTGCTTGAAGTTTTACAGAGTGCTTTCCACAGAACAATTCAGTGAATTATTTCCATTTGTCATATTATTATATTGACTTTCTTGGGGTTCAATGACTTTGGTAGGATTGATAGTTATTGTCAGAATCAGAATTCACACCCACATCTCCAGACCTTGTCCAAGTCTAGTACCCCTAGACCCTTTTTTCCCATTTTACGGATGAGAGAAATGAGGCTTCATGAAGAAGTCTGAAATCACCAAACCAAGACTAGGACAGAGGTCTTGGTTCCTTCTCAGGCCCAACATGGTGTCTTTTTCTGTAAATGGGAGTTCACCTGAACTGGTATAAGTTTACTGGGATCTGGTGCAATAAAACTTATACAGACTAAAGAAGTTTTGCTTTTTAAAAAATGAAGAAAAAGTATTCATTCCTCCAACAAGCAATGATCAAGTGCCTACTGTGTGCCATATCCTGTGCTTGGTGCTGGATATCAGCAGTAGTATGAAGTAGTATGAAGTCCTTCCCACTTGAAAAACTCAGGCAAATGTGTGTTAGAATGTGGAGGATCTTTGTGTCCTCTAAGGGTTAAGAAAAATCTCCCCTCAAGTTTATTACTATATCAGTACAAAAAAAAAAAAGTTAAATGAGTAGGTCCTTTTTGTCACTGAATTCTGAGAACCAAGATGCATATGTAGTGGGGTTTTTAATTTGAGTTACCTATCTTGGACAATGTCTAACATTTCCAGAATAAGGATGAACTTTGGTCTTAAAAGGTGGTAGAAACATGAAGCTTGCTTCACCAAGAGCTTGTTCATGTTATCATCAGTTTGCCTTTGGGAAAGTTAAACCTCAGAATAATGTTGGGGTTTTCCCAGGGTCAGACATCTGTTCTGTCTACAAAATCACTGGCCATCCCACTCACCAATAACACCATTGAGCATGAGAGACTCTTAATAAATGGTTGTTAAAAAGAATAATAGCTAATAGCACATTTATAGAGGACTTTAAAGCACTTTATATACATTATCTTATGAATTTATTACCATTCCTCCGTGGTTTAGTGCTATAGGTATTCTTATCCCTGTTTTACAGATAATGAAACTGAGACTCAGAGAGGCTAAATACTTGCCAGTACACAGACAATAAATGTCATAGACAGATTGTGGGCTCAGGTTTTTCCTTGGTCCAGGTATAACCCTTGTTCTACTGTACTACACTTCTTTTGATCATAAATCTCTCAGTTACCAGCTAGGTCTCAGGAATTTCTAAAGAGAAATATGTCATATCAGCTTTGTGGCATTGGAAGCTTGAGATTAGTTGATGACTAAATTACTTTTCCTTTTCCCCATTTCCCTATCCTCACCCCCTGATAATCACTATTTTTCCTTCCCTTGACATTTACATGCTTCCATCCTCTCTGAAAGGGGTATGTGGTATATAGCAAGAAGAGTCCTGAATTTATAGTCACCACACTTGTTTTTAAGTCCTGGTTTTATTAAACCTGGACAAGATAATTAACCTCTCTGAGATTCAGTTTCCTAACCAATTTTTCAAGTTAACAAATATATAAAAAATAATAATCTGTCCCTTTGCCCCCATTGAGCAAAGTAAAAAAAAAAACATTAATCCACAAACAAATTCTTCAGTGTATCTCTACGTAGTACAGCAAAACAAATTCCAACATTAGCCATGTCTAAAAATATGTATTTCTTTCTCCATTTTAAGTTTATCAGTATTATATTAGGAGGTGAGTGGTGTGTTTCCTCTTCATTCTTTTGGACTCATGGTTTATCAGTTCATTGATCATGGTTCTAAAGTCTTTGAAAGTTGTTTTTCTCAATAATGTTCTTATTGTATAAATCATTCTCCTAATTCCACTCAACTTGCTCAACATTATTAAGGTTTCCTTTGAAATTGTCCATTTCATCATTTCTTAGAGCAGAATAACAATCCTTTAAATTTTTATAGTTGGTTTAACTATTTCTTAATGGGAGGATTCCCCTATAGTTTTCAGTTTTTGGCTTGCCACAAAAAGAGCTGCTATAAATATATTTGTACATATAAATCTTTTTTTCTCTTTTTCCTGTTTCTTTGGGGTTATTTCTTAGACATGGTATATCTTGGTCAAAGGATATGCAAAGATTGGTAACTCTGAACATGGTTCCAAAATGCTTTCCAGAATAGATTTTGTAGCTCTACCAACGATGGCCCTAGCATACCTGTTTTCCCATAGCTCATTTTATTCTTTTTGTTCTTTTATTCCCTTGTGTTAGATCCTCTTATCTAAAAATGAAGATGATATTTTAACTATCTGTCTTTCAGGGTTGTTATGAGGAAAGTATTTTGTTAGTCATATAGTCCTGTACAGATGTTGGTAGTTTTCATTTCCTGATCAGCTTCCTTCTTCTTGCTTATCTTTGATGTTTTTCTTCAGTTATTAACTTCTTTCAACTATTACCCCCACTTAGGTTTTCACGCCAATGTATCTCAGCTCCGGTCTTCTCCATTTTAGTTTTCCACCTTGGCTAGCATGTTCCTGTGTTCCCTTTCAAACCTTTTTGTGAGTAAACTTACTTTTATTCAGTCTTTTTTACATGGATTCTATCTCTTGCTTTGCTTTGAAGCCAAATATCATAGGATTAAGGGTTAGAAGCTACCATAGTCTAGCAATCATCCAAGATATGGGTTCTTTTTTGTGTTAAGGATCCCATCGGCAGTTTATGAAGCCTATGGATACATTCTCAGGTCTTGAAACCTACAGATTCATCCTCAGAATAATATTTGTTGCCTACATTCATAATTGAAGGACATGCTAAATTTCTGTTAGAGGTTAGTAAAAGTAAAGATGCCATTTTTTACCCTACCCAACTTTATTGGTCCACTTGAAATCTATCCTTGGATCCAAGGTTAAGAACCCTTGAAGAAACTGAGACCCAAAGAGTTGAATTGTGATCACATGGGTAATAAATGGCAGACCCAAGTTTCAAACTAATAAATACAGTGCTCTTTCCTTTATACTGCAACCTTCTGACTTTCCTCAAAGGATACCATGACTCCTAAGGTCATGGACCTCTCCAATGGAAAGGTCATTTTTTTCCCTTGATCTTTTTGCCTCAAAAAGAGGTAAGGTGGAGCTAGTCTATTCCTTACTTTCTACTGCCACTTCTAAACCAAGGGTGTCCCATTTTCTCTTGGCTTCTTATCATGTCTTTATTTAAAATAATTTTTATTGGAATGTTTTGTTTTTATATCACCTACATTTTGCAATGTATCCCTTCCCTCTCCCTTTTGAAGAGAACCATTCCTTATGAAAATGAATAAAAGAAAGAAAAAAAAAAACAGTTTGAAGCTAACGTGTTAAAAAAAAAAAATCTGACATCACATGCAGAACCTTTTTTTTTTTTTTGAGAAGTATTATCTTACCAGTCACTTGAAGTATTTCTTCTCTTTATCTAATCAGTCTGTGAATCAAGTATTCATTAAGGTATTGTGCTGGGGATTCAAAGGTTAAAAAAAACAGTTCATTCTCTTAGGGAGCTCACAGACTAATTGGATAGTCAGTCATCCAGTCCTATTGATTCCTCTTTTGTAATATTTCTTGTACAATGGAAAGAATACTAGCTCTGGAACCTGGAATCAAAGCCTACCTGTTGTGTTTAGCACCTGTATGACTTTGGACAAGTCAGGTATCCTAAATGAGGCATTCGTACTAGATTACCTCTGAGATCACTTCTGGCTCTAGATGTGTGTTCTTGACACCTTTTCATTCTAAGTCTTTCATTATAGTCTAGGTTTTCATCACTTGGTGTTTGGACCACTGTAAATGTTTCCTAATTGTCCTCCCTTTCTCTAGACTCCTTTGCCTTTGATTCATTCTTTTCAGTACAGACAAGTTTAGACTTGATACACTGGATTTGATCTCATTGATACGGGTATACCCTTCAGTCATGCAGATACAGGTATACTCTCCAGTTGTGTAGATCTCAGCCTGTCCATATCTTATAATTGTGAGATCCTTGTCACTGTCATCCTGCCAGTCTTTCATGATGGATCTATCCAGCATCCATGGAGTCCTTTCTGTAGATGTTTTAATATATTAGGGACTAATGCAGCAATTGTGTACTCCATCTTTTCCTCTTGCTTTTTGACTGTTTTACTCCCTTTTCTGATCATACCATTCTGGTATGATGCCTTTTGTATCATTTCTTATGCACTAGTTGTTGTTGCCAGTATGTTGTGTATACTGCTTACAGTACATCATTCATCTCTCCATTGCCATTCAGGTCACCCACAGTTTTGACTCTTGAGAGATTGTGGTACTCTGTGATTCGCAACCATATAGCATCACTAGGAGGGTATTGTTTGTGTCAACAAGTAGCTTGACTTTACTGAAAGCATTGTACATTTCCCTAAATATAGTCCATCCCATTTTCACCTCTTATTCATTTCTAGGCCCAGCTCATTGATCTTTTGATCCAACAGATCTATATTAAGCGCCTGTTAAGTATAAGGCTTGTATATGGTATCTATCCAAGGTACTGATGGAATCCTTCAATAGGCTCATCATAACATGTTGGACAATAGGCATTTGCTGTCCCTTTGGGGTTTTTGTTTTTCTTTGTTTTCCTTTGGAAATATTTAGGATAAGTGTCATTAGATGTTCCCAATAGTACCGTGAGTTGCTGTTATTATTCCCAGAATTTAAACCCAGGTCTTTCTGACACCCATGTTTAGCACCTTATCACGTATGTCGCATTGACTCTCAAATGATTAATTGTAAGGCGCCAAGTACATAGGTATTTGGTAAATGTCTGTTCACTGGTTTTTAAATTTCAATTTTATTTGTAGTAACATTAGTTTCCCCATAGGTAAATAGTGTCCCATATTTAGCACCATATGAAGATAGAAAGGCTCAGAGATAATATGTTCAGAATAATAGTAATCACAGAGCATATCGGACTTCATTTTGGATGTTAATATTAGCAAGTCAATCCAGTCTGGGTGGTGTTCATAAGATCATATATTTATAGCTAGAAGAGACTTGAAAGGCCATTCAGTCTACCTTCCTCATTTTGTAAATAAGGAAACTGAGAACCAGGGAGCTGAAGTGACAAATCAAGATTAAGAACTGGAGGGGACTTTAGAGTAAATGCAGTGTTTTGGGAAAAATGTAAAAGGACTGCTCCTTTAAAGGAGAGAGAGACTGACAGGGAAGAAGAGGATAAGTGTTTCCTGCTGCACAGAATTTAGAGCCTTCTGTATCACATGTTACCATGGTAATTTCCTACTTTGAAAAGTTTCCTTTTTGCTCATTGAGAAATTTTACATTATACCTTTCTCTTACAGTGGTGTGGAAGAGAGGAAAAGTTTTAAAATTTTAGTAGAGCTATGTTTGCTTGAGTCTCTATGTCAGTGGTGTTTTGTCAGTATTACTGTGTCTAGCTGTTGGCTTTCTGCCTGTCATATTGATCTGGTATTTATGAAGGTCTTGCTTAAAAGATATATATGGCCAGGAGAATTTTCCCGAATGTTTCGAATGTTCTTCCTAGGGCAGGGACAAACTATTGCGAAATAGATTGTGAGGTAGGAGAATTCAGTTTAAAAGATAAGCAATAAAGCCTCTCTGACTTCTGGGTCACAGGTCTCCCTAGGGAAAGTAGTGAAAGAGAGGCACTTGTTTGTGTAGTGATGATAAAATATCAAGTCTTTACATTGGGAGTTCAGGGTCCTAGAAATTTTCATAGGAAGATAATCAGAAAACAAAAGTGCAAGAAATTTAGCGAACACTAAGGAAAAACTTTCTTGCCCTTTGTCTAGATCACTCCAACCCTCTTGGAAGCTGAATGTACAGTGGTTGGGTAGGCCCTAATGGGAGGGGACCCTTTCTTTAGTCAATCACATTCTTCGCTCCTCCCACCCTATACACACATATACATAGACAAGTCCGGCTTCTAGTACATCCAAGGCTCTCCATTCCCCTTCCCCTCTTCTTTCTAGTTCATCCCCTTTATGCCTTTGGCTTTTGCTTTCAGGTCTGCTGACAGTCCTCTTGCCCACTCTGTCCTGGTTCTAAGAACCCATTGCCCCCTTACAGGCAGGACTCTGCTACCTGGTCTAGCAGGGTCTGAGCATAAACTAAGGAAAAACTTCAATTGCTTGTAGAAAATGTTTTTAAGGGGGAAAAAATCAGAGTGCATTAGGTTTAAGGTTTTAGAAGATATGAGACAAGAGGGGAGGGGAGAGGAGAGGAGAGGAGAGGAACTAGCCAGTAAAATCCAGTCAACTGGGCATCTTTTGGCCATCCAGATTTACCTTCCTTTGGAGAAGAGAAGGAAGGGGAGGAGGAGACACACAGGAGAGGAAGAGACACACAGGAGAGGAGGAACTGAGTTACCCAGCTAGCTGGGTTACCGTTCAACCAGCTGCGTCTACTCACAGGACTGTGTTCGTCCTTCACTGCTGAAGAAGACCATGTCATCAGAGGAATGGTGACATGACTTGCACTTGACTTTGTTTTGAGTGAGGAAGGGCTGTGCAAGGTCACCAGCCTCACTTCTCCAGAGCCATCTGACATGCCATCCTTATAATTAAAGTGGAGAGATGGGTTTGATGATTGTATTATTAATTGATGAGTGTTGACAATGACTAGCTGGACCCAAGGAGCACTTATGAAAAGGCAGACTCTACAGGAGGGCCTAAAAGATCCCTTCTTGGACTCTATGTTGCTTCCTTTTTGATAGGTAACTTAGAAAGAGACAGAGTTTGATACTCATCAGATTTGCAAATGATACAAAACTGGAAGGAATAGCTGGCACATTGTATTGGGTGGCTGCATCAAGAAACCAAAAACATAGTGATAACCTAAGAGGGATATCTTAAATTTAACATTTAATTTTAGAGAAAAAAATAACAAAGTCTGAACTTAGGTTAAAAAAAAGAGTCAGTTTTATATATATAAAATAGGTGAAACTAACTCTTACCTTCATGTGCAAAATATCTAGAGATTTTAGTGTGGACTTCTAATAAGCTTCATATGAGATAACACTGCAGCATGGAAGCCCCCCAAAATCAATGTGATTAATTACAAGAAGCTTACATTGTTTCCAAAAAAGTACAGGTAACTGCCCTACTGTACTTTGCCTTTTACATACCACATACATCTTAAAATATTGTATTCAGTTCTGGGCACCACATTTTAAAAAGGAGATTAATAAGTAATAAGTAAGGATGTTGTTTTAAAACATTGTATGATAGAAAAGGTGATATTCTGATCATGTGGAGAGAGGCTGACAGCTGGGTGGCCAGAGTGCTCCACTGATGCCCTTGCCATTTTGGAAGAAATCTGGTGAGGTCTCTCCAGCATATTGTGAAGATCCCCTGTGGTGAATTTTATTTATTAATACACGATGTTGAATATGGGAACATCAAGGTGGCCAGCTTATCTGGGAGATCAGTTGGGAAAGGTAGGTTAGAAATGGAAATTGAGAAGTTAAATGATTTGCTCAGAAGCCATAGAGCTGATGTGTATCAAGGTTTACCATCTATTCTACTTTTCTCATTTATAGGTGAGGAAACTGAGGCTCAGAAAGATTGACTTACCCAAGGTCATACAGGTAGTGAAGTAGCAGAGTCAAGATTGGAACACATAGTTTGATGACTAATGCCAGAACTCTTTTTACTATATACTATATTAATCCAGGATCATCTAAGAATGCTCCTAGATACATCTAGGATACTAGAAAAGTAAACATTTTTTTAATGCTTTTGAATGTCTTGGTTTGGGGTAAATACATTTTTGAAAACAAACTTTATGCTCTTTATATTTTTATGTGTACTTACTATATCTTCCATTAGAATCTCGAGAGTGTTTTATTCTCTATACTTCTGTCTCAAGTACCTAGTGCCTGACATATAGTAGGTACTTAATAAATGCTTTTTGATTGATTTAATTCTGTTTCTGTGGGATTTTAACAAGATTCAGCCTCAAAAAAATTTCAGATTTTCAAACCTAAGTCTGAAAAAATGAATAGTGCAGATAATAAGTCGTAAAGACCTGTTTGGTTTAGTTTATGGGGAAGATGAGCACTGTTTTTTAGCTATAAATTGAATTTTTGGTGAGATAGTCTAATAAAGTTGTTCTTCATGTAGCTTAAAAATACAAAGCCTGAATCTCACTAGGTTTGTCAGGACTAGAGAGAAGTATTGAGAGTCACTCTTTTTGAGGAGACTGTTGAAGCTTCAGGAATAGATAAGATTGCCAGTGGAGATAGTTTAGAGAAACAAGAGGACAAAGAAAAGAATCTGGTGTAATGCCTCTACTTATGGAACAAGGAAGAGGCTCTTCCCTTCCCCCCTCCCTTCTCTCCTTCTCTCTCTCTTTTTTTCCTCTATTTTTTTCTCTTTCTTTTCAAATCATTCTGTAAAGAGAAGACAGAGGGAGGAAATTGAAGACTGGATGCAAGTGTACAAAAATGGACATTATAACCTACCCCTGTCCTACCTCCCTCTCCACGCTATAAGATAGCATGATATAATGGAATAAATATTGGATTTAGAGTTAGAAGACCTAGATTTGAATCCCATTTCTCTGTTTTTTCACTCTAGTACTTGTGTGACCTTGGTCAGTTGACTCAGTATCTCTGAGCCTTTGTTTTTTCATCTGTATAATAGGAGGAGTGGAGGGAATGAGGGAGATGTATAATCTTTAAGGTCCATTTCAGTTACAAATATGATTCTTTCATTAAAGTTACCTGGAAGAAATTTTTGCCTCAACTTGGGGACAAACTTTCTAACAATTAAAACTGACTAAAAATGGAATTGCTCCCTTGGATGTTACTAATCTTTACCCTGTTTTTGAAGTTGTTTATGAAAAATTGTTGGAAAACCGCTTGTTGGGAATGTTGTAAATGGGATTCATGCTTTTGGAAGGGGTTGTACCAGATGGCCTTGGAGGTTCCTTTCGGATTTGATAGTTCTATGATTCTGCCAAGCAGAAAAGACTAATGCTCATGAGCCAAATGTCAGTCAGTTATGTAAGACTTATTCTGGAGGCAGTAAACACAATATTTGTTTGTAAGAACAAAATACATACACTTTGAAGATGGTCATTCAGTCACCTATCACCTTGAAGCAAAGAAAGGCTTGTTTATCTTTTGAGGGACTGTCAGTTATAGAACACAGCTAGAGGTAAATCTTAGTAATTATCTAGTTCCACTCATTTGTTTCACAGATGAAGGAATTGATTTGCCTAGCTCTGTAGTTCTAGGAAGTCTCCCAAATGGCATATATTTTGCTAAAATCAAACTTGGGCATGCCTTGTAGGGTCTTTCTCATCAGATCAATGGTTTTTAAGTAATTTTTTTCTATCAGCAAAACATCCCAAATCAAAAAGTGATGCAGAGGAAAGAAGAAAACCAAATTTGGTTAATTGAGGATATGAGAAACTTCAAATATTCAAAGTTAAATTTTGGAAGATGAATAGCTTTTTTTTTTTTTTAAAGATTGGTTGCATAAAGTGTATTTGGCTCAGTGATGAATTTTTTACAAAATCCTTTTACTGTACTAGAAAAGCTTTTAAAATATCTCAGTGCTGACATTTATAGCATGGAGTCTGCTTTAGAAATTGAAGCCACCCACTTTAATATTAATTCTTTTTCAGAAGCATGAAGGGAAAATTAGAAAGATAATGTTGTATGAACAGAAATCTCAGATCCTTTATTTTAGCTTTTTTATTTTAGCCCTCCCACCTGCCATCCCCCACCCCCATTCATATTCTGTCTTCTTAAAAATGTTTCTCTTCTCATATTCTTCTATGTTTTTCACCATAATCAGCCAGGCTATAAATTATTCCTGCAGACTAAGCAGACCATTTGGGTGGATGCATGGATTCTTTTAGATCACTTCAGTATCTTTCTTGCAGACAATCACCTTTCTTCTACAGCTACACTATATCCACATACTTTCTATCCATTTTCTCATTTGCCATCCTGGTTGTTAGTCCTCTCCCTACATATTTACCATTAGGTGGACAGTTCTGGAAGGCAGTATCTGTTGCACTAACTACTTTACAGATAACATTTCAGTGAGCTGATGGGGTTGCCGTCTTGCTACTAAGAGGATGGAGTCGGACAGGAGGTTAGGGAGGGAATGATTAGGTGGGAGAAGAGGAGTAAAATTAGAAGTCCAAGGAGGAGTTGGGGAGCTGGAGGCAAGTATGAGCAGGTAGGAAGTATTCATTATATTTGAAGTGTCAGAGTGTGCAGAGCGTTCTATGAAAACACTGTACTCCATGTAGCTGGGAAGTAACCTGAGTTCTTAAAGGTGATAGATACCAATAGATCACCTCGTCCAGCTTCCAGCTTTATAAAGTCATAGAAAATAATTTGGATTGGTGATTCTGATGCTATTTATTATGAAGGAATCTGAGATCATTAGGAGACTAAACATTGTTCTTGGGCAGCTTTTGAGCTGGGAATGGTCATTCTCAAAATTTTAACTGAAATTTGTGGGGTAAGTGGTGGTAAAATATTGGAAGCAAAAATCTAATATTTACTTATTTCTTTTTTTATTTATTTATTTTAAACTTAAATACTAAAACTTAAAAACAATATAAGAAAATCAAAAAAAGCATTGCCATGTACATAGGAGAACATGAGAGGATTCAAAATATACAGCAATAAATTTCCATTTCAAGAACGCCTATATAATAAATACTACACATCATGTTCAAAGCTGTCCATCTTTGTTTCCTTGCAGTTTTTTTTTGTTCTCTGCTGTGCACTTTTTTACTTTGTTCTTTTTCCTCCTTTCCTCCCCGCTCCCCAAGAAGGTTACCATTAAGTATTTGTGTGCGTATATATACATACACACACACATACATACATATATTTAGATATCTATAATCATACTCACACATAGACATATACATGCATCTATGTAAGACTGTATTATACTTGCTTGTCCTCTGTTTCTTTGAGAGTGGATTGCATCTTCCTTCATAAGTCCTTATATATAAGTCCACCAACTCATCATTTTCTACACAACAGCAATATTCTAACCTTATACTATCTGATTATTTTAAATAGTCCAGAAGAATATTGATTAATATGTTTGACATAATGCAGTTTCCCTATTTTTCTCTTTTGATTAAATCTATTTTAGCTTTACCTGTGTTTTCTCTTAATAAATTCTACTCCTGATCTTTATTTTATGTTTATATGTATCTCTCATTTTTGTAGGTTTCTGTAATAAGGAAAGGATAAGTATCTTTTGTTAATGCTTTGATTGTATTGATGAATGGCATTTCTTACTGGAAACTTTTACATTTAACTTGTTTTGTATCCTGTTTTATTTTTTAATCCAGGCTTTTGTGGAGGCCCAAAATAAGCTTACAGTGCCCTTTCTTGAGCAGTGCCCTGTTAGAGGCTTATACAAAGAAAGAATGACTGAATTATATGACTATCCCAAGTATAGCTGCCACTTCAAGAAAGGAAAAAGGTATATGTGATTTTATTTTTAATTTGTTATTGAAAATTATTTTCCAAGACTATAGAAAAATCATTCAACAAAAATAGCATTTTATAAAAATTCATGCATTTATAAGTTTTATATGTGAGAATAATATCTCTTTGGCTTATGAGATAATTCTCCAGTTAAAGAACTGTCCCTGAAAAATGATTGACTAGAAAAATGTTTGCCAGGTGACAAGGGTCTGGATCTAAATTCTGAGGAAAAGTAAGACAAATTTCAATTTAATTTAAGTCATTGTAGTGCTAGTGTGATGCCTACAGCAGCTGCCATGGTTATGCAGGTATATTTCTAAGGTAAATTTGCAAAATACAAACTCTCTTACTCAAAGAGGAAACCAAAATATTTATTCAGATATCAGAAAGCCAATTCCACCATGATAACAAGGAAGTTTGTGCATGTTACCAATAAAAGGAAGACTGCCATCCCCAAGCCTTCCACTCCTTCAGGCCTCCCCACATACAGGCAAAATGTCCTTCTCTCACCCAGACTAGCTGTCTGTTCTGCTGCCTCTCTCCCAGCTGCATTCACTCTCTCTTCCTGCTGCAACTTTGCTGCTCCACTTACCATGGACTTCACATGACTCAGGCTATGGACTGGGCCAAAACTCAAAGCAGGTCACGTAGTCCTATTAAGGGACAGGGAAGATCTTAAAATTCCCTTAACATTACAGTCATTACAAATATATTGAGTACCTATTACATGTTTTCAGTAGTGCATTGTGTCAACACTGAAGCAGCTGTGTAAGTTGATTACTTATGCTCCTGTAGATTTATACCTAAATTGTGTGATTTAAAAAATTTTGTTTTTGCTTCATTTTTTTTTGTTTGTGTTGTATGTGAGATACAGATGTATTAACAAAACTACATAATGATCTTATATGTGTTCCAGGTATTTTCATTTTTATAATACAGGACTGCAAAACCAACGAGTATTATATGTACAAGATTCTTTAGATGATGAAGCCAGAGTGTTCCTTGATCCAAACAAGCTTTCTGATGATGGCACTGTAGCCCTTCGAGGTGAGCAAGCCTCATAGAATATCTTGTTGAATTCACAACAGCTTAGAATTAGATCTGAGCTGGAAAGACTCTTATAAATCATCTTTTTTAGTTGTGCAGATGAGAAAACTGTGACTTAGAGGGATTAATTGGCTTGTACAAGGTCCTAAGTCATATGTGTCTAAGCCAAGGTTAGGATACAGTCCTCTGACTCCATATCCAGTGCTTTTTAAAAAGCTGATGCAGGCTTCTGTGTTATTGGGAGTATGGATATTAGTTTTTTGGGGTTTTTTTTGGATGTCTTCATTCCATATCAGAAAAACAAAATTTCATCTGATATAATCAAAATAAAATTTCAGGTCATGCTTTTCCATATTGATGGTATGAAGTAGAAATGTGAATCATTCACATGCTTTGTATAGAAACTTTTAAAGAACAATATGTCTCAAACATGGAAAAAAATAAACACATTCTCTTTCCTTCTCTTACAATTGGCTCCCAACTTTGATTGCAATTCAGGGACAGGGTGCTCCAAGGTTAGTTGTTTGTACATGAGAAGCCATTCATGCAGCAATTAATGCATTGGTACAGGGAAATAGGGATATTGAGGGATCCAGAGAGAAGGGCTACACCTCACTTGAATCTTAAATGTTTGGGCCATGGCTACCTAATGATTTTTATAATATGTAGAATTATTTTTATTTCCTATAGATACTTAGGCCTGTTTAGCTCTGTGACTTTCATTCTTGTGACATGGGAAAAAACCTAGAGGCAGGCTTTTAAGTGTAGGAAGAGAAAATTTTATGCAGTGAAATATGAAAGAAATGTCCTACACTTGGGAGCATGGACTATTAGTTGAGCAGTCATAGTTTTTGGTGTGAAAATGTAGGAAAAAAGTAGCAGTCTGAAAGAAATCTCTTCTGTTAGCAGTGACCCACCTCATCCCAAGAATTCTAGGGTGACCAGTTTTTACTAAGTCTGCATTTTGCAGATGTAATTCAAATTGCTAAAAAGGTGATTCCTCTGATGTCCTCCTTGAGGGTACAGATTTTTTCCCCCCTTACTAGTATTTTTTTTTTAATAATTACATGTAAAGATAATTTTTGACATTCATTTTTGTAAAATTTTGAATTCCAATTTTTTTCTCCTTCCCTCCTTTCCCCCTCCAAGACAACAAGCAATCCGATAAAGGTTTAACATGTACAGTCATGTGAAACATATTTCCACATTAGTTGTGTTGTGAAAAAAGTAGAATCAGAACAAAAGGAGCAGCCATGAGAAAGAAAAAAACAAACCAAAAAAAGTAAAAATAGGATGCTTTGATTTGTATTCAGTTTCCCTAGTTCTTTCTCTGGATATGGTTATCATTTTCCATCATGAATCTTTTGGCATTGTCTTGAATTGTTATATTGTATTGCTGACAAGAGCTAAGGCTATCATAGTTAATCACACAATGTTATTGTTGCTATGTATAATGTTCTCCTCGTTCTGCTCACTTCACTCAGCATCAGTTCATGTAAGTCTTTCTGAAATCAGCCTGTTCATCACTTCTTATAGCACAATAGTATTCCATTACATTTACATACCACAACTTGTTCAGCCATTCCCCAATTGATGGGAATCCCCTGAATTTCCAATTCTTTGCCACCACAATAAGAGCTGCTATAAATATTTTTGTACATCTGAGTCCTTTTCCTTTTTTATGATGATCTCTTTGGGATATCGAACTTGTAGTGGTATTGTTGGATCAAAGGGTATGCAACAGTTTTATAACCCTTTTGGTATAGTACCAAATTGTTCTCCAGAATGATTGGATCAGTTCACAACTCCACCAACAGTGCATTAGTGTTTTCTCACATCTTCTCCAATATTTATGACCTTTTTTGTCATATTAGCTAATCTGATAGATGTGAGATAGTACTTCAAAATTGTTTTAATTTGCATTTCTCTAATCAGTGGTGATTGAGAGCATTTTTTCATAGGACTATGGGCATATAGATTTTTAAGGAAAAATTAATAAATAGGCTTGATAGTGTTTTTTTCTTTTGGGCCACATATGCGATTTCTTTGATATAAGGAATTCCCTATGAGGAAATGCCCTCTGTCAATGTACATCAGCAGCTCTTTTTCAAAATTATAGTTTTAGCGTTTCCTGAAGCACCAAAAAGTTAAAGGACTTGCCCAGGCTCACATCCTTTGTGTGTCATAGTCAGAACTTGAACTTAGGTTTTCTTGACTTTCAGGCAGCTCTATCCACTATTCTTTGCTACTTCTCCTGATTATTATTTCTAAAGAGGCCTTTCTCACTAGCTGATGGGGAGGACACATTGCCTCAGACTTGACCCAATCATAGGTGAAAGAATAGGTATTTCTGGTCACCCTCATATACTCTTAAGGGTTTATCTAGTAGAAAGTGGGAAATTTTAATTTGAGTTAAAATTCTAGCATACTTGTCAGTGGAAAAAAGTAGATTCAGTCTCTTTTGTTTTTTGGAATTGCAGCTGGCATAGATTCAACCTTTCAGAATTTGAGATTTGGCACATTAGAGGAATTCTTGAAAATTGGGTAGGTGTCATAGGCCCTTGTTTCATCAGGTATTTTCAGAGGTCCTTTTCTTCCTGCAAATGAATTACTGCTTTGAGGCATTTTTCTCCAAAAAATACCTTTTTCTGAACCACTGTTCGTTTAATATGTGCCAGTATATAGATGATAATCGCTGATCAATGTTGAAAGTAAAATTTCAACTTGAATTTGTATCTGGAGTTTTAATACACAGTTACCTCTTATAATTTAATATTTGAGGATATAATTTGATATTTGATGATGTAATGAAAAGCCAAAAAACAGTCTCTGCTCTCAAGGACTTCTCAGGTTAATGGGGCAAACAGCACACAAATAATTATGTTCAAACAAAATATATTGTTGATAATCTCAAAGGGAAAAACAAAAGGAATTTCCATTGCATTTAAGATTAAGATACAGCAGGTGATGTGTTGCTATTTATATTGTGTTTCCAATCAAAACATTTTTAGCTTTTATAATTATTGAATGATGATAGCATCATAGAATGTTAGTTTCAAGGGACCTTACAAATCTTCTGATTCTCAGGCATCTAATGCCTAATACTTGTTGCTTGCCTTGCCTTGCCCTGTTTGAGATAATTATTGATTTTTAAAAAATAATCAAAATACTTAGTATTCAATGAATTAGACAAGTAGGGTCTAACAGCTTGAAATTTCTTGCTTTGTGGGCATACTACATTGTTTGGGTTCACTTTGCTTATTTTATAATGCGTTCTTTATCATTAAAAAACTAAAATGGAAATTTGTGTGGCCTGCAGACATAAGAATTTTGAGCTTTCTTTTAATTTCTGTCACTACTGAGAGACTTAGATACTGCTGATCTAGTCCATTCCACTATTTTATAGATGAAGACACTGAGGTTCAGAAAGGTATGCTGATATATACCCACTCTATGGCAGAGATCACTTGTCAGGTGAAATTTTTCTTTCCAATTAAGTCATCTTCCCATGACCAGAAAGTCAGTATAAAGAGATGCAAAATGTCTGAAACCATAAATTTTGTTTATGGTAGCTTTCACCTGCTGGACAACCTAGACAAAAGGGTAAATCTCCAGTTCCATTATTCTTAATTGAATTCCAGCTGTGAGTGACGTGGTACTAGGGGATTATATAGATATGTAGAAGTATTATATATTAAATTGTGCTGTTATGGTACATATAACATATATTTATGTCATAATTATTATATGTTATTTACATGTTAGCAAAAAATATAAAAATATTATATATCTTAAGTTATTAACTATTAACATTAAATGAAAATTGAAGGAAAAAGTTACAATTCACTTCTACAGATGAATTAATTACCTACATGTGCAAGGCACTTTATTTGCTAAGATAAAGAAAATGCCCTCAAGGAATGTTTTTACACACACACACACACACCACACTTTAAAAAACTTGGCTTATTGTTTGGCTCTATCTTCCCATGATCCTAAAAAACTAGCCATTATATCACCAAACAGTGCTGTTTTTTCTTTCTTTTTCCCAGTTGAAGTGAACACCATTTGAATGCTTATTTTTGCTTTAAACATGGACTTGTATAGTCAGAGGTAATGGGCCATATGCTTTAATGTTTGAATTATCAGAGAAATGTTATGAATAGAAATCCCAGTTAGTTTGGAATCCATTCTCCTAATTACACAATAGCTACAAATAGTTTCTTTTATTTGATATGCCTCATAATTTACTCATTAATTCCAAGACTGTTGCTTTATTCCCTTTACAGTATAAATAAAAGATTCTAAAAAAAATCTTAGAAATGTTTTACTTTAAATATGTATTTTATACCTGAGATCAGTGTAAAGATAGCAATAATAGGAAGATGTTTTGTTTTAGAGGGCGAAATGTATGTTGAAAAATGCTGACAATATTGTGTGCTTCTGCTGACTTTTTCCCTCATAATCCCACAGGCTATGCATTCAGTGAAGATGGTGAATATTTTGCCTATGGCCTAAGTTCCAGTGGTTCGGACTGGGTAACCATCAAATTTATGAAAGTTGATGGACCCAAGGATCTTCCAGATGTTCTAGAAAGAGTCAAGTTCAGTTGCATGGCTTGGACCCATGATGGAAGGGGAATGTTCTACAACTGCTATCCCAAACAGGATGGGAAAAGTGATGGTAAGATCATGATAGAAATGATGCACATCACAAAAGGAGGCTTTGGAGCAGTTGATGACAAAAATATCTTCCTAAGTATCTTCCAAGGTTACTTCAGTCTAGGGTAACATTTCACGAGTACCAGTTTTACTGCCCAAGAGGGTTTTGAGAAGATTATTACAAAACCTTGCAGTTGTTTTAGTGTTGGTTTTGATAGTGGCATTGCTGGAGGCAAGGATGTTACAGAGGTTCCTTATAGCATGTCCTCACCTGCTCTTCTTTGACCATCAACATGCATGTAGTATGTTAGAAAGGTAATATGAAATGTCATCCATCTCAAGTAGACTTACCTACTCTTCCTTTTCCTTTTTCTGCAGCGAGGAAGGATCATGGCTTGCTTGTTATCCCTTGATAAGAGGAACCATCACAGTGAAAGTTGTACCCTGTCATATTTCAGAAATCACTGGCTTGTCCCTACATTGACCATGATGTCATAGTGTTTTTCCTTTGCTTTCAGCTTTTGCTCTCTCTGGGTTGCAACATCTTTGTCTAGAGGCTGCCTTTGAAGTGAAAGAGAGGTCATTGGGCAGCAGGACAAGAATGTTGGTTTATAAGATGGTTGGTTGCTATGCAACAGTTACCTTTGTTATGGGTGCAAAGTGGTCAAGAGATGCTGGAAATGTGTGGTTGTCATATGGTCTGTTGCACAGAGTGATTCTGTAGTTGTGAAAAGAATAGCAGTTTTTATTTACTCTTAATCTTCCATTACAGTAATAATGATGGTTAGTGATGATTGAGCTTGAGAATGCTGGTGTCCTTTTCTACTCTCGATTACACTGTACTATTTATCAACAGTACTTCAAATGCATTTTCATGCTGTTAGATGGCAGGGTCCTTTAAAATACCAAAGGCAGTGCTATAAGTAGTCTTATTACAAATGCCTGGAATAGAAACCTGGAATAGTAAACCACTAAGTATCCTAAAGTTGATTAAGTGAGAATATTATATCAGTTTTGTATTCACTTAACAGGTAGGGATGCTATTTTTGTAGAACAAAAAGTATTAGGCTAAATGCTACTTGATAACTCTCAGCAATTAAATATAAATAATATCTGGAATAACTTCCATCTGTATGATAGATGGGAAATAGCGGTGCACACATTACTCACCTTTCTAAATGTAGGGCATTATCTGGAATCAATGGAAGAGATCATAGATGATGGCTTTCAACTGCATTGCTTAATTCTTTCAGGCACTGAAACATCCACAAATCTTCACCAGAAGCTGTTTTACCACGTTTTGGGGACTGATCAAGCAGAGGATATTTTGTGTGCCGAGTTTCCTGATGAGCCAAAGTGGATGGGTGGAGCTGAGGTATTGTGTAACCCCTTGGAGCAGACAGTTTTACCCAGATTCCAACAACAGAACCCATCTTGTGGATTCTTTATATGGATGTATTTCTGATGCTGCATGCTAACTTTTGTCCTCTCTTCTTTTGAGTCACCTAACCAGACCTCTACACTCATTCCTGGCTGTCTTCCTTCCTCACTCCTTCCCTTTCTTTTCATAGGCTCTTTCATTTCAAAATATCACTAATTAAAGTGGACTTTGTTTACTGTCACTTTGAAGCAATGAGCATTACAAACCATCCTCAGTGATCATGTTGACAACAACAAGCCTCGGATGGAATTTGACTCCTTAGGCTATGCCATTGATATTGAACTCATTTTTTAACTTGGCATTTTACTCACAGTTTCTGGAAAGAATCCAAAAAAATACTTACAGTACAAATTATACCCATGAGCCTTAGTTCTGTTCTGGGTAATAAGCAGTGATTCTGTTGTTGTTTTTGAAGTATTTTCTCATGGTGAATAAATTAAATTATATGTCTTATTTTTGTAAAATGTAAATGGAGAGTAATTTTTCTTCCCTTAGGATCCTAGGATTTTAGAATTCAAAGGGACCTTTAAGGTCATCTAAGTCATTTTATAGGTGAGGAAACTGAGGCTCAGAGAGGGAACATAGGTAATAAATGACAACTGTCATTCAAATACAGGTCCCCTGAAGCCAGATAGTGCTCTTCAGTTATACCACAGTTTATCACCAAAAAGTAGAGGAAACATTTGAAATCTTTTGTTTTCTACCAAGAGTGTAGTAGTACCTCTAACTGTGCTGTTTTGATGCCTTACTTGTTCATACCAGAGATATTTGGTGCTATGGTAGAAAAAGTGTGTGTTTAGCTGGAAAGGCATATCTGCTGCTGCTAAGAGCAAAGGCAGAAGTGATGGAGGGTATTTCAAGAAGTATTCCAAAATCAGATGCACATTGATCTTTCTTTGTGAATGATTCTAGAAAATTACCTACAAATGAAACTTTTTCAGTGAAATCCTATTTCCTACATACTCATGTTTTTTTTTAAAAATCCAGATTATATTATTTCCATGAAGCAATTTTTTTGAGGTGACAAAAACAAATGTAGCATATTCTTAATCACCTGGTGAAGGGAAGTATATTGGTACTATAGTGATAGGAACTGAACCTGTGGTTTAATTGATAGAGAAAACTCCCTTTACCAGTGAAGTTCATTACTTTTTCTGCACTTTTTATTCTTGCCTAAAGCACTGAGAGGTAAAGCTACTTGTTTTGGAGATGGAGCTAGAATCTAAGTGTTCTTGACTCTGGTCAGCTCTCTATCCATAATACCAATTTATCTGTTACATTGGATGTTCAGTTTTAAGCTCTGATAGCCTGTTGTAGTGGCAGATTATTAATACAAATTATCATAAAGATCTGAAGGAAAGGTTCTTAACCTTTTTTGTGTGTCATGAACCCCTTTAGCAGTTAGTCTGGTGAAGCCAGTAGACTCCTCAGAATAAGGTTTTTAAAACATAATAAAATATATAGGATTACAAAAGAAATCAATTATATTGAAATACAACTATCAAAATATTTAAAAAAACAACTTCACGGACCCCAGGTTAAGAACCCCTAGCCATAAGGGAAGACACTCTCAGCAAACTGGGTTGAAAATCCCTAATAACTTGGCTACTGGTATCACATGTAGCTTTTTGGTCATTCAGATCCTGTTTGTGATCATTTTGAAGAAACTACTGACTTTCAGATGCTAGAAGCTGTTTTGATCTAGGCAAGAGGGAAGAGAAAGAACACACACATGTAGACAGACAGTGATTCAGAATGTATCAGTAAATGAATGAACCAAAGGGCATGTTTACTGGACTGCACACACTGTCATAAATCAAGTAGTGGCAGGGGCACATTGACTGGAACACACAGTTTAGTAAGACTTGTAAAGTGAGTGTCATTAAAAGATACATATAGGATCAGTACCATAAATGAAGCAGTGGATTTACATCAGTCCAGATAGGCTATTCCTGCCCTGCATTTCTCAAGGGTTCCCAACCTGAAATGATTGGGTGAAGTAGTTATAGATCTGCTAACCACAGAAAATTTACAACAGAGTATAACAAACCATATCTTTAACTGGGAGTCCTTTCATGTTCACCAAAGTATGTCAGTCCCAGAAGCTCAGGGATCAAATCTGAAGGCAGACCAGAAGCATCCATTGCGGACATGCAATAGTAGGGCGTCATGTATTTTGGAGTGACCTACACTTGCGGGAGAAGCAGTGACTCTTTTGCCCATTCCCTGGAGGGTGCTCAGTTTTCAGCCACACAAATAAATAGTTATAGTTTTCATTTCTAAAGCACTCCTGATGGTTTTGAGATAGCATCTGGTTTGGAAAACTCTGACTGGGTTAACAAATTTAGATTTTCTTGTTGTTGCTTGGCAGCATCGTACAGTTTTGATGTAGAGCATTGGGCATTAGCTTTAAGAGTCAAGCAACCTGAGGTTGAATTCTAGTTCTCTTCTATACTATTTGTCATGCCTCCTCTCTGGATCTCAGTTTCCACATTTATAAAATAAGGGTATTGCACTTAGCTACAAATTCTTTGACTCTATAAATATATCCATTGGACTCAAGGAAGGTAATTTCTTAGATCTTTTGCCTGCCACTTATATTTATGTAATTCTCTACTATCTAGTCAGATTGGGTCCATTCATTACTAGGTTCCAGCCTTATGTCAGCCTATAATGTAAGTACTTTGAAGGCATACGGACGTGCTTTTGTCTTTGTCATGTTAGCATCCAAAGCATTGCCTACAACATAGGCACCTAACAAATGCTTGCTGGTTTGTAAGTCACTTAAACCTTTCTGAGGTTAGGTTCCTCATCTTTAAAGTACAAGTAGTTGAAACAGATGGCCTGGGATCTCCTTAGCTCTAGAGCTATGTCCTATGAGGTCCTGTGATTAGATGTCCTTGAAGTTCCCTTTTTAGCCTGAAATCTGCAATTCCACCTTTCCAACTTGGAGCTACTCCCCTTTATGTACCCTTTATTCCAACCAAATTCAACTACTTGTAGTTTTCTGAAGGTTACTTTTTCACCTTTGTTTTATTGCTTACATTGTTCCTTATGCGTAAAGTGCCCCCATTCAACATATACCTCCCTTTTAAAATAAAAAATTATTTATTTTTAGTTTTCAGTATTCACTTTCATAAGATTTTGAGTTTCAAACATGCAGTTTGATGTGTGCTGTATGTACACGTTCAGATTAAGCCTATTTTCACGTTAGTCATGTTTAAAAGAAGCATTCGAATCAATGGGAGAAACCAGGATAAAGAAGAAACAAACAAAAAAGAGAGACCAAATAATATGCTTCAGTCTGTATTGACTCCATAGCACCTTTTCCATCCTGAGTCCTTTGGAGCTGTCTTAGATCCTTGCATTGCCAAGAAAAGGAGTCTATCAAAATTAATCATTGCATATTGTGGCTGTTACTGTGTACAGCGTTCTCCTGGTTCTGCTCATTTCCCTCAGCCTCAGTTCATATAAGTCTTTACAGATTTTTCTGAAATGTACCTGCTCATCATTTTTTATAGCACAATAGTATTCCATTATATTCATATACCACAATTTATATACCTCCTTTTGAAATGCTACTGTCCTTCAAGGTCCAGTTAAAATGCTACCTTCTTTCTGAAATCTTTCTTTATACCCTGGTTAAAAGTCAAGTTTCTTTCTGCTAAACTGTGCTGGCACTTGATAGCGCTTATGTACATTTTTTTCGTTCTTTATTAATTTGTGTACTTGTCTTTTCCTTCATTCAGTTTTGAGTTTCTTGAGAGCAGGAAACTTGCCTAATTTATCTTTACATGGATAGGAAGAGTTATCAGCATGTCCAGCTTTTTAACTTGATGAGATATTAGAGGATAATCCTTTCTGTATGATCACACTGGCTGAGGCCCTGCTGTGTCCTTTCTTTGCTGAACTGATAGTGTAGGAGAGGATCTGATATTGCCAGAACTTGAGCAGATGGCAGGTGTTGACTGGGGTGGGATGAGGTGGAAAGGAAAGAGTGATGAGAAAGAAGAAGGGGAAGGCAGCACGAAAGTGTCTCTACCTTCCCTCATTCATCCTTTAATGTCAGGAAAGAGCTACCAGTGCAAAGTAAAGGTAAAGAGGCCTAAGGGGGTCCAGGATGTGGGCAGGGGGAAAGTAAAAGCAAAACTAACAGAAAACATAAGTTTGACCTGATGTTTCTATATTTTCTGTCTAGTTAGTGATTGATCAAAATAAACCCCAAATTATTGACAAAATAAATTTCGTTTGCAAATGATAGCTACAGGCTTTAATATTTTATGAAACTTCAAAAATATAGGTTCTTTTTTACAGAATTAATTTACAGATGAAGTGCAGTGTGGCATATTTGATAGAGAGCTTACCTGTAATGAATGAGTAGAAAAGCATTTAAGTACTTTTTATGTATGAGGCACTGTAAAATGTACTGGGCTTATAAGTAAATTTAAGCAAGATGGGCCTTGCCTTCAAGCAGCTTGAATTCTAAAAGAGGAAGACAGCACATAAAGTGGAACCAGTGTTAGAAATTGAGGCTGACTATAAATGACCAGAAGTGGTATTGTAACGTCATTCCAAAGGAGAGAAAAGGTGAGGTGACCAGAGTGCAAATGATTTTGAAATGACTTGGCAAGAAAGACTTGTTCAAATTCGGCTTTTGAAGCAGGGCCTTCGTTACCTAGTGCAGGTCACTTAACTTCAGCATTCCAAATGACTTTCTAAGACTTTCTAATGACTTTCTAAGATGGTAAGTTGCAGATAGTACCTATCTGCATAGGTAGAGGGAGTTTCTTTACCTAGGAGTGCTTTATTGTCTGTCATTAAGCATTTATTAAGCACCTACACCTACTGTATGCCAGGCATTGTGCTAAGCACTGGAGATACAAAAAGAGGCAAAAGATAGCCCCTGTCCTCAAGGAACTATCTAATCTCATTCCAGTGAAATCACAGATCTAGTCCCTTAAGTCACATATACAAGTAGAGGACAAAATACAGTTTCACAAAGAAGCATGCAAGTATTTAGTGTGCTTGTCAGCCCCCTCTTTTTGTAGTTCCTACAGTGCTCAAAATTTTACAGCTTGGTCTGGTGTCCAGGTCTTCTTGTCTATCTCCGTCCCTCTTCATATTTCACGGTATTTTCTCTCCCAAGGCTTAGTTCTCAAGTATTTTATTGTCCCTTTGCATTTTCCCTCACTGAAATTTACCACATAGCCTAGACTTTAGCTTCTGTCCTTATATTGCAAGTCTCATTAGACCTAGACCCTTCCTCAATGTCAGAATCACTTTTTGTCTTCAGAACATGTCTTCTTGTATGTACTATCTTCATGTCAAACTCCACATAATGAGAATGTTCAGGGTGTTCATTAGAACAGTCACAACCCTACTATCAATCAGTATACATTTATTAAACTTCTACTGTGGACCAGCACTATAGATGAATGAATGAAAAAGCATTTATTAAATTGCTTACTGTGTGCCAAACTCTGGCGATACTAATGAAAAGGTGAGATTGCCTGTGCTTTCAAGGAACTATCACTCTTAACGTAAGAAAGGCAACACATTCAGCTACTAAGTGAATAGCGAGGCCCAAGAATTCTTAGGCTCTATCAGCAGATCAGATGACAGTGCCTGGGAGTCTGGAAGGTATAGAGGCAGAACAGGTAATAAGGCTAAGTAGATCTTTGGATGCAGTGGGAGTGAATGTAAGGCCTAGTGGTCTATTCTAGGAATAGAAGACTTCCTGGTCATCTAAGCAGTGTGAACTGTTACGTGACACATAGGTGACCAGAGAGTCAAGAGAATAGGGGAGGAAGAGGGAAGAGAGAAGGGAAGTTCACTTCAGCAGATAGTTTTCACACAATGTAGAAAAAAAAAAGTCCCTGCCTCCAAAAAACTACAGTGGTGCCTTGTTGCCTCTCAAACTAAGGGTAAATTCTTTGTCTTTTCTCTTATACCAACCTTCATTTCCATTTCTTTCCTTAACATTTTTCCTAGTCATCCAGACTCAAAACCTGGGAACAGTCATTTTATTCATACAGAATCATACACAGACTCTATAACTGAACTTTACAAAATACCCGACACGTTGTTGTCTAGAGTTTGCTTGGTTACCTAGTGAGGGTAATTACTCTTCCTCTAGAGCTAGCCCATTCTACTTTTGGATAGTTTTCATTATTATTTTCATTTTTTACATATATATGTATATAGTTTATTTATAGTTTTCAGCATTCATTTCCACAAGATTTTGAGTTCCAAATCTTCTCCCCATCTTTCCCCTCCCCCTGACGCTGAGATGGCATGTATTCTGATTACCCCTTCTGCCAGTCTGCCTTCCCTTTTATCATCCTCCCTTCTTATTCTCTTCCCCTTTACTTTCTTGAAGGGCAAGATAGATGTCTATACCCCGTTGCCTGTTTATCTTATGTCTCAGTATATAAAAACTATATCTTATGTCTCAGCATGTAAAAACAGTTTTTTAACATTTGTTTTTAAAATGCTGAGTTCTAGTCTTTCCTTCCTTCCCTCCTCACCCATCACTATTGAGAAGGCAAGCAATTCAATATATGTGTTATACATACAAATCCCCTCCATAATAGTCATGTTGTTAAAGACTAGCTATATTTCTCCATCCCATTCCACCGCCACCCAACTATTCTATTTTCTTCTTTGACCCTGTCCCTTTCCTAAAGAGTTTGCTTTTGACTACTCCCTCCCCCGTTCTGCCTTCCTTTTTATCATCACTCTTTCTTCTCCCCTTCCCCCCTACTTTTCTGTAGGGTAAGATACTCAATTGACTCTGTGTGTTGTTCCCTCCTTAAGCCATACGCTATGAGAATAAGGTTCACTCATTCCTTCTTACCTCCCCTCTCTTCCACTCCATTGTAAAACCTTTTTCTTGCCTCTTTTATATGAGACAAGTTACCCCATTCTATCTCTCCCTTTCTCCTCCCAAGGTATTCCTCTCTCCCCTTAATTTCATTTTTTAGATATCATCCCTTCATAGTCACCTCATCTTGTGCCATCCATCTATCTGTCTGTCTACCCTAATACTGAGAAAGCTCTTACGAGTCTTTTCATGTGGGAATATAAACAGTTCAACTTCAATAAGTCTCTTATGCTTTCTGATTCTCTGGATTCTTATATTTGAAAGTCAGATTTTCTGTTCAGCGCTGAACTTTTCATCAAGAATTCTTGAAAAAAAGCCCTCTATTTCATTGAATGTCCATTTTTTCCCCTCATGGATTATACTTAGTTTTTACTGGATAGGTGATTCTTGGTTTTAATCCTAGCTCCTCTGACCTCCAGAATATCATATTCCAAGTCCTCCTATCCCTTAATGTAGGAGCTGCTAGATCTTGTATTATCCTGATTGTATTTAGACAGTACTCAAATTGTTTCTTTCTGGCTACTTGCAATATGTTCTCTTGACTTGGAAATTCTGGAATATGGCTACAATATTCCTTGAAATTTTCTTTTTAGGTTCTCTTTCCAGTGGTGATCAGTGGATTCTTTCAATTTCTATTTTACCCTCTGATTCTAGAATATCAGAGCAGTTTTCCTTGATAATTGCTTAAAAGATGATATCTGGGAGATATCTGGCTTTCAGGTAGCCCAATAATTTTTAAATCATCTCTCCTGGATCTATTTTCCAGGCCAGTGGTTTTTCCAGTGAGATAGTTCACATTGTCTTCTATTTTTTCATTTTTTTGGTTCTCTTTTTAATTTTTTGATTTCTCATAAAGTCATTAGCTTCCATGTGCTCCATTCTAATTTTGAAGGAAATATTTTCTTCAGTGAACTTTTGGACCTCCTTTTCTATTTGAACAGTTCTGCTTTTTTAAGGCATTCTTTTGCTCATTGACTTTTTGGACTTCTTTTGCCATTTGGGTTAGTCTATTTTTTAAGATGTTAATTTCTTCTTTTTTGGGGTCTCCTTTAGCAAGCTGTTGACTTGTTTTTCATGATTTTCTTGCATCATTCTCATTTCTCTTCCCAATCCCCTCTTCTTCTCTTACTTGATTTTCAAAATCCTTTTTGAGCTCCTCCTTGGTCTGTGACCAGTTCATGTTCCTCTTGGAGTCTTTTGATGTAGGAGCTTTGACTCTGCTGTCCTGTCTGTATGCTCCAATATTCCTTGTCACCAAATTAGGATTCTATAGTCTGAATCTTTTACGATATTCACTCATCTTTGCAGCCAAACACTTGACTTTCTAACTCTGCCAAAGTAAGACTCTGCTTTTACCGGGAGTTGGGGTGGGTGTTCTCTCTCAGGCTTCAGGGATTTTATATCAGCTGCGTGTCCCCCACCGTCTGTGGGCTCAGAGCTCTGGAAGCAGCCTCTGTCGCTCCTACTGCTACCACTGGCCGCCACTATCACCCTCACCGCTCTGGGGCTGAGGCCGACTTGACCAGACCATATGCTCCTCTCTCACGCAGGTCCTAGAGTTTTCCCATTGACCTTTTTGGTGTTTGTGGGTTGAGAAGTTTGGAAATCACCACAGCTGCCAGTGATTCAGTCCCTAGAGGTCTGTTCAGGTCCATGTGTGCCATTGCAGCCCATGCCAGATTGGGCTCTACTCCCTTTCCAGTGTGAAAGACCCTTCCTTTCAACTTTCCAGGTGGCCTTGGGCTGGGGATTTGTTTCACTCTGCCATTTTGTGGGTTCTGTAGCTCTGAAATTTATTTAGAGTCATTTTTTTACAGGTATTTAGAGGGCTTTGTGGGAGAGCTCAGGGAAGTCCCTGCTTTTACTCCACTGTCTTGACTCCACCCCCAGTTCTCATTATTATTAACAAGTTTTTCCTTACATCAGTCTTAAATCTGCCTCTCTATACTTCTGCCTTTTTGTTATTCCTGGTGCTGCCTCTCTTCTGGGACTAAGAAGAACCAGTTGAATTGTGTTTCCACATGACAACCCTACAGATAGATACTTGAAGACAGCTATCAGGTTTTCTTTTCCAGGGTAACATTTCTAGACCCTCCTGCTTCCTATCTTTTCATCTTACGGTTCAATATAGAGGTAGAAGGAATCTTAGAAGCTATGGAGTCCAGCCCCATCAGCTTACACATATAGAAACAGAGCAAGAGGTTAACTTACTTGCCCACGGCCAATTGCCAACCTGAATCAGGATTCAAACTCAAGTCTTTCTGACTCTAAAACTAGTATTCTGTCCAGTATGCCATCTAGCTTCCAGTCCAACCTTCCTAAAAAGATTACATCTTTTGCCTGTGTGTGCTAGAAAACTTTCTAGATAAGAATAATTGTTAATGATTTTATATAGAATATCAAAAGTATTGGTGGGGGCAATTCTTGTCTTTCTGAATCTGTGAATGATGTAGTAGTATCTTTTCTTTTAAAGTTGATTGCATTTTGTTTAAGGAACTAGAAATAAAGAAATGAAATGTTTTTTAGCTCCTTCTCCAGCAGAGGGTGCTCTGTATTGTAGATTTCTAGAATACGTCAAGTTTCTTATAGAAGAATTAAGGAGATAATATCTCACTGTTCTTAGTTTCATAATTATTTAACTAAATCTTGCAGATTTTTTTTTCAAATTTTAAAATTTATCAAATATTTATATTCACTGCCTACTGTTAATCTAATTGATATAGTTCATTTATTTATCTATTTGTATGTTAATCTTAATGTGTATTTATATACATCCATACATACACACATGCAGAACTTTGTACTATGGGACACGAGCAGCTAATTCTGTTAAATGACGTTCCCAAGATCATTTAGAGAGTAAGAACAGCTTAGATTAGAATTCTCAACCTTCAAGGGTCCCATGTGTCCCACCTTCTCCTCAAGTGAAGAACAATTGAAATGAATTATCAGCTATTTCTTGATCACATCCAGTGTGCTTTCGATTGTGCTACTTTCTATAAACACTTGGTTCAATTTTTTCTTGTAATCAGTTGTACTAGTATTCTCTAAGCCTTCAGGGGCTCTGACATTCCGCTCTCTGGCATACACTATTCTCAGTAGCCATTGTGAACTATTACATGTGTGTATATTCTTACATAACAGAAGTTTCAGGCCTTGTGAAGGATTTTCTCCTTGAAGTGAATGGTCTTTTCACCCTTCCTGCTATTTCAGAGGTATTGTATTATATTCTGTCTATCTGCCTCTGTTGCTTTTTCTCCTTCTCTCTCTCTTCTCTAATAATTTTACATGATAACAGATTTAAACTTTTGTCCAGTTGGTGACCACTTTCACTTCCTTGTTCCGTCCCCGAAAGTCCAGAGGTTTCCTTCCACTTCTTAAAATATGTTTAGTTCTTCATAGTTGGGACTTCTCTGTTTGCTGTCTCGTGATATTGAATTGTTTCCTGATCTGAGTGCTTCACTTTCTGTGAAGCTTAATGTTCATTTCTCTGCTTAGCACACTAGATGCCACGATAGTCCATCACTGATTAGTATTCAGGGAATTCTACTTTTGTGGAAATTAAAATAGCACAGTCTGAAGCTTCTAAAGTTCTTAACTTTGTACCATGGGCATCTTTGCAATCTAGTGAAGTCAGTGGACTCTTTCTCAAAATCATGTTTTCAAAAACATAAAATTAGAGGATTATAAAACAAACAAGTGATATTGAAATACAGTTGTTAATTTTTTTTAAGGGGGAGCAAGTTCACAATCCCCAGGTTAAAAACTTCTGGCTATAAAGCTGGCATGTTCCAAGAGGAGTTTTTTCTACTACTCAGAATGTTGGATGGGTTTTTGCCTCCCTGAGAATTGTATTTTTGTCTTAGAGCAACCTGCTCTCATTTCAAATAATGCTTGAATTATTTTTTTTCAGTATGGTTCAGCCAGGGAGACCAGATGACTTAGTTTAATCTCTGTAGAAGCTCATAACAGGCTAGTAGAAATGTTCATGTCAATGCATTGTCATGTGATTACATCATCTATAGTTTTATCCTAAAACCTTGTGTTAGAGGGTTTGGAAATGGATTCTACAGATTTGTAGGAACCTATTTAGTATATTGAATTGACATTTCAAAACCTTTTTGAGACATGTAAGCCCCATGGCAGTAGTCTGAGTCCTAAATTACCTTTGGGGGAAATACATAATAAATGGATTTTTTTTTAGTGATTTAGAACTATTGTGAAAATAATCTGAAGTCATTTTTTTTGCACATAATATTATCATCTCTCTCAAAGCTGTCGAAGAATATTTTTTATTCTTTGTCAGTCATTTCTTAGTACCACACAAGGCAATTTCAAGTGTTAACTGCTTTTTAAGCTATTTCCCATAGGGTCACTTAGTGCTTCTAGCACAGCACACAAAAGAAAATCCTTACATCATTCTAAAGTGGGTGTATATATAAATATGTTGATTTCAAATCTTGAAAACTCTTCACCCTCTACTAGTTCATTGACAAATAATAAAAAATAACCATATTCAAGAAATGGCATGTATGTGGAGATTGGATTTAATGGAAGATGATGCATTTGGAATTTAGTAGCTCTTTGAATACAATTTTATATTGCTTTTTTTTATTGTAAGTGACATATATGCTTAGTGAAAGGACAAAGGCTCACAATTTTCAAATATCAACTATCAGATACAGTTTAGAAAATAGTCTTAGTTGATTAGCAGTTATATCTTCAAAAGAAAAGTTGCTTTTCATTTTGAGACTGAATCTCGCTCTTGTGCTCTGGCTGGAAGTGCAATAGCTACTTAAGGGCCTAATGCCAGGACCAAGTGGTACAGAAACTTCAAACTACATTGTTCTGACTTGGGCTGGTTCATCCCTCCTTATGCAACTTGGTGATGCTTCAGTCCCACAGGTTCATCATATTGGTGTCAGACTTTGTACACATGATTGGATTGGCTTTAGCTCTGCTGTAGCTCAGAACCCTGAGATGAAGAGGTCACCCAGCTTTAACTTTTTCTGGTAGGAGAGGTTACAGGTGTGCATGCCACACTCAGCTTATTTTGTTTTTAAAGTGTTCGTTGATACCTCTTTTACAAATATCCCTGTCACGTCTAACTGATTCTGGTTCCTTCTTTCTTTTAATTATTTCCTGTTTATCCTGTCTGTAGCTTTATTTGTTCATATTGTTTCTTTGTTGTCTCCCCCTTTTGAATGTAAGTTCCTTGAATGCAGGAATATTACTTTTTGTCAATTTTTGTGTCTCCACTTCTTAAAACAGTACCTGGCACATAGTAGGGGCTTAATAAATGTTTATTAAATGACTGACTCACTGATACTCCTTGTTCATCTTTTCCCACACTCAACCCCCACTGATTTTCCTCTCCCACAATTAGAACTCTTCCTTATAATAAGTATAATTAAATAAAACATAGTTGAACAGTGGCCAAGACTAAAGATGTTTGCCTCTTTCCACACCTCTGTCCCACAGCTTCTCTAATTAGAAGTAGTCTAAAGTCATGATTGGTGATGTTTTGTTTTGTTTTTCAGGTTGAAAATAACTGACAGGTTTACTTATTTTGATGTTATTTAGGAGGTACAGGTACTTATACACTGTAGAAGATTTGGATTCCTTTACAATTTACTATAAAGTGAATTTTTAAAATGTTAATAGAAATTTCCTGTAGCACGCTGGAAGAAATTTTGATCAAAAGACACTAAAAAATAACAATACAATAATTCAGTAAGCATTTATTATATACTTTTTCAAAGCACTGTGCCAGGGAAAGACACAAAGTCAAATGACATCTTCTTTTGCTCTTAGTGAGCTTGCAATGATGAAACAAAAAAATTCCACTCTGAGTTAACTTTTTGACTAAATCATGCCTTTAAATTGAATTTATTCTTATGACACAAGAGTTTGAAAAGTTGGAATAGTCAAACCACAGTTTGGCTTTGGAATGTACCACTGTGCCAGGGCCTACTAAATTTTTAGCAAAGATTGGAGAGCAGTGAAGCACTAAATGTTAGTTTTTGTTTCTATCTGTCCCCAGGGATGGTTAAAAAAGAAAATGTTCAATACCAATTCTCCTGTCTAGTGGCCATTCTTGTTACAAAGAGAAAAAGTATTGTTGAGCCACTGGCTCAATATAGCATCCTTGGCTAACCAGTGGTGATGATTCTCCATCTGCTCTGAACAGAGCATCTTGTGCCTTTCTTGCTAGAATTTCATATTGCATCTTATTACATACATTATATGTGTGGGTCATACAACCATCTAACCTTCTTTAATTGAAGATGCAACAGAAAATAAGAAGGATCAAAGAGGCAAAGCTCCCTGAGGATATAGTGTAAGGGTATTTTATAGGCTTTACAGGTTTGTAAAGCTTTTTATGTCCTTTATCTCATTTGAACCTCACTACAACTCTGTGGTACAGAATTCAATGCAGGTGATATGTACACACCTACTCACACCCTTTTTTTTTTTTAAACTGAAGAGGAAACTGAAACAGAGAAGTCAGAAGACTTGCCAATTTTCACACAGTTGTCAGAGGAAGGATCTAAAGCCAGATCTGTCTGACTTGCAAATCTGGCACTGTTCACTTGGTAAGGAGAGGAGTTAAAGTCTCAGAGCTGCACCCAAGACTTCATTAGGTGAAAAGGAGAGTTTTGAGATGTGGAATTAAGAAGGGAGAGGGTGCTTGTAATTTATGACTAACTCAGTCTGAAGGGCAGGAATGGGAGTATTGTGGCACTTGAGGTATGAAACAGTCTGCAGAATTTGATGGGGAAATTATCAGGGATGAATAGATCACTGAGCAACAGGTGAGATTCTTGAAGTTAGAATGTGTAGACCTGCTTAGCATGATTGTACAACTTGCTGTAGCAGGCAATATTCAGCAACTTAGAAGTAGGAACAGTGAAGGCAGATACTGCAATGATACAGAGTTGAAGGTTAGCACAGGAAAAGTGGAAAAAAAGCAAAGGGGCATAGGATTCAAGGTGGAGGATAATACATATTTGAATCTATTAACACAAAGGGTCAAGACTGAAAAGGAAAAGAAATGAGTCTAGAGCAGGAGACCAGAACAGGGAGTGAATGGTGCAGTAAGAATGAAAACTAAATTTGGGAGGAATAAGACAGAGAAAGAGGTAGAAGGACAGGAAATTATGATCAGGGAGTGAAATTTTAGAGTTCCTTGATGAAGGTGACACTGTTTGGGGTGATGAGGTAAGATTTAAAATGAGCTTGGCCTTTTGTGGTACAGAATTCTTGAACATTTTTGTGGGGTAAAAGGAAATCAAAAGACTTGGGTTCACATCCTTGTGATAACATGCGCTCTCTCTTAGCTTCATGTTTCTCACTTGTAAAATGAAGGTAATAATTGCATTTGAGTATAAAATTGCAGAAGGTTCTTTATAAAAGAACTCTATAGATAGTTTAGTATTACTAGAATAAAGAAAAGTATGAGAGAGAATTTTTTGGTTTTCCTTAAATAAAAAGTATGAGAGAGAATCTTTTGGTTTTCCTTTTTTTTTTTAATAAAAATTTATTTATTTAACTTTTTACATTCATTTTCACAAAATTTTGGGTTCCAAATTTTCTCCCCTCATATCCCCTCCCCCCACCCCAATACACCGAGCAATCTAATTTTCCCTATCTCCAATCTGCCCTCTCTTCTATCATCCCTCCCTTCTCTTGTCCCCATCTTCTCTTTGTGCTGTAGGGCCAGATGACTTTCTATTCCTCATTAACTATATGTCTTATTTCCTAGTAGCAACAACAATACTCAACAGTTGTTCCTAAACCTTTGAGTTCCAAATTCTCCCCATCTCTCCCTCCTCCCCCATTTCCTTTGGGAAGGCAGGCAATTCAAATATAGGCCCTATCTGTGTAGTTTTGCAAATGACTTCGATAACAGTCATGTTGTGTAAGACTAACTGAATTACCCTCCATCCTAACCTGCCCCTCATTGTTTCTATTCTGTCTTTTGATCCTGTCCCTCCCCGAGTGTTGACTTCAAATTGCTCCCTCCTCCCATTGCCCTCCCTTCCGTCATCCCCACCGCCTAGTTTATCTCCTTCTCCCCCACTTTCTTGTACTGTAAGATAGATTTTCATACCAAAATGAGTGTGCATTTTATTCCTTCCTTTAGTCAAATGTGATGAGGGTAAACTTCTTGTTTTTTTTCTCAGCTCTCCTCTTTTTCCCTCCACTAAAAAGTCTCCTGCTTGCCTCTTAAATGACATAATTTACCCCATTCCTTTTCACACTCTTTCCTCCCCCTATCTTTCTCTCTCACCATTTACCTTAATTTCTTTTAAGATATGGTCCCATCCTATTCAATTCACTATGTGCTCTCTGTCTCTATATGTGCGTGCATGTGTGTATGTGTGTGTGCGTGCATGCGTGTACATGTGTGAGTGTGTGTGTGATCCCACCAACTACCCAGATACTGAAAAGTTTTAAGAGTTACAAATATTGTCTTTCCATGTAGGAATGTAAACAGTTCACTTTTGATAAGTCCCTTAAGACTTCTCTTTGCTGTTGTTTACTTTTTCATGCTTCTTCTCATTCTTGTGTTTGAAAGTCAAATTTTCTTTTCAGTTCTGGTCTTTTCATCAAGAATGCTTGAAAGTCCTCTGTTTCATTGAAAGACCATATTTTCCCCTGAAGTATTATACTCAGTTTAGCTGGGTAGGTGATTCTTGGTTTGAGTCCTAGTTGCTTTGACTTCTGGAATATCCTATTCCACGCCCTTTGATCCCTTAATGTAGAAGCTGCTAGATCTTGAGTTATCCTGATTTTATTTCCACAATACTGGAATTGTTTCTTTCTAGCTGCTTGCAATATTTTCTCTTTGACCTGGGAGTTCTGGAATTTGGCCACAATGTTCCTAGGAGTTTCTCTTTTTGGATCTCTTTCAGGTGGTGATCGATGGATTCTTTAAGTACTTATTTGCCCTCTGGTTGTAGAATGTCAGGGCAGTTTTCCTTGATAATTTCATGGAAGATGATGTCTAGGCTCTTTTTTTGATCATAACTTTCAGGTAGTCCCATAAATTTTAAATTGTCTCTCCTGGATCTATTTTCCAGGTCAGTTGTTTTTCCCATGAGATATTTCACATTCTCTTCCATTTTTTCATTCTTTTGGTTTTGTTTTATGATTTCTTGGTTTCTCAGAAAGTCATTAGACTCCATCTGTTCCATTCTAATTTTGAGAGAACTATTCTCTTCAGTGAGCTTTTTAACCTCTTTTTCCATTTGGCTAATTCTGCTTTTGAAAGCATTCTTCTCCTCATTGGCTTTTTGAACTTCTTTTGCCAATTGAGTGAGCCTATTTTTCAAGGTATTATTTTCTTCAGCATTTTTTTGGGTCTCCTTTAGCAAGGTATTGACCTGTTTTTCATACTTTTCTTGCATCTCTCTCATTTCTCTTCCCAGTTTTTCCTCCACCTGTCTAACTTGCTTTTCAAAATCCTTTTTGAGCTCTTCCAAGGCCTGAGCCCACCGGACATCCCCCTGGAATGTCTGGGGTACTGAGGCCCCGCCCTCCACGTCTTTCCCTGATGGTAAGAATTATTCCTCGTCATCAGAATTGAAAGGCGGGAACATTTGCACCTGCTCAAAGAAGCTCTCTATAGTCTTATTTTTCTTCCCTTTTCTGGGCATTTTCCCAGCCAGTTACATGACTTCTGAGATTCCTGTCCACCCCTGCCTAGATCCGCCCAGCTAGTGCTTGGGGTCTGAGATTCAAATGGGCTTTCCGTGGCAAGCGGCTGCTAGTCAATGGGAGCTTTAGTTCTGGTGCTGGGGTGGGGGCAAGGCCACCTCCCAGGCTCAGCTCCCTCAGGGGCTTTATGCAGAGACCTTCAGTGATGGAGTGGGTGGGGGCAGGGCCTCCTCCCAGGCTCAGTTCCCTCAGGGGCTTTATGCAGAGACCTTCAGTGATGGAGTGGGTGGGGGCAGGGCCACCTCCCAATCTCAGCTCCTTCAGGTGGTTTATGCAGAGACTTTCAGTAATGAAGATCCTGCCTGCTCGGGGAGTCCCAGGGGGCCGCCGCTGCTGCCGCTGCCTCTGCCTCCGCTGCTTCCTGCCTCCGCTGCTTCCTGCCTCTGCCTCTGCCTGCGCCGCTTCCTCCCGAGGGGGCCGAGTCACGGAGACACCCCACTCCCCCCTCGGCCAGCCTAGACGTCTCTCTCACTGACCTGGAGCATCTGTGGGCGGAGGGACCTTCCCGGCTGCCGGAGATTCTGACCCTGAAGCCTGCTCGGATCTGCTCCTCTGCGGCCATGGCCAGGGCAGTGCTGGGGTGGACTCCGCTTTCCGGGGCGCGACGGACCCTGGGGGCGGCTCTCCAGGGCTCTCTGGAACGGAAATCTCTTCCACTGTGTTTCTGCACACCCTGTCGTGATCCAGAACTTGTGGGGAGCTCTTCTTACATTAAATCCATGGGCTGTGGGTTCGGAGCTAGCATACATGAGTCTTTCTACTCCGCCATCTTGACTCCACCCCCTTGGTTTTCCTTAAACAAAATTTCCTTAAAACAAAATTCTTTATATGTGAAAAACCATAAAAAGAGTCTATAAAAGATCTGAAAAGGAATGAGTAACCAGGATGCTTAAGGATCTTGGAATCATGCTGAAATTCATTAAAGACTGCTAGAGGTGTTGCTTGGACATGAAAAGATTTAGGCAAAGAAGAGACACGATAGCTAAGTATTTGAAGGGTTGAGAAGTGAAAAAGGAGTAACTCGAGAGCAGAACAAGAAGCAGTGGGTAAAAGTTGCAGAGAGACAGATTAAATCTTTGGGGGAAAGTGTGTTAATAATTAGAGCTATCCACAAATTGAATGGAGCTGCCTTTAAGCTTCTTCTCCTAGGAGATCTTTGAACAAAGACTGAATGACCACTTACTAGGGATGTTAGAGAGTGCATTCTAATTCAGTTATGGGTTGGACTAGATGACCTGTGAAGTTGCCTTCCATCAGTGGAATTCTACGATTCTGAGTTATTATCAGTGACTTTTTTTGTGTATTAAAGACTTGTTTATGTTTCTTTTTCCTGGTAATACATTTCTGCTTTATCTTTTAAGGGTGTGCCAAATAGTATACATCAGTGACTGTCAAGTAGTGCCCTGTATATGCCCTCCTGTACTCTTTGCATACTTCTTTACTATTTCCAATAGTTATTTAACCAGGACAGATGAAATGACTGTTCTGTTTTTGCTCCTCTGTAATTAATTTTTTCTAATTACTGTCTAATCAGTAAATCTAATCAGTAAATTTTATTCCATGTTGTTAAACTGAGAATGTTGCCATACTTAATCACAAACTTTAGACTTCATAAATGTTACTTTGTCATCATAAAATTTTAATCATGAAATTTTAATCAAAACTACCTGTATTCCGTATTTAATGAACACATACATTATGCTAAGAATGGAAGGAGATCCAAAATTTGGAAAAGGGCCATTATAGGCCTTTTGATCTAATAAGGAAATAGAAGCAAAATAATTACAATATGCAGCTGAAGCAAAATAGTGAATTGTAAAAATAAACTTTTTTTGAAGACTATATAAATATTTTATGTGTGTGACTATATGTATATGTGAATACATATATACCTACACACATGTGTGTGACTAAGCTGGAAATCCTTTTTACACTTTGAGCTCATTAAGGAGATTATCTGATATCAGAATTCATGTGTATTAAGTAGTTTTTATAAACAAAAATTTAAGTGATGATTCCTGAATCAATAGATGCATTTATTTTGATGGACAATTACTTAGAATTTGATTTGAGTGATTTTTAAAATATTCATCTAGAAATACATTATAGGTTTTGCTTATTGTGTTTTACCTTAGGAAGAAATAAATTTAAGAAGAAAGATGTAAAGTAGTAAGAAGTTCTGACACTTTGAAGTTATGGATCATTTTGTTATTGTCAGGACTATGTTCCTGGTGCAACACTTGGCTTGGATTAATGTTTCTCAGGATCATATATACTGCCTCAAAGAATTAGTTATTTTAGTCTATCTCAATTTGGGTAAAAAATTCCAACTTGTGGTTGAGTATAAAATTGGAAATCATTCTGTATCCTAAGAATCGTGCTGACTCCTGTGGACGTTTTCAGCTTTTTTCTGTTTACTTCTTACATGGTTTCCTTAAGTCACTAATTGTCTGTGGCTTGGCACTCTCCCTTTAGTGCAGGCCATGCTATTATTAGTTCTCCATATTGTTTGCCTCTGATGTTTCAGAAATGTTTTGAAATTCCTTGAATGTCAGACTATATGCAAAGGTTTAAGTTTTGTGTTGGATTTTAGTTTTTAATGTTCAGGAATACACAGAGTTTACAATCTAAACTTTACAAGTTTAGAAGTAAAGTTCCAAATAAACTGATGCTCAAAATGTTGCAATTAGAAAGCACTTTATAATACTGACTAGTCCAGAAGTGGGGAACCTGCAGCCTCAAGGGCACATGTGACCCTAGGTGCCGCCTTTTGACTGAGCACAAGTTTTACAGAACAAATCCTTTTATTAAGGGGATTTTTCTGTGAAGTTTGGCTGTTTTCCTTTGTTCTCAGAGGACAAAAATGATATCACCATGATAAAGTCAAGTTTAAGTGTGTGTTGGACTCTGGCTGATCAGAGGAGCTTAAATGCATTGCCACAGATTGGGCACAGATAATCCATGTAAACATTTGGGGTATGTACTTTAATTCCTCATCCTGTGTTTCCTTTGAGCTGTTTCAATTCTGCTTTGCTCATAGAGTATAGCATCTTTCCTTATGTGGACATGCCATGCTGAGCAGTCCTGTCCCTGTGTCTCTCATGTCACACAATCTATTCCAAAGTTCTTGAGAGAGACCTTGGGAGTATCCTTGTGTCTCTTCTTTTGACCACTGTGTGATCATCTGCACCATGAGAGTTTTCCATAAAATAGTCTTTTTGGCAAGCACTTTTGTATTTGAACAACATGGCCAGCCCATCAGATTTGCACTCTCTGAAACATAGTTTGAATGCTTGGCAGTTTAGTTCAAGTTAAGACCTCAGTATCTGGTACCTTATCCTGACAGGTGATCTTCAGACTCTTCCTAAGACAATTCAAATGGGAGCGATTCAGTTTCCTGGCATGGCGCTGCTAGACTATCCATGTTTCACAGGCATATAACAATGAGGTCAGTACAACGACCCTGTAGACCTTCAATTTGGTAGTCTCTTTCCTCCCATACTTTTATTTGGAGCCTCCCAAACACTGAGCTAGCTCTGGGAATGTGTGTGTCAACCTCACTATCAATTTGTACAGTCCTGGAAAGTACACTACCAACATAAGTGAACTTATCTACAACATTCAAAACTTCTCTGTTTATTGTAACTGATGGTTCCACAGATGGATGATGTGGTGGTGGCTGATGGAGCGCCTGTGTTTTCTTGATGTTAATTATTAGACCAAAATTAGCACAGACTGCAGAGGATTGATCTATACTTTGCTGCATTTCAGCTTTGGAGGCTGCATTATGTGTACAGTCATCTGCAAACAGAAAATCATGCACCAACACTCCCTCCACTTTGGTCTTGGCTTGTAGCCTTTTCAGATTGAAGAACTTACCATCATTATGGTAGTTGACCTTGATGCCATGTTTATCCTCATTGAAAGCATTTCACAACATGGCTGAAAACATCATGCTAAAAGTATGGGAGCAAGCACACAGCCCTGTTTTACTCCACTGGTGACAGGGAAGGCACAAAAGCATTTGTCCACTATCCAAAACCTGGACAAAACGTGTCATTATGAAATTGACGCACAATATTCAACTTCTTTGGATTGTTACTATCAGCATAAAACTAAATTTCATCTGCCTTCTTACTGAGCCAGGAATCCTACATCTCTCTAAGCTTTGCTCATACTTTGCTTTTGGTGGAATTAAATGCTGCTTTCTTAGAGGTGGATGAACTATCCTGCTGGTAAATCCTGTGGAGTTCTTGTTTTTTGTTTAGCAGCTTCTGAATTTCCTCATCATTTTCATCAAAACAGTCTTGGTTTTTGCAAGTATTCTGACCCAGATGAGCAAATGCAGTGCTCTGAAAGCTGCCCACTCCTTTTCTGCTCTACTGTTGCCAACTATGTGTTGACTTAACTTTCCCTCCAAGTCAGCAGCAAACTCTTCATGCTCAGAGAAGAGCTCTAACTTGTTGTCATTAATTCTTCTGGTAGTCATTTTGTCTTGGGGGCAGCACTTGATGAATGAGAATGTTTAGCTTGGAAAGCATAAGTCTGTGATCAGTCCAGTACCCTGTATGATCAGTCCAGCACTCTGCACCACACGTTGCCTTTGGCACTCTCATATCTTGTCTGTCTTTTCTCTTTACAATCACATAATCTAGTAGATGCCAGTGTTTGCTGTGAGGGTGCATCCATGAAGTTTTATTACGTTTAGGTACACAGAAAACAATGTTGGTGATGAGAAGGTCATGTGATGCACAAGTCTTCAGTAGTAAGTGATCATTGCTGTTGCTGTTTCCAACTCCATTCCTTCCTAGGACTCCCTGCCAAGTCTGGTAGCCTGAGCCTACTCTAGCATTAAAGTCACCCCAAATTATAATCTTATCTTCTTTCAGCACATTGATGATAAGGTTCTCTAGGTCTTCATAAAATTTTTCTTTGACCTCATCAGGGTTCGTCATGGTGGGAGCATAGTGGCATGACGTTTTCCTGCAAGTGGCAATTGCATTGTCATGAGTCTGGCATTCACTCCTTTTGCCAGGCATACCAGCTTGCTGACTAGATTAGTTTTGATTGCAAAATCTGTGTCAACTTCACAGCACTTGCCTTCACTTCAGCCAATCCAGAATAAAATGTGTATCCAGCTCCAACTTCAGTAAGCTGCCCTTCATTTGCCAGCCTTGTTTCACTCAGGGCTGCTATTTGGATGAAATACCTGTTGAGTTCTCTTGCAACAAGAACAGTTCATCTTTCAGGTCTGCTGGATTTTGTGAAGTTTGGGAGCCGCTGAAGTCTTATGCCTTCATTTTACAAATGGATATTATTTTTCTATAATAGTAGAATAGAAGAATACTTTTATTTTTGGTAGCAAAGAATTATAGACCTGCACCAGGAAATGACCTTGGAAACCATTTAGTTCAAACTTCTTATTTTACATATGAGGAAATTGAGTCTGAGGACAGTTAAATGACTTGCCAAAATCACACAGGAAACAAACTTTGGAAGTGGGATATTTGAATCCATTTCCTCAGGAAGGAGATTCACTTTTATTGGACAGATCACAGGGCATAGAGGTGGGATAATCTAGTTCACATGTTTGACCTTGGGCAGTATACTTTTGCCTCAGGCAACTCCTTAGGACTTACCTACTGAGTTTTAGAATGGTTTGAAATTTTGGGGATAGAAAGTTTCCACTCCAGGAATATCATGGAAATTGTATATCCTCTGCATATTTTTATATTCTTTCAGGAGTGGTTTTGAAGCAGGGAATTTTGATACGTGCAGAATGAGGTGCTGGTTACATTTTAGTACATTTTGTCTACTAGTCTTGGCATTTGATTGAGTGAAAAATGGAAGGACTCTGATGGTTATAGCAAACCTAATTGACATCTCTCAGGAATGTGCCTTGGGAGTTCTTGTCTCCAATTAAGTATCAGCTGTTAGCACGTTTTTGGACTTACCACTTTGGCATCCTGAGAAAAGCCTGCTAAGATGTACCTGATATAGTTGTCATCAAATCTTCTTGGTCACCCTTGCGAAGCATTTTTGTAGCCCACAGTTTCAGTAGTTGGAATAGCATTTCCCTCCTTGACAAAACCTCCAGGGAATAATAAAACATCAAAACCATAAAATAATTGATGCAAGTTCTGTCCCATATTTTAATTATCAAAAAACAAAATTAGGAAAGATGACTGATAACCACATCTCATTTATAACAACATTGCGAATATGTATGTTTTTCATCAAAGAAAGAAACTCTGCTTCATGGCTTGCTAACTTAACATTTTTTAAAATCTACCAACAGTTTTCAGAGAAAAAGAAAAAAGAAAAGAAAAAAATTGATCAGAACTAAGAATGTCTTTAAAACAGAATGTTTTTATACTATGACCTTGAGGCTAACTGGAATAATTGAATGTTTTTTTTTTAAAAAAAAAACATGACACAAAGTGTTTTTTACCTTTATTTTCTTTAAAAAAATTTCTAAAGGCTTACTTTCCATCAGCAGCAGAATATTGATACACACAGGATCAGTACATTGCCTAAAGAATTTAAGGGTTATATGATATAGCAGAATTAATGCTGGACTTGGAGTCAAGAATATCCAAGTTTGAATTTTACCTCTGACGCTACTACATACAAGTGTCTTAAGGTTGGACTTTTAGTTCATAGGATCATAGTCTTGGGTCTAGAAGGGTGTATAGATATTAGGGTGATAGGTTTAGAGCTGGAAGAGACGTTGGAGATCATCTATACCAAATGAGGAGACTAAATCCCAGAGAGGTTATGACTTACTTAGGGACACTCTCTTTAGTAAAACAGTGATGTGGAATATTTGATAACAGGGCAAAGCGACCATCATCAGATATCTACAAGAAATGAGAAACATGCCCTCTTGACTCCAAATCAAGCACTCTTTCCATGCTCATATTTTATGACAGAAAATGAATAAGAATCTACTCCCCACAGACATTTTATTTAAGTAAGCATGTATTTGATCAGAAGGGCAGATTTTATGTTGTCTATAGTTGAAATTTAAAGAAAAATGTCACAGATATTCAATGTGTGATATTTATGTTCAGTGTTCACTGATGTTTTAGCACAGCAGTCTGTCTTGTCTCATGTAATTATAAAATGATACATTGCATTTTCATTTATGGGATGTTTTTGTGGGAGAACCATAGGGTGAGGAGTGTTTGGACTTGTGATTTCATCAGTATAGGGAAATCTAGGTATAGAAACTCCCATCTATGGATATGGATGCAATTTCTAGTTTTAAGTGAGTTTCCTGGGACATTGAAGGGTGTTGTTATTTTTCCCCAAATTAAAGAGTTAATATATGTTGGAGGAGAATTTAAACCCAGCTCTTCCTGGCTACAAGACCAGTCCTCTATCCATTATGCTAAAAGCCTTTCATTATTTAAGATAGGAATAAATACAAATCTGGTTGGATTCAAAGGTGTATTGTTGCTGCTGTTATTATAAGTAGCATGAGATTAAAATTTACTGTACATCTAGTTTTTATGACAGTACTGAAATGTAATTGAGATTCAGGTTCTGTTTTATAGATACCAGAAGTTTATTGTATTTGACATCAGACTTTAACTTAACTCACTTTTGAATTTTATGGTAGTATTGAGCTATCAAAGGCTGAATTCTGATTCTTTCTTATTTCTTGTAGTTATCTGATGATGGTCGTTATGTCCTGTTATCAATAAGACAAGGATGTGATCCAGTTAACAGACTCTGGTATTGTGATCTACAGCAGGAGTCTAATGGCATAACAGGTAAGTTCTGTTTAAAAAGTAAGGAAACCAGATGCTCAGAAATTTCATTAAAAAAACTGTAATTTTGACTTTAGAATTGATTTCTGAGGATGCTTTCTTCTCTTGATTATATAATCCTCCTCCCCCGCCCCATTATCCTAAAAATTAAAGTGAATAATGGGTCAACTAAATATTAAATGTTTTGTTGTACAACACAGTTCTAGACTAATGTTGAGTAAATTGTATTCTTATTACATGTCACTAGTTCAGTAGTTTACTGAGCTTATCAGTGTGAATGATGCAGAACTACAAAAGTGGCCCATCCCTGCCTGCTTTTGCTATATACGCATACATACACATACACACACAAAAACATATATAAGTACCAGTTTGGTAGTAATTATTCTATTAATTTGATTAAAGTACCTACCTAATTACATGAACTTTTTTTTGATAATTTTTTATTAAAAGATACACAATACACCAAATAGTTCATAATAGTCAATGAACATAACTTTTCAGCAAGTCATGTTTCTTTATGTGTAGATAGTCACCATGTAGAGTACAAAAATGAGACAGAAATGAACTTTCTACTTTCAACTTAGCAGAAACTATTCAATATAAATCCATTCTTAAGTGTAAAGAACACTGACTCTCAAGTCTGGGAACCTGGATTCAAATTCTGTCTTTTATGCTTTTTCTGCCTGTGCAACTTTAAACAAATCACTTAACTTCTCTCAGCTTTTCTTTCATCCTCTGTAAAGTATTAGACTCCATCTGTTCCATTCTAATCTTGAGAGAACTATTTTCTTCAGTGAACTTTTGAACCTCTTTTTCCATTTGGCTAATTCTGGTTTTGAAAGCATTCTTCTCCTCATTGGCTTTTTGAACCTCTTTTGCCAATTGAGAGAGCCTATTTTTCAAGGTGTTATTTTCTTCAGCATTTTTTTGGGTCTCTTTTACCAAGGTATTGACCCTTTTTTCATGCTTTTCTTGCATCTCTCTCATTTCTCTTCCCAGTTTTTCCTCCACCTGTCTAACTTGATTTTCAAAATCCTTTTTGAGCTCTTCCATGGCCTGAGCCCACTAGACATCCACCTCGGATGTCTGGGATAGAGAGGCCCCGACCTCCACATCTTTCCCTGATGGCAAGCATTGTACTTCCTCATCAGAAATGAAAGGAGGAAGGAACATCTCTTCCCCAAGAAAGTAGCTCTCTATGGTCTTACTTTGCTTCCTTTTTCTGGGCATTTTCCCAGCCAGTTACTTGATTTCTGAGATTCCTCTGCACCCCCGCCTAGATCCGCCCAGCTAGTGTGTGGGGTCTGAGATTCAAATGCTGCTTCCCAGCTTCAGGGCTTTCCGCAGCAGGAGCCGTCTCCCAGGCTCAGTTCCCTCAGGGGGTTTATGCAGAGACCTTCGGTAATGGCCCTGAGCTCCTGCCTGCTGCTCCGGGAGTCCTGGGCCGCAGCTGCCTCGCGAGGAGGCTGGAGTCACCAAGACACCCTGCTCCCCTCTCGGCCAGCCCAGACATCTCTCTCACTGACCTGTAGCGCCTGTGGGTGGAGGGACCTTTGCGGCCGCCGGAGGTTCCGTCCCTGCAGCCTGCTCAGATCTGCTCCTCTGGGGCTGCGTGGCCAGGGCAGCACAGGGGTGGGCTCCGCTTTCCAGGGCTCTCTGGAATGGAAATCTCTTCCACTGTGTTTCTGCGCAGCTTGAGGTGATCCAGAATTTGTGGGGAGTTCTTTTTACAGGAAATTTATGGGCTGTGGATTCAGAGCTAGCATACGTGAGTCTTTCTACTCCACCATCTTGGCTCCTCCTCTCCCTCCTCTGTAAAGTATGAAGAGTTTGGGTTGCCTGGATTCTCATGATTACTTTTCTCTTCTGGTGATTAACATGAACACAAATGATATTGCCAGGATGCATCTGAAAAGCATTGCTAAGAGTCATGATGTCTAGGGTAAGAAACTGGAAATTTTAGGTTAATAGGAGATCTTCTCATCATTCTTACCAGTTGAAAGAAGGAGCTTCAAAGAGAGAAGCAGATATAAGAACTGAACATGTGGTTAAAAAGATGGTTTCTGAGAATGGTCTTGGATTTCTGGAAATCCATATAAAACCTACATAGAAAATGAGTTCTTGATCAGGGATAGAGCCCTAATACGGACTGATAAATATGTATTTGCCTTGACTCTTGAATATCTAATTAAAAGTGCTTTAAATTGGCAGAGATGATAAGAGAACAGAGGAAACTTTGTATATCTACCAAGTTAGCTACCATGGAAAATATTTATAGTGTATAAACAAAAATAACAATAGAAAAACCCAGAAATTCACAGACAACAAAATTCAAAAACGCAATTATCATTAAAATCTTTGGCTTCAGATGTTAATGCAGCAATGTACAACATAATAGTAACAAGGAAAGTAAACCAGAGATTTCGAGACAAGGTGACCCAATGAGATTCACTAAGATTTGGTGAGATGGGACCAGTGATCTTTTAAACATTGTTCTTGAAGGATAGATCTTATCCAAAAGGAGAAGTGTAGGCAAAAGAGGATGGAGGGAAGAAAGGGTTGAAAGAGAGATCAGAATAGCACTGTATAGTTGGTGACTCGTTACAGTTTCTGTTGCTGAGAGATTGTTCTTATATTTCATATTAATTTTTTTCAGAAATACTTAGTAAATCACCTTTATTGTTTAATGTGAAATCAATGGTAAAGTTTATTATGTACTACTAGTGAGTATTTAGTACTTTCATTGAGTCATCAGACTCCCTTCCAAAGGGCAGAGACAGGTCCTCATTTTGTACAAGGAGTAAAATAAGTGCTTGGTGCTGAATTATTAATAATCTGGTCGTCAAGGGGATTCTGCTGTGTTACTCAGAATGGGGGGGAATCCTTAAATAAGCCAATTATTTGGTATTTTTAATTGTTAATCATCACTAATAATTTCTAAAAGGTAACATTCATTTTCCTCATGTCATATTTTCTATCTATTTCATTTTCCTCCAGGTTCCAGAAAAATATAAGGGAGAAAAATTTTACAGTATTTACAGATATTTACCATTTGCTACTTAACAAAAATATGTTTGCATGGGTAAAAATTTGTAAATTATACATTGTTAGACACGTATATAATAGTCTTTGGATTTGTACCTTTTTCTAGTGTCTTTCAAGTTACTTGGGTCAGTGTAGTCTTGAGGGTAAGAACTGTATCTGTTTAGCTTTGAGATTGGGACTTCCAAATTGTTCTTTGATAGAAGTGTCTCTTGTGACATAGTCAGAAGAGGATTTGTATTCTAGCTATACATTGAACATATCCTCCCAGATCCAAACTATTTCAAGAAAACTCTGCCCTCTTTCTTCCCTTCTCTTAAGTTTTATGAAATGATCTACTCCTTAGACAATTCAGTTCAGTGAAAATTAATTAAGAATGCTAGATTAAGGTATTAGCTTATAGTTGTGTCATGGTATATCAGAAAGAACTTTTAGTCTTATTGCCAGAAAACCTGGTGTTAAGTCCAGTTTTGACACTTTTTACTCACTGTGTGACCATGGTAAGTCATTTTAAATTCTGAAAACCTCAGTCATTTTCCCTGTAAAATGAAAATAAAATTTACACTACCTAACACAAAGACTTTTTATGGAGAAAGCACCTTGTAGATCTTAAACCACTATATATAGGATTGTGTCATCATTATAATCATTTTAAGCACCTGTAAGTACCAGAGTCTCTATCTCTACAATATCTGTTAGACCCTCAGGATACACAGTTGCAGAATTCTGAAGGAGAATCCTTAAACAGTGTTTAAGATGCCTACCCTAATAACACATTAGATTGTAACAAGCACATAGGAAAAGTTGAAGAGGAGTGACAGATCCAGGGAAACAATATCTCTGAGAAAGAATATCCCTTTTTTACATTGAGGAATTAAGAAAGGCTTTTTGGAACATGTACCACCTGAATTGGACCTTAAAGGAAGAAAAGAATTTTAACAGTCATAGTCATGGAAGAAACCTGTTCCAAGAATAAAGATTAACCTGTGCAAGTGCAGAGCTGGGCATTATGAGAGAGCAATTAGCAGTCCAGTTTGGATGAAAAAGTGCACAGGGAGAAGTACTGTGAAACAAGGCTAGAAGAGTGTGCTGGAAATTGTTTGTGGTGGGACTGAAGTGCCAGCCTAAGAAATTGGTACTTTATGTTCATCAAAGGTTTTTGAGCCAGGTAATGTAACCTCATGATATCTGTGCATTGGCAAAATTGCTTTGGTAACTTTGTAAAGGGCAGTTGAGAAAGGTGAAAACTATTCCGGAACTTTTATGTTAGACTAAATGTAAACTAATGAAGGCCAGAACTAATAATCGCCCATAGTTATATAATGCTTTAAGGCTTACGAGCTTTTTTTTTTTTAACAACAGCCCTGTGAGGAAAGATGGTAGAAATGCTTATTATACCCCTTTTCCAGGTGAAGAAACAATCTTTAAGAAATCATGTAATTTTTCCCAAGGAAACCACCATTTCAAGTAAGTTCAGCTTGGATTTGAGTTGAGGCCTCCTGACTTCCAAGTCCAGTGCTTCTTCCACTGTGAGACACTGTCGTTTAAAATGTGTGAATAGAAAAGAGGAAAAGGTCCAAGTAATATTATATAGAATAACTTAAATGAATAGGCCTGACCATATCACTGAGATTCACAAAATTTGTGTCTTGGAGTTTGAAAAGACTCTGAGGCCATCTCTTTTGACCTGCCATCCGTAACAAGTGGTGATCCCTCCATCGCTTGAAGAACTCTAGTCAGGTCCATCTCCTTTCAGAAATCTTCAGTGACTTCTCATTCCTAATTGATAAAAGTTCAGTTCTTTTTCAGAATTGAAGGCTGTGTATAGTCCATTACTATCCTCCCTTTCTAGCTTTAAACAGTTATCCTTTCCATGTGACAACTTTCTCCATCATGTTTTTGATGTATTGCAGGTTGGCATAAGATGAGAATATTTTGAGAATTTTGTGGAAGATTCATGAAGGCCAGCAGATGACAGAAAAGTATAGAAACTCAGAAATGCATAAAATATATGTACAGTATTATATAATATAATATAGTTTATGTTTTAATACCATAATAATTTGAACTTCTTCTCTGGTATGAAGGGAGGGCCAAAATATTTTATGTGGCTTTTCCAAATCGTGGGGTGCCACACTTTTAACACCCTTGATGTGGAAAGGATAACTGTATATATCATTCCCTTCCATATACTGTATGCTATAAGTTGGATTATTCTTTGCTCCTGTAAAAAGTGATCATCTAATATAGCCCCTCATTTTGCAGTCAGTGAAACTGACTCAGAGAGATTAAAGGTCTTGACCAAGGTAGCAACTGGCAGAGCTGGGATCTGAATCCAGCCCCTCTAGTTCCAACTCCTAACACTTTTTCCTCCTGTATTACACAGGTTACCTCCCACCACCTTTTCTCCATTTAATTTTTAGCAATCTTTTACAGCTAGTCTTAGGATCACAGGATTTAGAACTGGGAAGAGACTTTGAAGATTATTTAGTCTGGACATGTCATTTTACAAATGAGGGTGGCTGAGCATATAGTTCAGCCTTTGAGGAGAAAGGAGTTTTAGAAAGGCTTCAGTGGAAAATGTTGTCATAGATACGATAATGAGTAAAGAATTGACTTTCCCCTAAGAATGCCCAATTGAGGCTAGATGGTATGAATCTGTACTTTGTTCATTCTTTTCTTTTTATGTTTTTAGTTGTCTGACTACCCTACTGGATGCCTTCCCCATCTCCTACTCCCTGCTCTTGAAACTCAAAGAACTTACACCTTTCTTGCTTTTTCAGTTTTCTTGCCTGGCCATTGCAAGGGGAGCACACAGTCTTCTGATAGCAGGCAGCAGTTTCTCCTCTCATTCTTCTTTACTATAGTTTCCTCTTCTTCCCCACAATTCTCTTGCACCCATTCTCCTCTCCACACAAAGGATATATAAATCTTATATGAAGACAGATTTATCCTCATATTTTTCCAGACTTATTTAAGAAAACCTCTCATTTTACAACATTACAATTTACTTGAGGAAATGAAAACATTTTTATTTTTTACAAAATCTTCAAAATTAAAAAAGAAAAGCTTGTCAGAATTTCACTTTGTAAAGCATGATTTCCACATAATCCCCACTTTACGATTTAATATCTAGTCTACTCACAAATTCATGACAATACTTTTGAATTAAGAACAGATCCTGTTCTTTTGCATTGCAAGTCAATTAAAACCAGTCTTGTCCTTTATTTGACACCTAGAATTTTATTAGACTTTGTCACAGATTGCATTTTTCTTATCCTCTGTTTCTGTGTGTGAGCTTTATGTTTCTACTTCCTGATTCTGTTCTCTAAACTCTTCAGTGAAGAGATAAAGATGTCATTAAAGGCACTGGACAAGTATGTCATTTTTAGTTCAGCTGTAGAGGAGGCAGCTGAGTCTTAGTTTCAATAATTCTGCCTGTGGATTAGTTGAATATGAGTTCATTCTGTACCCTTTTGGATAATGATTTACCTAGATTTTTTCAGTTCTGTGCATTCTTTTGTTTCATAAAATTATGAGTGCAGTACTTTATTATATACACATTGTATTTAATTTTAAATTTTAATGATTCTTTTCTTTTTATATCACCTACATTTCCCCATGTAGCCTATCTCTCCCAAACAGGCCATCCCTTATAACAAAAGAATCAAAGGGAGTTGAAAAAAATTCAGCAAACCTAACCAAGGCATCAGCCAAATCTGACATATGGCCATAGTCCCTTCCTCTGCAAGGGTGCTGGAGAAGTGCACCCTCATGTGCCTCCTTTGGGGCCACGCTGGACCGTAGTATTGGGTAGTGTTCAGTCTCCATTGTTACAGTCGTTGTGTAAGTTGTTTTCCTGATTCTTCTTAAGTTCACTTTGCATCAGTCATACCGGTCTTCCTACGCTTTTTTACTCATGAAAATTTCATTTTTGGACATGTAACTAAAAAAGAGTTAGTGTAAATATACAGCATTCATTCTTAGAGCTTTTCTATAAAAAAATTAAAATTGAGTGTCGTATGTCTGAGAATCAGCCTGGCGAGTGAGTCAGTTAACAAAATTCATCAAGCACTTACTTTGTACCTTGTATGCTAGGGATACAAAGAAAGGCAAAAACATGGCTCCTCATAGAGTGTTCACATTTTAATAGGGAACACAACATGCATTAACTACATGCAGGATATATCCAGTGCAAATAAAATCTTAGAGATGCTAGTAGTTTACTCTTAGTTGAAAAATTTTGGAGACATGGCAAATCATGAGTTCTGGTCCAGTTCTCCCTAGTACGTAATGAATTTAATTAAATTTACTTGGAAGTTAAATTAATTTGCACCAAAAAATACTTAATAACAATTGACAATGTCTTATACATCCATAATTAAGTAGATGCTGTATTTCAAAGAATCTCTGCTGGAAAACTTGAGAAGATAGCTATTTGGATGATTTTTAAGTTCTTTAAAATTCTGAAAGGATTTATTTGTGTAATAGTAAAACTCCCCACACAATGCAGGTCAGCTGCTGTACTATAATGTACAATCTTAGGGGATTGTTTGGGACACTGAGGAGTTAAGTGACTTGGCCGGAGTCTCACAGTTAGTAGTTGGATTTGCACACACATCTTTTTGACTCAGAATCTAGCTTTCTCACCACCATATCCTGCTGCTTTTAGTAAAAGAATGTCTAGTTATTATTGCTAACTTTATAGCAGCTCTGTAAAAGAAACTCATGTAAACTTGTTTTTTTAAAACATCTGTAAATATCCTTCTGGGTGCTAGGATGGGAATAAAGGAAAGAAGTTATGCAATTCTGAATAAACCTGAAGCTCTACCCCAAGACACCTAGTGAAGATGAGAAACTGAAAAGAAGCCCCCGGGAATCTAAAGAAAAAGGCAGTGTTACGGGATAACTTCCTTGTGCCTCAGTTTTCCTATCTTTAATATAGATCTGAAAGCTGTCGCTAATACAGGCCTTTGCAGCATTGAACTTACCAGTTGGTACTATTGAAAGTGCTTGATGGCTTCTCAGGTGCAATTCAGTACCATCTCCCCTGTTCAGTTGTGGCCTCCGCTGGTAGACAGATAGATAGATAAGGGTCCTCACTGCTCTTGAATATGTGAGGAGACCCTCTCCTTTATTTGTTTTGTTGGGAGCTTTACATTTACATTTAGCTTCAGTAGCTTTTTTTTTATGGTTTCCTGTATAGTGAGATTGACTTTGACAGAGTTCAATGAATATAATTCAGTTCCTCCAGGCATATGTTAGTTTCTTGGTCATTTAGGAAGGATAACACAAGAATGTTTGCCAATGGTTTAATACTTGTAGAAGATCTAAAAGGGGCATGTTTTCTTTTATCCTTTTCCCCTTTTCTGCCATTTTATTGCCATCATTTTGGAAGCACAGAAGATAGTATCAGTGAATAGGAGAGAAATGAAGCAGCTAGACAACTCAATGGTTAAAGGGCTGGGACTGGAATAAGAAAGACCCGAGTTCAGATTCAGCCTCAGACACTTGCTAGCTGTGTGACCCTGGGCAAGTCACTTAACTCTGTTTGCTTTAATCCACTGGAGAAGGAAATGGCAAAGCATTCCGATCTCCTTGCCAAGAAAACCTCATGAGGGTCACGAAGAGTTGCACACCACTGAACAACAACAAGGAGAACAAAGTAACTTCAGTGACTGCCAACTTGGAACTTGAATTTTTGTATAGGAGACCCTTAACAGGTTTCCTTTATTTTTGTTATTTCTCTGCTGATCCATCTGCAGTGTGCATTTATGAGATGTTAGGTGAGGGTTGAGGGCAAACTGTGGCCAAAGGCAGTGACCACAAACCTGTTTTCTATAAGAGATTTATTTAATTGTAAATGTGGTACCTCTTTTGTGTGGATGATTTATTACTGTTTGATTAAATCTTGGTTTTCTTTTTAGGATGATTTTTAATCCATTGTACAGAAAATGCTCTCTTATAGAACTAGAGCCAATGCCTTTTTCATAGACATTTTGTACAGCTCACTAGGCCATGTTGAGTACTTAGAATTAAAGTATAGCTGCAATAATGGAAATAAAATGTTCATTGCAATTTAATCTTGGAGGATACTGAAGTTAAACTATCTCTTTTTCCACCCTTCTTGGTCACTATAAACATCCCTTCTTTGGAAGACAGATGCAACTAAGGAGTGCAAATGAAGTGTTCCTTTTCATGCAGAAGCCATGTGAAGGGAGGTTGTATTAGAAAATTTAAAAGAAAAAGATTTCAAGTCAGTAAATGTTCTCGTTGTCAAAAGACCACTTAAAGAGACTGCCATTTTACTATACTACTCTGCAAATGTCACAGTCTAGAAAACTGTATTTCACAATTCCCTTTATAAGCAAATGCTTCTTCCTGCTTATTTCTGGCACTGCCTAATGGCAACCCACAATGTTTTCCTGGTGTAAAGATGGCCAGTTTCTGTCAGCTTCATATTTTGTGTGGCTAAACCACCATCATGGAAATAAGCAATTATTCTTAGCCTTTTGTGATGTGGGATAGGAGCAGAGCATTGAAAAATATATATAACTTAGGGTTAGAATTTTGCTTATTTTTTTTAAATCTTGCAATTTTTACAGCCTTCTTTGAGCATAATCTCTGAACACTTAACCATAAATACTTTGAGAACTGTGGATTAAGGTGGTTTGAATTTTTCTCCCATTGTAGGATTTTTTTTTTTAATTCTCATTTTGTCTGGGTAAGGTAGCATTGTTTTCCTTGTGTAGTAAAGGTTTGTTTTTGTATGTGTTCTTTAGTTAGTTTAACATGTGATCACTTGCTTGCTTTTGATTTGAGGTGTTAGAATAATATGGGCAGCTAGGTGTTGCAGTGGAGAGAGCTCTGGACCTCAGGCCAGAATTCAGAAAGACCTGAGTTCAAATTCTGCTTGAGATAGCTGTGTGATCCTGGGCAGATCTCATACTTCATTGTGCCTCACAATTCTTCATCTGTAAAATGCAAATAATAATAGTATTACCTCATAGTATTGTTGTAGTCACAGGATCAACTCTGGTAATAGATAAAAAGCACTTTGCAAACCCTAAAGTGCTGTGTAAATGCTAGCAATTGCTACTATCATTATTAATATTTATTCTCAAGAGGAGATGCTTTTCCTAAAGTTTCTAAATATATTTCTTACAGAATGCCTCCACATTTTTAAGCTGCTTCATTCTTGTGTAATTGAACTAAAGAAAGACCTAGAAGATTGTGCTACTTGGCATCTCGTGTCATTATTACTTAGTAAAAATGAATAAGTATGTGTTGTTAGAAATTCATAAAACTTGTTACATTGCTGAAATTAAATTATTTGTTCAGGTTATAATTGTTGTTTAATAATTACTCTTACCCAAAAAGGATCCAGAAATTCTTGGTGTTTCCATAGTCTCTTCATTAATCAAAGAAATCTAAGTTATAAGCTTTTATATTTGCTAAATTTTCATTGATTTTAAGTTATAATAACATATTTGAATACTGGAAAACTTTCACTCCCTTCTATGCTTTGTATTTACAAGCATCTTTCCCTATGGGTGACATTTCCTGTTGTAAAACTCCAACAAAAAAAATCAATTTTCTGAAAGCAAAGCTGTCGGTTATTTGATATATATGTTGCTTTGAACAGAAAGATTTCTGCATGTGTGATTTTTAAGTGTTTGTGTATTTAAAAATGATGATTATGGATAGACAGGCTTTGTAAAGTTTGTTCTCTTTAGGGGATTGTGCTGATGATCAAACACAATATAGTCTACTGCACGTTATGAACAAGTAAATGCCATAGCATGAAACTTAAGAAAATTCTCCAAAGATTCAGGAGTTAAAACACTATTTGGGGAAGGAGGAAAATTGTGGTTTTTTTGGATATCTCAGGGTTTGAAGATAGGTAAAAAAGTGATGGATTTTAAAAAATATCTATGGTATAAATTATCCCTTTGTTTTTTAGTTTCCCTATTTAAAAAGAAAGGAAATAATACCTGGTCCAACAACTTATAAATAAATGAGGAAATAAATAAAAAATTGCTTCATCAACTTCAGAAATTTTAACTGTCTGAAATTAATACAGCAATTTTTTTGTTGTGTCATTTAAAGTAGTAACTAGTTTTATCTCTAGAGTTAAACACATGGATTCCTGGCATCCTACCTCTTCTTTTGGTAATTCCAACCCTTTGAGGTCAGTGCACCTGGATTCAGATAGAAGAAAACTTCTTGTGTCTATTCTTCAAGAGTGTTCCAGTACACCTGTGATTTCATTGATGTGGTCCATGCCTGCCTATCCTATAACATTCTGGCCTATGGCCTTCCTTAAGTTTGCTCTAGGGAGCCTGCCTCATTTGCTGGGGACCTATCTTCAGCTTCTCCAATATCCTGAGCACATCCTGAGCATTGGAACACTTCGATGCTTGTCAGTTGTCTCTCATAGCCACTCTTGCAATATAATCAGCCTATTGATTTTTTTTTTTATTCTTCTGTGCTTGTTGGTTTTCTTTTTTGTATTTAAAAAAAAAATTTATTACCCCTGCTCCAATTTTTGTCTCATAACAAATGCATATAATCCAGTAAAACACAACATGGCATTGCCATTCTAAGAATATGGCATTGGCTGTATCATATTCTACATCTCTAGTCCACTATCTCTTTACGATAAAGTAGAAAGGAAGTTTATCAGTCTTTTAAAGTCACTGTTGTTTACTGGGTTGATCAGAGTTCTGAAATCTTTCAAAGCTCTTTACCTTTTTATTACCATTGTTGTCATTGCATAAATTGTTCTCCTGGTTCCACCCATTCTACTCTGCATCTCTTCATACAAATTTCCCATGTTCCCTCTGAATCTATCATTTGTTACTGCTTGTAATACAGTAATTTTCCATTACATTCATATATCACATTTTGTTCAACCATTTTCTAATTGCTGGACACACCTCTTTTGTCTCCAGGTCTTTGTTACCACAAAAAGTTTAGCTATGTTCTTTAACAGAACATTTATTATATTTATATTATTCTTTTATATGGTTATTCTTGTATATATCAGTCCTTCCTTTCTGCCCTTAATTTCTTTAGGATATATATCTAATAGTATTGCTGTCATTTAAAATTGTTTTCTAGAATAGTTCAGTCAATTTGCAGCCCTAGTAGCACTGTGGTAGTGTGCCTGTTCTCCCATATCCTCTCCAACAATTGCTTTCTTCTTCTATCATCTTTGCCAGTCTGATAGGTGTGAGGTTAAGCCTCAAAATTGTTTCAGTTTAAATTTTTTAATTATTAATGATATTGAGCATTTTTATATGGTTAGCAGTTTGAATTACTTCATTTGAGAACTCTATTCACAACCTTTGGCCACTTCTCTAGCAAGCATGCAAACAAGTATTTATTTAAATTTCATTGGTGTGTTTTGTTTTTACATTACAAACATTTACAGGTTACTCCGGCTATATGAGAGGTCTCTTGTAATAAAGTAAAATTAATAATACAATGACTTCATCTGAAAGTTAAAGCAGTATGTCATACTCTAGTACCTTCCCTATCAATTTAGAAAATTTAATAGAAATCTATTCTCTCTCCCCCAGACCTCCTACTCCGTTGAAAAAAAGAGAAAAAACAAATTCCTTGTAACAAATCTGCATACTTGAGCAAAATAAATTTCATTAGTGGCTGTGTACAGAAACACATGCCTATTTTCTACCCTAAATCCGTCACCTTTCTGTAAGAAATAGCGTATTTCCTAATTCAGGAATCATGAATGGTTATTTATATTGATCATAATTCTTACAGGCTTCAGAGTTGTTTCTTTTTTACAGTGTTGCTTTTGCATACATTGTCCTCCTGGTTCTACTCATTTCATTCTTCATCAGCATATCAAAGTCTTCAAAATTGTTTATTTTTATAACATTGATATTATAGGATAAATTGTTCTTATTCTTCTTACTTCACTATGTATTAGTTTATGTAAGTCATCTATTTTATTATTTCTTACAACGCAATAGTATACCACTGAGATGAATGAAATGTCCAAGAGACATAGTTTCTGGGTAATTAAAAATAAATTTACTAATTAGTCTACTAGATAATCAATAAATATCAATAAAAATGAGGTTAGTGGTTCTATAGGAAATCAAAGACCCTGACCGCAGACTACTTAAATGTTTAAATACCTTTGGGAAATGAGTTGTCCCTGATGGGTGTAAGGCAATTCTGACTGGTTAACAGTTAATGAGAATGAATATTATAATAAGAGGTGCGCTTATTCTAAAGAGGAACTGTTCAGCCCTCTCTCAGCATTCTGCCTCCAGCAACCCAGACAAAGGAATCGATCTCTCCCCAATCCTACCTGAGTTGGACAATGGATACAGTAGAAATTCCACCTAGATAAGGTACCCTGAATGGGGTGAATTCTTTGCTTAAGGTCAGATATGTCCTTGAGAGACTGGCTGTGAATATCAAAGCAAAAAAAAAAAGGATCTTTTGGTCCCTTCATATACTACAACTTATTGGACAACGTTTTAGTTTCTAGTTTTTTCTCACCCCAAAAGGAACTGTTGTAAATATTTTTGTACATAAAAGACCTTTTCCTGCTAAGCAGTGGTATGACTGGGTCAAAAAGCATGTACTATTTAGTAACTTTCCGTACATACAATAAATCCAAATTGCTTTCCAGAATGGTTTTGCATACTCACAGATCTGTCAGTGTGTTTGTTTTCCAGGACCCCCTCCAACATTAATTTTCCTTTTTTGTCATCTTTGCTATTTTGATATTTTTGAGGTAGAAACTCAAAATTGTATTAATTTGTATTTCTCTTATTAGTAGTGATTTGGAGGATATTTTCTTTTTACTTATTTATTTTTAAATTATGACATTCATTTCCACAAAATTTTGAGTTCCACATTTTCTCCCCATCTGTCCCCTCCCCTCACCCCATAACACCTTGCATTCTGATTACCCCTTCCCTCAGTATACCCTCCCTTCTATCACACCCCATCCTTCCCTTATCTCCATCTTATCTCGTTTCTTGTAGGTCAAGATAAGTTTCTGTACCCCATTACCTGTATTTCTTATTTCCTAGTTACATCAAGAACAGTTCTCAACATTCTTTTCTAATACTTTGAATTCCAACTTCTCTCCATTCCTCCCTCCTCACCCATCCCCACTGAGAAGGCAAGCAATTCAATACAGGCTATATATGACATTTTGAAAAAAGACTTCCATAATAGTCATGTTGTGTAAGACTGGCTGTATTTCTCTCCATCCTACCCTATCCCCCCTTTATTCTATTCTCATTTGACCTTGTCCCTTTCCCAAAATGTTTACTTCTAATTACTCCCTTCTCCCATTTGCCCTCCCTTCTATCATCCCCTTCACCCCACTTGTCCCTTTCTCCTCTACTTTCCTGTAGTGTAAGATAGATTTTCATACCAAATTTAGTAAGCATGTCATTCCCTCCTTAAGCCATATGTGACAAGAGTAAGCTTCACTTTTTACCTCTCACCTCCTCCCTTTTCTCCTCCATTGAAAATGATTTTTCTTATCTCTTTTATGAGTGATAATTTACCCCATTCCATTTCTCCCTTTCTCCTCCCAATATATTCCTCTTTTACTCTTTAATTTTATTTTTTTATAGATATCCCTTCTGATTCAACTCAACCTGTGTTCTGTGTGTGTGTGTTTGTGTGTGTGTTTGTGTGTGTGTGTAATCCCTCCACTCATTCAAATACTGAGAAAAGTCTCAAGAGTTACAAATATTTTCTTTCCATGCAGGAATGTAAACAGTTCAGCCTTAGGAAGTCCTTTACGATTTCTCTTTCCTGTTTACCTTTTCATGCTTCTCTTGATTTTTGTGCTTGAAAGTCAAATTTTCTTTTCAACTCTGGTCTTTTCATCAAGAATGCTTGAAAGTCCTCTACATCACTGAATGACCATTTTTTCCCTTGAAGTATTATACTCAGCTTTGCTGGTGATTCTTAATTTTAATCCCAGTTCCTTTGACTTCTGGAATATCCTATTCCAAGCCCTTCGATCCCTTAATGTAGAAGCTGCGAGATCTTGTGTTATCCTGATTGTATTTCCACAATACTCCAATTTCTTCTTTCTAGCTGCTTGGTATATTTTCTCCTTGACCTGGGAACTCTGAAATTTAGTCACAAAATTCCTAGGAGTCTCTCTGTTCAGGTCTCTTTCAGGAGGTGATCAGTAGATTCTTTCAATATTTATTTTGCCTTCTAGTTCTAGACTATCAAGACAGTTTTCCTTGATAATTTCATGAAAGGTAATGTCTAGGTTCCTTTTTTAATCATAACTTTCAGGTAGTCCCATAATTTTTAAATTGTCTCTCCTGGATCTATTTTCCAGGTCAGTTGTTTTTCCAATGAGATATTTCACATTATCTTCTATTTTTTTATTCTTTTGGTTTTGTTTTGAAATTTCTTGGTTTCTCATAAAGTCATTAGCTTCCCTCAGCTCCACTTTTCATTTTTAAAGAACTATTTTCTTCAGTGAGATTTTGAACCTCCTTTTCCATTTATCTAATTCTGCTTTTTAAAACATTCTTCTCATTGCCTTTTTGGACCTCTTTTTCCAACTGAGTTAGCCTATTTTTAAAGGTGTTATCTTCAGCATTTTTTTGGGTCTCCTTTAACAAGCTGTTGACTCACTTTTCAAGCTCTTCCATGACCTGGGCCCATTGCATATTCATTTTGGAGGTTCTGGATGCAGAAGCCTTGACTTCCTCTGACAGTATGCATTGTTTTTCCTCATCCAAAAGGATGAAAGGAAATACCTGTTCACCAAGAAAGTAACCTTCTATGGTCTTATTTTTTTTCTATTTTTCAGGCATTTTCCCAGCCAATTACTTGACTTCTGAATCCTTTGTCAAGAGGAGAGTCCTAGTGCTCTTCCTCACCCCAGGACTGTGCTCAGGGCTGAGATTCAGATCACCTGCTTGACTCCTCCAGGGGCTTTAGGCAGGGGTTGGGGTAGGGCCTCCACTGAGGGCCAAAGTTCAGATCAGCTGCTCAATTCTCTCAGATGCAGGGGGGGTGGGGTCTGATCCTTAGATCATTTATCAATTCGGGGATTACTCTTTTTTGTATAAATTTATATTGAATTTTTCTTTTAAATTTATACTGCTGATAAATTTATAATGTATAAATTTGTACAAGTATTTGTTAGTGCTTGCTATGTTGTAGGCACTATGTGAAGTACTGGGGACACAAATGGTAAAACGAAAAACAGTCCTTACCCGCAAGGAGCTTATATTCTATTGCAAAAAGACAACACAAAAAGGAGCTAAAAATATGGGGAACAGGGGAAGTATCCACATGGGGATTTGATAATGAAATACTATGAGTCAGAAGCATATGTGGCCTGGATGCATCTCCAAAGTAGAGACTCCTCTGTGGGCATGCTAGAGTTAACTTTTACTGGTTTGTGAGCTGATGTTTACATTGTCATTGTAAATATTTATACCACAAAAGTTAGCATATACTACAAATCAGAGCTTGATTTATTGTTTTGCTGGTTGTCTAGACTTAAGAAAGTGATAAAAAAATTAATAATTCTATTCAGTTTTAAAGTGTTTCCTGTGTACATTTTTCTTCTAGAGAGTCATTTTACCAGCACACAGCTATCTCTGAGTAACTCACCATTAGGAGTAGGTAGGAGAGGCAGAAGATGTTCAAGGGCATAAGAGGTCCTAAGTACTGAGGGAATTACAGGGTTAAAGGGAAACTTTGGCATGATGACCAAATTCTGAGAGTCCAAATTAGCTAGGAGAAGAATCTTATCTACTATGGAATGATTCTTGCTCTTAGATACTTGTGCTAGTCCTTTATATAGCTTGGATATTAGGCCATTGTTAGAGAAAAAATTAATAGCTAAAATATGCTAATTTTAGAGATGTTTGGGATTGAACCTATAATTTCATTGATACTAGGGAACTTCTTATAAGGGAACACCCCAACTGTCATTGGGCATCAAGGACAGCCCTACAGCTGTTCTTTGGGGCACATAGGGACTGTGTGTCAGAGGCCAATGACAGCCTATCTCTGAGGACTTAGAGTGGTTATGGTGAATGTATTTTAAATCTTCAGTCATGACCATATCTATAATGCTCTTGAGGATAGGTCAGTCATTGCCACCTGACCCCATCTCTAGTTTCCGTAAAGGAAAATATATTTATATTCTAGAATAGTAGTTTTCTAATTTTTCTTTAAATTCCCTTAAAGAATATACACAATGTATTCCCAACTGCCTTATAAGTCATGGTGTGCAATTGTTCCAATACTCACCTTGTGTTGTAGTTTTTAAAGCAATACCCCCTTCTTCGCTCCCAACGGCCCAATTTTATCACCCTTTAATATTGGAGAATTGACAGGACTAATGTTTCTTTTCTTTTAGGGTAAAAAAAATGTTGTCTTTGCCATCTTGATTTCCAAATATATCCTTTCCAGTGAGCCATTCCTTTTCACAAAGAGTAAGGTGGAAAGGTATAGGATGTGGGGGTGTAGAGTTCAACAAAACTAACCCATTGATTTTTCTTATCAGGAATTTTGAATTGGGTGAAGTTGATAGACAATTTTGATGGAGAATATGATTATGTGACAAATGAGGGGACAGTTTTCACCTTCAAGACAAATCTTCATTCTCCTAACTATCGGCTAATCAACATTGACTTCAAGGATCCAGATGAATCCAAATGGAAAGTGCTTGTTCCTGAGCATGAGAAGGATGTTCTTGGTAAGAAAGCCTACTTCTCAAACAATATCCTTTATTTTTGTTGAAATCATAACAGCATTTACAACCTTGTCATTCACTCACGTGTCTAAAATGTTACAAAGGTAAATGTTTTTTTCCAACTCCTAAACAACTATTGGAAGGGAAGAGGAAGGGTTGGAGGATGAAGCTGGAGCAAGAGAACAATTCATTATAAAATTAACTGCAAAAGATTTTAGGCAGAGGAAAATGTGCCAAACCCCACTTTTACTTCTCAAGGTATAAATAAACGATGAATAAATGAAAATAATAGAACTTGTTGAAATTGGAATCTTTAATCCCTGAATTTTATCAGTGTTATCAAGAGATCGATCAGCTTACATCTGTAACATACTGCTTTTGAAAATATGAAGTTAAAGCAAAAAAGCAGTTAATATATTTTTGGAAAATCAATAAATCATATGATTTTGATTTCAGTTCTTAAAAAGATGATGTGATAATACAACTCTCCATAAAAGCTACGAATATATGAATTTTAAAATATCGTTGTCTTTTCTCTAATTGGCTAGGTATTCGTTGGCAAATTGTAATCACTAATGTATTTTAAAAACATTTTGTTTTCAGAGAACCTAAGCTTTCAATATTTTGAAATCTTAGATTAAATTTCAAGCTATTTTTATATTATTTGTTGTTAAAGAGCTTGTATGTATATTTATATTTTAGGTAATGAGAAAGAGGTTAAGTTACCCTAAATTTTAGATGAGGCCATTGAAAATACTCTTTACATTGAAAATTGTTTAATTTTTTGATACAGTAATTGTTCTATATCAGTAATTTTTATAAGTGCCCTTAACTGCCATTTTCCATTTCTTTCAACATTCTGAAAATTGAGATTTTTTTTTAAAAATTCAAAATACACTAATTTTATTTTAGATTTTTCACACAAAAAGAATTGAGATCATCAGACACTAACCTACAAATAATAATGGATGCCTTTTTTTTCTGCAAAACTTCACATTGTCACTTGTTTTGCCTCTTTAAACTGAAGAGAAAAGATAATTTTACTTTTTTTTTGGCTAATGTTTAAGTGAGCAGATTTATAGGTAATTTTGGTCACATATTACATTTTATATAGGGATTAATAATTACAGGCAAATACCTGTACTTTACCTTAGCATTTATTGGGCCAAGAAGCTATTTCCTTTTGATTGTATTCAAGGTTCTTCCTTGCAAATTTCTGAATCTTTATTTGACTGAATATTAAAGAATATATAGGTTTTGTAGGGAAGAAGCACAGATTATTCTGTGCATCTTTGTAAGATCACAAACACTTATCATGTGATTGACTGTAGCCCTACTTGAGTTGCATAAATGAAAATTGTCATTTTCATTAGAGAACTAGTAAGGAGCATTATACCAGACCAAAATAATTACTTAATAACTTTTTCCTCATGAAAGCATTTTTTAAAATGTATATTCCCAAATTCTAAGCACTATTTTTATTTACAGTTCCTTATCATCAAAACTATAGTGAAACCATATCCCAAAGAAACTTTTGATCACCATAACAGAAGAAAAATAGGATTAGGGAAATTGGGTTAATTATAGGAATCAGGTGATTATTTTTTCAATAACTACTGAAAAGATTAAAGTTCTTCAGTTTGAAAAAAATGAGGAGTGAGAGGAGATCTCCTTACCAAATTAAGGAATACTGGAACTCAGGGGAAAGCATAAATATTAGACAATTATAATAAGTTAAAAAGTTGTGAAGCCTCTCACACATATGATATATGTAATGCAAGCTAACAAGATGAATGGGTTCAAAAAATAATGTATTTTTATTCCACAATTAGTTATTCAGGTAAAGTAGGATGTTTGAGGGTTGTTGGTTAAAATAACCATGCCTTCTTATAAAATATATTTTGTGCCCTTGACAAAGACAAAAATGTATGGTCGTTTCTCTTTTCTCATCCCCTCCCTATAATATCATCCAGGAAATATTCTTTTAGAATAGGTTGGTACTTCCTCATAGATTCTTATAAAACTGACAATGGCAGCCAAATACCTTGGTTGAATTAAGGACAGTGCTAATCATATCAAGGTTAAATTCTAAATAGTATGGGGTTCTGTTTCACTCCAAAACTGTTTTGCTCTCAAAAGTTGCATACCATATTCATGATTATAAAAACAAAAACATTACTTAGCACTTTAAGGTTTATAGAGAACTTTATGTATATCTGAGATCTCATTTGACCATCACAACAGCCCTCTGAAGGAGCTCCTCTTACTTTTCCCATTTTATTTATGAGGAAGCTGAGACAGATAGAGGTTAAATGAATTGTTGAGGGTCACACAGCTAGTACACATCTGAGACTGGGTCCAGTACTCTACCCAATGTCCCACTTAACTGCGAGGGTTCACAAATGAGATGACCATCATAAGAGAGTCAGAATGGGTTAAATTGAAAATTGTTTTAAATGGAGTAGAATTTTCTAGCCATTTCAGTTTTTAGATGTGTATCTGTTATAGAAATGAAAATAATTTCTCTTGAGGAGATGGCAGCAATTTTTTTTTTTTTTTTAGTGTTACCAGCTATTCTCAAGACTCCTCATATAACCTGACTGTATTACTGCACAATTTTACTTCAGACCTTTGTAGACTATAATATGTGCTTATTTGAATTATGTGATCTTTGCAAAAGGAGAGAACTGACTTAAAAAAATCATTATTCAAACACACACACCATTTTCTCAATTCTTGTATCTATTCATAGACCACTTTTGCCCCTGTATATTGCTTCATGAAACAATACTATTTTTAAAATGTACAAATGCATATAAACCACATTGCTCACTGAACTATTTCACAGTCACTCAAATTTTTACCATTAATGATTGGGATTGAGTTTGATGTACTTAAATTTTTTAGTCATCTAATGGTAGGCTATGAAGGCTGTTGATATAGGACAACAGATAGAAGAAATATCAGAGATGATATCGTGAAAGTGAGCATATGAAAGAATAGAAAAAATAATGTTGGAAAACTTGGTTCAAGAGTAAGAAACAAGCTACAAGAGCTTATAGACCAAAAGTCTTATACCTCCATATCAGAAACAGTATCTCTTTAAAGAGAGAAAGTTGGAAGAGCTGTTAGATAACAAACATTGAACAGCATCATAAAAAATTAAATTGACAGTATCCTGTCTGAGAAAACAACAGGTTGCCTATGCAGGAGTTCTGTCCAAATCAATTGTCTTTATAGTCAGACCATAGATAGCCATGGTAGAGCAAAAGCAAAGTAAATACCAAATTGCAAGAAAAGATAAAGATGAGGAAAATATATCAAGCAAGTGTGGCAACTTTATACTGATTCATTTAAATACTCTCTAGATGCTAAAAAATGGAAAACACATGAAAAGAACAGATATCACATTTCCAAAGTAAATTAAGTCACCCTAATAGGAATCTGCCTCAGTCAGATCTCCTTGCCAAAGAGAAAGATAGCAACTCATGGCTATCTCTTGTAGCTCTTGTATCTCTTGTTACCCTTTTGTAAAATTTTCTGGAGAATGATAGTGTAAAATTTTGAGTGTCACCTTGTAATAGTGAAGAAACACGAGTTTGCTGAAAGCTAGATTCTCCCAAGTAGTTAAGAATAAAATTTTGATTTTGATGGAAAACTGTTTTCTCCATAGGTAACATCTGGATTCTACCAACATAGTCTTGGATATATTTTACCAACATAGTCTTGGATATATTTAGATGACAAAAAGAAATCAAAGTTGGAATCAAACCAAATAGCCTGTGGTCTAAATCAAGTACATACAGAGGAGTCTTAGGTACTCTTGAAGGTTTTGAGAACATTGAGAGATGACATCTTGAGAAATCTTAAGGAGGGGAAGATTACCAAATGCTAAGGAAAAATTGTGGATTTTCTTGTTACCAAATGCAGTCAGTTGAGAGAATATTCAGTAGCTGTTAATCCAAATGTTTACTTTTTCATCTCTACAAAACTTTTATGAGAATAATCCATATATAATAAGAGCCTGAGACATGAAAAGAGGACAGGAAAGCTTTCATAACCTTCTACAGCAGATCACTTTTATAGTCACCCACAGTTGACTGAAGGATATAGAGAATGTAAGAACCTACTGTGCTTACTGTTGTTTGTTTTTTTTAACAATAAAATAATATTGATTTGGTAGATCAAAATTCCACATTAAAGTCTCTCCTTCCTCAAGTTATCTTCCTTGAATATGTCAAAACCATTCTAGATTTCTTGAAAGAAGTTATAAAATATCTTCATTTAGTAGTGCTCTGGTTGTTAATACCAAGTGAGGCATGAAACAGAGAATTATGACTATCAGAAGTGTCATATGAAGGAAAGATTTCCTATATATGATGAGGTCTTCCAGATGCTTCTGTTGGCATGTGTCATTATGAAGATTGCATCAAACTTTGGATCTTTGCAGAGCTTCTTAAATGACATGGATGATCACTCAAAATAAAATGACCCACACTTGAAAAAACAAGCAGGTGAAGAGAGTCTATCATCCAGATTATGATGTGCAGTTTTAGAGACTGTTGAACCAGTCTATCAATGGATATATCTTTGATGAATGCTAGTAGTGAAGAGTAAATTGACTTCACCATTGAATTAGAATGTGCTGGACTGGATTGTACATTATTTCTAATGATCACTGTGTTTCTTCTTGAAACAAAGATGGCTTTTTTTTTTTTAAACATTAACACTTTTAATAGGATTGTGAATTGGAGAGATAGTTGACTAGTTAAAAAAAGTAGGCTGATCGTGGAATGAGTGAGAGTGAGCTTGTAGACAATTTATGTACTCCACAATGTTGAGATTTAGAGGGAGGCCTGGGTTATATTGACGGTACTTTCTGGAGTATTTATGGGAAGACAGAGGCAAGATTTGCACAGGTTAAGAAATCATGAATGGTTTACAGTTTGCACTGTTGGAAAGAGAACCCAAAGTAGCAAGATAGAGATCTAAGTAACTGAATTACAATTTATTATAATAAAATACCTAGCATTAATATAGTGTTTTTTAATCTCATTTTACCTTCACAGTAAGAAATATGTGCTAGTGTGAATGGGCGGAGAGTTGTCTTCAGAATCAGAAGACCTGAGTTCAAGGGTCCCACACCCCTCTCTCCCCACATATTGTCTGTGATCCCTGGGCAAGTCACTTAATCTCTTGATGCCCCAGGAAACTCTACTAGACAATTGCAGAGAAGTTGCCAGCCTTCATTGGAAGGGTAGGGTTTCCTTATCTAGGAGTTCCCCATATAAGGAAATAATGAATCTAGTCCCAATCCCCCCCCAATATTAACAGACTCATTAATGTAACATACCACATAATTCCCAATCCTTGCTCCCTACCCAAATCAACTCTGTATTGAATTCTGAGGAATAGATATTAAATGAATACTATTCAGATGTCTAGCCCAAAATAAGTTACAGTTATCACAGATGGGATTGTCAATCCCTACTAAAACTTGTTCCCTTGCTCTATCTATACGTGTGGATTCCAGAGAATTTTCTCTGCAGCTTTCCTGGGTGATATCTCTGAATGAATAAGGTTCTTCCTCATTTTTTTAAATGTTTACTTATTTACTTTTAGTTTTCAACATTCCACAAAATTTTGAGTTCCAGATTTTCTCTCCATCTCTCTCCTCCTCCCACCCCATAATTCCTTGCATTCTGATTACCCCTTCCCTCAATATACCCTCCCTTCTATCACACCCCTCCCTTCCCTTATTCCCATCTTCTCTCTTTTCTTGTAGGGCAAGATAGATTTCTGTACCCCATTACCTATATTTCTTATTTACTAGTTGTATGCAGAAACAATTCTCAACATTTGTTCCTAAAACTTTGAGTTCCAACTTATCTCCCTTCCTCCCTCCCCACCCATCCCCACTGAGAAGGCAAGCAATTTAATACAGGCTGTATATGTGTAGCTTTGCAAAAGACTTTCATAATAATCATGTTGTGTAAGACTAACTATATTTCCCTCCATCCTATCCTGCTCTCCCATTTATTCTATTTTCTCTTTTAACTTTTTCCCTCCCCAAAAGTGTTTACTTCTAATTACTCCCATCTCCCATTTGCCCTTATCATCCCCCAACCCCATTTGTCCACTTCTCCCCTGCTTTCCTGTAGTGTAAGATAGATTTTCATACCAGATTGAGTGAGCATGTTATTTCCTCCTCAAGCCAAATGTGAAGACAGTAAGCTTCACTTTTCCCCTCTAACCTCCTCTCTTTTCTCCTCCATTGAAAAATCTTTCTCTTGCTTCTTTTATAAGAGATAATTTGCCCCATTCCATTTCTCCCTTTCTCCTCCCAATATATTCCTCTCATCCCTTAATTTTTTTTATAGATATTATCCCTTCTTATTCAACTCACCCTGTGTTCTCTATCTGTGTGTGTGTGTGTGTGTGTGTATGTATGATCCCTCCAACTATCCAAATACTGAGAAAAGTCTCAAGAGTTACAAATATTATCTTTCCATGTAGGAATGTAAACAATTCCACTTTAGAAAGTCCCTTATGATTTCTCTTTCCTGTTTACCTTTTCATGCTTCTCTTGATTCTTGTGTTTGAAAGTCAAATTTTCTTTTCAGTTCTGGTCTTTTCATTAAGAATACTTGAAAGTCCTCTATTCACTGAATGGCATTTTTTTTCATCTGAAGTATTATACTCAGTTTTGCTGGATAGGTAATTCTTGGTTTTAATCCTAGTTTGTTTGACTTCTGGAATATCATATTCCAAGCCCTTCAGTCCCTTAAGTAGAAACTGCTAGATCTTGTGTTATCCTGATTGTATTTCCATAATACTCAAATTGTTTCTTTTTATCTACTTGCAATATTTTCTTCTTGGCCTGGGCACTCTGAAATTTGACTACAATATTCCTAGGAGTTTCTCTTTTCAGATCTCTTTCAGGAGGTGATCAGTGGCTTCTTTCAGTATTTATTTTGCCCTTTGGTTCTAGAATATCAAGACAGTCCAGTCAGTGTTCCCTTCTCCTGGGTGAAGGAGCTTTCTCACTGACCTTTGAAGCTGTCTTTAGTAAACTGTTTATGGGTTGAGCAACCTGGGAACTGCTGCTGCTAGTGGCTCCCTGAATCCTGTTATGGGTCCAGTCCTTGCCGCGCTGCACGACCCATGCTGGACCATGCTCGCCACTCCGCACCCAGTGTGATAGACCTTCCAGTCTGTCTTGAGCTGGAAATGTCTTTCACTCTGTCGTTTTGTGGCTTCTGTTCCTCTAGAATTTGTTTAGTCATTTTTTGCAGGTATTTATAGGCTATGTATGGGAGTTTCTACAGGTCCATCTCTTTACTCTGCCATCTTGGTTCCACACCATTCTGCCTCATTTGACCCCAGATATTCGTTCCTCAATCTTAAACTGATTGCAATCATTTTCCTCACACTTCTCTTGGATTTCTCTGTGGTATTCTAATTCCTCATCTCTGGTCTGTTTCATTCTGACCTATTATGTTATATTTTGTTTGCTTGAAATTTGTTTCCTAGATAGTTAAGGCTGTTTTTACCTTTCATAAAATTATAAGTCTCTGTGTTATAAATGAAGAAAATAGGTCCAGAAGGTTGAGTGACTTTACCCAAGGTCACAGTGTTAATTAAGATAAGCAGGATTTGAAACTTAAGTTCCCTAACTTCAAATCCGGTGCTGTTTCCTAGTACCTTTCCTTCTTAACCAAAGATTTAGGTTCTGGACCTCTTCTTGCTGGTAGCTGTGTGGCCTCTGTATTGATTGCCATCTTTTGGAGAAATACAAAATTGCATTTTAGGAGAGCTCTGTATCTACCTACTTCCCTTGGTTCTCTCTTATGATTCATTCACTCACAGAATCACAAAATTTCAGAAGAAGAAAGTGTTTTTCCTTGTAGCAAGCTTAAATTTGTCTCTTTACAACTTCCACCTAGTTCTATTCTGTGGGGCCATTAGAACAAGTTACATCTTTATTCTTCATCATTGCCTTTCAGATACTTGAAAACAGCTATTATGTGCCCCAGTAAACTGTTTTTTCCTCCTCCAGACTATCTTTCAGTTGATTCCCATTTGGCATGTCCTAGGTGCCCTGCCTTTGAATGCTCTCCTATTCATTAATGTCCATCTTAAACTTTGGCACCCAGAACTGAACTCAGTACCCCAGGTGTGGTTTGACCAGTGTAGAGAATGAAAGGACTATCACTTTCTTATTCTGGGAATCCATGCCTCCTTTTGATATGTCTCAAGAGTTTGATAGATATTTTGGCTGCCATACCTAAGAGTTGATTCATATTGAACTTGGTGTCCAGTTAAGCCCTCTGGGCTTTTTCAGACAATTGCTGCTAACCATACTTGCCCTAACTTTTACTTGTAAAGTAGATTTCTTTAATGCAAATTTAAGACATTAACTTTATCCCTATCCAATTCAGTCTTATTAGATTCATTTCAGTTTTTTAGCCTGCTTTTAGGACAAGCTGTTGAGTCATTGTGTGATTGACTTGTCATAGATTAAGTTGAAAAAATATTTTGCATGAATTGACTTAGTGACAAGAATGTCACAAAGTTGAAAATTATGAATATTAATCTAAAGTGGTGTCCTAAAATGTAAAGAAAATAGTCTGTCAGTGATTAATTAAACCATTATAACGTTCATAGTTATTTCTATAATTAAGCTCTTTTTGTTCCGTAACTCCTTGCTATAAATATGAATAACATTCATGTCCAACTTTTAACTTAAAGATCATGTTTTAAACAGTTATACAGAATCCTTTTTTATATGCCTCTGCTAGAGTTAAATGAGTTTTTAAATTATATGGGCTTTCATATTGGATGTTTGGCTTTTATTTTCTTTTTAGTCATATGTTTCTGTAGAATATCAACTCTTAAATATGAAGAAATCATGAAATCTGGAGATGTTAAAAATAGGAAATGCTGTGGGTTTCCCCAATTATCCAAGAACATTTTTGACATATATAATAAAGTGGCCTCTCCATTGTATTTGTAGGAAAGGGGCAAGTCACTCAATTTTTCTGACTTTACATCTTCCTTATTTGCAAAATGAAAATAAGCATTATTCCACTGATATGAGGATCAAGTGGGATCATCTGCATAAAGTACTATATTAGTTAAGTGATACATCAATATGAAATACCAATGAAATGGGACTAAAAAATATCCCAGTCTGTTTTGGTGATTTAGAGATATTCACAAGTCAGCTGAGCCAGTGATGCTCAAGTTTACTGGCCTGTACCTTTTACCTCTTGCAAGAGAGGACTTGAGGCTTAAGGAGGCACCGAGGGATAGGAACATGGAAGTCAAGGATGCAACCAGAGTGGCCTTCAGGTTACAAGAGAATAAGGATAATTTTGTGGAGAGGCTGTTGCTCAATTTTCTCTGGAGCCAAGAACTAACATTGAGCCACAAACCAATCCCCAGTGCTATGACCACCCTTTGTACTAGGGTAGCCTATCACAGCGTCTGAAACAGCCACAAAACATCAGTAAAACTAGAGATTTATGGAGAAGATTAATGTCTTTGCCATCTGAATCCTGAATGATTTCCTTCTCTCTAATTTCACAGATAGAGAGGTGCTGATTTTGGAGGTTGCATAGAATTGTACAAGTTTCTTGCATGGTGGTTTTTTGGGATAGATTGTTTTAGAAAAGAAAAGGTGTCCCTATAGGAGTAGAAAGCATGCATAGAACAGTCAGCTGAATCTTTCCTAGCCTATCAATTTAATAATGAATTTTTCAGAAGTGGTGAATTTTTGTGAACCCACTTAATGGAAAAGAATCATAGTATCATAATGCTGGTAACAACTTCATAAGCCATCTACTCCAACCCCCCTCATTTTATAGATTGAGAAAACTCAGATCCATTAAAGATAAGTAATTTGCCCAGGGTCACTTAAGTAGTAACTGTCAGAGTGGGAATTTGAACCCATATCCTTTGACTAGAAAGGAGATGTTCTTACATTATAAAATCCTGTCTTTGTCTTTAGTTTTTAAAGGGTGAGATTTGAAATACGTATGAAATTAAACATAAGTACAGTTGACTTCATTATATATCTTTAGCTGTGAAGTAGATTTTAAATATTTTTCTAAAGGTTGAAAGGAAATCACAAAGTATAGATATAAAAGAATTCTTATTAATGATAGTGTCCAAAGTAGCTTATTTTCTTATTCTTATGAATTATACCATACTCTTACTATCTGCCTCTGATTTCATCTAGGCTTTGTGATCTTTTGAGTCCTGATGAAATAGCATTGATCATGATTCTTTGACAGAAGTGTTTTATTTGAAGAAGTATTCATATTCATTACATATTATAATAATTTCTTTTATTCCTACTGTGACATTCCAAGACCAAAATTAAAGTAATCATGGGGAAAGAACCACTTAATACAACTTTCATCAAAATTTACTTCATTTTCACTCCTTTGAAAATTTTTTTTTAGAAAATTACAGTAGTTGAAAAAGTGTCTTTGGATGAGATTCAGATTTTAAACATGTTTAGATAATGAGAACAGATTGCCCAGCTAAGAATTACTTTGTGGAATGAACAGTCCTCAAAGTTCATACCTTGTAAAAATAGACTATAAATAACTCAAGAGGGGTTAATTTTTGGATAAATCATGATCATCGAAAGGTTTTCCAAGCAGTTCTCATGCTGGTCTGATATTCATGTTCATTATGATGAGATGATATTTTTTTAAGTGTGCTTCAGAAAAAAACAAAACAAAGCATGACTTTATTGCCACCTCAGAAATATTATGCAATTTATCCCATCAAATCCGGTTAAGTTTTTTGTTTTTCTGTATGTGATAACAATATCTTACTTACATCTTCCTCCAAGATGTCTTCAGATGGATGTCCTACTTTTAATGTATTATGTCCAAAATTGAGCACTTTATCATTTTCTCTACCCCCAAACTAGCTTCTCAACTTCCCTAGCTTTGTCAACAACCCCATCATTAGCTAGTTTAGAAATGTTGGTCTCATCTTGGACTCACTTTGCCCTTTAGATCCACTCTTGCCCCCAGTGCTGTGAATTCTCTGACATATAGTATTCTTTCTTAGATCTTTCCTTCCTTCTCTATTCCTGCTGCCCTGGACTAGCTCACTTGTCCTCACGATCTGCAGGAGTCTAGCAGCTGCCTTATTCTTCCTTTTTGCTAACAGTCTCTTCCCTACTCATCTCCCTGTCCCCTTCTTCCACCCCATCCTGTATGTCTGCCAGATTAAGCTTATTAAAACTTGTCTTTGAATCCCTAGTGCCCAATATAGTGTACATAGTATATTATTCTTTTTTCTTTATTTTCAGGGGTCAGGTCTGGGCTGGATTTGTCTTTTTATTAGTATAGGGAATTAATTCCAGATGAGAAAAAAATCCCTGTATGAATGCAAATCTATACCTGTTCTCTAACTTACTATCTTAGAGAGTTGACCTAGGGACAGCAGTCTCCATCGGGTCTCTACTAGATACCAGATCTTTTTTACTCTTGGCTTGCTATCCACCGAGCCATTCTGCCTGTATTATACGTGCATATTGAACTCAATGTTTGTTGTGTTTTGTTTTGGTTTTCTGTCTGATCAGGAACCTGTAGTGGCACCCCTTTACTATCTACCAAATCAAGTTAAAATTTCTTATCATTGTACTTAAAGCCCAGGATACTAGTTCTCCAATAACATTCACTAGACTGGAGACATGGGTTCGTATCTGGCTTTGCTGCTTACTCTTTGACATTGGACAAATAATCTCTTTGAGTGTCAGTTTCCTTATCTATAAAATAGGAGTATATATAAAATATAATAATAATAATAATAACTATCCTTCTTACTTAAGAGTGTGGCATTGAGCATCAAATGAAATAGGACATAAGGTATTTATGACCATGAATCACTACTGAGCACTGCCATTTGTAGACATGAGGTGATAGAGTTTTGTTATTTTTTTTTCTACTGTTTCGTGCTTCCTCCTAATTTCTGCCTCTTTCTCTAGGACTTTGCTCATGCTGTTGTACTTCCCACCACTGCTTTCTCCCTCCCAAGAACTCTCTCACCTTTTAAGGCCCAAAAGCAAGTCATTTCTCTTCATGAAGCTTTTCTCTATTACAACTCCCAGGGATCTCTCACTTTCCTGTTCCTACTTTTGCCACAGACTTCTCTCACTGTTTATGTACTCTGCTTTCCAATTTTTATGTGTATACTATTCTTATCTCTTCTGCTAAAATATCAGTATCTGGAAGCCAGAAAACCCCATCTTACATTTCAGCTTTTCCTCCAAGCATCCTGGTGCCTAGGATGTTTTGCCATGCAGAAATGATCCATGGGTCCAAAATACTTGAAAATCACTTTCCTGAGTTTGAAGACATTTCTCTTTAAATTTCTTTTTGGTTTGTTAACCATGACATTGATTTCTAAAGAAATAAGCTGTGAACTAGTGAAAAAAAGAATAAAATTACATACTAAATAATTATGGCTATATTGTTTTCATCCTTTTCTAATTTTAATGGAATTTTTTTCTCCGTTTTGTCTTATCAGAATGGGTAGCTTGCGTCAGGTCCAACTTTTTGGTATTGTCCTACCTCCATGATGTAAAAAACATCCTACAGTTGCATGATCTTGCCACCGGTTCTCTCCTCAAGACATTTCCACTAGAGGTCGGCAGCATTGTAGGATATAGTGGCCAAAAGAAAGACACTGAAATCTTCTATCAGTTTACTTCCTTCTTATCTCCAGGTGAGTATTTGTCTGTTTGTTTTTCCCCTCACATTTGCTGAAGAACTGTTTAGGTTTCTCTTAATAGAGGAAATTGGAATTCAGTGATGTATACTTGCATCCTTAAAAGTTAATTTATTGATTTTTAGTTTTTAGCATGTACTTCTATAAGATTTTGAGTTCTAAATTTTACCCCCCTCTCTCCATTTCCTCTTCCCCAAGAGGGCATGCAATCTTACATGCGTACAGGCAATACTTGTATGATCATGTTAAACATATTTCCACATTAGTCATATTATACAGTTGGATTTTTAAAAATGATGAGCTCCAGATAAAAATAAATTATAGAATTAGAAACTCAGGATGAAGGAACATATAAAAGGATAATGACTGCATTTGTTAAATTTTCATTTTAAGCTGTTGTTTCTTTGAACATAGAAAGACTTTCCTAGATTTCTACCAAGATTTTAATGGACAGACAAGCTCTGAGATAATAAGAGTGTGTGTGGTGTGTGTGTGTGTGTGTGTGTGTGTGTGTGTGTGTGTGTGTGTTTATATACAAGGGCACTCAGTCTAGAGTTAAAAGGTCTGAGTTCACATTCTAACTCTGTCAGCTTATGTCTCTGTCAGCTCTGTATCATGATTTCATGATGCTGTGTGTATGTGTGCCTAGGTCTGGGATTTCATCAGTATTGGGACCTCCTAGTTGGAAATTTCTTTCATTGATGTACATCAGTAACTCAGTTTTAACTAGAGTAAGTTGATCCAATCAGACAGTTTTTCCATGGAGATCTTTGAAAGATTCCTCAGTAAACTAACGTAGACATGATCCTTCTGAAGAAAGGAGCAGGGGGAAACTGGCTTGTGATGGACAATATGTACATGGGGAAAAGGGGAAGTGAGGAAAATATGGTAACCTTCCTGAGAGAACCACCAGACACGCCTAGCACAGCAGGAAAACCGGTGGCACTTGAGTCCAGAAGACTTGGGTTCAAATTCTATTTCTGGTGTTGATAGCTCTGCAACCTTAGGCACACAAACCACTTACCTTCCTGGGTCTCACTTCCTCATCTGTAGAATGAGGGGCTTCTCAGGCCCCTTCATTTGTTAGGTCTGTGATGCCAACAACATGCAAACTTGTAATAACTTAGAGTCTTAAGAGATTTGCCCCTAGTCACCCAGCTAGTATATATGCATCAGGAACAACCGAACTAAAGTCTGACTCCAGGATCTGAGACACACACATGCACATATGCAGATTAGAAAACACTGTTGGTTAATTTTGGGGAAAAAAAAAATAAACCACAACCTAGAATTAGATTCATGTTTCTAAAAAAAAAGCATGTAATTAACCCATTCTTTTGATATGTCCTTTTGTTCCTGTTAAATCTTATATAGTCTTCAGGATGGACAATTCCACCTGATTTGAAATAGTACCTCTCTCTCCTGGTTCTAGGCAGCATGAGGTTATCAGATGTTATGAAGTTACACCCTAAGGAGGCCAAGTCTTCCTAGCATATCAGTTTTATTGTAATACTTTAGTTTCTGGAAAATGAAGTGAAATCTTGGGGAAAAGGTAAGGAGGTATAGAGCTAGTCTTCAGTGCAACATGAGATTTAATCAGGTGATTGATGACCAGGCTGTTCTGTTTTCTGTGACTGTGTTTTCCTTCTACCTGTGACTGAATAAGCAGTCCCATTAGAATCTTCAATCTTGTGGGCAGTTTTTGAAATGTTAAAAATGGCCAAGATTATTGAAATGACAAGAATGATCTGGAGGGACTGATTGTACACTAGAAAAGTGCAGACCATTTTTCTTTCTAGAATCTTTTCAGAGCAACTGCAAAGATTAGAGACCAGGGACTGAAGCTGCCAGGTACACTGAATCAGAGAATTCTAGTGCTACCTCAAGTTGCTTATATTGAGAAGATTGTAATGAATTAGAAGAGGTGAGAATGTCTTTCCCCTGACTTCATGTAGTTGGTAGTGGGAAAAGTTTATTCAAACTTAAACTCCAAGGGAAATTTTTCTTTTGCAAATCCTTAAGACTTTGCCTTTTTTTTAATCTTTGTCACTATTTGCAATCCCACCCCCCCATACACACACTCATACTTTGTGCATGCACGTATATCCACAACTGCAAATCTCACTATCTGCTGTTAAATGAGGGAAGATACCTAGTAGACTGTAGATTTCATCACTTGAAATAAAAAGCTGTTAGCACAAGGAATTGTTTTACTAGCTTTTGAAATGCAGAACTCTACCTGAACATTTGCCTGTCTTTACCAGATAAGTTGTGGAAAGGACAATGCAAAGCATAGACTGAGCATGACTCACCTGCTCTTGATAGAAGTCAGAGTCCCAAAAGGCCTGTAAGCCTCCATGAAATGACACCATGTGATCAGTTATTTCAGGAACACACTCATCATTACCTCCTGAAGAAAGGGCTCATTGTCCTAATGCAAAATGAAAGATTGGGTGCCAGGCAGTGAAGAATTCTTCATGACGTTAGCTGTAAAGATTGAAAACGGGATCCTAGTTCCTAATTTCTTTAGATTTGAAGTTAGTTGATGATACAACACTTCTGAAGCCTGTGCATCTCTCCTTTTGATTGACCTTGCTTCCCTTCTCATCTTTTTCCCTATCTAGCACTATCTGATGTCTCAAACCAGGGAGGGGAAAAAAGGTTTTAAATTACAGAGTTTCACCTAAGATCCAAATATAACAACATTTAATTAAAATGCATCAAATAGAAGTAATAATTATCAGGTTCTATAAATGTTGATGAAACTCTGATTTGGAAAGCTTTCTGGTATAAGGCCCTGGCATTCCTCAGCCTGGAGGATTCCATCTCAGAGGGCCCAGAATTGTAGAGAAGGCCCCTGCTTCCACAGAAAACATTACACAATCTCCACTTCCCATTAAGAATTTTGGGGTGTTTCATTTGTTCTGATTTGTTGTTGCGGAACTTATGGACACTATTCAATTAAACAAGCATTTCTGAAGAAATTATTGCTGAAATTACTTCGGAAAGCATTGCTGTTAAAAGAGTAACTCAAGCACCTTGAGATAGAAAGGCAAATAAAACTACTCTGTCTTTAAGAAGCTTATATTCTGTTGGGGTTTGGGAACTGCGAAGGCCCTTGAAGTCCAACCTCTCTCCTTTTACAGATGAGAACACTAAGGACCAAGAAGGCAAGGTCCCTGGCCCAACGTTACACAGCTGATAGCGGCAGAGTTGTTTCCAAACTAGTGCACTAATACCGGATTGCCTCATAGTGCACTGCAAATAAATCATCAGGGCAATAATGAGCACTGGTATATTTATGCCGTGTCTCAAACCACTTAGCAGTTCACTTGCCACAACTTTCACTAGTTGGAAGTTCTAAGAAATTTTCAAGATTATCTGTAGCAGATCCATTGCAGTCCTACAAGTCCAGTCCAGTAGCACAGATCCTTTGATGTTAGCCACAGAGATCCATGATGAAAGAAGCTGCCAAGATCTTTATGTTGAACACAGATGTCTTTGAGAAGACATTTATCTTTTTGATAACATTGGAGCAAATTCTTCTGCCCAACCAATAATCAGAGCAGAATCCAAATGGATATTGTCATCGAGGTTTCTTCTTCTATACCAACGTATCATCAAGGCCCATTAGCTCTTTGTGGTAGCTCTCAGATTTCCCTGTTCATTCTCACTGCCGCTGCTGTAGTCCAGCTCTTTATTATTTCATGTCTAGATCTCCAGTCTTTCACCTCTTCTGCCCTGCGTGCCTCTGTCTGAGTGGTTTGTTCTCCCTCCCTCTGTCCCTTTCTTCCTCCTTCCTTTTCTTTCTCTCCCTGTCACTGTCACAGCCTACAACAACACACAGACACACACGCATAGCTTTTTATATATGTTGTTCAGTCATTTGAGTCTTGTCTGACTCTTCATGAACCCTTTAGGGGATTTCTTGGCAAAGATGCCAAAATGGTTTGCCATTTCCAGGAAACTGTGGCAAACAGGGTAAAGTGACTTGCCCTGGTTGGCACAACTAGGCTAGATTTGAATTCACGAAAATGACTCCAGGCCTGGCGCTCTCTCCACTGCACCACCTAGCTGCCAATTTTGATGTTCAGCTTTAATCCAGCTTTTACACTCTCCTCCTTATTGTCCATGGGATTTTCTTGGCAAGGATACCACAGTGGTGTGCTATTTCCTATTCTAGCAGATTAAGGCAAGCAGAAGTTAAGTGACTTAACCAGGGTCACACAGCTAGTAAGTATCTGAGGTTACATTTGAACTCAAATCTTTCTCATTCCAGTCTCAGCACTCCATTCACTGTGCCGCCTAGTTGCCCTTAGATTAGAGGTAGAGAGAGAATATGTGTATATATACACATATATATATGTTCATATATAAGTGTGTGTTTACACATGTATATACAGATGCATGTATGTGTATGTTTGCATATTTTTGAGTGTGTGTGTGTGTGTACACACATACCTACTTTTGTCACTCCTCTGTACAAAGCTTTCTGGTAGCTTTCTATGCCTACCACATCAAGCCCTTACCTGCTTTCAAAGCCATCGTCCTTGATCTGGCCATACCGTTACTATCTAATCTTTCTGTCATAAACCTAATCTAGACAAGCCATTTACTGTATTCTCCATCACAAATGATGTGCTAATTTTTTTAGTAGTGCCATATACCATTTTGTCTCAAGTATTTTCTCTGTTATGCTTTTTATTTTTAATTGTAATTTTATTTTCATGATCGCCCTTGGCACCTGATGCCTTTTCTAGAAATCTTGGCATTTAGCCATATTCAGTTTAGTTCTTTGACCAACTCATATTATCCCCTTGCCTTAAGGTCTCACTGCTGTACATTGTTTTCTCTGTGCTCTGAGTGTACTACATACATTTTAAATGCAATCTATAATAGTTAGGTTTGTTGTTGTTCCCACGTTTCCCCCAATCTAAATTCTTTTCCTTACAGAAATGATTAATCTTTCTTAACTAAACTATTCTATTAATTAAAAGACTTTAGGCAGCTGGATGGCACAATAGGTGGAGTGCTAGGCCTGTAGTAAGAAGACCAGAGTTCAAATTCAGCCTCAGACACTTAGTAACTATGCAGCCTTTGGCAAATCACTTAACAATTCTGTTTGCTAGATTCTTTAATTGTAAAATGGAGAGTCATAATAGCCCTACCTCTTAGGGTTGTGAAGACCAGTTGAGACAATCTTAGCACTGTGCCTGACACGTAGTAGGCGATATATTGTTATTGTTATTATCTCAGTCAGTTAGTCAACAAGAACTTATTAAATACCAAAGTGGAAGAAAGAAAAATTGTTCCTGCCCTTTAAGGAGTTTGAATCCTAATGCCGGCCTGCACAGCGTTCAGCCTGAGGCACTCTGCTCACAGCCCTTGAAAGGATCTCAGACAGCCTTTGAACAGTTTTGGAGAGTGCACAACATACTGCCTGGGGGTCATATGTTATGCAGGCTTTCTCTAACGGGAGAAGATAACACATGGTAGGGGAGGAAGAGTGGAATGAAAATACCTGACTAGGTCCTGGCAGAAAAAGTCAGAGTCCAGGGTGTGTCCTTGAGAAGAATGAAAAGTGACTGATGCTGGCACCCTTCTTACGCGGAAGTTCTGGGAAGAACTAGGAAGACATTGCAGTACCAGAGTGTGTTTCCATAGCTAGAGTCATCTTCAGAATGATAAAGTCTCTGGGACATGATAAAGGAAGTCCCTAGTACAGACTGGAGAGGAATAAGGAATACCAAGTGGATTCTTACAACATGTGTATGATTTGTCCCATTTTATCAGGGTAACATGCACCAAAAAACAGAAACACGGCCCAAAGTCACATAGTAGGTTACTGGTAGACACAGAACAAACACTAGGTTATTCTTATTCATTTTTCTGTTATCTTTAACATGGGCTTTGAACTCAGTACACATTTGTCAACAAGAGGTTAAAAAGTTATTAAGCATTACTGTGTGCCAGGTATTGTGTTAAAAAGAAAGACAGTCCCTGATGCCAAGGAGCTTACATTTTAACTGGAGAAGACAACACTTGAAAAGCTTTTGAAAAGCAGAAGAGTAGGGATGTATTTACTCCCACAGGGGGGATGGTGAAGAAAGTCCATATTCAGAAGCAGTGCTGACCGCGGGCCTTACTCATAATGAAGGTTCAACCATGTTGCTATTCTTACCCAGTTATTATTAGATTTATTACTTTATAAATGAGAAAATAGGTTCAAAAAGTTTGAGGCTTGCCCAGGGTTCAGTAGCCAGTCAAAGGAGAAGGAGAATGGCCCCAGTGGCAGGTGCAGCCCCATGGATCTTGTATGGCCTGAGGATGGAGGGAAGGCAGAGGAGGAAAGAAAGAAGGATGTCCCTTTTGGGAGGTCACAGGCAAAAACATGGCCTGGGAGTCAGGATACTCGAATTCCAGTCTTTTTAAAGAGAACTTTAAAAGTTTGAAAAGAAAGAAAACTTTGAAATGTAATGTAATGATAGTAAGAGTGCAAAATTGACATAAAATTATTAGAGATATCTATACATCTATTTTAGCCTTTTAAATTATATCCTGAAAGGTACATTTTCATTTCATGACTTATCCTTTTACTATTTTTGTTTTGTTTTTATTTTAAAGGCTGCAGATGAATTGTTTAGGCCTGTTTGTGTGAAGCCTGAGTTTTTCACTCATCCCCATCTCCCAGACAAAAGGCTGGGACTTTAACCTGTTATTTAACATAGACGTGTATTTTATTTGTATTTGTCTATACGTGCAGTTATATGTATATGTACACATATGTGAAAAGAGAAGGGAGAACTCATGTTTTAATACTTAACGAGGCCATCTAAATGTGCCCCGTGAGCAGAATTATTCATTTCTGTCCTTCCAACTTGTATTGGGAATACTAAATTGATTTTAATGTGCTTGACAGCATATGTTAAAAAAAAGTATTTTGTGGTGAGGTGCTGCTCCGTTGCCAGCCTCCCTGCGGGTCACCAAGTCTTGTTCCACAAACCACAGAGGTGTAATTGGTTTACTTATTGTTCTATTCATTGTTGATTTTTGCTGAGTTCATTTTTCCTTCTTGGAGAGTAAATCACAGCTGCATTAGATTCAGGGAGTGGAATTTTAATCATTAATGTTGTTTAAACAAGTCAGTCATATAGAATGTTGTGCAGTATACATCTACGAGGAAAGCAAAAATAGATGTGACCTCATAACTTCCTATAAGACTATTCCCGCTCACATGTTAGCTTCTTACAGACACAGACTGTTTCAGGTTTTTGTCTTTGTATTCCCACTGACCTGGTAGAATGCTTAGCACATAGTGTGTGCTAATAAATGCTTATGGAATGATTTATCAAGTCTCGCATCTGAATGTGTGTGCATATAAGTCTGTGAGTATCTAGCTTGAAGGAGACAATGGTTGTGTAGGTAAGTATGTGTATTTGATCATTTCTGTTCTTCATTTTTCCCAACTATAAAATGGTGATAATCACTCTTCTACCAAAGGGTTCATTTGAGGCCAGTAGACTTTGTAGCATAATGAAAAGGATACTAGAGTTGGAGTCAGTGGACCTGGGTTCACATCCTGGCTCTATACCTGCAATCCTGGGCAGATCCTTTAGCCTCTCTAGATTTAGGTCTACCTGTTGGATTAAATGACCTTCGCCATCTATGAATAATAGGGTTTTTTCTATTTGATCTAGGAGTTAAGACGAAATAAAAGATATAGAGGTACTTAAAAAAGTAAAACAGTATCTATTAATGAAAAGCACTGTTATACTTAATAAATAATACCATATATATGTGTAGCACTTTATCTTGTACAAAGTGCTTTGTGAATATTCCTTTGAAGTAGGTAGGGCCTAGTTGTTATTAGATTTCTCATTTTATAAATGAGAAAATAGGTTCAGAAAGTTTGAAGTTGGCCCAAGGTTCAATAGCAAGTAAAATGATTGAGTAAGGACTAGAACCAGAACCCAGTAATTTCTGGCTTTGGATATACACATATGAACACATATATGTATGTGTATGCATGTATGCTATTGTATACACATATCTACACAGTATATATGATAGATATGTGGATATAGAAATGTACATATGTATCTTTAATTCTATTTTTATCTTCCTACTTATATTCATATATTTTTAACTAAATTTTAATTTTTCTATTTTTTATCTGACTTTCTTCTTCTTTGGTCTCATTGAAAAATATCAAGCAGTAGGAATTAAAAAGAAATGAAATAAAATGTGTGCATTGTTATGTCCAACTGAGAATGTGTTCAGTGCATCACTCTTTCCTTTTTCATCCCAGTATTATTCCTTTAAAGAGTTCCTTTTACTCATCGGTGATTTTAACTCTGTTTCAGGTATTATTTATCACTGTGATCTTACCAGAGAGGAGTTAGAGCCCAGAGTTTTCCGAGAGGTGACTGTGAAAGGAATTGATGCTTCTGATTACCAAACTGTCCAGGTAACACAGATGTTCCTCTTCCAATAAATAGCTGTTTACTTAACTCACTAGCCAGTACAGCTGTTGGGTGAACATGGAATCAGGACTGAAGATTGTGGAATGGCTCCCATTAACATTCCAGCTTTGTCAGGAGCTGCAGGGCTGGTGTATGCAGAGGTTCTGGTCCTATAGACATTGCTTTGGACCTGAAGCACAAGCTCTGCATTATCACGGTCCTTTCTTGTCAAAGCTGCATGGGCAGATACAATTAATTCCACACAGATTGATCTACTTGAAAAGCAGTTCAGCATTCTGCCTCATGTTGTAGTTAAAATTGTTGGAGAGAGACTGGAATCCTGTTAGAAGTTATTTCTTATGGGAATTTTGCCCATCTCGGGTCTGATTAAAAACCTTATTTACCCAAGGGTAAACCCATCCTGAGAGGATAAGCCTTACTAACAAAACTCATGAGAGAGACTGCTTTAGAAACAAAATATACAGGTAAATATTTAATTTACTGTGTTAGGAGATATGTCCAGCAAGAAGACTGGTACTAGTCATTCCCACCAGGTAGGCAGGTTATCCAGGAAACCAGACTAGAAGTCTGATGTTTGGAGAGTTAGAGAGTAATTAGAGGTATCCTTTCCTAAGGGATGACTCCTCTGACTGAGAATTACTTAGCTTAATGGTAATAAACTTCTCTGCTCTAAGAATATCTGTGTCTTGGTAACTTGACCAGAGAGAACGTGTGAAATATTGGAGAGAAAGCTCCCCTCAAGGTCAGGAAGACCTGGAATCAAGTTCCTCCCCTAACACCAACAAGCCAGTGAACTCTGAGCAAGTCGTTTAAACTCTTTCAGTGCCCTAGGCAACATTAAAACCAGAAATCATAAAGAAATTTTCTCATTATTAGCTTGCTGTGCCAGTGAAATCACAGATCCAGCCAAAAAAACACGAAACTAAATACACACAAAGAACCCCACAAAAAAAAATTGGTAGTCCTCATCAGAATCAGGACGTCTTTTGCCCAGGACAGTGTTATAGATATTTTAACAAACAGTTTACTACCCATATCTCCTTTTTCAATATTTCTTATCTTTCACCAGTTCATGAGAGATATATAACAATAAATTATATTGCTGGATATTTAATAGTAATTTCAGTCTAAGTTAGTGTGTTTCTGAAGCTTCAGGGAAATACTCAGTACTACTTGCTGAGCTATGGGCAGTATCCCTGCCTCTCATTTACATAGTATCTCTTAGAGTGGCTCATTTCTAAGTCCAGTTAAAATCATCTCTTTTATATTGACTGTTGTTAGTTCCAACTTTGGGGAATAATCTTGCTACTTTTGTCCCAGATTCTGAAGGGTGGACCTTTTCACTCTTGCTCAGCCCTGAGGCATTAATGGTAGGTTTACCTGAGTCTTGTAGTGAGGGTTATGGTGTGTATTTCAGCTTCTAGTTTTTCCTATTTTCAGCAGGTTCCATCCCCAACTTCCAACCCCCATGGGACTTAGTTTTTCAATCTAAATCTAGTAGCACACTTCCCAGATGCCACAAAAAACCCAGCTATCAGCTAGGAAAGTTATGGATTTTTTAATGATAAAGGCATAGGTAAAATTTCACAGCTGAGGAATGGTTTATTATGCCAAGTACAAATCCATCAGTTTTATAAACATGTACCCTTGCTACAGAATTAGACTTGGAAAAAAATAATCCAGTGTTCTATTACTGTCTTTACCATGTCATTCAGGCAATTCCCTTAACCTCCTCTCATCTCCAAAAGACATCGTACTTAACACTGAGCTTTTAAAACAGCTGCAACTTTTTTGTGGTACCACAACAGAGAAAATCATAGGTAAATATGTGAAAGTGCTGGGCAAAAATTTATTGGTTTTAGAATCTTAATGGATTTCTGCCATGTGATGGAAAATCGTGGTCTGCATTTTTTAGTTTTCATGTGCATAAATTCTAATATGAATACATATTTTTATTTTAAAAATATATAAAAGTAGGTAGTATGGCTTAAGTATGTTCTTTTCCTGTTACTAATTTAGAGCTCTGATAATTCAGGGTGGACAGAGACCTTGGAAAACACTTGACCCATAATGAGACTTGAACTTAATTTTTTGGGATAAAATCTAATCTTCAGTTTTTCCTTAGTACCTCTGTGAAGTAAAGCATGGTCTATGCAATGGACTTGGACTTAGAAAAACATGGGTTCAAATTCCACTATAGGCATTATCTCACTTTATGACCACGGACAAGTTATTTAACTACCCTTGGCCTCAGTTTCCATATCTATAAAAAGAAATTGGACTGGATGACCTGTAAGGTCTCTTCTAGCTCCCAGTGTATGATCCTGTGAGAGTAGAAAATGTTCTCACATCTTCATGATGTTCTTCACAGTGATATCACTAATTAAATATTTTAAAAAACAAAGAGATAAAGAGTGGTATAGGAGTAAATTGAAAATATTCTAAAAATATGTTATAGAAAGCCATGCTCTAGAGGGTAGAGGAAATTTGAGGAAGAGGAAGAGTGATTTGTAAAAGGTGTTCCTTTTTTTTTTCTTTCAATCACTTTAATACTCCTCGGTAGTTCTTAAACTTAGTGTTTTCATATTTTATATATTTACAGTTTGAAAAGAATATTTCTTTGCTCTAATTTTGTTCCCCCTCCCTTTCTCTGAAGTGTTGGTATTGCTTCATTGCTTTAAAGCAAACAATAGAGTTCAATTATATCTTGAGTACCTATGAGACACTGATTAATAGCAGGCCATCATGATCTTCAGGCACAGCATTATAACAACGTTGTTTACCTAGAGCTCCTGTTGATAAAGTAAACAAATTGAGGACAGAGAAAATCAGAGTGTTTGAAGAAGCAGGCAAAATGATTAAAATCCATAAGAGGTCTGTCTGCTCCTTGTGTGTGCTGCTGTTCTCCAGAGACCTTCAGCCTTTTGAAAGGAGGCAGGGGGGTGCCAGTTATTGCCAACATTTCAGCTCTGACAAACTTGGTGTAAAAGCTATAAAATACAGAAGGTATTTGTATCAGCACAAAGTCTTTCCATCCCTGATTACATTTCTAGATGGAAAACTGAACCATACAGGGGATGTAATTTTTAAAATGAGATTCTGAGGAAATGGACTTTTTTTTGGACGTAGCAATTTATAGCAACAGCTTTTGTGCTGAGAATACAATTCCTTACTCCAAAAAATATATATAATTTCTTAAAATATAAGCTCCATGGAAGTAGGAGCCTTATCTTAAAGTGTTAGATGTCACTCATGACTCACTTTGTATAGTATATACTCTTTTCGAAACAGCAAAGTGGTAAAATGAATCTAGGTGGCAAAAAAACCTTAACCAAGAAAACGTGGGCATACTATGGCATGACAAGGGTGTGCTTTTTATTTTGGGGAAGGATCTTATTCTTGTTCAGCTACTGAAAGATATCTTCCCCCCTCCCCTCCCCACTGACACACACACACACACACAAATACTTTTCATAAGCTTGAAAGGGAATTATTTCCAAAGTTCATGTCGTCCTTGGCTTCACATTTTATAGGATAAAGATGATTTTAGAGCAAGTTAAGATACAAATGCTTAGATTAAATGAGAGAAAGCAAACTTCAGTGTGGAGGGGGAAAATCTCAGAAATCATGAAATGAAAATGTGCTTTTCCAGCATGATAATTTTGTACCTATTCTCTAACACTTAAATATTTCTCTTTCTAAGGAATACCTGCAGGAATTTAGATACTATCCCTTTTGTGTAATTGAGTAAAGTAAGCCTTAGTAGAGGGTTTGTCTTGACTTATGGAGAAAACTAAATTCAATTCCTACCTTTGACACTCACAAACTAGCTATATGACAATGGACAAGTTACTTAATCTCTCAGTTTTCTGGGCAGTTCTCTAAGACTAAATGATATAGAAATCAGTCATCTGCTTGAATATAAGGAGTTTCTGCCCTGAGAGTTCCCTGTAAAATAAAACCTGGGTCTTCCCTCCAAAATAATAATAACAGTAATAATTATATAAAAGTATTAGTGCTGAAGAGCCCCTTAATTATTATCAGAATGCTTGTTTTTTTTTTCCTTGACCCTCAGTGACAGTAAGTTCACATGCAATGAGCCATAGTGAACAAATGGTGGCACTTTCAATCAGAGAGGTTACTTGACTTCTTGCCCTTGGTCTCAGGGTCAGTAAATACCAGAGTTAGAATTTGAACCTAGGTCTTCCAAACCCTCTGTCTTTAACTCCAAACCCCACTGGTACAATTTCATACAATCATTTCAGTATTTTCTATAAATAGGCTTGTTTCTCCACACCGATGTCATTTCTACTTAACAAACATTTAGTAATTTTCTGTCTTATGCAAGATCCGAGGCAGCACTTTGTGTTCTACCTTGGCAAAACCTCTTAATTTTCTGAATTAAGAGACATGTTTCTGGTCTCTGTTGGTGGAGGAAATTTCCACAATGACAAAATCAAAATGTGATGATAGTACTTTCACATAACCAGAGTTCCAGCTTTGCCATTCAGAAAACACATTCTCCAAGTGTTAACTACTGTTTCCATAATCGTTTTAAAAAAGCCCATGGCAGAAATGCAATTCTTGCACTATTGACTTGTCAGCATCCTTGTTAAATCCTGTATTAACTGATGTTATGCTGTCATTCTAGAAGGTTAAGATCCTGAAATAGGTATTCCAATCAGAAACATTTAGAGTGTGTGAAAGTAATTAGAAATTAGTCAACAGAAAGTTGCCAGACATTACCAGAAGTTGTCCTTTTCATTGTGAAAGTAAATTATTTAACTACTGCTTTAGACTGAACAACTTCTTAGGTATTTATAAGCTGAGCTTTGAGGTTCTTCTTGATATTTATATTTGTTGGTAATACCATCTTGGTTAAACAGGTTCATGTCCTGCCTCAAAATTCACTTTGTCATACTGACATTCAAGATTGCAGTGTTGCATTTGTAATCAGCAAGTACATTGTTTGGATCCCTTTTTCTTTCTTCAGCTTATCAGTTGGGTTAAAATTGTTCAAGACTACAGAAGATAATAGAAAATATCCTTTGTTTTCTTGCTATCTTATAAGAGAGAAATAAATTATGTGCCATGGGCCCGTAGCTGATGTTCTGTTAACTGGCAGCAAGAAAAGCAATTCCATTATTTTCACCAGTAAAACTTTCACCTTATTTATTCTTTTTTCACCCTACCTCCTTATAATTCACCATTCTGCTCTCAGCTCTGGATATTTAATTATCTGCAGTAATTTTCAAGACAATGTCAAAAACATGTTGTATCCCTGCTCAGACAATTCCTGTTGCCTAAGCAATAAAATCAAAACTCTTTAACTTGTCATTCAAGACCCTCTGATCCCAATTTACATTTCTAGCATTTTCTTGCTCGTTATTTCCTTCTCAGAATCTTACACTTGGGTTCATTTATTGCCTCTTTGACTTACTCTCTGAATGACCCTAGTCTCATCAATATGCGATCTTTGGACATCATTTTCCCATGATCCCAACCAAAGCAGACCACTGAGCACTCTCATCTCTGCATCCGTATCTTGACTCCCCCTACTTCTCTCATCTCAAATGTCCTGCACGTATAGGTTTGCCTATAGAAATGCACTAGATCATTCTCTCTCTTCTTCCCAGCCTGGAGTTGTTGTTCGTCTGTATGCTATCACAGCATTCTCTTTGTGGCTCTCTTTTAAGTATTTTTTTTCCTTGTATTCTTTCTATATTTTTTGCTCTTTGCAAATATTGCATATGCCTATGCAACAAGACGTTGAACATGTCTTGCTCATATCCTACAAAGTACTTCACAGTGCTCACACACATACTAGGAGTTAGATAAATTGTAATAAATTTCTTTAGTCAAGTATGGCTCTTACTAACAGAGGCATTTTTTTTTGTGGGATTATGTCGCTGAATAATAAAAACCGATGTGTATTGTCCAGATCCCTGCTGCTTCATATTTATCAATGAGGTATTTAATGTGGATTCTCTCTCCAACAGTGCTGTTGTTGATTTGCTTCAGTCATGGCCAGCTCATCATGGCCCCATTTGAGGTTTTCTTGGTATGGGAGTGGTTTGCTGTTTTCTTCTCCAGCTTATTTTACAGTTGACAAAAGTGAAACAAACGGGGTTAAGTGACTTACCCAGAGTCACACAGCTGGTAACTCTCCAACAGTACAGTTTGTATCCTCTCATCTTACATGACTTTTGTCAGGTTCATCGTAGATATTTCATAGTTCTCCACATAATATTTTGGAGACCTTGCTCAAATCTAGAACCATGCTCTAGAACTCTTGACATTTCAGGGAGATCAGTAAAGAACACAAGCTTTTCACATGTTTTTCCAGCTTAGCTCTAGGATCAGCAGCCCACCTTTCAGTGACATCCTTTATACCATTTCTCCTACAAAATTCTTTATAATATGAAACAGCCTATTTATGCTCACTATTTATCTCTTCATTGACATATACATTTACCCACAACTTAAGTTCTTAAGAGACTATGGTATTCCATGGCTATGGCTCTAAAACAGCACCCCTAGGATAATATTAAAATGAGCCATTGTTTTAGAGGAGCAGAGGAGACTTCAGGCAGGCCAGTCCACTTTCTTCCTCCTGGTTAGTCCTAAGCCCATTACAGTGTCTGTGGTATATAGAGGTGTATCTAGTTCTACAGGTTGTCCATGCAATGGCATATCATTCTCTGGACAATTGATTTTTTCCATCTTCTTGGTAACTTTACAGTGTGAGTTGTTAGATTGAACTAATTATGACTAATTATGGATCTCTGCCGCATTTTGGAACTTGATTCAAGGAGCACGATACCATCTACCTTACTTGGTATTATAAATATTGTTCTTATCAAATAGTTGTTGGGCAAAGTGCATGGCCTTCCAATTAGGTATGTCTTTTTTGTGTCATCAGTCATCCTGGTAAATCAACTTTATAGTCACATAAAGTAGATAAAGCAAGAATAAAGATTGATACAGGTAACGTTAACCTTTTGTTATTATGAAAACCATTTTCTCCTTATTCTTCTGTACAAAACAGATAAAAATAGATGAAACAAACACACACAAATTCATACAGATAAATGCTTTCTATTAAATGAACCAGTGTAAAATTCACACCTAGCTGCTTTGCTGCTTTGCTTAATGGTTCTTCTCTTTCTTGCTCATTTTTTTTTTCTCCTTCAGATTATTATGAAGTATCTGGAGAAGGCAGCCTCACCCCTCACCCTCCTCACCTTTAATCTCTGTGCATAAGGGGTGAAACTTAATCATTTAAATTTTTCAGCTTCTGCTGGATCTCCAAGGGAAGCCCCCAAAGCTTCCGTTTTGGATTTCTTTCAGGAGTTTGGCTTTAATACCAGTACTGGCAGCAAGACAACTAGCAAAGCAGCTTCTGCAAGATATCAGCAGATTGACTTAGACAACTTTGGCATGAAGCCCTTGCTACTTGTAAAGTGGATGCAGACACTAGCTTCTGTGTCCAAAGCATATGACCCCTTCTCTAATTGCATGTTCTCAAAGCAGGGGGGAGGACGGGCAGTGTGTCTATTCCAGATTGTTGTCTTTTTATACCACAGTGCTTTAATCACTGTGTGCTTCTTGTCTTCTTAATTTAAATTTCTTGAAAAATGAGGTGACTACTTCGATTTTCTTTTTGTGACAGGATAGAAGGGATCAATAAGAATGAAAATTTTTATAGGACAGTTTTGCTATTCTACTCCTCTGAAAGTTTCATTCCTTAACTCCACTGAAAATATTTTATAATGGGTACAAGCACCCAGCTGCTTTCTAGCTTCTTGCTTTTTTCTGTCTCTTGTGGCAAAGAGAGATAAGAGACAAACTCATCTGGCCTGTCAGCTTTTTCCTCCTCTTTTCTTGTTCTGATTGGAGTCTCCTTGATGGTCAGCTGAAGATAAGTTGGCACCATGAGTAAAGATAGATCAAGAACTGGAAAGATTTTGTTGTCTCTCCAGAGAAAAAATATTGTTACTATCACTAGACGTATAAAAGTTTAGGTAGGGGAGATTTTTTTTTCTATTTCAACAAGTCGTCTTTTAGTGGAGAACTAACATCTTTTCCTAGTTTAATGAAATGAACTTGACAATTCTGCCATCATTGTCATTTGCTGATTGCAGTTCTTTACCTGTAAAGTAGTAATAAAAGGGAGCCATATTTTTTTATCTATTTTTCAGGGACAGGTTAGAATCTGCTTTAAAAGGTAAAATATAATTATAAAACTAATCACAAAGTAATACATATTTGCCAAACAAGAACTCATAATAAATTCCAATTATCATTCATAACTCAAACCTAGCCACTTTCTTGTTTTGCCAATCCCTTCACATTCATTGTCCTTCCAGCCTCCACACCTGTCATGATCCTTATTTCCTACTACTCACCTAGCAAAATCTTCCTCCCATAGTCAGGAAGGTTATTTCCTTGTTACTTGCAAATGTAGCATCTAGGGCTTCCTTCTGTTTGGAATACCCTCTTCATGTCTTTCACCCTTTCATAATCCTAAATCCTTAAAGGACCTAAAGTAAGTCTTTAGAGATGATAGGGACCTTAGAGACAATTTAGGTCAACTTGTACCTAACTAAAAATAGTCTCCCGTATCCCTGACAAACAGATATCCAGACTATACTTGAAGTCCTCCAGTATATAGGGGATCCATGTGCTCCTAAGGTAACGCATTCCTTTTTGGACAGTGCCAGTTGGTAGAGGAGTTTTTCTTGTCATTAAACCTAAATTTGCCTCTTTTGCATCTTCCACCTATTGTTCTTAATTCCATTCTCTGGGACCAAACAGAATAAGTCTGATTTCTTATATGGCAGTCCATCAAATCCATGAAGACAGCTGTCATGCTCTGACTCTCTCCCCAAATACTTGTATAGCATAATCTCAGTGACCTCACTATCCCTGTTGTCCTCCTGTTCATACTCTCCAACTTGACAATATGCTTTCTAAAACTTAGTACCCAAGAATGAATACAGCACTAGGGCAGTGGCTCTCCTAATTCAGTTGAATATTTCATTAGCTTTTAGACTCCATATCACAGTGTGAATTCATGTTGAACTCATAATCTCCTAAGACTTCCAAATCTTTTCTATGCAGGCTACTATCTAGTGAAGTTGTCTTCTAAAGTCAAAATTAAGACTATAGTTATCCCTATCCAATTTTACCTTTTTTATTTCAATCCATTGTTTTGAGTTTCTTGAGATCTTTGGGGATCTTGACGAGTACCAAGTCCCAGATTTGCATTATTTACAAATAAGATAAGTATGTCAGATTTATCATTATCCATATTACTGATAAAAATATTTGAAAGTTTCTCAGCTACCATTTAATAAGTGCCAACTATGTACCAAGTCATGTAGTAAGTATTGAGGATACAAAGAAAGACAAAAGACCCAGAGCCAACCATAGATCCCAGGGATGCTCCATGGGAAACCTCATTCCAAGCCAAGCATTGGTTATGAACGTTTTTGATTATGCTATCAGTCGAAAATCTGAACATTCACCCCCGTTTACTTTTCTACAAATTAAATACAACTGTAATGGTAATTGTATATTTTGTGAGAAATAATAACTTTAAAAGGATGAGAGAAATGAAATAATAGGGAGCCACTGGAGTTTATTGAGTAGGGGAGCAACACGTTCAAACTTCACTTGTGGACAATTACTGGCAGCTGTGTGGAGGATGAATTGTAGAGGAGAGAGACTTAGAGTGAGGAGACCAAATAGGAAACTATTTCAATAGTCCAGGGAAGAGGTAATGAGAGCCTGAATGTGAATAGAAGGGGAAGAGTTATGGAGGTTAAAGCAGCAAAGATCTGGCAATAGGTTAGGTGAGGGAGAGTGAGAAACTGAAGATGAAAAGAACCTGGGTGAAAGGAAGAATGCTGGTGCCTTGGACAAATTTGGAAGCAGTCAGTGAGTAGGACAGAAAATTTTACGTAAAGATGTCTGCAGTGTAGCTGCCGTCTCATCCACATTTATCCTGTTTGACTTACTCTATCCCACTCAAAAGGAAAATGAGAGAGCTAGAGCTCTTACAAGTTGCTTGATAATGATCTACCCTCTGAGTATATGAGGAGATGGAGAAATTAGAGGGCAAAGGGGAAATTTTGTCAGGAGTATCTGTGCATCTATTCTACTGAGTACGTGAGGGGCCAGTGATGTGGCCAGAAGTGGTAAAGAGCAACTGTCTTGTGCCTCTTTGCTAGGCTTATGACCTATAACCAAGCTCCTTCATTTCCTCTTTCTCAAGGGGTCTCTAATATATTCTGAATTCAAAATCACTTTTACTTCTAAATTAGAATTACAGGATTGTGGATTTGAAGTTGTTGGGGATTTTAGAGGTCATCTAATTTAATCCCCTCATTTTATGGATGAGGAAACTGAGGCCCGGGAGGGTTACGTTTTTGTTCAGGTCACTCAGGTATTGTTGGAGACAGGACACAAACCCAGGTCTTCTAATGTCAAAGCTATTGTTCTTTTCCACATACTGCATGGCCTTCGTTTTGCTTTTTTATTAATTTTCATTCAAATTTTTCTGTCCTGCTTCTTGTCCATCTCACCCCCCTATTCCTGAATTTCTTCACATGAGTGTGTCTTCTTTATAATGCTATCCTGTCCTTTTTTTCTGTCTCTTTACCTCTCCTGTTTCTTTTAAATAAGTTGTATCCATCTAGAGCTATATTCCAGTCATGATTTTCAGCCCACTGAGCCTCAGTGACACTTTTGATTTCAAATTTGCTTCCTTCCATTATAATCTCTAGTTCATCTTATGTTTGTTCTATACTTTGTACATTTATGTAAACAAATTTCAAAGCCATGAAATTTACTATTGGCTACATTTTTTCCTGTCAGCTTTTTGGTGTCTCAGCTATTTTTCCTACATTTAAACTCTTCTTTATGAGATGTAACTTGTTGATTATGACTGTATATGTGTAGTGTATGTGTGTGTGTTTTTCATTTTAGAGTCCTTTTGATTAGACTTACAAGATTCAAGGCAATTATATTATTAACAGTCTTTGTTAGGTACACTCCATCCCTGGCTAGTTTTGTATCATTCAGTATTTTAAGCTAATGATCAGAAATCCAAATGCCAATTTTTAGACTCTGTGTGTTCTTGAAACAATTGTTCACTTCTCAAATTTGCTTTTCTCTTTTGCACTGCTTGTAATCTATGGATAGCATTGACAAAATTGATCTTCATTTTCTTGCCTGAGACTATAACTTTTGCCAAAGCTTCCTAGATTTCCTCCTGGCAGTAGTGTTTGTGTTCATAGGAGTCAACAGAACCAAGTGTAATCATCACCATTTCTAAAAATTTGCAACTTTCTGTCTCATCTTGGATATATGGCCTGGACAGATAGTAGATCTCTTTAGTGACATGATGAGATCAACGAACAGCTGTCTCAGGATCCCTTAGCAGGGACTCACCAACTACAGTTGCTCCTGTCTTTCTGTGACCCTTACTGGATAATCTTTCATCTGAACACCTGTGGATCGATTTTTATCATGCTGCTTACCTCTTTCAATTCTTGTGACAAATATTAGTTTGATTTACCTGACATTGTACGATCCCATGACATTTCTGTTCTTGTCATTCATTGTCATTTAAATCGTGTCCCTCTGGGCAGGTTTCCTGATCTGTAGAATAAGGATAACACTGTATTATCTACTTTACCATAGGAATAAAAGAAGATACATAACAGTCTCTCTTTGATTTGTGTGTGCATATGTATATACACACACATGTACACATACTATGTATATATACACATATATATTTCATGTTTGTGTGTGTTCTATACATCTTAAAATACTTCAAGCTTCATTATTGTATTGCTTGGGTTTGTTTTGGTTTGGGTTTTTGTTGTTTTTTGGGTGGAGAGGTTTCTTGTCTCTCCTCTCTTTCCCCCTATCCCTGTGATTAAAAATTTTCAGGTTGTATTCATAAATAAGAAAAGGATTTATCAGAAATCGTAATTGCTGAGAACCAAATGATGTGTATTTTAAATCTGAGAACTCTAGATGTTTGAGCGCTTAGGAGTTTCCTAGACATGGTTACTGGATTTTTTTAATAGCATCTTGTACTCCCTGGTATTTCAGGGAGGGAGAGGAGTTAATGCCTTTAACCCTAAATACTCTGAACACCATATATTATTTATATAGTACTGTATTTTTTGCTCTATCTTTTTAGTTAGTGATGAGATTTATGCATCTTAAATTTTTGCTCTTCACTCTGCCTTTCACATGCCTTGGTACGACTTACTTGTAATTAATAGTATAGATGGAAACATGACCAACCAGTATAATTCCTCATGCAAACTTAAAGCTAAAGGGTATTTAGAAAAGGCTTGTTTATGCATTATGACATTCACTTTTGACCAGTGATATTTTTGCACAGTAAATACAATTTTTTTTTAAACCCTTACACAGCCAGGTGCATCTTGGTAATCAAGAAGAATTTATTCTGTATGTGCACAATAGGATTTCTGAGCTTTTTGATTTGTCTTCATTTTTTTTTCCTTCTTTCTTGTCGCCCCCAGTGAGCTGCTTCTCAGTAGTTTTTTGCGGTGCTGCTTCTAAGCCCACTAACAAGATTCCTTCTAATTGACCATCTCTTTGCAGTTGGCCTTCCCCAGCATGAGCCCACTTCTGGCCCTAAGTTTCCCAGTGGGTGGTAGCAAACTGCACTGTGGTACTCATGGATGTCTTAATAATTGTACTTTAAGCAGCTTGCAATTATCCAGAAAGGGTTTCCTTTCTGTCCCCTGCTTGCACGGAGGATTTATTGTATGGAATTTGTATTTGTAGTTTTTGAGGAAACCCAAGGGCATAATAACTTGTTGGAATAAAAGAGTTTTGTTGCAATGTTAATTTTGACCAGTGGGAACAAAGTTAAATACTTTGGCAAAGAATTTTGCTGCTGAAAGTTTTTAAGTATTTTGGTTATGTGTTTTAGGTAATAATTTTCTCTATTTGCATCTCACATTGTTTTTATTGTTACCCCAGTTTTCCACTGTATATTTCTCATCTTAGGCATTCAATAAATATTTGTTAAAAGAATGAATGAATAGGTCAGATGAAAAGTTGTAATTGAGCTACGGTGCTGTTCTTCTGGTTCTGAGGCTTTTGTAAATGCTTTCTGTCACCATTATAAAGCAACTGAGACTTTGCTCTTTACTTTGCTACAGTTGTGTAGACTTTGATTCCTGTTCAATCCACAAACACTGCTTTCATTTCTCTTAGCTAACATCTGTCTCTACTTAATATTGCACCCTCAAGCGCTGAATAGCTACCACCTTCAATCTTCCAAACAAATCATTCTCTTCTTTTTTATTAATGGAGTTTATGTCCAGACTTTAACTTTGTAGAATATTAGTTATTAACTATCATTTTATGTTGCACTGAAACCAAATAATTCCTCAGTACATTGTATTTCTAAGTCTGCATTTTTAAATCAGTATTTCAGATGGATTTAAGAAGTTGTACACTGGATTTTATTAGTAAGGTACTTTCTCTGCAACAAATTGCAACTATGAGAATAACAATGTTTAGGATGGATTGAGAAGGGGGAAAGATTATGAAGCAGGGAGTCTAATTATGAGGTTGTAGTGGTAGTTCACATACGTAACAATAAGAGTTGGTATGCTGAAATATCGTGATGTAATAGAAAAAGAGGGGCAGGCGATAAGTTCTTGTCCCAGTTCTACCTCTGACTAGCTTGTTGTTTGTCCTTTGTTCTTGAAGAGGACCAGACGTCAGGAAGGTGATGTCATGGTTTGCAAGTGAATTGATTTAAGTGAGGGAGAACTGTGCAAAGTCACCAGCCTCACCCTCCTCTGGAGCCATCTGGGTCCAGTGGCAAAGATAGAGATCAAGACAACTGGAGATAACCCCAGATGCAGTGGGAAACCTTGGTCTTTTTAAGCTAAGGTCTTTGCCAGGTCAGAGTTTGACCAAGGCAACCACCCATTCAGTGATTAAGGATAGGTAAGAAATGAGGCAAAGAATGGAAATCTGAGAGGGGGAAACCCTTAGGGTTTCTGGACAGAACAGAAACAATTACTATTTATATTCACTCTGAGCCCAAACAGTGACCAAGTGAGGTCATCTGTGAGAGCCAGAATGATTTGGGTTTAAGACCTGGTCCTTAAGAAACCTAGCCCATAACCCCAAGGTATCTTGCGAGGTTTCAGTGATTAAAATTTATTTTCCTTTCGGCAGACCACCCATAGGTAAGGGTATGATTCCCTATCTGTACAGAGGAGAGGAGGGAGGGAAAGAAGGAGCTGTACTGCCCAACTGTAAATGGCCAGTCGGGTCCCCAGTGGGACAGTTACTACTACTCACAGATTGTTGTTTGTCCTTTGTTCTTGGAAAGGGCCATGATGTTAGAAAGGTAATGTCATGATTTGCAAGTGAATTGGATTTAATTGAGAGAAGAGGGCTGTGTAAAATCACCAATCCCACACTCTCCTCCAGAGCCATCTGGGTCCAGTGGCAAGATATAGATCAGGATAACTGGATGTGACCCCTGCCTACCGCCTTTGACTAGGAGAGTGAATAAGTTATACTAGCCCATCATTTACTCACATGTAACCTAAGTTTGAATTAGGTTATTACATGGGTTACATCTAACATTCTACATGTTACATGTGACACTGACATTCAGATTATTAACTGAGTTTCGTAACTAGTGAGAGAGCAGAAAACACATACTATATTAGTTGCTGGCTAATCATGCCCTTTTTGTACATTACGGGCAACAAAGATTCCTTATGTATGTACGAATTAAAATTATTTTGTATGTATGTGCTATGTTTTCCCAGTTGAATTATCTCCAAAATTTAATAAAGTGCTTTGTACATAGTAGGCACTCAGTAAATGTTTGTTAAGTTGAATGGAATTCTTGTTGAAATGAGAAAGAGGAGAGCTTTACTGGACCTACTGTTAGAATAATAATCCTTTTCTTTTTATTTTCTTTATTGTTACCAAGTAACAGCAATTGCCCTGAAATTTCCCGTTGCATAAAGCCGAGGCCAACTAAACTCCAAACACTCATCCAAATAATATGGCCAAGGATATAGATTGTATAAAACAGTCCCTCTTCCTCTTAATGCATTTTTAAAACCTTGTTATTTTCTTATTTCTTAAATCACAACACATCAATCTCATCTGTCTCCTAATATTGAAGGAACATAACTTCTTCCAAGGCTTCTCTTAGGACAAAATTCCAAATACAACAAAGCAGTATGGAGATTCTTAGAATTTGTCATACTGATGTTTTTAAACCTGTGTTGAGCATGTAAAATATGTCCTTTGTAAAGGCTCTATAATTTTAGTTCCATCCTGGATGATTACTTTTAAAATATTTTTGTAGAAAAATAATTTGAAATTCAAACATTCTGATGTCCAGAGGATTATACATATCATATCCCTCCCCCTACTCCTTCAAAAATAATCACTTTCACAATGTTATAAAATAACTTTTAGAATATTGTAAAGTCACTGATTGCTTTAATTCTCTAGCACACCTGGTCTATCCAGAATGAATTGCTTTCTTCAGGGAAATGAATTGGAAAAAGATTCATAATTGCTTCCCATGGAAATTGTTCAGCAGGTGATGTTTTGTTCATAATTATCTCCTTTTACCTTATTTTTTTTTTGAATGAGAGGCCACTTAATTTATCTATTTCCACATTTCTTGGTTTTAAAATCAAAAGTACTGCAACTAGGATTTCTTTACTGTTTGCCTTACTGTAGATGCAAAGGGGCCTTGAAAACTCTCTGTTGCCATTGGAAAGGCCTGCATTAGAAGAATGTCAGGCTATCTTCATTTACAATCCCAATAAGAATCTACTAAATGCCTGTAGTATGCCAAGCACTAGAGATACAAAGAAAAATAGCCTCTGACCTCAATGAATTTACTTCCTATTAGAATACAAAGGGGAACAAAATAGATTAAATAGCTAATCGTGTATGCCTTTTCTGAATTCATCCATCACAAGGAAGAATGGGTTATGATTGATAAAACTAATTTTTTTCCTTTTAAACCTTAATCCAGAACATTGTTGCTGCAGTTACATGTAATTCCAGTAAAACATTAAGCTACTCTGTTACTAGATCCTAGGCTAAAGTAAATTTGGGCCATTTCAGAAACTGAGATGCAATTCTTTCCTTCTTGTTTGTTCAGTTGTTTGAGTTGTGTCAGACCCTTTGTGACCCCATTTGGGGTTTTCTTGGCAAAGATAATGGAGTGCTTTGCCATTTCTTTCTCCAGTTCCTTTTGCAGATGTAGAAATTGAGGGAAATACGGTTAAGTGATTTGCCCAGGGTCACATAGCTGGTAAGTGTTTGCCTGGGTCACATTAGCTGCTAAGTATCTGAGGCCAAATTTGGACTCAGGAAAATGAGTCTTCCTAACTTAAGGCTTGACAGTCTGTCCACTGTACCACCTAGCTGTCCTTTTTGAAGCTTCTTAGGAGTAGCATTAAAAAAAAGCCCTTTATTTCTATTTTAAATTGGTTTGATTTTTCTTTCTGCCATTCATACTGTATCTTTTCCATGACAGTGTTTTTCTGGAACTCTATGTCAAGGTAATGTTTTCTTTTGTTTTAGAGGACTCTAAATGAGTATCCATGCTGCAGTCCATGAACGCCTTGCACAGAAGTCCAACAAAGGAAGTAGATCCCATTAACAAATTTTTTTTCTTTTTTTTAAAATTAATTTGTTTCCAATTTTCTCCAATCACTTTCAGAATTCTTAGATTTTCTCCCCCTCCTTCCCCAAGACAGCATGCAATCTTATATGGATTCTACACATACATTCTTATTAGTCACATTTTCACATTAGTCCTGTTGCATAGAATTAAAATGAAGGTGAGAAACCATGAGAAAACCCAAACAAAACATAACACAAGAGAAAATATTCTGCTTCATTCTGCATTCCAATTCCATAGTTCCTTCCCTGGCATTTTGCCTCAAGAGTCCCTTGGGAATGTTTTAGATCCTTGCTTTGTTGTGAAGGGCTAAGTCTACTAGAAAAACTCCTCCTCACACACTCCGGTTGTTACTTTGTACAATGATCTCCTTTCTGTCCCTTTCGCTCAGCATCACTTTGTATAAGTCTTTCCAGGCCTCTCTGAAGGAAGACTTCATCATTTCTTATAGCACAGTAGTATGCCATTACATTCACATACCACAGCTTGTTTAGTCATTCCCCAGTTGATGGGCATCCCCTCGATTTCTAGTTCTTGGCCACCACAAAGAGAGCTGCTATAAATATTTTTGTACACGTAGGACCCTTTCCCATTTTTATGATTTTTTTGGCGTATGTTAACAAATGTTTTAAAACCTGAATTTAAACCAATAAGAATTTTGGGAACCCAAGGGTTCTTATAGCAAAGAGCTTTAACCTATGAATGTATGGATTCCTGTTGAGTCCCATTATACGAAATGGACAAGTGTTATGAAAACAGTTGTTACATACACAGTATCTGGGGCTTCATCCCCAAGAAATTTCACACATAAAAATGACAAATCCATATAATACTCACATTAATCTGAGACCTGGAAAGTTTCCTCCTAGAAATCTCTCTTTCCTTAGAAAGGTCTTTTAGAGCAAGAGATCAGTAAATCTTTTTAACTCAGGTTTCAGGTAGTGGAAGAAGAGTAGGATTTTCCCCAAATTGTACTTAGGAAACTATATTTATGGTTCTAAATGATGTGATTAAAGTTAATTTCCCTATTGCCCTGACTAAACTAATAACATTTTTTTTCCACTAGGGATTAAAACATTAGATTACCAGTGACTTTCCTAGCAATGTGGCTATTCTGAAAACCCAGTGTCCCATACCAAACTCTCAGTCCACTTTTACATGAAAAGTGTGCACCTTGGCCAATATGTCCTTGCCTGTCAGCTACTCCTTTTCTTTTTTTTCTCCCCTTATACCAATGAGACTTGTTCTGACATTAATTTTTATTTCCCTCCAGGATATTTTAACAACCTTCTGAGTAATAATCCATTAGTTCCATTTTAGCTATGTCAAACTCTTTGATAACCATTGAATTTACTAGATTATTTGTACATTCAATATGATACTTTTATGCATAATTTTAGAAGTAGCTACCCTAATTGTAAGAAGGACTTTATTATTTTTTAAAGTTAACTTTGGACTTTTTGGGGACAGGAAATTTATACTATGTTTATCCTGTACTTGATATATTTCTTTGCATATAGTTAGTTAATACTTGCTTGTTTGAATGAGTGATGATATAATTAATAAATGATGTCTTTGTACTGTACTTTTTATTTTGTTTGGATTTTCATATCCATCTTCATGTTTGATATTCACAAAAACTTGCTAAACTAAACATTAAAGATGGGATTCTGTGAATTGTTCCTGTCTTACAGATAAGAAAACTGAAACCCAGAGAGAGGTAAAATGACTTCCTCAGAATCACAAAAGGTTAGTGTAAGAGACTAACCATGTTATATTAGGCAAGTCACTTTATTCTCTTATAACATTAAGGGTTAGCCATCTTATATTTCATGGCTTAAGGACTGAGGTCCCTTCTACTTTTCACAGTGTCAAGTTAAATAATGTAACAAACTAATTTGCACCTGTGGGTGAGAAGAGACTAGAGGAGTTCCCTCTTTTCAGGTGAGGTGATTTTGGACAGTGGCTTTCTGGAGACAGTTACCCTCAATTTTTTAGTTTAACCCAAAGGAGTGACTCTTTAATGATGAGAAACACAAACATAGTAAGAGGAAACTTTCAGTGGTAGTCCAGTAGAAAAATAAGGACTTTGTGGCATTCACCTACATACCATGTAGGTGAATGTCTTCTTTGCGTATTTCTAAGGTTGGCCCTTCCTCCCTGACTTAACAAAAAATCATGAGAACTTTCTTACATAGAAGGATTACTGTAGTCTAAGTATACCAGTTGAAGTTCTGTGTTCTCTGAACACAGAATTCCTTATCAGGTACCTAGATAGAATGGTGTATACAAGTGATTGGGTCCCCAGACTTGTTGTGAATTCAGATCTCACATTTATTTGTGTATGACCCAGGACTGACAGTGTTGGTGGGGAAGATACTGTGAAGCTTTTTAACAGTTAGAACTCTCTTACAGTGGGACAAAGCTTCTTTATTAGTAGTAAATTTGCCATTCTAGGTTATTATCATACCAAGAGTCACAGGTTAAACCTGGAAAGGACTCCTACTTTATGGATGAGAAAACTAAGGCCCAGAGAAGTGAAATGACTTACCCAAAATCACATGGATAATAAATGGAGAACTTAGAACCAAACCCAGCTCCTCTGATTCTTGGTCCATCACATCTTCCACTGAAGATGTTCGAAGGGAAGCTGGATGACCATCTTTTAAGGATGCTAAAGAAGATACTCCAACACTGAGTGAGAAGCTGCACTCCATAAATTCTCAAAGGTCACTCCCAGTTCTTAAGATGTCCTCAATCCAGAAGACAATAGACATGAAATGGAGGGGGGAAAATTCTAAGTCTCTCCAGTATTCCATATCAGTTTATTTCAATGTCATGTTCCCTTTAAGGAGTCTGACCTTTTCATCATCACTTCTCACTCCTTAATTTTCAATCTCATCTTATCCATTGACTTCTCAAATGAGTATCAACATGCTCCTATCTCTCCAGTCATTTAAAAATAAAAACCAACAAACCTCGATTTAATCCTACCATCCTTTGCAGCTGTCATCCTTTATCACTTTTCTGTTATACAACCAGACTTCTGAAAAGAGCTTGTTTCTGCTTCCTCTTGTCCCCTCTTTTTCATAGATCCTTGCAAGGTGACTTGCAGCCTCGTCACTCAAATAAAGTTGTTCCCCACAGTTAACGTTGGTTTCTAAATTGCCAAACCAAGGACATTTCTCATTACTTATCCTTGATTTGTCTGCAACATTTTACACTGTTGACCCACCCCCTTAGAATGGTGTATACGTGGGAGTGATTGGGTCCCTGGACTTGTTGTGAATTTAGATCTCACACTTATTTGTTGTATGACCCATGACAAGTCACTTAATCTCTCTCAGCCTCAGCTTCCTTACCTGTAGAATGAGGGGGTGGATTGAACTCGAAGTTCTCTCAAGTTCCTTTAGCCCTAAATCTGTGATTTTATGATCTCTCCTCCTAGACCCTCTTACTTGGGTTTTGGCTTCTAGAAATCACAAAAAGGTATAATAACATTGAAACTTAACCCTGAATGTCTCCCATTTTCTTAAGGAGTATTAATTTGAGCTCCTAAAGTGATGAACGTATGAAGAATCTGTGATTTTGTCAGCAGGGAGCTTCTTCCACTGATTGCACCATTTGTTGAAAATTAAAATATTAGTAACACTAATATTAAAAAAGGTAAATTAATTAAAATGTCTGATTCACAGTAGACCTTTGTTTTATGATAACATAAATGTAAAAGTACTTTAAACCATAAGCTTGTAAAGTAAGCAAGCTAATTTTCAAGTAGATTATATATTTGTGAAAGTTGTAGAAATGCATTAAGTACAACCTTAACTTTTACAGATTTTTTTAAACCTTATATTTTGCTTTATGTTCTAAAAAAAATACGTGGATCATTGATAATAACTTAAGAATAAGGTGTTAAAATCCTTAAGATGATATTGAAATGGTTCATTACTCTACTAAATGATATGCGCTGATTTAGACTAGTCCCTTCCTGAAGCCCTAGTTAAGTCCTAGGACCTGTCCACGTCAGACAGCTAGTAACTGTGTACTGAATTTAAACCCTGGACCTGACTCCAAGCCTAGCACTCTGTTCATTATACCATGCTGTCATCTAAGATGAAGTGAATTTTAAATTTGGCAGGCTTCTCTACTGTCTACCTTCTTCTCCCACCAAAAAAGGGGAGGAGAAAACTCCTGGACAGTTAGGGCAAGGAGGTAAAATGCACAAAAGAATTTTTCTAGGGATTGTCATTGCTCATATCCCAGATAAACCCAAGCCCATCTGTGCATGGATGTTTGTAGGTTGTTTTTCTGCTGAGTGCTGAGTTCATATAGAACTTGTTAGTTGTATGTAACCCCTATAAATTCTCAATACCTAAGAAATGTTGCCTGAGTCAGATTGAGACCTGGGAAAGACCTTAGCTTAAAAAAGGTCTCCTACTTGGGCCATCGTCTGGGCCATTTCCGTTCATCCTGATCTGTATCTTGCTACTGGACCCAGATGATTCCAGAAGAGAAAGTGAAGCTGGTGACTTTGCACAGCTCTCTCTCACTTAAAACCAGTTCTCTTGCAAGTCATGGCATCACCTTTCCGATGTCATGGTCCTCCTCAAGAGCAAAGGGCAAACAACAGCCACCTAAAACTGCAAGTAATTTAGATTTTTATATATAACATTTTTGACATTAGCCAACTAAAAAACTGATTTTTTTCTTTTTTGACATAAAAAGACTAACTTATTTATAAGGTAAACAATAATTTTTCCAAGAGGAACTTTTCCCTTCTTATTTTCATCCCAAAGGTAACTTTTAAACAATTTTTATTCCTCCCCAGAGAGTGAAGTATCTGAAAACTATGATTGTATCACAGCACCCTAATGTTAGGCAAATTTTTTAACTGAACTGCAAGAAAGAAATTTGCATTAAAGAAACCTCAGGACATCTAGGCAGTTTTTCATATGTTTATCTTCATTTTTCTTCTTTTTGGTTAATTGAGGCACAAAGGTTTTCTCCCAAAAGCTATGTTTAATGTCATGTCTTGGGTTTCCATGCATTTACAATGGAATTTCAATTCAGAGAGTTTCTTACAGATTTATTAGCAAAATAAATAATATAATAATAAATAACAGGCAGCACCAATGTGTCTCTTTCAGTCTTGATCAAAAGGGAAGCAGCAACACCCTTTCATGAACATTCTCCAGTGAAACCTGTCAGTCTAAAATTAGGCTGGAGTTGGTATCACTAAACATTCTTGTCTCCTTAGGGCTTGCCCTTTGCAGTCATCTCTCAAATAGAAGCACTTCCCATTACTGATGAGCATAAATAAACCATGGTATTTACATACCATCAAATCTGAACCAGATTGAATCATCTATTTAAAATTGTCTGTTTAAAGAAGATTTAAGTAGCTTCTCATATTGCAGTGTCCTAATTTGAATTGATTTTATTTCTAGATTTATTCTTCGCAGGGGGAGTAATCATTTATTTCAATAAAGATAGCAGAAGTATAGGAATACTACCTTGATGATATTTTTACTACTCTTAAAAGTGGAGGCCATTTTAATTATTGCTTGTTTAAATAAAAACTCTAATTTTGTAACAGTTTGTGAAATGATTTTAATAGTTTCCATTCACTGCCAAGTGTTTGTGCCAGGGCCTAAGCCATTTGGGGATAGTTAGTGCCTTTGTAAAACTGTAGTTGCTAGTGGAAATATTTACTGCGTCTAAACCATGAGTCCTCTAGTCCCCCTCCCTTCTTTCGCATACTTTTTAAAAAATTGTTTCCTACTTCAGTTGATGGAGTCAGCTCTAGGATTCATGGGTGCTGTCTCTGAATAATATTAACCAGCCTTTCAAAATGCTCTAGTTTGAAATGGACAAAAATGATAAGACTCTTTTAACTTCACTGACACCTATGAGTTAGAATATTAAATAGCACATGTAATGTTTATAGAATTTTTCTTAAAATTTCCTCTTGAATTTTTTTTCATTTTTGAAATGACTAGGGTTTGCTAGACTTTGTTTGAATATTATCGAAACTGATTTCTAAAAGCTAAATGCCCTGGCAGCTTATGGTGTTTTATTTTACAGCTAGTATTCAACATAAAGATATTTGTTAACTAACCATGTTAGAGTTGATCATTATTTCCAAACAAACTTCCCCATTAGTTATTGGAGTAGCTCCTTTTTTTTCAAATTACTGTGAGTCTACTTTCCAAAAGCATCAGAGAGGCAGAGAAAGAAATGGAGTTCAAAAAATGGAACTCTATTGCTCAAATGACACTGGGCTCTTATTCTTTGTTCTATATGATTAATGTCAAAATGGTAAGTTTTTATTTTGCTTTTTAGAAAAGGCAATGAAATTCATCATTTAAGAGTTTATTGTGTTGGTGCACTGTTAATTCCTCAACAACCAGTACTTGATGTCCTAAGTGAACTCCACTTTAAAATTACAGCTTGTTTGTACCCCTAGAATAATGGCATGAGTTAAATTTACTGAATGGCATTAAGGAAAAAAACCACTAGAATGAGAGATAGATCTGAATTCTAGTCTCACTGTGCTGTAACGATAATTAGCACATGACCTTAGATGAGCTATTTGTATTGTCACCTCTGTAAGATAAGAGGATTAGACTAGCTGATCTCTGCTGTCCTTTACAGCTTTTAACATTCTTCATGTCTCAGTTTTTGTTTTTGTTTTTTCCTTTAAAATAATACAGACCTTGGGTAGGTCACTTTCCCTCTCTGATCCTTAGTTTTTTTCATTTCTGAAGCGAGGGAGTTAAACTAAATTAGGGAATTTTAACCTGAGGGCTTTGGGTAGATTTCAGAAAGTTTAGGAATGTGGATGGAAACAAATATGATATCTTTATTTTCACCAATCTCTAACTGAAATTTATCGTTTCCTTCAATTATTTAAAAAAATTTTTTTCTGAGATCTTTACCAGTCTGTTGAAGGGCTCCATGACACAAAAAAAGGTTAAAAATCCATGAACTAAATGAATCCTTCTTACCCTGAATTCCGAATCCAAGTGAATGTAATCAGTACTATGAGGTTTCTCTTTCATGTATTATGAGAAATGACAGAGATCCTTAGGAGATCACGTGGTCCAACACCTGCATGTTGGAAGTGGACGAACATCTTTAGGGTAAGTGATCTGTTAAGGACCACGCAGTTACTGAGTGGCAGTAATAGGAATGGAACCCAAATCTCCTCACTTCCTTGTCTAGTACTTGTTATTTTATTTGCATACCAATACCAAATAAACATTTTTGTCCTGTAGATCAATTAAAGCAAATAGATTGATCCTTCTAACTCCACCCTACTCCCTATTCGCTACCCTTGAGCAAGACTAAACAGAAAAAAAAACATTACTTTATTTAGACATGAAGTTCCATCTTATCCCCCAGAGATAACTTGTGTCACCAGCTTCTTGGTTTCATGCTTAGATACATAAACACAAAGCCTCAGAATTATTGGAATTGGTTAAGGCTATCTTGTTCTCCTTTTGGTACTTGATGCTCATTTCTATCTAAATCCGTGTCCTGTCTCTCTTGGTCCCTAGGAATAGGTCTGGGGGTAGGGAAATGGTAGATGGTGAAAATGAGGCTTACAGTGTGATGGAGAGTCTGAATCAGTAAACACCGTCAGGAAACTGGTAATAAGTATACCTCAGAATATGGATCTTGATGGTTACCAGTGATCAGGAGCTGAGTTTTATTTAGTGAACAGTGACAACAGAGAAGCCTAAGACTTTCTGGATAGCATAAAAGATCAATAAACCAATTGCCGCAACCTGCCCCATATATCGTGGCATAGTACAAAGAAGACTGTATTTGAAGTCAAAAGGTTCAAATACAGCACTGCCCAAAGGCAGTGTTAGAATTCTGTTCTTGGAGTCAGTGGAACCTGAGTTCAGATCCTGCCTGTGACATTTACTAGCCATGTAACCATGGGTAGGTCATCTAATCTCTGAGCCTCAGTTTCTTATCTGTAAAACAAAGAAGCCTGAGGATGGTGGTCCCACTTATGCCTCTAGCTTCTGCTACTGGGTAGTCTGAGTCTAGTGGATCTCTTGATTTCAGGAATTCAGAGCTACAGGAAAACTAAAACCAATTGGGCGTCAACACTCCTAAGTCTAGCCCACTGGCTTTCCCTAGGAGAAGGCCACCAGGCCTCCTGAGGAGGTATGAACTAACCCAGGTCAGAAAAACAGAACAGGTTAAGGTATCTTTGCCTATCGGTATTGGGATCATTCCCTGAGGAATGTGCTTCTAGTTTCAGTGAGGTGAGAAGACCCAGACTGCAAAAATAAAATGAGAGAGTTGGATTTGACGGTCTTTAGGGTCCTCTCCAGCATTAGAGATAAGATCTATAAGCCTTTCTTAATACTCTTTGCTCTTGAGGAAGTCACTTAAGTTTTCTGGTCCTGAGTTTTTTTCTATAAAATTGGGAGGTTGTCTTAGGTCCTTTCCAATTTTAAAGCTTTGTTGTGCTATTGAAGATTACCTCTGACTGGCTTTCTGTGAGCTTAGTGTGTCTTTTTGACTGCCATTCAGACAAGGGAATATTTCAGTCCAGAATTGCTGTTGTAAGTCTTCATATGGAAGACAGGGATTGAGTCAGAAAAGCAGAATGAGGACCAGTAACTAGGCCAAAGCTCCTCAGGGACAGATTTCTACTGAGGTGGGCAGATTCACTGACAGCGTCGGCCAGAGCGGATCGGGCTCTTGAAGAAGTCGCTGCAGTTCTTTAGCTCACACTGAATTGTTAGCTGCTCCAGATGTTATAGAATGAGTGCGTATTAACCTTTAACCTTCTGTCTGTGAGTAGCCTACTTTGATGTAGCGGTTTTCCCCTTTCCAAAGTACTGTCACATATTGAATCCTGCCTCAGGATTCTGGTACTGTTAGCTATATAACCCTGGGCAAGTCATTGAACCTCAGCCTCAAGTTTTTTATTCCATGAAATGGAGATGATAATTGTGAGAATCCGAGTAGACCACACTAGTGAAATGCTTTGCAAACTTTAAAGGGCTATATAAATGTTATCTTAAAGAGTTGCCTGGTATCCTGGGCATTTAAGGGAATTGCCCATATTCATTTAGTAAATATGTATTTAGGCAGCATTTACATATTTATTTTCCCCATTCTTAACCTATGTAGGCCTTTCTCCACTTAGTAACGCTGTCTCTCTTACTCATGTGTACTTTTATTTCAGAATTCTTAAATGGCCCTAAGACCATAGCTTCAACCATTTCCTTTTTGTGGAATTGTTCCCTTTCTCCCCAGTAATCTTTGCTGACCCTGCTATCCTTCATCCTTCCAGGAAAACAATTTTCTTTTTAAGTAGTGGACTGCTTCCATATTCCTTCTTTATATGGTAGCCCCGTTGGAGCACAGAATTCCAAATCCATTATTATTTAGTAATGGTGACATAATACTAAATTACTAACACTAACTACTAACACTACTACTAACACTAACTACTAACACTAATTACTAACATACTACTAAATTACTAACTACAAATACTAACCTATTGCTCCAAATTTTGTAACCCAGTATCGTCATGTAAAACACTTTTTACTTTTTGCTCAGATTTTGTTTAGATGATTCAAAGTAGAATCATATGAGACTCTACTAGTCTGCTTTATAGAAGGGGTTAATGGGCATCCTTCAGTGCTCTCTAGATTCTTCCACTGCTGAATTGAAGCTTCTGTATTTTAGCTTATTAGTCCTAGCCAATCACTTGAACATATTTAAACTTGCTGCACATTTCCTGCTACCCACCCACACAGTCACTCTCTTCATTCTTTCAGACATGGATTTAAAAGTTTCCTTTAAATAAAACTCTGTCCCCTTTCTCTTTTTTTATTTTCTAGAATGGGTTTCCTTTGATTCCAAAATTACTTTCAGTTTGCTTTAATTTTATACATGAACTTGCTTACTGTGACACATGCAGCATCAAACATTTCTTTCCAAAGACAGATGCAGTTGTTTCTACTAGTTCAAAAGAAAAGATCTAAGGTTTTTAGCAGCAGCTTTTTTCAGCCATGACCTTCCTCTTTTCCAACATTTAATACTTACTACTTTCTAAACTAGTTATTTACACTCCTTGACAATTCCCTACAATAGTTTTGGTATGGTAAAATCTTTAAATAGCTGAATTGGATACAGAAGGATAGGCAGAGGAATGTGGTAGGTAGAGGAATGCATATCTGATTCCACAACTCACAACTTAGGTACCCACAACCACTGACCACTGGATTGAGAAGCTGTGTATTATAGTAGAAAATACTTAAGGCATCACAGATATGGGTTCAAACCCCAATTCTGCCATTTATTACCTATACTTGCTACCTGTATGATCCTGTATATGTCATTTAACCTCTCTAGGCCTCAGTATACTTATGTGTGAGTTGGGAGGAGGGGAGGTGTGTTGATGAGGTTTAGAATACACTCAATGCCCTCTAAGGTACCTTCCTCCTCTAAAGCTTCTTCTTCTGTAAAACAGCAGATGATAATAACACCTGTATCTGAGGGCTAGTGAAGTCTAAATGAGAAAATGGGAATCCCAGCATTTGACAAAACCCTAAAGAGCTAAACTAAAGGCATGTGAGTTATTGCTTAGTCCTCTAAAATGCTCCCACTTTTTAATGTGATTTTCAGGTTGTCTTCACACAATAGACTGAAAGCTCCAGGATAGGCCAAAACTTGTAAGGATCCTGCTAGATTCTTGTTGCAGTGATATGAATCGTAGTTTGGGAGTCAGGAGCTAGATTCAACTTCTGCCTCTGGTACTTAGGAGCTATGTGAACTCCCTGAGCCTCAGCGTCTAGAGATTTGATACTGGAAGGGAACTCGGAAGATGCCCAAGTCAGACTCTTCAATTTAATTTTGAAAATGAGGAAGCTAAGAGCCAAAGAAGTTAACTGACTTGCCCAGGATCAGATAGGTCTTCTATTCTTTTCATTCCATCATGCTGCTGAAATCCTAGCAAGGGAGCATTCTGAGTTGGGACGGTGGTCCTAAGATACAGCATTGGAGTTAGAGTAATAATATTCAGTCTCCCCAGAGAAGCAGGCTTACACATCATCTTTCAATTATGGAGAATGCATTCAATGTTTTCATTCTTCTACTTGCATTTAATACCTCTTCCCCTTTATGATTTTTCTTGATGGAGTCGCTGAGGAACTTGGAAATATGACTTGGAAATAGACTTAGGACTATTAAAAGACCACCCAGGTTCAAAACAGTTCTAACTGCTTTGGTTGTCATTCCTGGTTGAAAGCATCTAGGCCTAACAAAAGAGCATCCTGTTGCTCCCACTTGGAACTGAGAGTTCTTAGTAACTTCCAAATTAATGAAGGTAATAACCTGCTAAAAGGAGAAAAACTACATTCAGAGCTAGAATATCAAGATTCAGATGCCAGCTGACAGTAACAACACAACTTTACAGAGAAAACTGTGAAAACATTTTTTTTAAAAGGAAAAAGACTTATTGATTTGGGTCTTGAAGGAATTTCTAAGATGAACTGAATGTTTAATTTCTATCCCAGAAATGACAGTTTGGGTCATACTTGCTTTTAAAAAGTGAAACATTTCATATTTTTTAGTAGCTGTTTTGGTCAATGGAACTATATCATCATGCCATGTACCACTTTGAAGGGAAAATCCAACTCTTAATTATAAATTCAAGGAAGTCCACATTTAAGAATGATGTGTGGGAAAGACCCTTATAGGGAAGAAGGAGAGGTTTTGTTTCTTTCCCCCCATTAGCCATGGTATGTAACAGAAGAATAGGAAATAGCCCATTCATCAGTTCAAGAGTTTGTTTCAGAGGGAAGAGAGACAGATATGAAAAGGCATAGAAAGTTGGGGGTGACCCTAGATCATTTGGTTTGACTCCTTCATTTTATAGATGGAAACTGAAGCCTATAGAAGTAAAATTATTTGTAGTGACACTTCTAGGTAGTGGGAAAGCAAGGACTTATAACATTAATAGCTATCATTTATATTATCTCATTTTACATACAACTCCAGGAGATTGGTGCTGTTATTAGCTCCATTTTATAGATGAGGAAACTGAAAGAAGCAGAGGCTAAGTGACTTCCCTTAAGAGTAACTCATCTATCAAGTGTCTGATGCAAGTTTCGAATTCAGGTCTTTCTGACTCCACGGTCCATGCTCTATCCACTTTTCCATCTAGATTTCTAGCTTTCAGCTATAGAAAACATCGGGCCATCCATACTATTTCTTTTCAGACTTTCCCCTTGAAGAGCACGGGAGTGCCTACATGATACAAAAGGTATCATATTGATTTCTAAACTTATCGTCTCTCTTGTCCTAGGTGTTCTACCCCAGCAGAGATGGCACGAAGATCCCAATGTTCATTGTGCATAAGAAAGGAATTAAATTAGATGGCTCTCACCCTGCTTTCTTGTATGGCTACGGGGGCTTCAATATATCTATTACGCCTAGCTACAGGTAAATGTGGAATACTCTTGAGACCTCAGAGTTTTGTTTGTTTTCCCAGTTTTTAGATCTACATAGTAAGATCATCATACTATATTAGACTTGGTTACCTTTCAAGATAAGTAAAAGGCATTTTCTCTTGGACCTCTCAAGGTAATTTTATTCAGATGTTCTAAGAATCATCTGTAAATTTAGTAATCATAATGACATAATCATTTCCTTTCTCTGGTATAAATTAAGCATTTTCTTTTGACTTAGAAGTCTCCTTATTAATAAGTACTCGTTTTCTAGTGTTTTGCTTTGTTTTCTGAACAATTTCTGTAGTTTTTGAAATGTTAAGAGCAAAGGAAGTACTTTCAATGACAGTCTTAGGATTTATTTCATAGGAAGTTGAAAGCTGAATATTTATCATAGAAATCTTATTTGTATTCTTTCCTTCATTTATTCTAACATGATTTGCATCACAGGATGATAGACTTAAAGTTGGAGCGAACCTTGGAAGTCAGCTAGTTTATTCCCCCCTTACTTTACAGATAGGAATGTAGGACTCAGAAGGATGTAATAATGGCTAAGAGACAAAATCTGGATTTAAACCCACATCCCGTGACTCCATCCAGTGCTATTTTCATTGTACCACTTATATTTGGGGGTAAAAGTCATAACTCAGATTGCCAGTGATAGTATGATTGACTTCCTACTTGCACGGGCTTTAAGGTCAATGTTAGGAACTGCCTTAATGCACATTATTAAAGTGTCTGTTCCTTTCAAGGAAAAGTAAACAAGGGCATATGTTGCTTTCTTCCTATCTATTTCACATCTTCAACTTGCAGCTTATTTAAGAAAGGAATACCTTTACCATATTCCCATTTATTGAACTCAGGAAATAAAAAGTCTGTACTCTGTTGCTTTACTCTTGTTCATTTGGAATCAATATTAGGGATACTTTGAGAAAAGAGGTTCCATCTGATAACTTTAAAATGGGCAAAACTGCAATAAAAGTATTATGATTTTGGAAGAAATTTCTTGGCGTTATGTTTTCCCAGTGTTGTGACAGGCAGCTTTTGGCTTCATAGGCTATGGGCACTAGTACCTTGTGACTAGTCCAGGGCTTTGTAACCTTTTTGTGTCATCAGCCCCTTCTAAAAATAATGTTGCTCAGTGCCATCAATCAAACATGTAGGATGACAAAGGAAATCAATTTTATTCAAACATAGTTTTCAAAATATTTTTAAAGCAAGTTCCCAGACCCCAGGTTAAGAACCCCTGAATTAGAGGATATTCTGGTAGACACCCTAGTCTGACAATCTGGGCTGCTGCACAGATACATTTCATTAGCCTGAAGGTGATAGACCTCCCGTTATGTATTCCTTACACTGAAGGTGTTCTTACATGAACTGCTTCTGTCACCAAACCTAATTCTATAGACGTGGGAGCTCAGTAGATTAGTGAACACTGTCAGCATAAAATACATCTTTTACCTTACCTTTCAAATTTTGTCTCACTTATTTTGTATTTGGGTACTTTTATATATGTATGCCTATGCATGAGTGTATGTATATAAATACACACACACGTGCTGTGTGTGTGTGTGTGTGTGTGTGTGTGTAAAACATTTGTATTCCTAATGTGAATCTGATTCCACAATTCATGATTTAGGTGACTTAAAAAAAAAAAAAAACAAGACAGAATTTTCCCTTTGTATCAGTTAACCATTTATTCAAGCCTTCCACCTTTCCCTCATAGGCAACAACAACAACAGAAAAATCATAGAGCTTGTCAGTGAGGAGAATTGTTTGCTTTATTCAGATATTCATAATTTTTGTCTACTCTAGAACGTTTTAGCGTTTAGAGCTGGAAAGGACCTCAGAAGTCATCTAAATTAGGAAACAGACCCGGCATTCTTTGTGCTAGATTCTTAGTCTAATCTTCAAGCTTGTATAATTGGGATGGTAATTTGGGGACTAGCTGTGGGTTATGAAGTGTGTCCTCCTTATATTCCAACCCTAACGTGGGAGCTCCCTCATATTGTAGGCTTGCTGTCATTGGGTTCTGGATGATGTTTCACTTAATGGTTCCACACTCCAACAACACTAAGAATCTGTCATTAAATCACCATGTCATATCATGATCATCACATCCAATATTAAGTACATTTTCTATGGAGAGTATTACCATTCTCTATTTAAATATTCAGAGAACATGGAATTCATTATTTTTCAACAGTTCTCCCTTTATTTCTGTGAATATTTTCCAGTATTACTTTTAAAAATTCATATTATCTGGGTTTGAGTCATTTCATGCAAGAGACAATTATATATCCTTTTTTTTTCCAATGCAAGCTTGACTTTAATTTCCTTTTCCTTGTAAAAAACAGAATTATGTACCTTAAACAGGTAGTTTGGTTTTTTGTTCTGAAATGAAAGACCTTTACATTCAGTTATCTGGAATTGACCTCATTAAAAAGTAATTTCCTACTTTTCCCCCATCCTTTTAAAACATAGAGTTTAATTCCTAGTCTGCCCCACCCTCAAGGACCGGCCTTTGGCTGGATTATAGATCATTTGAAATGCGTCCAGCACTTTTGCCATACATGTTTCCCTCTATGAATGGTGCTGAATGACTGTCACATTGTGTATTAGCTTAGACCACCCATTCCAACACAGACAGTAAAGCCAAATTCAAGATATCTGTGAACCATCACTAACAGTCACAACTTTTATTGAATGATCGCTATTATTTTAGTTGTTGCGATATGAAGACACGCTGTACTCTTGGGGAGCTTCCTGTCTAGCTGTCAGTGCAGGACATGCCTGAAGCCTTTGGCATTGTCAGCAGATTCTGAGATTCCCCAAGAATGGAAGCTGTGTGTCTCTTGCCCATGTCCTCCTCTAAGCTAATCACATGGCATCCGTTTAATGGCTTTCTGACCTTTCTCCTGACATGCTCAGGGTATCAGTGAAGTGCTCTGGTCTTCTGCCTGTCATCCCTTGTCCCCATCCATAAAAAGCCATTCTTTTCCCAACATATAACTCCTTGATATCCTTCTTACTCCTGTTCTTCATTTTTTACATGCCTGCTCACTTCCACCTTGTGCTTTTCCATTCCTCTCTGATATTCACTTGGAATCTTTTGGAGACTGTTGAATTCCTAATGTCCCAGAAATACAGCAATACTCATGGAATTTTGGAAGGAATTTTTTTTTTAAATGGACTTCTGCCTTTATCTCAACTTGAAATCATTGTTTAAAGAAGAAGCTGCTTTGTGATTTCTTGAGGATGTTCCAGTTAACAGGTTACCTGTTTTGCTCAAAGTATTTGTCTCTTCAAGTGGTCTCTTATATCACTCTCTGGATCTTGGAATTTAATAATAAGAGTCACTATCTATGTGAGGAAGCTCTTAGTCCAGTTTGGGTGGAATAGTGTACATATGAAAAGCAATGAGATTAGCTTTGTTTCAGATTGTATAAGGTCTTGAATTCCAGGTGAAATAGAGTTTGGACTTTATGTAATAGGTATTTGGGAGCTACTTGTTAAATGAAGAATGATGTCCTATTAACTTAAAGTTTTGGGGAGAGGAGACTTCTAAGTAAAGATATCCAGCTAATATTTGGAAATACAGGACTGGAGTTGTAGCCTAAAAAAGGACAAGCACTATGTATCTTTAATTTTCTGCAGTGTTTCTTTTTAAAATATATGCTTACTAAATATGTCATAACTTTTCTAAAGTTACAAAGTGTTTTAGCGGTCAGGTACATAAAGCTTCTGAAAATAAAATTGTAATGACTTTGCTGTGAATTCTAAGAAAATCTTTGCTAAGACTTTAACTGCCAGCATTATTTGGTACACCCAGATACTTGTAGAAAAATACATTCAGTTTGATCAGGAAGTCCCTGTATCATATTCACACCTTTATGAAGTATTTATCATTATTCTGATATATTTGCATAGTGATATATTTGCAAATATAGAGAAATGAGAAGCACTAGATTGGCAGTGCTTTCTAGCCAGACATCACTCAGGAAAAATTACAAAGTCTAATCAAATTGTCTTGTAACATGATCGTTCTGGGCTCCACATTTAAATGATGTGCATGCAGCAGAGCATTGTTTGGTTGTTTAGGTGCAGTTTATATTTTTGAGAGGAAAGGAAATAACACCAGCATCTAGAAAAATAACCAAAGATAATTATTCTTTTTATTTGTTTCACAGTGTATCCAGGCTTATTTTTGTGAGACACATGGGTGGTGTGCTAGCAATAGCTAACATTAGAGGAGGGGGTGAATATGGAGAGACCTGGCACAAAGGTAAGACACTTCCCCTGCCAAAACAAAATGGTGTTCTAATCAAGAGTGATGTGATTTTTTACTTTTTCTTTTTCTACTAATATCCTTCCCCTAGCCTAACAAAGAAAATATATATATACATCTCTGCATGTTCCCACCTGCCCATTTGTATTAAGTTAACTTTTCCGCACATCTTGTTTTACAATTGTAATATACAGTAGTTAGATTTTAGAACTATTTCTCCAACAGAATAATCAAAATTGTTTTCATTGTTGATTTTTTTTAGAACGTATGGAGGTCATCTTTGTAGAGTTGCATTCCTATGAGTATGCAATGTTGCATATGTCAGACTTTTTTGATGTCTTGTTTAATTTCACTGAAATACTTTTCTTTGTTATTCTATGTATTATAAGGAATGGTTCTTGAGAAGGGGAAAGTAGGTGATGCAAAACAAAGGATAAAAATTATTTTTGAAACCATGTATTAAGATGACCCTTTATAGATAACTAATTTGATACAGACTTTTGAGTGAGAAATTAGATATTCTTTTTTTCCCCCTCAGTGTTATCCTTCTCTTTTAAAGTCATCTTGGGCTAACAGAATCAAGATGAATGATTTTTATCTCCTTGACTCAAAACTTTTGTGTTAGCCTTTTTTAAAATGTACTTTTTAATCCTTAACCAACTAACTGTGTGAAGGCCAGGGTCAGTTTCTTGCAGCTACTTTATACAGTCAGAGCTATGTGTAAGCCAACTGGGTAGGCCAGGACATCCACTCACTCATCTTCACCCTTCTGAATCACAAGGCCCAAAGGCAAGTGCTTTGATTTTCCCCTTCAAATGAAACCCAGTAATCAGAGATAAAGACCATTAAGTGGAAATGTGCTTGTGTTTGTCCTTCATTACCAAAGAAGACCATGCCATCAGAGAAATAATGACATGACTTACACTTGACTTTGCTTTGAGTAAGGGAGGGCTGTGCAAGTTACCAGTCTAATCTGAATCCAGTGACCAGATATTCATCAGGATGACTGGAGATGACCCATGATGAGGCAATTGGGGTTGTGACTTGCCCAAGGTCACACAGCTGGTGAGTGGCAAGTATCTGAGGTGAGATTTGAACTCAGGTCCTCCTGACTCCTGCACTGGTGCTCTATCTTATCTATCCACTGCACCACCTAGCTGCCCCAAGTGGAAATGTGAGCAACAGACAAAAGCAGCTGGTAGGTATCAGACAGAGTTCAGGGACCAGCCCAGGGCTAGAAATGCCTAGTCTCTATCATTTTGAACACCACAGTCTGAGATGAATACATTTCCCATGCCCATGACATTTTGACTTAACTCCATCCCCAAACTTAAGCAAAATACTTGTTCTTTTCCACAACCACCCTTCTTTCCCAGGACCTAAACTTAAGTTGAACTGGCAAGCAAGAGCTTGATTTTAGAAACCTTTCCATGGACCAAAGTGAGATTGAGTGTTAGGGCTGGAAATGGCCCCATCGTTTTCTTTGTTCACTGTAGGATGATCATATCTGTAGTGTGATAAATTTGAAGTAAGTCTTTTGCCTGGAAAGCGAGTGATAATTGAGTTTAAATGGGCACTTAAAAGTGTTTACTTCTATACTGAAAGTTGTATATCTTTAGCTAAGTAATAATAGCTGATTTGTTTCCCCCAGCTTATTAAAATCTTAATTATATTTATTTTGATGTGTAAAAAAAAACTTTAGTTCTTTTGCTTCCTCTTTAATTGAATTTCTGCAAAAGTAGCTCATTTAAGATGCATAATTAGATATGTATCTACTTTTTGTTCATTTCATAGGCAACTTTGATGTTCCTTTGAGGATGTACCCGTGAATCTTTGACCCTTGCCCAAAACAGAGAATCCAGAGTAATGCAGTAAACTTTTCTCCATCTCATTTATTGTTTCGTCTGGTCTTACACTTAAAAGAAATGATTGGAAATGAATAGAAAAGCCCCAAATCTCAAAAGAGGCATATTATCAGTCCTCTTTATTCATTTCCAGTGATATAAAGTTTTATTTGAGGTAGTTGGCTTCCCCTACAAGGATCTGAGAGGTTGCAGAACTTTTCAAGGGTGTTGAAATTGTGTTTTTGGCTCAAGTGTATGGATCCTTAGGTATAAAACAGCTTCTAGTACGTCGTCACATGAATATTCTTCCACCACCCCAAATTTAGCAGGCCTCAAATCAAACTCACTATTCTTCCTCTACCCCCCAACTCAAAGACATCAGTCCCTTTATCATTTTGGGGAGGCAAAAAAGCCTGGGGCACACAGAAACAGAAATGAGGGAGGATGTTAGCTAGTCTGGGACTACAAAATCCACCGTGGAAAAATGTGGGCATAAGAGCCTCCCATCCATTGAGGTTGATGTGAATTTGTTACTTGATTTATGAATGACTTCAGCTTGAAATTTTATAAATAAGTGTTTAAGTAAAAGGTAAATATGGCCCCAGTATTGTATGTGGTACTGAAAGACTGTAGCATAAAGAAGCAATTGGAGTTGGATATGGCTAGACAAAATTTCCATAAAAGATTTTTGAAGGGTATAGATTGGGATAGAACTTCTGGACAAGGGGCTGTCTGAGATTTTTATTCATAGCATTCCAAACCCCTGAAGAAATGAGGGCATGGGAGCTAATAACAAGAATGATTCATATTTATATGTTATATAAATGATTTACAAAATGTTTTCATCCATAATATTCCTCTGGGGTAGGTAATGAGAGTTTCAAACTTAGGCAACACAAAATACCCAGATCTTACTCTGAAAGGAGGGATCATAGGCAACCTATACCTCCCAAATGATGGTGTTATTTTACTGAATGAGAACTCATTAAATTCAGGATTTCTGAACTTTGTATGTTTGGATTCTTGTTTCTTGTTTGAATTCTTTGGATTCCCATTTGAGTTTGACTTCTCCAAAGTTGTGATGTTTCTTTTTGACAAAGTGCATGTTCTCATTTGTCCTTCTCCTTCTGAGAGGCATCCTGATAGTGAGTTTATTGCTAGACTTGGAGTCAGTCAATATGAGTTGGAGTCCTGCCCCAGATATTAGCTGTGAGATCATGGGCAAGCCACAATCTTTCAGAACCTTGGTGTCCTCATCTGCAAAATAAGGAAAATAATGCTGGTACTGCCTTTATTTTGTTTTCTGCTAGATATTACTCTTGCATGTGAATTAGAAATTATTGAACTTGAAAGATCACATAGAATCATGGATTTATCAATCAAAAAACATTTCTTAAGCACCTCCTATGTGCCAAGCACTGTGCTAAGTCCTGAGGATACAAAGAATATGCCCAAGAGTGAAATAATCCCTTCTTCTCATATATTCTGAGAGAGTAAGATACATATGTGTAAATATATGCATAACATATAAACAATGAAGTTGAAGTAGTTTTGAGAAGGGTGACACTAGCAGCTGATAGGGTTTATATAGAAGGTGTCACTGGAGATAAATTTTGACAAAAGCCAGAGATTCTAAGAGATAATGTATTTGAGGCATAGAGGACAAATATTGCAAAGTCTCAGAGGTGGAAGATGGAGGATCAGGTGTGGGCAAGTGGGTGTGTGGGTGGGCTAGTGTGACTGAATCATAGAGAGCATGGTGGGAGGTAGTAGACGAGAAAGTTAGCACGTGAGTCCTGGGAGATATGAAAGAGGAAATGAGGTTAATTAACTTTAAAAATTATTTAGTGTAAATTCTTCATTTGGCACATAGGAGGAAATTGAGTTCTGGAGAAGTAAAATTATTTACCCAAGGTCACAGCTTGTTAATGGCAGAGCAAACACTACAACTGGTTTCCTATTTCCTTTGGTCCATTGTTCTTTCTGCTGTGCTATGTGACTGAATGTGACAAAATTTTCAAATTTCATGTGTTTTATTGCTCATTTGGCATCTTTCTAAATGTATTTTTTATTGGAAAGACACATAACTTTGAAAAATTTTAGAACTCGAATGCATCGCTAACCACAATTGCAGAGAATGGATGAAGCATGCTACCCACCCAGAGAGGGGTGATGGACTCAGAGGTGCAAAATTAGACATACATTTTCAGACACAATCATTGTAGGGTTTTGTTTCAATTGACTGTGTCTTTGTTATATAGGCTGTGTTTATTTTTTTCAATTGAGGAGGGCACAAAAGGGAAGACAGGGTTACCTTCCATGTACCCTCCCAACAAAAGAAAGAAAAAGGAAAGAGTAGCTAGTATTGAAGCATTTTTTTAAAAGCACAGAAGAGAATAAAAGTAAAGTCAGAAGATATCACAGACAAGTAGGACAGTTTTAAAAGTTACATGCTAGATTAAGGATATATTTAAAAAGAAAAGCAAAGCTACGCGTGATAGAAATATACAGTTTTATATACAATCTTTTTCTGTTCTGTCTGTATGGAAATTCTCATTTGACATTCTTTTAAAAGGAAGTGTAACATTGATCTAATTGTAATGAATTAGGAAAAGTTGTATATCGAAAAGGTTTTCTATTAATTTTCATGTAATATTAAGTTCATTCTTGGATGGGTTCATTGAAGATTGTGTAAAAGAATCTGTCCTGCAAGTCTCTTAGTGAGAATTGTAACCCACTTGTTCTATAATACAAGCATTTTATTATTTAGGACTTAAGAAAGCATTGGGGATGGGGAGTACCAAATTATCTCCTCATTTCCTTGAGCTGAAATTTTTTTCTACCTTGTTGTAAGTTTCTTTTAACGTATGGTATTATGAGTTTTATGAAATGAACTCTCAGTACCTCCCCTTCCTCCCCTGCTTTTGATATATTGTAGGTGGTATCCTGGGCAAAAAGCAGAACTGTTTTGATGATTTTCAGTGTGCTGCTGAATATCTTATAAAGGAAGGTTACACTTCACCAAAGAGATTGACTATTAATGGAGGCTCAAATGGAGGACTTTTAGTGGGTAAGATTTCTATTTCTATTCATTGTATCTGCTTTTTTAAATATTAAGTAAGTTTTCAAAGAATCTTATCTGAGGACACTCTTCAAATTATCCTAGTTAGTGGAGAGAAGATACGCAGATAATCTAAGATGACAAACAATTCAAAAACGATTTATAGTGTTTTAGATTTTATATGTTGGGATAAATCATTTCCTAGGCATTTCTTTAGCAGGGCACTGGGCATATAAAGAAAGTTAATATTCATTAAACTATACCACACTGCCTTTCCTGAAATTAGCCATGTATAAAATTTGAATATGATCTTTAATTGGTGTTACTTTTCAATGTCTGATGAAAATCTTAGGACACAAAAGCTGAAAAGTACACCTTAGAGATAACATAGCCAAATTGGTCTTACTAATTAGGGCTATGCTGTATAAACTGGCTTGATTTTATAGAAGAATTTGCAAAGAATGGGTCATAAAATATTAAAGCCAAAAGAGAACATAAAAATCATATTGTCCTTCCCCCTAAACCCCTTTTTTAAAGATAAGGACACAGAGGCCCAGAAAGGTAAATTCTAGGGTCACACAACTGTTTAGAACCATGAGCCCCCTACTCCATCTATATCAAATGTTCCTATTTCCACACTTTGATCTTAAATATGCACCATTCCCCCAAAAACATTTTTATTTAAAATCCTCTCCATGCTTTAACCTCCTTGATACTAACATAAGGAAAGTTGTCTTATTTTAGAGATGCTGTGTTCAAGTGTGACCTATTTTCAAATCACCAGGATTTATAAAAATACAAATGGCACAAGGCAAGTATACTATAATAAAGGTAACAGTAGTAAGCCTGTATCCTGGATAGCTGCCACAATTTGCCATGAATAATCAGCTATTTGAGTCAAGTTGGGAGCCAGGAAGACTTGGATTCAAGTGTTCCCTCTAACATAAACTTGCTGTATGCCTGTGGGCAACCTCTCCAGTTACAAGGGACCTATATTGGTAGGAGAAGTTTCCTTAGCCAGGCATTCACTAAAAATCACAGTTCTGTTGGCTATCCCTGTCATAATATACTATGTAATTAATTATCCATAATTAATTTTTAATGAAATTATAATTCACTTTTTGAAAGAAAAGCTTATGAGTAATTTTACATATAACCATCAATTAAATTATTCTGTTTTAAGAATCATGTTCTGAGTCTTTCTCCTCATTTCTTCTATAAATTTCTTCTCTCAGTTTCTCTGATAATGTCAAATGCTTAATTGATTCATTAAAGTTTTTTTCAGCTTTCTTTGACTTTTTTAATGCTAAAACAGTTTGGACACTTTAGAAAAATAATTAGCATTTTATAAGTAATAAGTTGTGTTGGTATTCAGTATTCCACACATTATGTCAATCTCTCTAAGGTCATGGGAGGAATAATTGCATATAGATGGCACTTTATAAATTCTTTGATAATCTGATATGTACTCATAGTAGAAATACCTTGTGTACCTTGTTGTCCGTGCAGCTTTTTTATTGGATCTGGCTGTCCATCTTTTGAGAGGTAAAAGTGTGGACCAGTAGGGAGTTTTGTGGTTTATGGGATTTACAGAGAAGAAATGGGAAGTTCAGGTAGTTTGAGCAGGTGCTATAAACTGCAGATTTTGTTTTTTATATCTAGATTATACTTGGTCTTAAATAACCCAAATATAAGATACAGTTTTGAATAGCTCATATAAATTTCCGTCTTCACACAAGTCTTCACATTTCTTGACTATAAAAGCATGCCAGTTTTGAGTGTTATTCTGTGTTCTGTTTTCTAAGTTAATAGAAAACTTGCTCCTGTCAACAATAAATTTGTGAATCTAGTCCCGTCCCCCCTTCATTGCCCTCTTTTTCTATTAAAAGTAAAAATGTATACTTCCATAATAATTTAAGGTTAAAGTTGTACAAAAATTTTATAAGCATCATTTTCTTAAGTAATAAAAATGTATTCTCTAAATTTGATGGGATGAATATGAAAAATCAAGTGATTTCAGTAAAGGCATAAATTTTCTTGTGGTGTCCATTGTTTTTTTAAATACATATTATATTTAAACATCTCTCCCTCTTTAAAATTTTTACGTATTTGCTATGGAAAGTGTCTCCACATCAAGCGTGTGTACCTAGCTTAGTGTGTTCCATGTTGAGTCCAACCTTTCCCTCATGATAGTATGTCTTCCCATGCCCCTGCCATTGTTATTGACCTTAACCAATTCTGGTCTTCTTTATTGTCAAGAATTAGCTACAGATCATTCTGCCTGCTTCCTAGTCCACTGTTTCAGAGCCTTCGGCACGCTTTTCCCAGCCTCCTTACCAAAAAAAGATCCCTCTGGGTGGTTAGGTAGAGAACAAAAGAGCAAATAAGAGCTGGAAGAACGAGAAAGGAGAAAGAAGATGATACAGGGAAAATTATACAACAAAAGGATGACTGGCAAGGAGAAATTGGGAGGAGGGGTCAGTCATTGTGAGAGGTAACAACGGCTAGGCTAGACAAGAGTTAAAGAATAGTCAGGAAGTAGTCACCGAGTGCTCGTGTACCCAGCACTGTGCTAGGAACTGGGAGTACGGTATATAAAGTACACTGTGTGTTCAAGGAATGAAAACGTTCCTACCTGAAAGCAGCGTATGTGAGGAGCAGGAGGGAGAAGGATAAATAACATGGAATGATCCATTAGAAAAATAACACTGACTAAGTGCTAGTAAATCTGGGGTCAAGACGTAGCTTATCCTCTGTAGCTAGTTGTGTGAACTTGGTTAATTAATGTAATACTCTGGCCTCAGTTACATTTATAAAATGAGCAGATTGGACAAGTTTATTTGAGGTTTCTTTTAGCTTAAAGTTCTGTGAGATACCAAAAAGGGTCATATTCATCCCATTGACCTCTGGGTCACATTTGATTGTTTTTTAATAATTCACGTATAACTTGAGGTTCAATCTGTCTGCCCTTCTGTTGTTTCTTTTAGCTGCTTGTGCTAATCAACGCCCTGACCTCTTCGGTTGTGTCATTGCCCAAGTTGGAGTAATGGACATGCTAAAGTTCCATAAGTATACCATTGGCCATGCCTGGACCACAGACTATGGTTGCTCTGACACAAAAGAACATTTTGAATGGCTTAGCAAGTAAGATTCTTAAGTTTCATTTGTTACCTAACAGCTTTGATTTATGCAGTTTTTACGTGAGTTTTTCATTAATAGCCTTTTAAAAAAATGTTTTATTTATGCTTTTTAAAACATTGCCTTCACCTACCAGTAACCACTCCCTCCCCTGCCACAGCAGTTCTTCCTCCAGCAGAGGATAGTTTGGATAGTTTTGCCTGATAGAGTATGCCCCATTCCGTACATATGATCAGTCCCCTGCCCTTCTGCCAAGAAAAGAGAGATGTTTCCCCATTTGTCTTTGGCATAAAGATTGGCCACAAGGCTTAATAGCTTTTTCATACAGTGTTTACACAGTTTATTGTTCTCACTTTCCTTAACCCTCAATATTGAGGAGGAAATTCATTTCTGCATTTTAGAGAGAGTAGATATTTTAGTGCTAAAACGAGAGCAAAAGTAGGGCACAATTTGCCATGCAGATGTAATAGATCATAGCAGGTTTCTAATGTCCATCTCCCAGACTTTTAGCAAACATTGCTAAGATTCATTTCTTTCCTCTTCCCATGCCACAGTTTTTAAAAGAAAATGGAAAAAGTGGATTCCTGATAGGAGGAAAAACATAAAGGCCCATACTACTTGTCCTCCTTACATCAGTGACTTCCCAGAAACCTGCAGTAAGACAGAAAATCAAGCTTGCTTGCCAGTTCCTTAAGAAAATCACCATAGATTGCACTAGGTGTATACATACAGATATATGTGAGTCAAACATCTATTAAGCATCTACTGTATGCCAGGCACTGTGCTTAAGCCCTGGGGATACAAAAAGAGATAAGACAGTTCCTACCTACAAGGAACACACACTCTAATGGGAGAGACAACAAGCAAGCAGGTATGTTCAAACAAGCTGTACAAGAAAAATAGAAAATAATTGATGGAGAGAAGGCACTAAAAGTGAGCAGTTGAGAAAAATTTCCTGTAGAAGGTGGGATTTTAGTTGAAACTTAAAGGTATCCAAGAGGCAGAAATGAAGAGGAAGAGCATTCCAGGAATGGAGGACAGCCAGGGAAAATGCCTGGAGCTGAGAGTTGGATTATTATGTTCATGGAATAGCCAAGAGCCAGTGTCACTGGATCAAAGAGCATGTGGTGAAGAGTTAGGGTACTGGAACGGTAGGAGGGTGCTAGGATATGAATGTCTTTGAGTGCCAAACAGAGAACTTTGCATTTGTTTCTGTAGGTAACGGGGAGCCACTGAAATTTATTGAGTAGAGGGGGTGACAAGGTCGGACCTATGCTTTAGGAAAATCACTTTGGTGGCTGAATGGAGTACGGATTGGAACGGCAGGCAAACCCATCAGCAAGCTATTACGGAAGTCCATGTGAGAGATAATGAGGGCTTGCACCAGGGTGGTAGCTGAGTACAAACTAAAATAGAATGAAATAGGACAAGAAAAACAATAGGTATAATTAATTACTACAGTAATGTAAAGCTAATAATACTAAAAATGGTCATACAAACAAATACTATTTAATCATAATGATTGCCCTTGATCCCAGAGAAGAAATGAGGAATTGCCCCTCTCTTTTCTCATTAGAGAGGCGGGAACTGTGTGTACTTTTATATGCACTATCAGAGATGATAGCTGTGTTCATTGTTTTTGCTTAACAGAAAATAGTCCCTATCCACAAGAAGTTAATAGTCAACTGTAAGTCTGCCTTGAATTTGAAGTCATTTGTTTTAATGACATTTTCAGAGACTCAGGGGTGCTGCAATTTGACAGTGGGAGCTTACAAAAACGGAAAATATATGAAGGGGGAAAATCTTAAATTTCTTTCTGAATATTGAGGGCTAAGGAAATACAGGAGAAGGTAAGGAATATAGTAAAGTTATTTTATTCCTTCCCAAGCCTTTCTATAGATGTATTAAAAGGTAATTTTTCTTCAATGCATTGCATTATTAGAGAGATTAAAAATTTATCTAGTTCACCCTTTTCAATTCCATCCATATGCAAAATGAGAAACTGGCAAGCATTCTGTGGAAACCATCCAAGCTAAGGAAACCATCCAAACACCTTAGCTCATTACTCTTATGTGCAGTCACCTGAAGCATAAACAGTTTGAGAAAAAGCATGATCTACCTAGGAAATATCTAAATATAAATAAGTGCTCCAAATTCTCAGCATCATTTGGTAGGTGTAGAAGCAGATCAAATTGCATTTACTTTCTGTGCCTTAGCTTTCTCTCTCAGTAAACAGTAGATTCACATTAAGCAGATATGATTATTTAACCCGTACAGCAAAGGAATAAGAGAAACAAGCCTCATTTTTAAATTTTTTGTTTTGCACTGTGTGTCCACTTGGCATGGTTAGTATACAGCAAACAATCCTTTAATGTAGCTGCTTGCACAAACTATTTTCATCGGCTAAAACATGTTTTAGTAATGAATCCACATTTGCATAACTGAACTTCTGTTTTCCAGCAGAAAAGTATTCAGTTCCTTTTTTTGCCATCTGCACACATTACTGTTAGAGCTACAGGTAGCCTAGTTTTCTAGGTACAGGTAATAGGAAAAGTATTTTGCATGTTCAGTTTTTAGCTTACAAGTGCCGTGTAAGAGAGAGGGAGACTTAAAAGCTCTTAAATTTTTGAACTCATGTATATTTGTTAAGTATATATCACAAGTTTAATAATAACAGTAATAGAAATGTTTCATCCTTAGATTAGAAACTCCTAAAAGGGAAAGAAATTGTAAGAACTAGAAACTATGCCTACTTCTCAGAATTTGGTGAGATCAGCCCAGAAATTGACTGACTCACACCATTAAACTCCAATCAATCATGTTACCATTGGCTCCTTTCCCCTGATCTTCATCAGCATTCCTTATGAGGGCAACTAGGTAGTACATTGGATAGAGCACCAGTGCAGGAGGCCCTGAGTTCGAATGTCACCTTAGACTCTTGGTACTCACTAACTGTGTGACCTTGGGCAGGTCACTTAACCCTGGTTGCCTCATCCAGATGAATATCAGTTAGGTCATCCTGATGAATATCTGGTCACTGGATTCAGATGGCTCTGGAGGAGAAGTGAGGCTGGTGACCTGCACAGCCCTCCCTCACTCAAAATAAAGTCAAGTGCAAGTTGTGTCATCATTTCTCTGATGACATGGTCTTCTTCTGCAATGAAGGATGAACACACACACATCAGCATTCCTTTATTTTTCTTAGTTTTTCAGTTTTGCATTCAAGAGGCTATTTATTTTCTCTTATTGCCGATGAGGCAAGTACCTTCTAGGCTGAATTAGGCTAAACTGAAGCCAAATAAGGGAAAAAGTATCCAATTTGAAAAGTGGAAGTATCCCATCAACCAGATAGTCTATTTATACACAAAAGGAATCTCCCAGATAATGTAGCTGACAAAAGTAGTCCTTCAGCCTCTGTTTAAAGACCTCAGCCAAGGGGAACCAGCCACCTCTCAGGGCAACCCATTCCACTTTTGAGCAACTGGAATCCTCACATCAAGCCTGCATTCGCATTTGCCTTTTTTGAAAATTCCACCCACTGCTCCTGATTTGGCCCTCTGGGGCCAAGCAAAACAAATCCAGTGCCTCCACATGACAGTTTTTCAGACCTTCAGATACTTGGAGACAGGTATCTTGTCCCCACTAAGTCTTCTGATTTGGGGGCTAAACAAGCAGCTTCAGTTCTCTTATAACGGAAAGGAAAGAAGAGGGAAGTGAGCATTTATGTAAAACAGGCCCCTGTGGTGAGCACTTGGTTCATACCACCTCATTTGATCTTCAGGTGCTGTTATTATCTCCCTTTTACAGTTGAGGAAAGTGAAGCGAATAAAAGTTAGATGACTTGCTCAGGGTCATATAGCTAATAAGTGTCTGAGCATGGATTTGCCTTCTGGAAGACCTGAGTTACATATAACATAGACTGAAAGCCTCTCGTCATCCTGCTTGCCTGTCTGTGAACTCTGTAGCTCATTAGTGTCTTTCTTAAAATGTGGTGAGCAGAACTGAACATAATACTCCAGATGTCATTCCATGAGGGTAGAACACAATGGGACTAGCACCCTGTTTCTTAATGCAGCCCAACACAACACCACATTAAATTTTTTGAATGTCAAATCACACTGCTTTCTCATGTTGCATTTTTAGTTCGTTGAAACCCTCAGGTATATTTCAGAATAACCCAATTTTCCCTCCCCCATCTTGTATTTGTGAAGTTGATTTTTTTTGCACAAAAATCTATGACTATACATAAAGATAAATTTATCCTTGTTGAATTTCATCTTATTAGAGTCAACCCAGTGCTCTAATCTGTCAAGCTCTTATATTGCTAGGTCTCCTTCCTTGCTATTTCCACCTCTTCCCTTTGCCTCTTGAAATTCTTGATCTTTTTTTTCTCTAGAATCTAGAAGCAAAGATTGGGGTTGGGTGAGGGGTGAAATGTGTGAAGAAAAAGGACTTAACCAGTACCAGATTCCAAACTCCACTAACAAAGCATTAATCATCCAAGCTATTTGGGTACTGGTTAAACAATAGCAAAGTCAGTTACTGGATAGGCAGAAGTATGGTATACAGAATAGCAGGATAGTGTTCATTAACATTAATCAGTCCCAAAGATGCCAACTGCTCTGATAAGGACTCATTATTTGGCACAAACTTCTGGAAAAACTGGAAGGAGCTATGTAATACATTAGGTTATAGAAAATAGGTTTAGAACAGTAATCTCCCAGCCATATACCATAATAAACTCCAAATAGATACAGGACTGAGATATAAAAGGTAATGTCATAAACAAATTAGAGGAGAATGGAAGGAGATAACTTTTTGCAACCTTGGATAAAGGAAGAATCATTAAAGCCTTTGCAGCAAGTTTCTCTGAATGCTCAGCTGCTAATATAAAAACCCTGTTCCCCATCCCCAGTTGCCCTCTCCCTGACTCCCACAGTCCCATTCCATATCTAACCAACTTTTCCACTGTGCTCTCTGGAATGCTTGGTCCATAATTATCAGATTTGCTTTCATCTCAAATCTTTTCCTTTCTTTTTCTGTCTCAATACTCAGTGAGACATGGTTCCTTCTGTTGATGTTGCCTCAGTTACCATGGTTTTGCAGTTCTCTAGTCTGTTCAGTCACTGTGACCTACTTTTCCACTCCACCTCAGCCTCATGCAAAGGTAGCCATACCCTTCATCTTGCCATCACCCATAACTGTTTCACTTCTGTGGTCATGAGCTCCAAAAATTCCTTGATCTGATCATAATCTTTGTTTTTCTATCTTTCGTTATATAACTTCTGTTCTTTATTTTCTTTGTGACCTTAAATCCGTTCATCCCTTAATTTTTTTCCCAGACCATCACCCCTACATTGACTAATCTTTTGTCTTCACTATCTCAGTAACTTGGTGAATCAGTTACACGTTCTACTATCCTCTACGTAAATCCCTTGCCCCACTGTCCATCTCACCTGGACAAACCCCAACTTTGGATAACTCCCTCCACCTGCCTCCTTTCTTCTTATTCACATAGTACTGAGAGCTGGACAAAATTATAAAACTCAGTTAGTGGGATCCTTTACAGATTTATGTTATGTATTCGTAACTGAGCTTTCACTGCAGCAAGACACACTTCAAAAATCCACTCAGTAGTCCATTCACCATAGTGGCTATTCTAAACCTTTTCATTCCTTCCTTAAACCTCCCACATCTGCCCACTTGAGGATTTTGTTTATACTTTACTGAAAATCTTGAAGTCATTTACTGAGAGCCCTCTTCTGCCTTCCTCATCTTCTGTCACCTTCTCCTTCATCCTGCTCTCCTGTGAAGAGGTGACCCAAATCCTTGACAAGGCAGGCCCTTGATCTTGTCACTTCCCATCTTTTCCAGCATATTACCCCACCGCCATCCACCCCACCCCCTAGTTCCAGTCTTTCTGGACACTATTATTCATCCTCTCCTAGATGTTCTCACCTCTCTAGATTTCTGTGACTGTTCTCTCCTTTTCTTCCTCCCTGTCTGGTCAACTCTTCTTAGCATCTATTTCTTAAACTAGGTCACACCCCATAACCTTTCTATCCCCAAAACTCTGTGGGCCCTGTAATATCAAATCTATGATATGTTGTTTAGTGATATCATCAGTTCCCATGGATTCAGTTATCTCTATGCAGATAATTCCCAGACATATAGATCCAGCCCTAATCTCAATCTCTCTCCTTTCTCTCCCCCTTCCTTTCTACTTCTCCTTCTCCCTCCCCTCTTATATCAATAACTGCCTTTTGTACATCTCAGATTGGAAATTTCATTGGTATCTCAAACTTGACATATCCAAAATAGAACTCATCATCTCTCCTCCTGAACCCTCCGTGCTTCTCAACTTTCCTGTTAATGTCAAGGGCAGTCACCTAAGCTCACAAAGTGACCTCATATAGCCTACCTATTGGTAAATTTGTGGTTTTTGCCTTCACAATGTCTCGTATAGCCACCACACTTGTACAAGCCCTTACCATCTTTTTTTCTAGACTATTGTAATTGCCTTCTAAATTAGTCTTCCTGATTCATCTCTTCCCAACTCCAATCTGACCTCCATTCAACTGCTAGAGTAATCTTAAAGCACAAGTCTGACCACATTAGGCCCTCCTCGATAAGCATCTGTTCCGAATCAAACATAGACTCCTCTCTGACATTTAAAGCTCCTTATAACCTGTCTCCTTCCATCTTATACTTTTGTCCCCCACACCCTGCAGTCCAGCTGTGCCGACCTACTTGATCTTCCACACACAGAACACTTCATCTCTCAGTTCCATACATTTGCACTGGCTATCTTCCCCTTGATTAGAATGTTCTCCCTCCTTGCTTCCCACTCCTATCTTTCCTGGCTTCCTTTACAATTAAGCTCAAATCTCTTCTGCACAAAGCCTTTCCTGGTCTGCTCACCCCCAGCTCCAGTCCTTTCTCTCAGAGCTTACCTTCCAATTACGCTTTATCTATCTTATCTCAACATATTTATTTGCTTGCTATCTTCCCCTTTAGAATGGGAACACCTTGAGAGCAAGGACAATGGTGGTTGTTATTTTTTTCCCTTCCTTTCTTTTTATCTTTAGTACTTAGCACTGTATCTGGCACACAATAAATATTTAATAAATGTTTCGTGACTGCCTGATAAAGGTCTGATATCTAAGATATATAAGGAACCCATTCAAAACTAGAATTGAAGAGCTATTGTGAATAGTCAAAGAATATGACTTCAAGGAAAGAAATTCAAACTATCAATAGCTGAAAGTTTTCCAGGTCACTAATAAGAGAAATGCAAAGTAAAATAATTCTTAGGTTCCACCTCACACCTAACAGATTGGCAAGGATAAAAAATAAAGGAAAATTGCAATTGGGATTTAGTAAAAGCAAAAAAAGGAGAAGACTGCTAATGTAATAGTCAGCCTTTCTGGAAAGTAATTTGGAACAGAACACAGAAAGTCACTCAATTGTGCATCAGCAGCATAACTCCTGGGCAAATACCCCAAAGAGTTCAGGGAGGAAAAGTACTCATGTATACTCAAATATTCACAGCAGCACTTTTTCATAGCAAAATAAGGGAGTCCCCATCATTTAGGGAATAACTTAACAAATGTTTTAGGAATACAGTGGAATGTTGTTGATATTAGAAACGATAAAAGGTTTAGACTTAGAGAAACCTGGAGAGGCTTGTATGAACTGATCCTGAGTGAAGTGAACAAAACTCAGAACGCTTGCTGAGTATTGTAGTGACATAATTACTAGATTATAAAGAGAAACATCCTTTAGATACTAAAGAACTTTGTTCGGTATTGTAGAATGGCCACCCAAGAGTCCAGTGGACTGATGATGAAATATGGCGCTCATTGTCTGACAGATCCATGGAGATGCAAAATGAGATGTTCATTTTTAGATGTGACCAACATCGACATTCATTTTTCTTGACGATGTTTATTTTTTATACACAAAGGTTTTGCATTTGTTTAAGGGTAGTGATGCAAAAAAAAGGAAAGAAGAAAAGGTGGTCGTTGGTGTATTTTTTTTAACTTGCTCAGAAGAGAACAGGATGAAGTTCAGAGGGAGATAAAACAGGACAACTTTAAAACTAACCTACATTAAATGAGTGTGTATTTAAACAAAGTGTAATAGATATTTGTGATTTCCTGTAAAAGCCACCTTTTTCTCTTCTTTATATATGGAAATGATGATGGTTTTAGTGTTTATCAAGTTCAGCAACGTTTAAAAATTGAGATCAAAATGTCCTGGAGAAATGAACTCAGCAAAGTTTAAGGAAATATAAAGGGTAGATAGAATTGTGTACCTTTCCTATTGGTTTATTTTTTATTTTTCTCCCTTTAAAAATGTTTATATTTAATATAATCTTCAAATTTTGTTTATGGTACTGAGAGAGAAGTTGATTATGGCCCCACTGGAAACCAAACCTTCCTGACTGACTCCCTGGCTGTTCTTTGTCCACTAACCAGGCTGCTTCTTCTGAAAGTTATTTATCTCCAGGCTTAAATGGAGCATTTTTTCTCCTCACATTTTGGGAACAGTTATCCACACAGGTTAAGGTCATCTTTCGAAGCAAAAGACTCTCTCTCTCTCTCTATTTTGTAGTGAAATACCAGCAGCTTTCCTCTGATTCAGTCATAGGCAATCTATTTACCTTGATTGACTGTAAAAACTAATTATGCGAACAACCTTGCCATTCCCTCTGCCTCTTGTGTGAATTGAAATTTAAATACTGTTTTTCCCTTAGCAGTGGTTTGTATTACAGTCTTCTGATCCAGACTGCCTTAACTATAGAGTTTCATGCAATTGACTTTCAAAAGAGTTTACATTCCTCTTACAATAAAATATTTCCAAAGCACATTTCATCCGAAATCCTGAGGTCTTAAGCATTTTGTTTAAAATCAATAATCATAAAGGGATAGGAACTGTCTGATTTTATTAGTAAAAGAAACTCTTCTACCAATGATGTGGGGTACTTTTTCTTCAACTTAAAAGTCTTCGAACTGAAAATCTACAAAATCAATATTTAACTCTCTAAACCATTATTTTTTTGTGTTCTTTTACTTAGAACCTCTAAGGGTATCTGATACGTTCAACTAAATGCTTTGAAATAAATAGTTCAGTGAAATGATGGACAAAAAAAGAATTAGCCAAACCAGTTGTTTAAAACTTGATTTTATTTACATCCATAAGGTGACAGATTGGGCTGGTGTTCTAGACGTATGAAATTTTTAATGAATTCTATTATTTCTTAAAAGTGATTATTAAAAAAAAAACTATCACTAGATGTTCATATTCCTAGCTTCGAGGTACCGGGTGGTGTGGTCTTTAGGGAGTAGCATGATGAAGACATCTTTGGATTTAGTCAGAAGACATAGGCTAAAGTCCCAGCTCTGCCACTTAATTGTATGATTTTGGACAAATCAATTAATTCCTGTAAGCCTCAGTTTCCTCATCTTTTCTGCCTACTTACAGGGTGTTTGTAAGAATTAAATGAGAGCAACACATAAAGCACCTTTTTAAAACTGTGTAAAACATATATAAAACTTGTAACAAATGTCAGACATTGTTAAAAAAAGAAATTACAAAAGAAAAAAGCTAATTGAATTTGGTAGTACCCACTTTCTACTATTCATGCAGTGTTCCTGAACCTAAATTCTCTTATATTCAGGACATATAAGGTCAAGATATATGCCCTCCTATCAAGTAAGGTCCACAAGCATTTATTACGCACCTACACAGTGCCAGGCTCTGTGCAGGGTGCTGAGCATACTAGTCCATGCTCTCATGGAACCCACAATTCAATGGAGGGGAGGGGGATGGCAGCCATTATGTTCAAAGATGACAGGCAAGAGAAATTGAATATAATGTCAGAGACACACATTAAGGAGGACTGGAGAAGGCTTCTTACAGGAAGTAGGATATTAACTGGGACTTGAAGGAAGACAGAAGTGAAAAGGAAAGTAATAAGACCGATGGGGGACAGCCAGTGAAAATGCACAATCAATCAGGAGGTGGATGGTGTGTTTTATTCAGGGAGCAGCAAGGAGGTCTTTATCTTTTAAGTGTCACAAAAACTAAAGAAGGTTTGCGTAACTTTGAGTGCACACCTATGTTCTGCTGTATGCACTGTGTCCATCCGTATACACAGGAGAAAACTGTCCTCCTTGTCTACTAACTCAGTGACCCAAAAAATTATGATTGATCCCTTCCTGTTTATTTCATTTTGAGCAATTGAGGGGGAAAAAAAATCAAAGAAACATGAAAAGAAATCAAACAGCAGAAAAAAAAAAAACACAAGTGCTTCAGATTTCAGGCTCAGTAATCCTTCAAGTTCTTTTTCATGATTTTTCTTGAAATTGAGTTCTTGACCTTGGGCAAGTCATTTTCCCTCTGGGCCTGATTCCTTTTCTCTAAGAAGAGGAAATTGGACCTTCAGAAAGGCAAGTAGGTGGTACAATGGATGGAGCACTGGGCCTGGATTTAGGAATTCCTGAGTTCAAATTCAGCCTCTGGCACTTAGTAGCTTTATGACCCTGGTTTTAGTCTCTGTTTCTTCATATGAGAAATGTCAATAATAATAGCACCTAGCTCCAAGGGTTGTTGTGAGAATCAAATGAGATAATATTTATAAAATTATTTCCAAACTTTAAGGTGCTGCATAAGTTCACTATTATTGTCATCATCGTCATCATCATGTTCTCTGTTAGATGAGATGTCTTCCAGCTCTACATCCATGATCCTACTTGATCCTGTTGAGCAACAAAGATCCTCTCAAGTGTATTAACAGTAGCTTCAGTTAACAATTGTTTTCGATCCTTTTATAAGAACTAGGTTAGGTCAAGGTTTCCTCTGTGTTCTGGACAGGTGAAGAAGTAAGTTGACAAAATTAACTCTGCCATTACTAATTAACCACTTTTAAAAATAGAGCATGTCTTGCATGTCTGTTAACATCGATACTGAACCACATAAAATTTCTTTTGTTTTTCAGGTATTCACCATTACATAACATCAAGTTACCTGAAGGGGATGGAGTCCAGTATCCATCCATGTTACTTCTCACTGCAGATCATGATGACCGTGTGGTACCTCTTCATTCCCTGAAGTTCATTGCAACCCTGCAGTATATTGTGGGCCGAAGCAGAAAGCAGACTAACCCTCTGCTCATTCATGTTGATACCAAGGCAGGCCATGGAGCAGGAAAACCTACTGCTAAAGTTATAGAAGAAGTCTCTGATATGTTTGCATTTATAGCACGGTGCTTAAATATCGATTGGATTGAATAAATGGAATGCTCAGCTCCCATTATATCCCCAAAATAAACCTCAAGGGCTTTTAACCACCATTTACACAGAGAAACAAGTGGGCATAGTACTTGTATTTGAGAACATTGTTCCTCCATCCAACAATCACAGTTCGTTCTTCCAGTGACCCAAACTGTTGTGGGAATTTTATCTTTTTTAGGCTTCTCCTTTTTATTATTTCCTGGGAGTGACTTTTTCTGCCATATTCAGACATACATTTAGGGGGAAAAAAAGCATGTTTGGACAAATAGCAAAATTGCAGCAAATGCTGTTGTGAATACTTAAAGATTTCCAGAGTTTTAAAGAGGTAGTCAAGCTTCCTATAAAATCTCTTAATGTTATTTGCTCCCATAACCTTATCCAAGTCACCTTGTAAGTAAACATAAGAACTGTGATAATACGAAAACAACATTTCTTTATAACATAATAAATGTTATTTAAGAATGGGAGGCTTTATTTCTGTTTCTTTACAAATTACTGGTGTGAGGGGATACTAAAATTCTAATCAGAAGGGATTAAATTAGTTTTCTCTCAAAATATGAGCTTTGCCCAGCTTTGTAACAAATTGATTTCTAAAAATGTCCCAAATCTTTTTTTATATTCTTTGGATTAACAGCTTATAAGTAATGTAATTCAAGTGATCATTTGAATATAAACTGTTTTTTTTTCAATATTTTGCCCTTCCACTGATCTGTTCCTACCTCTTCTAACAAGCTTTCTTTTATATAAATGCCTCCTATAAAAATGGATGAAAACTGGAAAATGATGGCTGCTTCCTAAGATCCAAACTTGAATTTCTTTCCTTAAGTTAACAAGATTTATGGAAATACTAGGCCCTGCCAGTTCTAAATGGTATGATCAGTGATTCTTGTATCATGGGATCCAAGTATACATTCCTTGAACTTTCCAAACAGATACTTCTTTTAAAATCTTCCTGTCTGGAGGGCATTTTTAGACCTATTTTAGACCTATAACTTAGTTATCTTACTGTGTTTCCTCTTTTCTCCTCATCAGAACTGAAGAAGTTATGCCCACATATAAAATACCATACAAAGCCATAATAGACTTCTGCAAAATAAAATTAACTGTTCCAATTCCTTTCGCTTATCGAGGTGGGTCATATTTTTCAACACTCTGCTAATCATGCAGTCCTCTCTGTGCACACCTCCAACTGAATAGGTATTATTTTTCACTAAGGACAAATGCCACCACTGTCAAAGAGAAGCAGCTTGGTTTGTTTCTGCTCAGTGCTCTTGTAGGATCATGGTTTTTAAGCCCTGACTATGCAGAACACTGCTGGCATGTAATTAACTTGTGTTTTGCTATCGACCTTCAGAATGCAAGGTGTCTCTCAGCCATCTTTTCTGAAACTGACATTGTTACCATATGGCCATAGAATTAGCAGTACTGCCCAACAACCAATTTGTGTCACTCCTAAACAGCATGCTAGGAAAAAGCCAATAAAATGCATTTGCACAATTGAGCCAAAAGACCTTCTCTCTTTTGATCAACTAACTGATTTATTTGACTATGTGCAGACATCTGAATTGTACCTCTGTTTCTCCTGAGAGCCTAAAGGCTAGAGGAGAAATATGTAATTACATTAAAAATGTCAATAAAAGCAAAATTGATTTTTAAAAGTGAAAAGTATTTGGAAGTTATTATAGAACCATCCCCATTTGTTTTCTCTTTTAAAAAAATGGCATTTGGATTGCGTAATAAATTGTAGACTGAGTGGTATCTTTAATTTGCCCCCCCACCCATTTTTTTAAATGGGTTCCAGAATGTCTACACTTTTTTGGAGGGGGGGGGGTTAATTGATTTTAAAATGTGCTTTTCCCAGTTGGTTTACTTAGGACACAAGTATTAATTTAAAAAAAAAATACTGGCTTTTGACACGAGATAAAATCAGTTAAGTTTAAAAAAAAAACTGGTTGGAGCCTCAGGCTTAGTCATTTTCCAGCTGATAGCCACAGTCCAAACCTGGCCCCCTTTTCCCTTCCTATCTAAAATGATAATAATCAACATTTATATAGTGCCTACTATGTACCATGCACTGGGCTATGCACTTTACAAATATATCATCACAACAACCCTGAGAGGTCGAGGTCTTATCCCCATTTTACAGTTGTGGAAACTGAGACAGGTTGTGACTTCTCTAGGGCCACACATTATCTCAGGTTGGATTTGAACTTTTTGACTTTAGACCCAATGCCACCTAGCTGCCTCTTCTGAGATTTGCTAAAGCTAGAAACTTTCACCTCCTATGCAACCCTCTAGATTGTCCTCTTACCTATAATAATATTAGAGGTAGGAAATAAATCAGTAATTTTTTGTCCTTCCCTATTAAACACCTGACAAATTTATGCATCATTGTTCTTCCCTAATGGAAGACATAACTTCCACTATCCTAAAAACTATGAATCCAACCCATCTAACTGACTTAGGGTGCCAAGTTCTGGGAAAAGCCTCCCATAGATTATTGTGTTACAGATTATTATTTCTCCACCATGACCTGAAGAGTCCAGTATGCAGTGAATTCATATCTTCTTGATTTCAGGTCTAATGCTCTATCCACTGTGCCACGGTTTCCTCCACAGACCCCCTACATAGGTGTCCATAGTTCTTAAGACTGACAGAGGGGTCCATAACAATAAAAGGTCAAGAACCACTGGTCTAAGGAACCAGGATCCAAAAATTTTAAGATTTATCAACTCAGTGCTTTGCATGTCACTCAAAAGCTAATCAATAGCCAATAAAAATGAAAGCTTATTGGATAATGTTCTTAAGAAAAACGGAAGTATATAAGTTAACATTATTAATATACTTAATATATCATTATTCTTAATATATTAAATAAAAATACATAAATGCTATATCAACTTGTTGCTACTGTTCTTATTCAGGAAACTTGCACCACTGAGCATGGGTGGAAGGTGGGAGGAAACGATACATCTCTTGTTGGCAATGCTTTATTAATGGTTTATTTTAATATATCCTCTGTAATATATCCTCTGTGGTGGCTGTAAATCAGACTGTAAACCAACATGTAGTCACCCTTACCTGGACCGTAATTGAATAAACTGGTCAATGGGATTTACTTACCATATTTTTTTTTAAAAAGGCCTTTTATGCCTCCATCAAGAATTTGAAGAGCTCCATCCTTACCACATATTAGAGCATAATTTTCTCCTGGGAAATCCTTTGTAGGCTTGATAGGAATGGGAAGTTAAATGAAAGGAACTCTGGGTCCTAATTTGGGTTTAGCCACTGATTACTGTGACCCTCAACAAATCATATCCCCTCTATTAGCTTCAGTTTTGTTTTAGTCCTGACCTAATTTAATCCATGAAAGGAATTCCCAGTGCAAGGTCATCAGCAGCTTACAGGCCTAAAGATTTTCCTAGGGCACTCAAAGGTCAAGTAATTTACCCTTAATTACACAGGCAGGATGTAGCAGACATGAGACATGAACCCAGATGCTTCCTGACTCCACAGAAAGCCCTTCCAAACTCTTGTCATGCTGTTTTTCTGAGCCTCAGTATTTGTTTCTTAAAAGGAACAGATCAAAGTACTTCTACCTTAGCTCCGAAATTCTGTTGTGAAAACATTTAAAAAGGTACAATTGCTCAAGTATCTTTCCTTTCATTATGAGCAAATGTTGACAGTGTCACTTGCTCTTATAAAGCCTTATGTTATTAATTATTTGTTATTAATTACTAATAATAATTATTAATAATATCAATTATTGATTATTCATTGTCGATCAAGTATTGACATTATATATTATTAACATTTATATATTTTGGGTTTGGGGGGTTTTGAGACCGGGTCTTCCCTAGATTGCCCAGGCTGGAAGCACAGTGGCCACTTGGAGGTCCAATAACACTGACTCCTTTTCTAACCAGTTTACTCTTCCATAGGCAACCTTGTCCCCAAACTCCCAACTTCTTGGTTCTCAAGTTCAAGAGATCCACTAGTCTTAACTTCACTGGTTACAGGAATTAATAGACGTCATACTCGATTATATGTTGATTTTTACTTTACAAAGCATGCTATTTAAAACAACCATGTGAATTAGCACTACGTTATTTTCTCTGTTTTACAAATGAAGAAACAAGCTTAGATATAGTAAATAACTTGTCGAGCATCACACAGCTAAGTAAGTGACTGAGCTTTCACAATGGTTACCTTCAAAACATTAGAAAGATGATGGGAATTACTCAGCGTATGAATATGAGTTTTCCAAGCCAATATGAAATTTTCCTATGGGAAGGCATCCACCGTCACTCAGTCTCCTGTGGGAAAGAGATATTAATGTCCCAATTTATCAAACTCAGGTTCCCTAGGAAGTCATGAAAGTTCAGGCTTCCATTTCCTATGCAGAAAATATTCTAATGGCCCTGATTTTTGTTCATGGTGAATGCAGTAAATGAGATAGGCACCAATAATTCATCCAGTAATGCACAGCTAATAGAGATCCTCCTGCCGAAAGGCTCATTACAGTTCACAATCATGATCACCAGGTCCTGCTGGCTCATCTTAGTGAAAGCTCTGTGCTAGCAGTTAGATGTTAAGTCAGAAGAGGCAATATTTCTGCTTACTGGGCCAACCCTCAGCTCTTTCAAATAGACCCCTTAGGAGGAGCTAATTTACATCATTTCTCACAGTTCTGATCTGGGTTCTGTAGCACTAGCCATCTTCGTTTACTAATGCTACCATTAGACTCCAATTTGAATCAAGAATCATAGCTAAAGTTATTATCCTTTATGGTTTTCTTTCTGAGTCTCACAATGGCCTGGTTTTCCATCTATAAGCATGTTATATGGAGAGAGGGAAAAAAAATCCACCAATCAGTCTAATCAGTAAACATTTATTAAAGATCCTCTGTTTTCCAGACAATGTGCTAGGGAGCTGGGGATACAAAATCAAAAATGAGTGCCAGCTCCTTTACTCATGGGGGAAAATGATGAGACATAGACGTATATTAAGTATGGATAAGATATATGCAAAGTAAGTGCTAGTTATATTTGGAGGAAGGCACTGGCATCTAGGGGTTCAGGAAAGTCCTCTATGTTGGTAATGGTATTTGAGCCTAGAGTAGAAGGAAACTATGAATGGTAAGAAGCTGAGCTGAGAGAGTACATTGATCCCTGTGGAAGGCATGAAGATGAAAAATAAAAGAAACATAGGAATCCTGGCAATCAACTAGTCATAGGATTATAGATGCAGAGTTGGAAGGGAGCCCTCAGGGGCCATCCACCTCCTTATTGTACACATGAGGAAACCGGAAGATAAAATACCTTGCCCCACAGGTAGTGAGAATGGGAGAAGGGTGAGGAATAAGGGGAGTTCAATTCAGATCCAATGACCTGGTTAGTGTTCTTTTCAGCATACCATGGAACTAATTCAACTAGACTGTAGAGCATGTTAAAGGAAGTAACATCTAATAAGGCGGAAAGGTCGATTGAAATCAGGTCGGAAAAGACTTTAAAGGACAACAATCAACATGTCAACAAGAATTTATTAGGGGAATTGGAGGGAAGGGAAAAGGAATAAGCATTTATATAGTACCTACTGTGTGCCAACACTTTACAAATATCTTATTTAATCCTCACAATAACCCTATGAAATATGCTCATTTTACAGTTGAATAAACTGAGGTCAACAAAAGTTAAGTGATTTTCACAGTTACATAGCCAGTAAGTATCTGCAGCAGAATTTGAACTCAGATCTTTCCTCCTCCAGGCCCAGTTCTCTATGCACTGTACCCCGTAACTGCCTCACCTACTATGTGCCAGACACTGTGATAAGCCCTGGGGATACACAGAAAGGCGAAAGGCAGTCCGTGCTCTCAAGGAAACTCATAGCCTAATGAAGAAAACAACATGCAAACAACTACATGCAATTAAGGTGGAAAATATTGGCAACAGTCTTAGAAGAAGGGTACTAGAATTGAGAGGGATCAGAAAGATTTCGTACAGAAGATGGGTTTTTGGCCGGGACCTGAAGGAAGACAGAGAAGCCAGGAAACAGAAATGAGGAAGGAGAGAATTGCAGGCATGAGTGACATAGAAAAATGCACAATGTAGGGAGATCATGTGCAAGGAACATGGAAGAAGTCAATGTCAATGGACTGCAGAGTAAATAGAAGGGAGTAAAGTGTAAAAGAAAACTGAAACGAGAGGAAGGGGGCAAGTTAAACGGTATTTTAAAGGCCGAAGAAGGGATTTTTGTATTTGATCCTAGAGATAATAAGGAGCCACTGGGGTTTATTGAACGATAAAATAACAGCCATGTGAAGAATTAAGCAAAAAAGCAGTTGATGATGCAGAACAAGAGTCCAGAGAGATTTAGTCAAGTAATATTACAGAAATACTCCATTTTACCCATCGTTCAAGGTTAAGACCCACTTCCTTCATCAAGTCCTCCCTCACTGTTACCATGCTGATTTCTTCTGAGATTCTTAGTAAAGGCTTAGTAGTTACGATTATCTAATTTCGTATGTGTACCTTACTTCCCCAAATAAATTGCAAAATTTTTGAAGGCATTGATCCATTTCCCCAGACAAAATAAAATCTATCTTACCTATCTCCTCAAATAAAAGGTATCTAGTAAGCCCTGAATATTTTTTAACCAATTGGAATAATTACGCACAAATTTACTGAGGTAATTTTTACCCAAATTAGTGGTAAACAAAGGGAGTGAATGAAACTAAAAGACAAGAATAAGCAGTTAGAAAATCTATGGTTGGAATAATGAAAACTTTGACATCATTGAAATTTGGCAAGACCAAGAGAGTTTATTGAACCTAAATAGCAAACCCTCCATTAAAATTCTACTCTAATGCCTCCTTGTGATCTGGAGATTACCTGGATTCTGGAGGCTAACACAACCTTCTAGAAGAAAGAAAGTTCTGTCAGGTCTTATGTGTTGTTATTTGAATTTGTATCCCCAGTGCCTAGCTTGACATGTAGTAGGTGCTTAATAAATGTTTGATTTTCCAATCATAGACTTAGAGATAGGAGAGACTTAGGGACATCTAGTCCCATTTCCTCTTTTTTAGAGAAAAGGGAAAGAATGCTGGAGGATAGGTAAAACGACTTGGGCGTTTTAATTGGGCAGGTCCAATTCTGACAGAGGCAGAATTTGAAACCAGATCTCCTGATTCCAAATCCATCATTCTCCCCCTGTTCCCTAAAGCCAAAGGCAAATGTTTTGAAAGTGTACAAATGAATCTGGGAAACTGTTTTTACATTCCAAATATTTAGAAAATGGTCTATGTTCTTTGCAAGTGTTAGGTGTCTTAGGTGGTTTGCAGAACCCAAAGTTTATATGGGCATGATTTGTTATTCCTTGGTGGGGTTTACATGTATTTTTAGATTTGACTTTTAGGGATTTCAAAGTTGTTTATGCACAAATTTCTTAGGAAAATACAAAACTTGTGCTTGCTGAATTCGATTTCATCATTATTATTACTAAATGCCATCAATTCACAATGTAGTTGAAGGTTTCACAAATAAACAAGTTAAAATCCAGAAATATTGACCTTCAGCTAAGGGAGCCTGTCTTGGATCTGGTTGTTATCATTCTCTGAGACAGACAATTTTCAGAGCCACAGTGAGCTCTGTGCTAGGAGCCCAAAGAAGCTTAAGCTATTAAATGCTCTGTTAAATAGCCCTATCATGCACCCCACCCCCCAAATAGCCTGTGAGTCTGTAAGTGTCCCTATAAATAGCCAACCCTCTGATTGCAAGATGATTATTTCAGCAGAGTGGGGCTTGGGGGAGACATGAAGAAAGGGTATCAGTCAACACCTTTCATGAAAACTTGTGAAGCAGATAGGGAAATAAAGCTTGGAGGAATGAGCATTGGGGTGAAAAAACTTAAGATAGTCAAATCATGCTGCAGGTATGAAATTGGTATCTCTTGGCAAACTAGAGACTGAAGCAGAAACTGATGTAGTAATAATGTCGTAAAGGGCTTAGCAGCGACATGACTACTGTAAGAAAGGGGCTGATACCCTTGCTGTGGACAGCACAGGCCCAGGCTATTTTTAGTAGTATTCTATATACAGGACCTTTGCATCATTGGGTAGAAATGTCCCTCTCAGTTGCTGCAGAGTGCATCCCCTGCCCACCAGAATTCAAATTCACTGACATTGTGTTCTGAGAATAACTTCCTTGATTCCAGTGCCATTCTACAGAGTCCAAAGTGCTTCAGCCCTGCTAATAGACTCATAGATTTAGAGCTGGAAAGGACCTCAGAGGGCATCTGCAACCAGGGTGTGTGTGGCAGGGAATTTTTACCACTTTGTTGCCAGGGTAGGAAGTAAAGAACTATGAGTTTCTCTTTTGTGGAAGAAATATAAACTTGCATAACATAATTTGGCTGAACAACCTTAAGGGGAATCATTAGTGAAGCTGGAGATTATTTAAGGAAACATCATAGTGATCTGATTTATGTGTTGGAAATAATAATAGGATTATTTTAACTACATTTAACTACATTTGAAGAAATCTCTTCACAAAAAAGTACACAATGTTTTAGATTCAAAATACTCAGAAACTCAGATGAATCTGTGATCTTTGGAATGTATGGGACTCAGTAAGAAGAGCACAGTGGACCCTTCTACCTTTGCTCCTCCTTCAGCCCCCAACCATCCTAGAACCTAATCTAGGTGTACAGGGCAGAGGGAAGACCCATTACTACAGGGACTCCCTTCTCCTTCACTTCTCTCTTGGGCCTCAGTACTCAACTTGGTATTCCAGAACCCATCCTAGATTCTTGACTGCTTATATGGTGAGTATGGCTGCTCCAGGTTAGGCCTGACTCAGCCAGTCCCTTTGTAGCTTAGGGTCGATAGTGGAACAAAAGGAAACACTCAGATCATTCAACAAAATGAGTCATATTTAACAAAATAACAAAAAGAGTTAACAAAAAGAGATGTATTTAGCCATAACAGAAGGATATTCGACAAGGATAGGCATTGAAAAGACCTCAAGATGATTTGTGTGAAAGAAACTCACTCAGTTCATAACCATAACAATGATGGCAAAGGAAAGAAATCATCTCAAGGAAATCCTCACAGAAAAAACAATAGAGTGACTAATGAAATTAGCAAGAAAAAAAATTTATTTTAATGTGATAAAGAATACTACCTGGTAAACTTATAAGCACTGTCTGGACCAGGAATTCTTAACCTATGGTACCTTAGGGCTTTGTATGTAGATCTCATCAACTTAGATGAGGAAAAAAAATTATACCCTCATTTTCTCTGACATTAAAAGAAATGTGACATTTCTGAAACTTAATAATTTTAAAAATAAATTTTTCAGAGGTATTTCTTGGTTTCACCAGACTGCCAAAAAAGTACAAGACACAAAAAAGATGAAGAACTCTTGCTCTAGGCAAAGAGTATGAGTATGCAATAACTATAACTGTAATCCCAGAAAAGAGATTAGAACCTACTGTGAGAACCTTTAAAGAGATGGAAAGTCCCAATAAGAGAACAGTAAATTTAGAACTCTTAATGAAAAACAGAAGAGGAAAGATGTAAAATTAAAACAACAACAGCGGATTCCATGAAAAAGGTAATGGAGAAGGAAGAACTCAAAATGTAATGATACCAAAAACAAAAAGTTTAAGGTTAAAGACAGTAAAATTAAATTAAGAATATAATTATCTATAAATATATAATAATAATAATAATACAATTAATTGACTAAATTAAAATGAATATGAGAAATGAATAAATAAATTAACAAAAATAAATAATTGAAGAATGGATAAAGTAATAATAATATAAATAAATAATGAGAAAGAATAAGCACTTACATAGTATTTACTATGTGTCAGCATTGCACCAAATGTTTTTTTATAAATATTATCTCCTTTGGTCCTCACAATGGTATAGGTGAAATTATGATTCCCATTTTACCACTGAGGAAACTACACAAAATTAAATTAATTACCCACAGTCACATAGCTACTAAGTTTCTACAGTGGGATTTGAACTCAGGTCTTGATTCCAAGCTCAGCCCTCTCTGCTCTTTGCCACCAGGTGACTTACCTGAAATACAGGGCTTAAAGAGATTATATAAATAACATTAGTTCCTCATAATAACATAATGAAACAAAAATCTGAATAATATATTTCAGGAAATTAAAAATTTGTCCAGAAGTATTGGAATAAGAGGACAAAATAAAGATGAATAACATCCATGGGACATAAGCAGAAGAGAATCTCAGGTTTAATTCATCCACTTCTATTTAGGGAAAAAATATAATGATTAGTGAGGGAGAGACAGTTTGCACTGGAATATGATATAACGAAAAAGTAAAGTTATACATAATAATACAAGAATATGAGTTTTTAATAGGATTGATGGTTTTCAAGTATTTCTTTTAAGAAAATCAGAATTGGGTGGAGTCTTTAAATACAAATTAGCATCTTTCAGACTCAGACAAATGTAACAGAAGGATTAGCAAGAGAGAAATTATTAACCTAAATAGAAACACTAGATATAATAGACATACTGGCCTATGGCTTCTGTGTAGTTAATATTATATCTTCAAATATGCATACATATATTTATGTGCAATCCACATCCTTTCTCACCTTTAAATTCATGTTACAGAATGTTATATTGTTGAATTAATTTGGGAAGTCTGTTCACGTTACTCTTCTGCTCATACCTAAAATTCCGTCTCTAGTCTTAAAGGTTTTGTATAGGCTAGTCTCCATGCCTGAGAAAATACCCCTCTCAACTTTTTCCTCTTGGAATTCTAAAGCTCATATCAAGTGCTACCCATTGCTAGATGCATTTCCTGATTCCCCCAGTAGTTAATTCTCCTTCTGTGAAAGCTATTTTATAATTATTTTGCGTGCATGTCATATTTACTCACTTGAGTACGCTTGCTTCTACCAACAAGATTTTAAGTTTCTTGAAAGCAGGGACTATTTAATTTTTGGTCTATGTATGCCAGAGCTTAGCACAGTGCCTGGCACAAAGTTGGTGCTTCATAAATGTTTGTTGATTTAAATTAAATCTAATTGATTTCTTCACAGAACTCAACCTTCTCATCTGCAAAAGATATTAGTGTATAAGGTACAATTGTTTATGTTGTGGCATTTTTGCCACAAGACCTGTAATGAGATCACTAAATGTCAGATATCCATGAAATACTGTTTCTTGATACATTTGGATACAAGACAGAGTCAATTCCTCCAATTCTTTTTCCTTCTTCCAAGGAGAACCTGTGAGCCATCATTCTGTGAGCCAGTTTAAACAGCCCCTCTCACAGAGATTTTTCTTTCATTTGCTACATTTTTAAGAGAGTGGGAATGGAATCTTGAGATCTGACAGTTTTATTTCCATTTCCACTAAAGTCTTTGAGAGCCAGGGTGAGTTAACTGTCATCTTTGAGAGATTCTGTGTGAGGTTCAAGAGAAGGCTAAGAGAACTTTCTCCGTGAGACTTAGAGAGGTAACTGTCTTGGTGAAAGTGTGTGTGAGATTACAAGAGATAAGTGTCATCTTTGAGAGAATTAAGAAACGTATTAGAGAAATGAACTTAACTTTTAGTTTATAGTGAAGCTATTCTGTGAAAAAGGCATTCAGTGAAAGAAACTTCATCTGTCACCCTTCCAGAACTGAATTAGTGTTGTACTTAGGTTCCATTGTTAAAGAGGGGTTGTGATCTTTGTCCACAAAAGCAAATAACATAGATTTTTAAAAATGCTAATCCTATGAGAGTTTCAATAGCAAAAGAGAGAACACTTATAGGGAACAGACTTTTCTCCAATTTTTATAAACCAGAGTGGGAGTTAAGAATGAGAATTTTTTTGAATTTTTAAGTTATATCTGAAGAAATACTAGAAAAGAGACTCTAGATTGCCTTTGAACCCAAGATGAGGTAACTAATAATGTAAAGAGTTGATTCAACAGATTGAAGGGTGTGATATTGGTGTATTTGTCCCTAAGATCAGCTGAGTAGTATTGCTTTCATTTTGCTGAGCACACTAACATTCTACGTCGTACTTCTGTCTGCTACAGGTGAGCAGCAAAAACCCTGCTACAAGGTTTTATACCTGTTACATATGTACGTAGATAATAAAGTCTGCTATATGTCCATTTTATGGAAATTTCCTTTTGTTTTATCTACTAATATTCTATGATATTTGGCATATTTATTAGTGATAGTGGTCTATTGTTTTCATTCTCTGTTTTATCTCTCCCTTAGTTTAGAATTAGACTTCCTTTGTTTCATAAAGGGAGCTTGATAACATGCCTTTATTCTCTCGCAAATTGTTTATCAAATGCAGAAATTATCTGTTTTTAAATGTTTGCTAGAATTTACTTGTAAATACATACAAAGAAGTTGCTTTTTACTTGAGAATTCATTTGTGACTTTCTCAGTTTTGCTTTCCGAGATTAGGTTGTTCAGATTCTCTACATTTTATTTAGTAATTTTGAGGACTTTCTTCTTTCCCTCCTTTCTACTTTCCTTCCTTCCCTCTCTTCCTTCCTTCCTTTGTTTTTTTCTATCCTTCCTCCTTTCTTTCTTTCTCTCTTCCTTTCCTTTCTTCTTTCCTTTTTCCCTTCCTTTGCTTCCTTCTTTCCTTTTTTCTCCCCCTCCCTCCTTTTCTCTCCTTCCTTCTTTTCCTTCTTTCGCCTCATGATATATAGTTGGATGGCCATCTCATAGAGTTGGACTTGGGACTGAATAGGAAGTTAAGAGTGGGCTGTATTGCCTTTGGAAAATTACAGTTCTTTTAATTACTCCTGAAACAAAGGTTTGCTTTTTAGCATCAATAGTTCTCTAGTAATACTGTGTGATTGAAAGTCGTGATATACTGCAATCTCTAAATATTTAAAGTTGAGAGCCTCCACAAATAATGATGAAGTGAGTCATGGATGTGAGTAGGCTGCACCACATCAATAATGATTTTCACAACAGAAGCAACCTAAAGAGTTTCATTGTAGAGATATATAAGCAGAAAAGTATTACTAAAAGAACTAAATTAGTAGTGTGGTAGGAATGAGGACTATCCACATATTCTTTTGATATTCACTCAATGTTATATTCTACTTATTAGACATTCCCATAGACCTGGACAGAGGGTACCTCTGGCAGATCATAGCACCCATCAAGAGTCATGTAACATCAGCATGATATAGTGGAAAAAGCATTGGCTATGAAGTCAGAAGACCTGGGTTCAAATGCCACTTCTAATGCTTACCACCTATATAATGTTGGACAAGTCATTCAATCTCCCTGACCCTTAGTTTCTTCATCAGTAAAATTAGAGCACTAGATGGCTTCTGGGTTCTTTTCTGTCTCTAGGTTTATGATCCTATGATCTCCAGACCCAGTTTGTTGTACCATTGAATAAAGCCCCTCAGGATACCAGAGTTGAACCCTTGAGATGTTTTTTCACATTGTAAGTCACAGTATCAAGGAAATAGGCAAAAGAGACTGATCACATCTCTGCCTCCAGGTTATCAATCCTGACCTAAAACAATAAGGAATGCAAGAACAGTTCAATATTAAGTAAACTATAAATTTAATTACAATAACAAAACTATAAAATCTATATCAATAGAAAAGGTTTTTGACAAAAAGACACTTATGCAAAATAAAAATTCCAAAGCAAAAGTCTAAGAGGACTTTTAAAATGATCAAAAGCATCTAATTAAAACTATGAGCTTGCTTTAGTTGCAATGAGAAATACTGTAAATTTTCCCAATCACATTAAAGGTGAAGCAAGGATGCCTGTTTTCTGTCCAGTTGTTAGACATAGTGCTTGAAATGCTAGCAAGAGCAATAAAATAAGGAATGGCTATTAAGGGAATAAATGCATACAAAGAGGAAGCAAAATAATCTCTATTTTCAGACAATATGGTAGTTTACTTAGAAAACCCCAGAGAATCAATGTAAAAGAATTAATCAAGGCAATGAATTACTTGAATGAAACAGCAGGATATAACATATAAATAAATATAAGATAAATTCATGAGGATCATCGACTTTTCTGTATATTAATAACAAAACTCAGGAGGAAGAAAAACTCATTTAAGATAAGAAAATGCAATTAAATATCTGGAAATTAACTTATGAAGGACTTGCATAGTTGTTATATTTATAAACCATGCAAGTAAAAGAAGACAAATAACTGGAGAGATAGCCATTTATGGCTGGTCTGGATCTGGATAGTAAAAATAGTGATTCTATATAAAATATTTTTAAGCTTCTTGTCAATTCAATTAAATCATTTTGAATTCAATTCAATACATTTTATAAGTGCATGTACTACATATATATGTGTGTATTCTATGTATATATAACATGTATATATATATGTATATCTTGTTCATACATAGCTGTTTGTATAATGTCTCCTCCATCAGACTGTGGCAGCAAGGTGGTGCCTTGCAGAGGACCTGAGTTCAAATCTCACCTCAGACACCTGACACTAGCTGTGTGACCTTGGGCAAGTCACTTAACCCCAACTGCCTCATCCTGAGTCATCTCCACTCATCTTGATGAATATCTGGTCACTGGATTCGGATGGCTCTGGAGGAGAAGTGAGGCTGGTGAGCTGCGCAGCCCTCCCTCACTCAAAACAAAGTCAAGTGCAAGTCAAGTCATTATTTCTCTGATGGCATGGTCTTCTTCAGCAACAAAGGATGAACATATACACCTCCATCAGATTGTACATTCCTTGAGAACAGAGATTACTGGTTTTTGCTTTTCTTTGTTTCTCAGCCATTAGTAAGGTAATTGACACATAGTAGGTACTTATATGCCTGTTGGCTGATTGACTGAGATGGAAAGGGAAGAAAACTTAGAAAGGAACTGCAGAGGAGGAGGGTATAAACAAGGTAAGGGGAAAAACATAATTATCCTCAGATCTGAGCCATGATAACATGAGTTAACAAAAATAGCATTTATATAGCATTTTAATGTTTATAAAGCATTTTACAAGTATTACCTCCTTTGATCCTTACAACAACCCTGGGTGGTAGGTGCTGTTATTATCCTCATTTTACAGATGAAGTAAAGAAAGGTTAAGTGACTTGCCTAGAATCACCCAGCTCGAAAGGGTCCTGTGCTAGAATGGATTTCAAGTGTTCCTGCCTCTTGGTCCAACCTTCGATCCATGCCTAACTACCTCTAATGATGGGGAAGGTGCTAAAGAGAACCCTGAAGAATTGGGACCTATTGAATTCACTAAGTATTTACTAAGCATCTAGGTTCTAGGAGTACTAAAACAAAAGCAGGATAGTCTCTGCCCTCAAAGAACTTATATTTACTGAAAGAAATAACAGATGCTAAAGACAAATATAAACATAAATTAGGCAAATACCAAGTTAGAGTAGAGCTCTAACAGCTTGTGGGGAGCAAGAGTCAGAGTCAAGATGAATGTGCCTATCTTTCCATGGGTATAAGAAGGATGATTCCATATATGGTATCAAGGAAACATTAACACTGAAGCTTTTTATAGAGATCAGAGGAAAGAAACAGAGAAAACAAAAATAACAGAAAAAAGAAAATCTAAAAGCAACAGCGCACTATAGGAATCCAAAGTCAGAACAAAAACTTAGTTTGATTACACACAAATAGTACTAATTATATTCTTTTATGCGAATTGCGTGATATTTACATGTAAAGGATTAACTTGTTTACAAGTATTTTATTACAACACTAAGTCTGTTTATATATGTTCAGTTTCTCTTTGTGCATCATGGTCCTTGCCTCATATCTCTCACAATTTAAAAATGTTAGAAGTAAGAGATTCCCGGGTCAAAACTGTCTTTTCAAAATCAGTAAAATTCTTCCTTTTTGTCTTTTTATCCATAAATCTCCAGTACCTAACATGGAGTACCTTCCATTATTACATTGAATTGAATTGAATGATCTGGATGTCTCTCAGCACTTCTTTGACTAATTCCTCTTGATTAACTAGCCCCTGCTTGTTTTCTAGAATCAATTTCATTACCAAATACTCCCTATTTTCAAGTCTTTTTTTGTTAATTTGCTTTTGGTCCATCAATATTCTCCTTTTCCGGCTGTCCCATGCTGTTCTGAGGCTTTCATCAATTATTGAATTTTCTTTCCAGTTTCTGTACATTCTCTCTCCCTTTCCCTCTTCCTCCCTGTCCGCTGCCCTGCCATCTATCCTTTCCTGTGTGTCTCTGTCTCTCTCTGTTCTGTGTCTCTCTCTGTATGTGTCCCTTCCCTCCCCTCCTTACCCCCTCAAAAAAAGCTTCCTTTTTCTTCTTGGTACAATAGAAATAACACTGGCCTTGCAAGCAGGATACCTGGATTTCAGTCCTAGATGTGTCACTGACAAGATATGTGACCCTGGTAAAAACCACTTAATATTTCCAAGCCCGTGTCCTCATGTGTAAAAATTATTGGGTTGAACTAGATGACTTTGAAGGCCCCTTCCAGCTTTAAGTTTTTTGATGTTATAATGCAATTTAATTTCTTCCTTAGGAACTATGGAATTCTATTATAAATTCTGCATGTCCTGTAGGATAAACTTCAGATTCTTTGAGGTGTTTTTCATTAGCTCCCAGCTTCAGAATAACCCTTTTCTATTTTGTCACAGGGTCCTGGGACCATACCATCTGGTAACTCCAGATTTAAATTAATTTGAACAAGGTAAGAGCAAACTAACAAGATTGACATGACGTCTATACGCCTAATGTTGAGCTGTCTGAACTTGTTATAGTCAAGATATAGTTTTGGTGGGTACAAAACAAGCATAGAAAACACAGACTATCAGTTACTATGGATGCCTTGTATATAATTTTCTACAAAGTGATTTTGTCAGAAAAGCATGGAAGGAAGAGCTTCCAGTGGGGAAAACAGAGTGCTGTCCCATGGGAAACTATACAGCGGAACTAACACGGATTGAAAACAAAGCCAGGAGCCATGGGAGATAAATCAATTATGCGTCTCAATTATAAAGGAGCTAATGAAATCTTTCAGTTTTAAGTTAAATAAAACAAAATGTTACTGTTTGATAAGCCCAACTGTAATCCTAGCATGAAGTTTCTCTTCCAGAAGGAGATTTGTCAGCTTTGTGTCGGTGGTTAATTGGGGAAATTACGTAGTGATGAATGACTGAACTAGAATGGAACAGCTGAGAAGACGAAACCAAACGAGAAAAAACGACAAAAAGAAGTTGCCTTGAAAATGGCAACCATGGAATTTTTCCCCACTTTTGATCATAGAGAAATGGTGGAGTAGGACCAGGTGAAACATAGGTCTCACTTTCCTAATTGCCAAAAAGAGGGATTTGAAGTAAATACTCCTCAGGGTCTTTTTCAGATCTAATAATCATGATTACATTTCAGGGAACTGAGTCTCCAATCAACTTGATGAGTTTAATATGTGGTGAGCCTTTGTTTTGGACTTTTAAAAGCATCTCCCTATAGAACAGGTATTATTCTTAATCAATCTTTTTTGTATGTGTCATGGATCCCTTTGGGAATTTAGTGAACCCTATGGACTGATTCGCAAAATAATGGTTCTTAATACATAAAAATAAACTATATGATTGCAAATAAAACTAATTCTATTGAAATATAGTTATTCACAAAGCTAAATTAAGAAACCTCAGCCCTGAGAATAGATTGGACTGTCACATAGCAGATACAGTGATGGGAAGAAATCCCACCCCTCCCCAGCTATAAATGGTAACCTTAAAGGAGAAGCATTAATCAGACATTTTCCCTGAGCAAATTTTGGGTGGGGATATAAAAAATCAAAGAAAAGGTGTTTTGTGGAGTGCTGCAACCATAAACACCTCAATATACACAGGAGGATAGGGGAAGGGTGTTTCTCTCACAGATTTGCATTCATAAAAGGAAACCAACTTTCAAGGGTTAATGATTACTTTAATGAAGCACATGTATCATTCCTTTAACCAAGTACATATATCATTCAATTACTTCAGGGAGTCAGCACCCTGAATTTCAAAGAAAATACAGAGAAATCAAAAAGTCAACAGACATGGCTTCCTCTGCCTGAATTCAATAGACAATTGGATCCCAACTGTCTGACCATAGTTACCTGAGAGGGAAACATGACATCTGGGTTCTCAAAACCAGGGGATACTTTAGATGCTTCCCAGAGTCCTTGTCTAGCCAAACAAACACTTCCAATCAGTAAGTCCCAAAGTAGTCAACAGACATGGCTTCCCCTTCCTGACCATAATTCAACAGACAGATACAGCTATCTGACCAGTTCCCAGAGAGGGAAGCACAACATCTGGATTCTCAAAGCCGGGGGACTTCTTAGAGGCTTCCCAGAGTCCTCATCTGGCACTCAAACCTTCTTACCAAAACTAAGCCCCAAAATAAAACCTCACCCTCAGAATATTTATACCTTTTTTAAAGCCAGAGGACATCCCAACCCAGAACCAGTGCTTCATTAACAAAAGCTGTGGGTTTTCCTGCAAATCTTCCCTAATCAAACTCTCCTTCATGGGCAGGTCCATTGATGGGTGGGAAGACCTTTAATCACATTAACAATACAAATACATATACTGGTTCTAGTTAAAGAAACCCTTGTTTCTGTACTTTACTCCTAGTAAAGATTCGTGATTGATAAAGACAAGATTCAATCAGGCACTTGATTATACTAAAACAAAAAACAGTAAAAGATCCTATTTTGATTGACATCACAAGTGCCTCAAGTTTAGACCCAAAATATGTAATCTCAGATCAAAATCTGGTGCTGGATATATAAACCCAGAACTTGGGGAGGTGGGTTTGAGTAAAGATCATTCTAGGTTTTACCTATCATCCTAACGTTTTAGTTCCTTTTTTGTTGTTCAGTCCAACTCTTTGTGACCTCATTTGGGGTTTTCTTGCAAAGATACTAGAAAGGTTTACCATTTCCTTCTCCATCTCATTTTAAAGATGAAGAAACTGAGGCAGATGAGGTTAAATGACTTAAGGGTCATACAGCTAGGAAGTATCTGAAGCTAAATTTGAACTCAGGTCTTCCTGACTCCAAACTCGATGCTCTATACACCATACCACCTAACTGCCCTTCTTTATATTCTTTCCATTTCTGGATGGATTACAATCATTTTCAAAATATGCCACCCACCCTCTTCACCTTCCTTTTCCCCTCTCCATTCTTTTCACTTTACTGTGGAGAGGGATTACAAAGGAAAGGAAAGATCAGGGATGGAGAATGAAAGAGGAAGATAGAAAAGATTGAGAGGGAAATACCTAATTTCGTCTCATCAGATGTTGCATTCAAGGTCACACGTACTTGTAGCAAAGGAACTGAGTCATAATATGGATTGCCTTTCCCTGGACACCAGTTTGCTACAGACATTTGCATGCTACTTCCTAGCTTTACAATGCAGCTTGGACATGCTAACAACCCTTTAGCACCTTTAAAATTACTTGTATGGCCCATCACAGTTCCACAGGTCTCTGGTAAACTGAACCTTTTGGGGACAGCTGGATTTTGTACCTAACCTTTCATTATCCACTCAATCCTAATCCAGAGCACATCTGCAGAGCAGGCCACACAAGTAATGATAATGAATGGTATTTGGGTGATAATTTCTGGTGTGAAAGGAAATTATCTCTAACACTGTCAAGGGTTCTGTGCTGGCTTGTTTTGGAAGTTTTTTTTAAGTTTAGATTTTTTGGTTGTTGGGGGTTTTTCATTTGTTTGTTTTACTCACTACTCTAAAACACTGAACTCTGTTATAAGGAAATTTCTAATGATCTAAAAGAGTTCCGTAAACAATATTATGGCTTCTTATTGACAACTGCTAGGACAGGGTAGAAGTATTTTAATTTGTCATAGTACTACAGAAACATAAGAAGCACACTTGTGGACTACCCTTGAGAAGGTTCCATTGGAAAGATCCCATTGAAATGGGAGTAAGATACCAGTTTAACTCTATCACTAATAAGCCTTGTCTCAATGGAGCCACTCGACTTCCCCATTCTGAAGATTCAGTTTTCTCATCTGCAAGAAGGGAGACATGGCTTATCCAATTGTAGGAGAGAGGCATTTGAGTCAGGGAGACAAATCCAAAGGCTATTGGAATAGCCTAGGCTATTTGTGGTTTTCCATTTTTTTTTAGTCTCAGGAGCCCTTTATGCCTTTAAAAGTGTCATTATGAAGTACTCACCAAAGAATTTGTTCATGTGGGTTTTATTTATCAATATTTACCATATTAGAAATAAAATTATCTTATCTTAATAATATTTTGATAATATTGTTATGAATCTTAATATTGTTATGAAAATAGTCATGGATTCCCTGAACTACACTTGGAGAACTGCTTTCCTATATTATTGTAGTAATCTCCCATTAAGTTCCATTTGCTCTTCCTACTTCAAGCCCTCCTCATTCAAATCTAATTTCTACACTCATGACACTCCACCTCTGATTTCCAAGCCTTTTCGTTGGCTGTCCCTCATGCCTGGAATGTACACCCTCCTCCCCTCCACATCTCAGAATCTCTGGTTTCCTTCAAGACTCAGCTCAAGTGACACTTTCTACATAAAGCCTCTCCTGATGCCCCCACTATCAAAAGGGCACTGTAGTGTTCTTTCTATCAAAAATCACCTATATTCTGTCTTTGTGGTGTAAATACATACACAGGCCAGATCTGCCTTACTATCTAGATTCCCATAAGCACTAGCAGTTTGGGTTCTCAGAGACTGACTGGCTATTGTTCCTTGGGATTTTAAGGGTAACTTTGAGGAGCTGATGATTTGAAAATGATTACCCATGAGCCCCAATCTGATGTGCACTCCAATATAACTGAACGAATTAATATCAGTGAGCTTTTATAAAAGGACGTCTACTGAGAAGGTATTATAAAGTCTCAGTATAATAACATTCTCCCTGTTCCCCGTGCTTCTATACATCTAATCAGCCCCTGGTAAATGGACTCAAATTTAAAGTGAGTGTTATCCAGATCTCCCCTCTAATTCCCATCCCAATACAGGGTACACTCCTACCTGAACACAAGATCCCTGAGAGAGTGGGTTATTTTGAAGCAGGAAGGTACTGAAATAGACCTGTGTGTGGCTGAAGGATACTTGCTGGTCCCAGAAGTCCTTTTCTCCCTTCAGAGTATACCATATTCACTTCTGGGTATGGTGTAGCTAATGGACAAGTCACTTCCTTGCTCAGCTATGCTGGCTCCTTGCCAGGCTGGGCTTGGACAAGTCTCTTTTCAGGGTTAGTTCTTTACCAGATCCACTGTTGCTGATGTCTTTCCCTGGGATTTCAGTTGTCATTATATCCTTGGATTATTTGATAAATCTTCTGCTGAGGAACCAGATCTCCTACTCTTACCAGTCACCAGGATGCTCCCATCTCAGATTACTCATTCACCTAAGATGAGGAAAGAAAAAACACCACAGGACTAGGGGTATCTCCATTACTTAGGACTCTCTACTTTTATTATATGGAGGCTAGGTGATACAGTAGCTAGAACACAACACCTGGAGTCAGGAAGACCTGAGTTCAAATCCAGCTTCAGATACTGTGTGACCTTGACCAATGTATTTAACCTCTGTTTGTCTCAGTTTCTCATCCATCAAATGGAGATAATAATAGCACTCACCTGCCAGTGTTACTGTGAAGACCAAATGAGGTAATACATGTAACGTGCTCTGCAAACCTTATAGCATTATATAAATGCTAACCATGTTTATTATTGATGCAGTTGAAGATTATATAAATTTTATAACCTCATTACCCTGCTGATTCACATAGGACTGACAATCTCCTAAAACCCCTAAGGCTTTTCATGTCAGCTGTGGTTAAACCAGGTCTCCATCATCCTATACTTATGCACTAGGTTTTTAAAATTTATGCGCAAACCTCTTCTATTTTCAGAGGGGGCCAGACTAGTCATTCGCATTGAAAAAAATATAAAAATGCATATTGTCCATATTATAATCTCCAGCTGTTCAGGTGGCCCATGTTAGAGTATAACTTGGAGAGGTACAGCAGATCTACAATGATTTGGGCATGAATGTAATAGAAGGAAGGAATTACGCTGGTCTGCACATAGAAATGGAACAGAATCTTCAAAGATCCCAAAATGCTCATTGTCATGAATCCATTTAAAATAACCATATTCTCTCAGTGGTATGTGAATCATGGATTAGCATAATCCACATGGAATCAAAATTGCAAATGATCTAAATGTAGATGGAAAGATTCATGAAAGGCATATATAGGTGGAATCATGTTATCCACAATTCTTTGCACAGAAGAAGTGGTTTGAAAGGCATCATCCAGATGAACTGGTTCTGGAGTCAGGAGGACCTGAGTTCAAATGTGACCTGATACTTTCTAGCTGTGTGACCTGGAGCAAGTCACTTAACCTCAATTACCTCCTTCTCCCCTCCCCCCACCAAAAAAAAAGCAAAACTACAGCAAAAGGAAGGCACTATCAAGGATATACACAACGTAAAAAGAAGGTGGGTCTAATCATGTAATCAGAATAAAGATCAAGAGAGGGAAAGCTTGAGTACTACAATGGTATCTACAAAATATTAAAAAGAACCAGAGAAGGACATTTCAGGTTTTGGGGAGGGTTGTAGATATGGAGGATTTATGGACAGACAAGGCTAAAAATTAAACAGCCTGAAAAGATGTGGATGGGTTGTTATCTGTACTGGTGAATAGATCTTTCGAAATACTGAAGAAAGATTGGACTTTTACATTTATCTCATTCAACATGAACTTCTTCAATTTAATTACTTATCTTAAATATCAACTATATGCAGAGCCCTGTGGTGGAGGTAGTTTGTTGTTTTTCAGTTGTTTCAGTCATGTTCAATCTTCGTGGCCCCATTTGGGGTTCTCTTGGCAGAGATACTGGAATGATTTGTCATATGGTAGGCAAGATAAAAAAGATAGTCACTACCCTCATGGATATTACAGTCTAATAGAGGATTATTACACAATTGCAATTAACTACAGAGCAAAATAGAATATTATAAACACATAAAAGTAATACAGTCCTTTGTGATGTTTTGAGATGGTAAAAAAAAATCCAACTAAAGCAATCAGAGGAGGCTTGGTAGGATTTTAATGGAAAGAGTGGCTATCAATGAGGTCCATCTGAGCACAAGGCAAGATCCCAGGCAAAGAGGTACAAAAGTGAATGGTCCAGTTTGGTTGGACTAGTAGAGTGAGAGGAAAATAGAGATAATTAAAGCTGGGAAACAGGGGGTGGGGAGGAGCACATCGAATTATGGAGGGTCTTTTAATCTTTTTGGCACATCATCTGTCCTAATGAGAGTGTTTTTGTACCCTGATTCCATACAACCAGCACAATGAAGCAGAGACTGCTCTTCATGGTATATTTTTTTAAAAAAGATAAAAAGGAATATATTAGAAACAGAAGGCTATTAACACTACACAATGATTATGAGATTTTTGCAAGAATACCTCTGTCAATCTTGGCAAGAATAGCAGAGAACATGAGGACAAGGTACAGTAACATGCCATAAACAAGCAAAAATAACTGTTTGGTGAACTTAAATTCTAGTCAATTCAATAACCAATTCTATCCAACTAAATAAAAGAATGTAAAAGTAAGCACAGGGGAGGAGAGGTTGGATGTCGTCGGTAGAAAATGAAGCAAGCGGTTCCTTGTGCCAATTTTCTTGTACATCTGTGACGGATGGCAAAGCCAACAAGGTGTGCGATCCTGCAGAAAGCATCTTTCTGTATGGCCCTGGGGAAAAACAGGGCAAAACTAATCAGAACACTCCTTGTGTGGCTGCCTCTGGAGGAAGGGGAGTTAGAGGTGGCCAACACAGAATTACTTTTCACCTCGATTTTTCTGTGTCCTCTTCATGGAGGAAGACAATAACTGTGCATCCTACATTGCATTCTGCCTAGGAAAGAAGTGAGTCACTGAAAGAAAAATACTCTTGAAATTCACACAACCACAGATTTAGGGCCGGACCAGACCTTAACGATCGCTGAGTCTAAATCCTTCATTTCACAGATTAGGAAACTGAAGTCTCCAGAGAGGGAAAGTGGTGTATGCAAGATCATATACAAAGTGGAAGAATCAAGATTTGAATGCAAGCCTTTTGACTCCTGATTCAGCATTCTTTCTATTGTACTATATCTTCTTTTGGGAGCAACCTAAAAATAGATTTATGGTGAAACTGACAGAATGGCACATGAAGTCCAAAGGCTTAAAGGGTGGGGAGTATATAGTCTGGAGGCTGCATGATAGCTGTGGAAATCATACTAGTGTTATTTATCAGTAAACTTAAGTTCCTATACAAGCCCTGACTGATGCTTAAAAATCTGTGTGGGGGATAGGGGAAGGCAACACACGTTTATTAAGTGCCCACTATGTTCCAGGCACTTGCCAAGTGCTTTATAAATATTGTCTCACTTTGGCAAGACACTTAACTGCTCTGGACCTCAGTTTCTTCATCTGTCAAATAGGAAGACTCCATACTATTTTAGAGGCAGCTAGGTGACTCAACGGGTAGAGAGCTGGGCCTGCAGTCAGGAAGACCTGAATTCAAATCCAGCCTCAGACACTTACTAGTTATATGATCCTGGGCCAGTCACTTAATCTGTTTGTCTTCATCCACTGGAGAAGGAAATGGCAAACCGTTCCAGTATCTCTATCAAGAAAACCCCATGGAAAGTATTGGCATGCTGCAGTCTGCAAGGACATAAAGAGTCAGACACAACAGAATGAATAATATTTTAGAATCCATAGGAAATAGAACTAGATTCTAAAGGAACAAAGTTGTCTTGTGGACTTCCAAGTGAAGGAATAATTAAAACAATGGTGGACATTGGATAGTTCATGGTTTAAATGCTGAACAGTACACTAGCTAAAGTCAACAAAATATTGCAGCCCAAGAGACAGATCCTTGATCTAAAGGAAAGGAGTGAGAAGACAGACAGACATAGCGATGTTTTGATGTTTACTTGTTTTGTAGAACTTTAGAAGCAGTTGGCCAATATTGGGGGGGGGAATAACAATTAGGCACAGCCTACAGTTAGAAAGCATAAGCTTATGGAGTTATTAAAAACCTGGAGAAAAAAGAACAATCCCCCATTCCTGCAACAATTCTAGGGATAAAGATGGTGTACTGACACAGAAGCCTCCCTATCTACCCACAACCTCTGAAAGGAGTCCCTGTGGTGAAAACTTCCTACACTGATAAAAATCAGCAAATCCTCAGTAACCGATGTTTTCTTGAATGAAGAACTGAGTGATTATTTGACTTATCCATGATCACGCAGACAGCATGTGTCAAAATCAAGACTTGGACCCAGGTCTTTCTGATTCCAAGGCCAAACAATATATGAGTCAGGAAAAGAACTGACCAGAGGTTAAAACACAGTATTGCAATGGAGAGGCTAAAACAGATGAAAGGAAACACTGAATATTAGAGTACATTGAGTTTTAAGAATAAGTTGAGTGATACAATGGATAGAGTGCAATGAGGAAGACTTAAGTTCAAATCCTGCCTCAGACATTTACTAGCTGTATGACCCTGGACAAGTCACTTAACCTTTGCTCAAAATTAGTTATTAAAATTAAAATGAGTTCTTTCAACTGTAAATGGGGGCAACGATAATACCTCTCAGGGTTGTTGTGAGGTTCAAATGAGATAATGTTTGTAAAAGTGCTTATGCCTGGTACATCGTAGGTGTTCAATAAATGTTTGCTCCCTTGTGCCACTTTTCTTGTACATCTGTGATGGATGGCAAAGCCAACAAGGTGTGCAATCCTGCAGAAAGAATCTTTCTGTATGGCCCTGGGGAAAAACAGGGCAAAACTAATCAGAACACTACTTGTGTGGCTGCCTCTGGAGGAAGGGGAGTTAGAGGTGGCCAACGTAGAATTATTTTTCTTGATTTTTGCGTGTCCTCTTCATAGAGAAGACAATAATTGTGCATCCTACTAGCATTCTGGACAGCAATTTGAAAAGAGGCCCAAAAGGCTATAAAACTACATACCCTTTGACCCAGAAATACCACTACTAGGTCTATATCTCAGAGGGATAAAAATAAAAGAAAAAGATCCATATGTACAAAAATATTTACAGTAGCTATTTGCGTGATGGTAAAGAATTAGAAGTTGAAGGAATATTCATCACCTGGGAAATGGCTGAACAAGCTGTGGTATATAATTCTGATGGAATATTACTGTGCTGTAAGAAATAAAGATGTTTTCAGAAAAACCTGGAAAGACTTAAATAAACTAATGCAAAGTGAAGTGAGCAAAATCAGGAGAACATTGTACACAATTATAGCAATACTATATAACAGGAATGACTTAGTTATTCTCTGCAATATAAAGATCCAAGGCAGTTCTGAAGGAGTTACAATGAAAAATGCATTAGAAAAAACTGGTGGAATCTGAATGCAGATTGAAGTATTTTCTTTGATTTTTTTAACTTTTTAAATTTTTTTCTTGTTATTTTTTGTCTTTTTTTCATGACATGACTAATATGGAAATATGTTTTTCATGGCTATACATATATAACCATTATCAAATTGCTTGTCTTCTCAGTATGGGGAGAAGGGAAGGAAAAGGAAGACAGAAGAGAATCTGTATGTCAAAATTGTAAAAATGAAGATTAAAACTGTGTTTTACATGTAATTGAAAAAAATAAAATATTTAAACTAAAAAAAGCTTGTTCTATTCCTTTTTTTCTAGAAATTGATATAAATTGATAGAAATTTTATTGGCTTCAATAGGAGAATTAGAATCATAATAAGTGCTCATACATTTTTTTAAAACTCATGATGATGAAATTGGATAGATATGAAAGCAGGTTGGAAAAGTTAAAAAAATACAATCTAAGTGTAAGGTACAAATATCATTACTATCATCAGTAGGAACAACTTCTTGAAAGGGTTATGACTTATGAGAAAAGTTAACAAGCTTGAATAGGCTCTCTTGATCCCCAAGGCAATGATACAGCTACTCCTGAAAATGTAGGTTGGGATATCTGACAAGTATCTCCAGAGACAGCAGCCGTTGACAGTTAGAATTCCCAGAATGAATGAATGAGTATTGGTATGTGTTTGGAAATCCCTTTGTAAAGCATAGATTCTATGAATGGCCAAGTTGGATGGTCCCAGAGAAATATAATTATCTAGCAGTCAAGTCTATGGGTCCTATGACATTGCTTCATCTGTAAGTGGTGGTTTGTCCTTTGTTCTTGAAGAGGACCATGATATCAGGAAGATGTTACCATGATTTGCAAGTAATTGTGTGTTTGTCCTTCATTGCCAAAGAAGACCATGCCGTCAGAGAAATGATGACATGACTTACACTTGACTTTGTTTTGAGTGAGGGAGAGCTGTGTAGGTCACCAGCCTCACTTCTCCTCCAGAGCCATCTGAATCCAGTGGCCAGACATTCATCAGGATGACTTGAGATGAACCAGGATGAGGCAATTGGGGTTAAGTGACTTCCCCAAGGTCACACAGCTAGTGAGTGTCAAGTGTCTGAGGTGAGATTTGAACTCAGGTCCTCCTGACTCTTGCACTGGTGCTCTATCTACTATAGCACAAGTAGAACTTGTTCTACAAGTGAACTGGATTTAAATGAAGGAGGGCTGTGCAAAGTCACCAGTCTCAATTTCCCCTTCAGAGCATCTGGGTACAATGGCCAGATATAGATCAGGACAACTGGAGATGGCCCAGGATGCAGTGGGAGACCTTCTCCTTTTTAAGCTAAGGTCTTTCCAAGTTCTCACTTTGACTGAGGCAACTCCCATTCAATGAATAAGCCTCTTTAAGAAGTGAGTCAAGGGAATGACCCCTTTAGTTCAAAAAAAAAATCAAAGTGGGAAGGGGAAACCCTCAAGGTTTCTGGCCAAAAGAGAATGATGGCTCAGAGAATTCACTCTGAGTCATCAGGCGCCAATAAATAATCAATTAGTGGTTATTCAGCTATAAAAGAACAAACTGAAGGGATTTTGGTAGAAGAGGAGACCTAGACAGGACTAATAATTCACAAGAGACAGTTACTAAGGAGAGTCAGCAATAAAATCCTTGATCTTAGATGTCTTTACACAAATGCAGTAAAGACAAGGCAAACCACAGTCCCAAAGCAAGGAGGCAAATTTGCTGACTTCAGAATTATCACTAAGCCTTGGAAGGATGGGACTCATGATGGAAATATGACTAGAAGGAAGGAATATGACCTTATTCAAAAGGAGAAGACTAGATAAAGGATACAGTGGAGTAATATTGTATATTCAATAGATACTCATGTAAAAAAACTCTATACAACACTTTATAGTTTGAAAAACTTTGCACAAATATTATCTCATATCTCATTTGATCCTCATATCAACCCCCATTTTGCAATTGAGGAAACTGAGACTGAGACGGGCTAAAGGACTTACCCAAGGCAACGTAATTAGTAAATCTCTAAGGCTAGCTTTGAACTCGTGTGTTCTTGATTCCACATGTAGCACTCTATCTACTGCTCCAAGTAGCACTTTTTTGCAGTAAACAAGAACTGAATGCTCATTGAATAGAGAACGGTTAAGTAAATTGTAGGATGTGAATGTAATAATTCTTACTGTGCTGCAAGAAATTATAAATATGACTAATATAAAGAGGCATGGGTAGATTAATATGAATTGATGCAAATTGAAGTAAGCAGAATCAGGAAAACAATGTATGCGACAATTACAGCAACATGAATGTACGATGACCACAACTGCATGAATGGAAAAGACCAGTAGTCATTGAAGCTGAATTCTGTGAAGTGATAATTATGAAGCTTGGCCCCAAAGAAGAAATATAAGAAGGCACCTCTCCACCTTTACAGAAATGAAGGCGTACGGGCATGCAATAGTACATATGAAGTCAGACTTTTTCAATATGTTGACTAGTTTTAATGATTTTTTTTCCTTCTTTTTCATAAAAAAATTACTCTTTGAGAGGGAGAAGAGGAAGAACATTGGGAAATATAGATGATGTAAAAACAAAAGGTATCAGTAAATTTTATTTTTAAAAAATGGAGTAACAAGAGGAATTCTTAGTCTGCATCTGATTCTGATCACTAAAGAAGAACCATTGCCTGATGTGAAAATGACCTTAACAAGCACTCTCACATAAAGTTCATGTTAGAGGACAGGAAAGTCAAACATAATGTGATGAATACCTTAGACTTTTGGAAGACCAATTTCAAATGACTCAGGGAGAGGAGCAGCCTAAACTTCTACAGGTAAAATATCTACAGAGAAATAGAGATTTCTCAAGAAAAAAGATACTGAAGGCACAGAAATAATTCTAATAGGGAAGAAAAGGTAAAGTTGCCTAAAAAGACAAATGTGGTTTCACAAGGAACTTACCAACTGGAACATATTTTTTAAAAGATGTATTGAAGGTGGAAGCCAAGGGAAGATAACTGAAGATGGATGCAAAAAGATTAGCATGGATGTAGCTGAATAGTCAAGATCACCAAAGCCTGGAAAGAACTGAGCTCATTCACTCAGTAAGCATTCACTAAGTGCCTACTACATGTCAGATACTGGGGATACAAAGAAAGACAATTTTTTTTAAAAAACCCACCTCTATTAGATTATGATGTCCTTGAGGGAAGGGCCTGATTTCTGCCTTTTTATGTATCTCCAGCACTTACCACAATGCTTGGTACATAGTAGGCACTTAATAAATGTTTACTGACTGTTTGATCTAAGGAGATCACAGTCTAATGAGGGAGATAGCATGGAAACAATTACATATAAGCAAGCATTTGTTGTTCAGTCGTGTCTGACTCTTCATGACCCTATCTGGGGTTTTTGTAGCAAAGATACTGGAGTGGTTTGCCATTTCTTTGTCCAGCCCATTGTACAGATGAGATAACTGAGGCAAACAGGGTTAAGTGACTTGCCAGGATAACACAGCTAAAAAATATTTGAGACTGGATTTGAACTCAGGTATTCCTGACTTTAAATTGGGTGCTCTAGCCACTGTGCCACCTAACTGCCCCTATAAAAGAAGGCACTGATGTTAATGGGGATCAGGAAAGTCTTCTAGAAGGTGGGATTTGACTGGGACTTGAAGGAGATCAGGGAAGTTAGGAGGCAGAGATGAGGCATAAGAGGACTGTAGGCATAAGGGGTGCCTGGGGGTATCTAGAGGAACCTAGAAGTGGGGGCAGTGAAAATGCCCTAAGTTAAAAGAAGTAGTGTCTTGTGGGAGGAACAGTGACAAGTCTAATGTTAATGGACCGCAGAGTGTGTGGAAAGTTGGAGATCAATAAGTAGTCAATAGATATTTATTAAGAGCTTACAAGGTTCCAGACACTACGCTAAGTTTGGGGGATACAGGGAAAAGAAACAAAACAAGCAAATAAACAAGCAATAGTCCTCAAAGAACTTAAAATCTAGTGAGGAAAGATAACACACAAAAGAAAGCAGAAAGTATATGGGGTGGAAGTGGAGGTGGGGATGGGGGTGTGTGGAGATACTGGTGACGGGGCATGATGGCAGAGCCAAAGAAGTCCAAAATGAGGGCTTCTTGTGCATGCAAGTCCCAACCTTGATCTTTGGAGTTGGCAATTAGGAGATTGTTGATAACATTGGTTTTCAGATGAGGTCAAATACCACATTGCAGAGAATTAAGAAGAAAGAGAGAGAGGAAGGGAAGTAGAGGCAGCAATTGTAGGTAGCCCTCCCAAGGAGATTTAGCTACAAAAAGGAGGAGAGATTACAGAAAAATAACTAGAGATAAAGAAGAAATCAAGTGAGGTTTTTATGAGAAGAGGGGAGACGCGAGTATGTCTGTAGGCATTAAGAAAGCTGCCAATGACAGGGGGAGATTGAGTAGGGATGATAGCTGGGGCAAGTCACTTTACCCTGTTTGCATCAGTTTCCTTATCTATAAAATAAGCTGGAGAAGGAAATGCAAACCACCCCAATATTTTTGCCAAGAAAACTCCAAATGGGTCATAAAGAGTCAGACACAACTGAAATGAGTGAACAAGCAAGTGACAACTGAAATGTTATTGGTGGCCTCAAAAAATTGTGGAGTAATAATTATAAATCATAACATACAATTGATAATATACAATGATACTGGAGTATTTTTATATATAATGTAATAATTCTTAACACTAATAACAAAGAGAATCTAGTAATATAAGGTTTGTAAGGAGCTTTTACAACCATCTCATTTTTTGTTTTGACAGGGCAACTAGATTTGTGTATCAAAGAGAATGCTATAGACAGATGCAACTCTTGTACTGCCATATGTCCCACTGGAATTGTGCTTGAGATACTTTGGCCCTTTCATGGGAACAGTTTGGATCCCAAATGAACAGTACTGCTTATACTGAGTGTGTGGCTTGGAACAGCTGCAAGAGGACTGCTATATCTGTGCAAGCCACAAAGTGGTGCTTTAAACTACAACACTAGCTCACTTCAAACTGTGCATGCACAAAGAGCTTTCAGCCGTCTCAGCATTCCTTTGAGCTCTCCATTTTCTTATTTATAGTCTAGGAGGAGGGAACAATTTCCAAAAATAATTCCTAACTCTCTTTGCTCATGCTCCCAAACCACTTGTATCCCCAATGTATTTCCTTTTCAACTAAGATTCCCATACACTTCTTTCACTTAGTTTAATGGCTAAATACATCTACTATCATAAATAAAATGTAACAGTAAACTCCAAAGTGACTTACATTTCAAACTCTTTAACACTGTTTTCTGTGTCCTATTCTTCACTTTCATCCTGGGAACAGATGCACCCAACAGTTATTTGCAGAGAAGTGCTATCAAGCATTTTTGGTCTCAAAGGTCAAAGAGGAGGCTGCATTTTTGGCTTACCATAATTTCCTTACATAATATTGCTGCTCCAAAGAGACAGCACTCAAATCATTGCCAGACACCAGGCAAATGTTCCATTTGGTTCAGTACTCTAGCAGACTGTTCAATATTTCAGCAGGCTGGCCCCCGTGAGACTGAGACATGCTTAATCCATAGATCCAAGATGCCCACGTAGCCAGCTTCTTTCTCTGTATCTCTTTCCAGTGTATTGCTGATGTGGCTAGAAAGTCAAAAGAAAGTCTACCATAAAGTATTGTACCTGTCACTTTTAAGAGTTCTACCAGAAAGTACAACCAGAATTATCCCTGACATATTCCTTTTACAGCCCACTCCCTTTTCCATGCCACATACTTCCATCTTTCTTTGGTACTTAAAAGCCAGAAATTCCCCAGGCTGGGGAATCAGCCACAGACTGAAACAGAAAGTTACTTCAGAAGGTGGTTACTGCTTGTAAAGAAGCATTTGGGATAATCTCCCATTATATCAATGAACTGCTAATCCATGGGAAGTTATGAAATAAATCTAGGCGAATTTCAAATTGGCTGAATGGTCACAAAGACTAATCATTAAAGGTTTAATGTCAAATAGAGAGAGATCTTTAGTCAGCTGACTGAAGGTTGTGTCCTTGCACCTTTTCTGGTCAACATTTTTATCAGTGCCTTGGATGAAGCTATGGAAGTCGTGTTTGTGAGATCTGTAGATTTCACCGGGCTAAGAGAGATGACTAACATATTGGATGACAACCAGAACTCAAAAAAAGTCTCGATGATCTTGACTAATGGCTAGTCAATCAAACAATAAACATTTATTAAGTACCTACTATGTGCCAGTCACTGTGTTAAGTGCTGGGGGCATAAAAAGAGGCAAAAGACTGTCCTTGTCCTCAAGGAGTTTATAAGCTAATGGAGGAGATACCATTTAACAAATATATACAAAGAAAACTATATAGGATAAAAAGGAAATAATTGAAAGGGAGAAAGCATTGGAATTAAGAGAGGTTGAAGAAGGCTTCCTGTAGAGGGTAGGATTTTAGTTGGGACTTAAAGGAAGCCAGGGAGATAAGCAGTCAGAGTAGAAGAGAGAGATTATACCAAAAAGATGGACAACTGGGGAAGATGCCACAATAAACAGTTTATGTTTTATCCCAGAGGCAAGGAACTGTTGAAGATTTTTCATCTGGGTAGTGGAATAAGGCAGCGGACAGGACAAGGAAAGTAATTATCTAGCTCTCTTGTATCTTGGTCAGATCATACTTGTTCTTGTTGCTGCATTTTATGAAGCACTTTATGAAGCTGGAGCTTTTCCAAAACAGGTTAATTAGTCCAAATAGGACTCAATGACCATGTCATACAAGGACTGGTTAAAGGAGCTAGTGATTTTTCTTTGTAGCCAGGAAGACTTAGAGGGGAAGATATATATCAGTTATCTTCAAATATCTGAAGAAGTAACATGAGGCAATGGGGTTAGACCAGGCCTGCACAATATATGAGCTGCACACCAAAGGACTTTGGGTGGTGCTTGAAAAATGTAGGGTTGCCACTGCGCACTACCTCCTGTTTGTCATGCGACCTGCAGCAACCAACCATCCCCAACCATCATCAGCCTGTCTCTAATCTAACCCATCTGCAGCCTGAAGAAGTTTAACCTATAGTTTTGGGCCCTAACTACGGCCAAATTGTGCAGTTCTGGATTGGACTCAATCTGCTTTGTATCAGTTGTAGAGAAGCAGATTTAGACCCGGTGTAAAGACATCCTTCCAGTTAGAGGTATCAAAAATAGACAGGTAACCTTGATAAGTAGTGAATTCCTCTTTCTTAGAAGTCGTTTTATTTATTTATTTTTAAAGATTTTTTTTCCCCTAGTTATTTTTATTTCCTAACTTTATTTTACTGTCAGATTCTCTTCCTTCCAGCTCCTTCCCTACCCATTGAGAAGGCAAGCAACATGATACCCATTATACATGTAATGTAATGCAAAATATATTCCCATAGTAGCCATATTGAAAACAAAACAAAACAAAACCTGAAATTCATTAATTCTCTCTCTGGAAGTGTATAGTTATTTTCATGAGGAGTCCTTTGGAATTGTCATGAATCTTTTCATTGAACAGAGTAGATAAATCTTTCACAATTGATTATAGTTCAGTTTGCAGCTCCACCAACAACACTTCATTAATACACTTATTTTTATCACATCTTCAGCATTTCTCATTTTCTTTTTCTGTCATGTTAGTCAAACTGATGGGTTTGAGATGGTCCCTCAGAATTCTCTAATTATTTAATCTATTATTATTTAATTATTAATATTTAATCTAATTTCTCTAATTATTAGTGACAGTATTTTTATATTAAAATTGATATCTTTGGTTACCATTTGGAATGGGTCTTATTTTTATAAACTTGACTCATTTCCATATATATTTGAGTAATGTGTGCTTTATTGGAGAAACTTGCTATAAAAACTTTTCTCTAACTTTTTGTTTTCCTTCTAATCTTAGCTGAATTTGTTTTTTTATGTAAAACTTTAAATTTCATGTAATCAAAATTATTTGTTTTACCTCTTGTTATTCTATCTCTTGTTTGGTCATAAAATCTTTCTTTATTCATAGATCTGACAGTTTATTTTTTCCATGTTCACCTAATTTGCTTATGATATCACCTTTATTTTATGTTTAAACTATGTACCCATTTTGATCTTATCGAAGTATATGGTGAGAGATACTAGTTTATACCTAGTTTCTGCCAGACTGCTTTCTGGTTTTCCCAGCAGTTTTTGTCAAATAGAGTTCTTGCCCCCAAAGCTTGAATTTTTTGTTTATCAAAAACTAGATTACTATAGTCATTTACTGCTGTGTATTGTGTAACTAATCTGTTCCACTAATTGAGCCCCCTCTTAGCCAGTCCCAGAATGTTTTGATAATTACCACTCTGTAATATAGTTTAAAATCTGGCATCACTAGGCTGCTTTCCTTCACATTTTTTTCATTGATTTCCTTGATATTCACTTCTTATTTTTCCAGATGAATTTTGTTATTATCTTTTCTAGTTCAGTAAAAATAATTCTTTGGTTGTTTGGTATAGCCCTGAATAAGTAAATTAATTTAAGTAGAATTGTCATTTTTATTACATTGACTTGGCCTATTCAGCAGTAATTAATATTTTCCAATTTTTTAAATCTATCTTTAATTGTGTGAAAAGCATTTTGTAACTATATTCGCTTACAATTATGTATCTCGGTGTCTTGGGTATGTCTTGGCAGGTAGATTCCCAAGTATTTTATGCTGTGTACAGTTATTTTAAATGGAATTTCTCTTTTTTCCTCTTCCTGCTGGGTCTTGTTGCAAACATATATAGAAATGCTAATGATTTATGCAAGTTGATTTTATATCCTATAACTTTAGTTAATTGTTTCAATTCATTTTTTAGTTGATTCTCTAAGTATACCTTCATATCATTTGCAAAGAAAGATAGTTCTATTTCCTCATTGCTTTTCTTATTCTTTCAATTTCTTTTTCTTCTCTTGTTGCTATATCCAGCTTTTCTAGTTTGGACAGCTAGGTAGTGCAGTAGAGTGTCATACCTATAGTCAGGAAGACTCATCTTCCTGAATTCAAGTCTTACCTTAGACACGTACTAGCTGTATGACCCTGGGCAAGTCACATAACTGGCAGAAACTAGGTATTGGCCTCAATTTTCTCATTTGTAAAATGAGCTGGAGAAAGAAATGGCAAGTCAATCCAGTATCTTTGCCAAGAAAGCCCCATATGGGGTCATGAAGAGTCAGATATGACTGGAATGACTGAACAATACAATGGGTGCTCTATTTTGTCAAAAACTTTGTCTGCATCTATTGATATGATCCTGTGATTTTTGTTTGGTTATTGACTTGTTCAATTTTGTTTATTTCCTAATATGTCCTAACAATTGTGTTTATTTCCTAGTATTTCCTAATGTTGAATCAGCCCTGCGGTCCTAGTTTAAATCCTACCTGGTCACTGTGTATATTTTGTCTTTGTGATGTATTGCTGTAATCTCCTGGCTGGTATATTATTTAAGACTTTTACATCTATATTCATTAGGGAAATTGGTCCATACATTTCTTTTTCTGTTTTTGTTCTCCCTGATTTAGGTATCAAAACCATAACTGTGTCACAGAAGGAATTTGGAGGACTTCTTTATTTTACAAATAGTTTATTTAGTATTAGAATTAATTTTTCTTTAAATGTTTGGTAGAATTTGCTTGTTAAACCATCTGGTCCTAGCGACTTTTCTTAGGGAGCTCACTTACTGCTTGCTCAATTTCTTTTTCTAGGATAGGGTTATTTAAATATGTGATTTTCTCTTCTCTTAATCTGGGTAATGTATTTTTGTAAATATCATTTATTCCATTTAGATTGTCAGTTTTATTGGCATATAATTTGGTAAAACACTTGCTAATAATTTCTTTGATTTCATCTTTATTGGTGGTTCATTCACCCTTTTCATTTTTCATACTAATTTTTTGGTTTTCTTTTTTCCTTTTTTAAATCAAATTAACTAATAATGTTTTATGTATTTTATTGGTTTTTTCATAAAACTTGTTTTTAATTTTATTTATGTGCTTAATGATCACTAGGCATCTTAAATAAAGACTGAATGACCGCTGATTAAGGATGCTGTAGAGGGCATTCTTGGTCAGATTTGGGTTGGAACAGATGACCTCAGAGGTCTTTTCCAACTCTGAGATCCTGTGAAACATAATCCCTGATTTTTACAGAGTTATTGAGGTCATCTCTATTATAAATATTAGCATGAGTTTACATTTTGCTTTTCTCAAACTCTTAAGCACAGTTGGTGATTTCTCTCAAGTCTACAAAGTAATTGGGAATTCATTTCAAAGCCTAAATAAATGGTTGTGAATTTCCCCACAAATAGCCTCTCAAGACCTGGAGGATGTAACACGCAATATGCCCCTTGAAAAACACCTCCAATTTTTTCTGGGAATTAGACTAGTTAGCTTACTTCCTTAAGCCTTCCTTCCCCCCTGCCCCTCTCCTGTCACCTTTGCAAAAGGCTCTCAGTAGGGAAATGACAGGAGTCTTTCTACAGCTACTTTACTAGGAAGAAAGAAAATGTCGACCACTCCACAGCACTCTATTTGCTGTCAAGATGACAGGCAGCTACATCAAGCCAGGAAATGGCCTAAATATTTGATGAAGCAAGGAAAGTCATTCTTCATTTGTAACATTTGCCCAATAGAAGTTCTGAAAAGATTGCCTACATTTGTATTAAAGTGGTGGATAAATCACTGAATTATTTAATGAGGCAGGCACAATTCGCACTGTTCGGTGACAAAGCAAGGGTCAGGTTATGGCTGCCTGCTGCTCCCCACACTTTCAGAGTTGTTCAGTTTTATTAACAGTGGTAGACAGCAAAGCCTGCCTTTGCAGGGTAGATAAATGTGTTGGGAGAATGGGGCAGGGAATGAAAGGTTGCTGAGGGGGAGTAAAGAGATAGTTATGAAGGTGAGTGCAGAGAAGGAAGGGAAGGGAAACCAAAAGTGTACTCTTAGGAGATAAAGTGAAGAATTAGGAGTAAGTTTTCAGAAAGAATGAAAAGTAAGCAGGGAATTTATTACTACCATACACAAAGGTGTCAAGAAAGGGAAGTCATCCATAATCCTTGTGATTATGCTCAGAAACAGATCTCCCATCTGGCTTGTGCAGTGATTTATTTGAAGTATGAGGTACCTTGGACTAACAGAACAATCATGGTTCATGAAAAGAGGATTTCTCTTTTATTTTGGTGCCATGAGGATAAATGGGTATTTGAGGGCCTTCCTCTCTCAATGTACAGAGAAGATTTAAGAGTACAGCTGCACTTCGATTCTAATAAATTTCAGACAGGACCTAATTCCATCAGTATAGGAAACTCTCCAAGGCAACTCCCTCTATTGAAGCAGGTTGGCAATATGCTCTGTGAGTGAGTTTTTGAGGGTTGGGTGGAGCACTGGGAGGTTAAGTGACTTGTCTAAGGTCGCATAGCCAGTAAGGGTCAACGATGGGACTTGATCCCAAGTCTTCCTGATTCTCTATCAAATACCATGCGGATACTCTGAGTCCAAAAAACAAACCGAGTTAATTTAGTTTTGATATTTGACTTCTCTTTCTCCAAGTTTGCTTGTTTGTTTGTTCTTGCCATGATTTATTTTTTATAGGTAAAGCATTCCTTCATACTATAGGAGAACAATGCTTTCATGGAAATGAGAAGTTCCTCCTAATATAGAAACCATTAGCCTCCCAAAACTTCTCATCCGGCTGATTCTTGTACCTATTTTTGAACTGTCTCCTCAGGTGATTTTCCTGGGCAATGGTCAGGACCAGTCAAAAGTAGTTATTTACCAAATATTACCATAACCCTAGACAAGCTTCTCATATGTCCCCTCAAGGTATACACACTGCATGTGGGAAACCTTTGACCTAGACAAAGAGTTATCTCGATCTTCTGAACTCAATTTTTGGCATTGTGTGTGTGTATGTATGTGTGTGTGTGTGCGCTCATGTGTGTGTGTGTGTGTGTCTTTGTAATGGCAAGCGACGTAGGATCTTTTGCTGTTTTGTTTTAGTATAATCAAGTGCCCCTGATTGAATCTTTCCTTTGATCGAATTAATCAAGCCTTTCACTAGAAACAGTATATGTATTTGTATTGTTAATTATTTTAATGTGATTAAAGGAGATCTTCCTCACCCATTAACAGGCTTGCCCATTAAGGGGAGTTTGATTAGGGAAGATTTGTAGGAAGGCCCACATCTTTTGTTAATGAAGCACTGGTTCTCAAGTGTTGTGATACCCTCTGGCTCTGAAAAGTTTATAAAGACTCTGAGGTGATGTTTTAGTTTAGGGCTTAGTTTTTGGAAATTTTGTATGCCAAACAAGTTTCTGGGAAGTCATTAGGCAGCACCTCTACCACACTCATACTCATCCCCAGCTTTGAAAACCCAGATGTTGGTGCTTCTCTCTCTGGTAACTATATACATATGATCAGACAGTTATCTGTCTGTTGATCTGTGATGTATGTATTGCTGACTTTCAGGCAGTTGGAGGCCCTGTCTGTTGATTTTCATTTCTCTGTGTTTTCTCTGAAGTTCAGGGTACTGACTTCTCCCCCTTAACTAAGTGCATGATACATGTGCCTGATTAAAGTGATTGTTGACTCCTTGAAAGTTGTCTTTCCTTTTAGAAATGCAGATTTAAGAACCTGTGATAGCAGACCCTCCTGTGTATGTTGGGGTGCCTGCTTTTATAGTCTTCATGCCCAGCTTATGCAGCTAGCTATATCAGACATCCAACAAAATGTATACAAAAAAAAATTTCACCAACCTTTGGAATATTTAAAAAAGAAAAAGACTAGTTACTTTCTAAAAATACTCTTGGGAAAATTGGTTGGAAATTCGGTGAAAAAAAAGTCTAATATCTTATACTATAAGTCCCACTGAATTCTAGATAGATGGAAGATTTAAACCTTAAGAATAATAACTTTTAAAAAAATGGAAGAAAGTATTTACTTCAACTGTGGAGGAAAGATGAATTTTTATAAATTCAATTCCAATACTCCAATTCTTCAATACTAAGTGGATTTGAAATCTTAGTCTATGAGAACATTCCTTTCAAGGATCAGACTGTATACATGACTTCCTGTCCAATGTGACTTTTGCTCTTAGCTTCCATAAAAATATAACAGGGCTTCCCCAGGATTCTAGGACCTCCATGATTTCTCTTTATACTGATACCAATGGAGCACATGAGTTATATATTAATTCATTCTTGTCTCAAATTTTCTTGTCGTATTTTTTTAATGATATCCTTTATACTCTTCTCCTGTATAATTCCTTGTTTGTAATATGCTGCATTCTTTAAATGCTCTCTTCCATTGCTTTTTGGATGACTTTCAACTTCAATTATTTAGAGATTGTAGTGCAGTGTTCCATGGTTCGTAGCAGCTATAAGTAAATTCTCACAGAAAAATGCAAATTAGCCACAAGAACAACAAGAATTCCTCAAAAAGTTAAAGAAAGATATTAGAGTGGTAGAAGAAAAACAGGAAAAAAGAAATGAGAGTGATTTTAGAAAATTATGGAGAGGAAAAAATATCTTAAAAGGTAAAAAAAGGCTGAAGAAAATAGCATCTTAAAAAACAGAATTTGTCAAAAAAAAAAAAGGTAAAAGAGGCATGAAAAGTCACTGAAGAAAGAATTCCTTAATAAGCAGAACTGGCCAACTGGGAAAAAAATACCAAAGCTAACTGAAAAAAGTAATTCCTTAAAAATTGGAACTGGGCAGGTAGGAGCTAATGACTCCATTAAACATAAAGAAACAATTTTTTTTTAAGTCAAAAGAATGAAAGAAGTAAAAGAAAATGTGAAATATCTCATTGGAAGAATGAAAATAGATTGAGGAGAGATAATTTAAGAATTATTAAGCTGCCTGAAAGCCATGGACAAAGAAGAAGCCCAGGCATCATGCTTCAAGAAATAATTGTGGAAAACTGTGTTTTTCAGACAATAAAATCAGATAATAAAATAGAAATTGAAAGAATCCACTAACCACCTCCTGAAAGAGATACCAAAATGAAATCTCTCAGAAATGTTATAGACAAATTCCATAGCTCCCAAATCAAGGAGAAAATAATTCAAGCAGCCAGAATGAAACAAAGAAAGAAGCAAAAATTTTTACAGCAAGTTTCTCTGCTAAAGGCCTCATTTCTCAAATATATACAGAGAACTGATTCAAATTTATAAAAATTAGAACCATTCTCCAATTTATAAATGGTCAAAATGTACAAACAGTGAGTTTTCAGAAGAAATCAAAGCTATCTAATTGCTGTGCAGTCATTTTCAGTCATGTCCAGCTCTTCACAACCGTATTTGGGGTTTTCTTGGCAGAGATACTGAAGTGCTCTGCCATTTCCTTCTCCAGTTCATTTTATAGATGAGGAATTGAGGTAAATATGAAGAATATAAAAATAGGAGAATAGGGGAATAAGTGGTAGTAAGTTAAAGTCATGAAGTACTATAATATAATTATGGTTGACAAATACAATATATATAAAAATATGGAAAGACCTTTATTAAATATTGCATACTGGAAAATACAGATGCAGAATAAGGAATCACATATTAATTAACAACTTACAAGATGAAAGGTGAATGAGAATAAATGGAAAAACCAAGAATCCTGAAATGGACTTCAAGGAAATATGTCAAAAATCATTATACACTGTTCATCTAAATTTATTATTTTACATTTAAATAGGTAATAAAGAAGTTTAATTGGTCATGTTGTTGTCAAATAAGTTAAAATTTAGTTCAATTTAAATTTAACAGTAGTTTAATAAAATGTTAATTTTTAGATTAAATTTAAACTAAATATCACACAATAATATGCTTAAGCTGATGAAACTATTCTTTCAATATGCACAATGTTTCTTGTAATGAAGGTGAACTTGTACCAGTCTACCCACAACTCTTATATTCCATCTCTTTTTGACCTTTTGCTCCCATAAACAAAATGGCAGCCTGTGGCTAACAGAACAAAGCTAATTGATCCATATGAAGATAAAACTCATGACTGTTTTGTCAATTTTTTCAGTCCTCCCAACTCTCTCATTGCCATGTCACTGACACCACCTATATGTGAGTCATTTGTATTCTTATAGTTATCTTTGATTTTTGTGCCCTACCCTATGCATAACTGAGACTTGCATATCTCCTCCTTTATTATATTCTTCACATCTATTTCTTCTGTAATCTTATTACCCTAAGTGAGACCCTGAAGCTACCCTAGACTAGAGTCAGTGTGGCATAGCAGTGGACAAAATATTGGACTTGGAATCAGTAAAATAGGTATGTGCTGTCAAATGCTTAACAACTGGCTCTCCACTGTGGGAGGAGGTGAGTAATGTATAACCAATACACTTTTAGATATAATCTGCATTATTAACATTTTCTTCATCACTTTCTTAAGTGTTGACACTCATCAAGATAATAAATCAAGTCCTAATTTGTAGAGTTGGCCAAGTTTTGAAGCTGAAATGTTGGCACTGAAAATTTAACGATCAGCTTGTCTGAGTTGGTTTGAGCTGGCTCCAGAAGACCCATTCAATAAGAGCTCATATCCCACCTTTTCCAGTAGCATGGTAACCACAGATAATCCATTTACCCTCTCTTGGCCTCAGCTTATTCATCTGTAAAATGAGAGGGTTGTACCAGTTGGCCTCTAAGGATCCTTTCATCTCTGAATCTATATGTAATTTTTGTTATTCTCTCTGTCTACAAGTTTTCACTACTGTTTCTTTAGTCCAGTGCACTCATGGCTCCAAGAAATGTTCCTCAAATGTTTCCTTGATAGCTTTCCTAATGTTCCCAAAAGCCTATAATTCAAATTCCCTTTGAATGAAGATCATTAATCCTTGTCCTCAACTACTTTCACAATTAATTACACTCACCTTACCAGAATTTATCTCAAGCTATGCTTTGGTTTATGATGAGTAAATGTACCAGTCTTTTCATATGACTCATCGACTCACATTAAATAAAGCATCTTATCTCCATGGGATGCCCTCAGCTTCTCTTTGCAAAACCAATTATTTAACCTTTCTTTAGTAGAAGAGGGTCCAAGATTTAGCCCACTTGCCTCCAATCACTTCAGCAATGCCTGGAACACTTTTGCAAGTGTGTGTGTTTCTCCCTAGAGGAAGACAGATCTGAAAGTGGCAAAATAAAACCTCCAAGCTGAAGCTTTCTCTTAGAATTCATCAAAACCACTTGCAGGATCAACATAACTTGGAGAGGTAATGACAGTGTAAAGGTGGAACCTCTGACTTGACTTTATTCAATGTTTTTTGGAAAAGCTGTTGTTTTTCTAAACCAATAACTTTCAATTTGGGGAGTGGGTTCAGACCTGTGACTTTATTATTGTGGGGAACTCCATATATGAAAATCTCTAACACAAGACAGAAAAATATAGTCTTAGGAGTTATTTGTAATTTGCTAAGAAGTTGTTAAGTGATCTGACCAGGGTCACACAATCAGGAGAAGCAGAGGCAAGAGATGAACAAGGTTTCATTGACACCAATATCAGTCACTCTCCTGTTACACTGCCTCTCTCTCCTTCTTGAAATTTACCACAGTAAAATTCTCCAGGTCTAGGTCTCACAAGTGTCCTCTAGAATGCTCATGCTAAGACATATTCAGTATGTGCATATTAGACACATGTTACAAGTAGATGATTTGTTGAACCTAGAATTAAACTGAAACAAGTGAGTGGATGGGGTTATACGTAGAAAACTGCAAAATTGCTTCCAAACATCTCCCTGAAATAAAGGACCATCTTTTTAATACCTATATTTTATTAATGTCTCATGCATTGGGACATTAATCCAAAGAATTAAGACTGTCTCTTAGAGGAGAACAGAAAGGAAACAAGTGACTCTGAGCAGGCTGCCATACGTTATAAAAAACAATGAAAGATAAGCAGAGTAAAGGTTGCCATTGATTGAAATATTACGATTGAAAAAGAGTATCGGCTGATCACATGGCTAGCCCAGTGACCAGCCTGTATCCAAGTATGCTCATAGTAAGGAGGGAAAGTAAGGAAAGCCTTGAGAACGTTGGATGGATAGATGCACATTTTATTATTTTTAACATATTTCAGGACATGGATAAAATTGATACAGGATGCTGCATCATTAAAGGGAACTTCTCCACTGATGAAATCACAGACACACTTGAGGACTTGAGTTCACCTCAGCGCACACCTGGCACATAATAAACTAATGATAGCTAGCGCTTATATAGCACTATAGGCCAGGCATTGTGCTAAGCACTTTAAAATTGTTATCTCATTTGATCACATTGCATTTAGAAAATGCTTTTTTAATTAACTTCAAGTTCTACAGACATTGTTCAATGGGAGTAAGAAGAGAAGGAAGAGAAAAAAGAAATCTCGTGTTCTTTGATCTCAGCATTTCTTTGTGAAATCCTTATTCAAGCTCTCTAGGCGGCTAGTTGGTACAGGGGATGGAGCATAGGGCCTGCAATCAGGAAGCTGTAAGTTCAAATCTGGCCTCAAACATAACCAGAACAAGCTATAACATCTGTCTGCCTCAGTTTCTTTAACTGTAAAGTGGGGGTTATAGTAGCACTTAACTTCCAGGATTGTTGTGTGGATCAACAGAGAAAATATTAGTAAATGTCTAGCACATTGCCTGGCATCCTTAATAAATGAATCCTTAATAATTATTCCTTTCATCTACTTTCCTCTGTTTTTTAGTACCTTGTAGTTCTATGTCTTGTTTCACCAGCTGACCAATTAGCATGCTGAGCAAACAAACCATTCACTCTTACATTTAACCTTTCTCCTAGGTCGTGTCTCATCTGTTAATCCCTAAACTACACTTTTTTATAGTTTTTACACATACAAATGTCAAGTCACAAATCACAACTGATGAATCTTCAGGTTTCCAACTGAAGTGAAGGTTTGGCAGTCAGTTTCAGAATAATTTTATACATTTCAGTCTTTCATTGCCAGAAGAGGTAGCAACCACAAAAGTATGCTTACCTTAAGTATAAAATGTATCTAGGGCACCCTTATTTCTATTGATGTGGTTAAAGGTAGGAACTTTCATGAAACCTGAAAGGCCACGCCATCACTGTCATCATCATCCTAATTACCAAATACACTGGAATCCTGTTCTCAGGATCCACACCCTTATCACTTCATTTGGCTGTTCAGTGATTAAGCTCCCTTGGATGGGGTCCATGTTGACCATCAAATTCCAATCTACAAATAGTCTGACTCCAATGGTTAAGGCCCCTGGTGTATTTTCGAAGGACAAGGTGCTACACTGGGCACTCCACCAAGCAAATGAGAAAGCATGACACCATAGTCCTTTCTAGCCTTGTATTTTCACTCCATTTGCCCTCTATTAACTTTGCTTGGAAGCTGAAATATGATCCCTTAAAATCATCCACGAGGGATGGAATTGGAAAAGAGCCCTCTCTGCTTGATCTAAAAAACTGGTTTAGGAACCCAAGAGAAAATCATTAGCCCTACGGAGAGAGTTCAATCCGAAAACCTCAGGAACCAACCCTGTTGCCAAAGACAAGAAAATATTTAGACCACTCTGAGAGTTCAATAAGAAATTAATTTCATTCTAGCCTTTTGTAATAAGCAATTTGCTTCTGCTATATACCATAGCATAAAAAATCAGGCCAAAGAGAGACAATATATCTTCCATTAAGAAGAGCAGCTATTAACACCTTTCAACCGTGATCTTTTCTAATTACTTCTATATTACATTACTACCACTACCGTCACCACCACCACCCCCTCTTTTTTTTTTTTTTTACTACAGAGTTACCTTTTTCCCTCTTAGAATTAGAGGACTTTTGTTTGAAAAAAAATAAAATGGAGTCATTTCTTTCCACCAAGGTCCATTCAAACAAGATACAACTCACCTCTTTGCTTGGGGCCCAGGATTCAAATGTAGTTTGGAGCATCTCTGTGAAATAATCAGATTCTCAGTCTCTATCCTAAAAGATGAATTTGACTTTCCCTGAAATTCACAAATAAGAAAATTGGGTACCAGTAATTGGAAGGTATTGTGTGGCTTGATGGCACAAAAGAAATGGTCTTATTTGATTCCAAATTGATGCTTCAGTCTTTGACTATTGAATTTTGCAATTTGGATGAAAGGTGGTATAAAAATGCCAAATCAGGGAGGAAATAGGACTTGAAATCATGTTGCTTTCCTAGGTACAGGTGTGCAATAGCTCTTCTTGGTAATGGACCTCATGCCTGTGTGCATTGAGGGGGACAGTAAATATCCTTAGGTACAGTCTGTGTCTCAAAATGGACTGAGTATCTTTTCCTTCCCATCCATCAAGGAAAAACGTTATTGAGGAATCTGCTCAGAAGCCTGCTTCTTTATTATTCTTTGCCCTTTCAGCCCATCAGTGAAAACAGATTATATCATTCCAATTGCAGTTAATTCTATTTCATTTGCTCAAATGTAGCATTGAAATCTCCGGAAATGAAAATTTCCTTCGGTGGATGAGCTGAGCCCTTTTCTTTTCAATCAGATAAACATAAACAGAAAAGAAAATATGGCCAGCTCATTAACAATAAATTTTTTATTCTATGTTCTTGAGCTTGTCTACTTAGCCTGCATAAAAATGAGTTCTTTATTTTTAATGTATTATGATAGTTCTTTAGCACTTACATTGCATTTTCTGTTTCCAACTGTGATGGACTCATTTATTAGTAATAATCTCTTTTTTCTTTTCAGATGGGAAAACTAAAGTATGGTTCATCCAGCCCACCCAGCTCCACACTCCCGCCCTAAAGGTGTGTGGGACAAACTTGGGAGCAGGGGCTTTGTTTCAAAATTGTTGATTAATGCAGATGAAATGGTAGGTGAGAAACCAGAAGATCTTGGAAAAGCATGAGCCTCTCATTCTGGCTACTTCATGAGTCCCCACAACTAATGCTAGCATAATCATTATTGCTGCCATTTCTATAGCACTTTGGAGTTTGCTAAGGATCGATGTATGTTGGAGACTCATATTCACCAAGGAAGGAAAGAAGAGAGGAGGGGAAGGAGGGAGTGGTGGAAGGAGGGAAAGAAGGAATAGCTATTGTGACCCTCCCTAAATAGCCTAAACCAGGCATGGGGAACCTGCAGCCTCGAGGTCATATGGCCTTCTAAGTCAAGGACTGCCCTCTGACCGAATCCAAACTGCACAGAACAAATCCTTTTTTTGAGGAAGTGAAGTTTGCATTCAGTTAAAGGGCCATACTTGAGGACCTAGAGGGCCACATGTGGCCTTGAAGCTACAGGTTTCCTTCCCACTCCTGACCTAAACATTTCTAGTTCCTTCAACTGGTCTGCATGTAGTATGGCCTCCAATCCTCCACAGTGCTGGTTGGCCCTTTTATGGAAGTTCTGTAGCTTGTCAATCCTTGTTAAAATGTGGTATCCAAAGCTGAATGTCATATATTATGTGTGATCTGATCTATCAGACTGTATTTTAAATTCAACTTTTCAATTATGCTCCCTGAATTTGCTTGTGTACTATGATAAGTGATTTATGCAGTCACTTGTAAAGTACGAGCCTGACTTCTCGTAATTTTTCTCCTACTATAAACTTGAAATAATAATAATAATGATAGATAGCATTTATATAACACTTAAAGTGAACAGCATTGTGCTAAGTGTTGTATTAATATTGCATCATTTCAGGCTCACAGCAGGTGTTACTGAGGAAGGCAGATACCAAAGTATTTGATTAAATGATTTGTCCACGCTCACACAGTTAGTAAGTGTCTGAGATTGGATTTGAACTCAGGTCTTTCCGACTCCAACTCCAGCATTCTGTTCACTAGACCTAGCTGCCTTAAACTTAGGGACATCTTTAACTTCTTTGTGACCTCATATCTAGTCACCGAATCTTTCTTCAAAAGCACTGCTTGTATCTTTCTTCCCTCCTCCTTACCTCTTTCCTCCCTCCTTCCCTTTCTTTCTTTCTTTCTTCCCTCCCTCCTTCCCTCCCTTCTTCCCTTTCTTCCTTCCTTTCTTCTTTCTTTCTTTCCTTCCTTCCCATTCCCGTGCATAGCAATGCCTTTAAACTAGGGAGAGGGACATCATGGAAAATCACAGGTAAGGATTTATGTCAGTGACACCCAGCTTGAAGACCCACTAGTCACCGTTCACTCTTTAGCTGTACTGTATAACTGCACTCTTCCTCTGCACAACAGTATGTGCCTTTGCTCAGGTTATTTCTTGGGACTAGAATGCCCTCCTCCCTCTCTTGAGGGGCAGTGCATTGTTATGGAAAGAGCTGTGAACTCAGGAAGACGTGGTTCAAGTCTAGTCTTTGACAAAACCTGGCTGTGTGACTTTGGGCAAGTCACTTATCCTCTTATTGCTATAGGTAAGTCTCTGAGACGATACATTACACTGAAGATGCCAACTCACATCCCTGACAGTCCATAAGCTATGTTGCCAACTCTGCCTATTTTCTGATAGGCTCAAGCTCACAAGACCCAATTCCCTTCAGTTACAAGGGAGGTCTCCATAGGTCCCCTCCCAGGGTTTTCTCCAGTCTTTTTCAAGGAACAATAATTATGGAAGGGCTGTAGGATTTTTCCTAGAGAAAGAAGAGAATTTGCCCTAGAATAGGAAATTTTAGAGGACAGTGACAGCTCTGGTATTTCCTAAGGAAGACTAGGCAGGACGGAGTTGGTAACAGAAAGGTTCTTCTGGGGCAAGAGTCAGACTTCAACCCCAGCTAACTGAGACATTTGACTGTAACTTCTGCTCATAGTGCATGAGGTGAGGAGGGGAGGGAAGTGGGCAGGGTGGGGAGAAGGAACCTAGAGGTTAGGAGGGAAACCCGGCCCTGGTCCAGTGGCAATGACAGTGTCTTTTTCAAGGCCCATCTGGCTATTGTGGCCTTTAGTGAAAGAAGGAAAGCTAGAGACAAGTCTTGCTTCTACCCATCAGCTCCCAGAAAGAAAGATTGGCTCTTTAGGAAGTGGCAAGCTCAGGAAAGAGAGATAGCCCCAGAAGATGCTTTGAATGAATTAAGGGCTTCCTCCCTGCTCTACTGCTTGTCTTGAGCTGTGAGATTTGGGGCCACTACTCTGGAGAAGCTAGTGTCCCTGGGCCCATGAGAAGTTACATTTCAATAATCTGCCAAATAGAGACAGACCAGAAGTCATGAGACCTGGGTTTCTAGTTCCTGCGCTAGCCCTGGACCAGTAAGATAAAGGAGTTACAGGCAAAGAGGTTTCCAAAGACCCTTCCAACTCTAATGGCCTAAATTAGCCTGTGAGATTCAGGCTCCATTCTACTCTACCTCGTCTCAGCCTTAGTGTCAATAAGTCAGGTAAGCTTTCCTGTGGGACACTGGGGAAGTGCCTTTGTCCTCTTTGAATGCTCAGTTTCCCACTCTATAAAATGGAGGCATTGGGTACCAGACTTTGAGGTATATCCCTCCCCCGCTTCCAGGATTCAGTCTCCTTAGATGCCAAATATGACCAAATAACTGACTTTAACAACTGAGTATCAAGAGAAATTTTTTCAAATGGGAAGTTACCAGATGGTCCAGTTCCTGAGGGGTGGGCTTTCTCCAGAAGCAGCCTCTTGCTGTCCCAGATTCAGGGAAGGAGAGGACATGTGCTTTCCCTTCCTCCCCCTGTCCTCTATGCCCATTATCTGAGGAGGTTATTTGTGATGCTTGCCCCAGGTGCAAAAATTCCTAATTATTCTTCCTTCAATTCTTTCTAAGTCCCAGCTTTGATACATCCCCATCCTGGAGGTCCTTTAGCTGTTTTCCTCAAAGCTCCATAGTTCATTTTTCTACCCTGAATAGCCTACTTCTCATGGATCTTTTAAATAAGATAAAGTAAAATTGGATTTGGTTGTCATTTTAAATTGATTCATATCATCACTATAGAAAGCACTGTACTGTACAAAGTGCAAATATATCACTTGGAATGGATTAGTCATGGTGTTTGTGGTCATCTCTGTGGAAGGCTGGGTAACTTGTCTTTGAACAAGAATGTAACCTTTTATTATTAAATTTCCTTCACTTGTCATTCTTGGTAAGAAGTGACTTGGAAGTGAATAGGTACATGAGGAAAATCATGCAATAAATCTTTCTGTAACTCCTGAAATCTTGCATGATGTTATACTTTTGATGCTTTAATATTGCTAAGTGACCTTGGGCAAATCATTGAACCTCTCTGGGTCTCAGTTTCCTCATTTGTAAAATGAAGGAATTAGACTAAATCCTAAGATCTCTTTTACCTCAAATCTATGATTATTGGCAGGTAACAGTAAATGTTAAAATTGGTTGGTTAATCCAAAGTAAACAGGATAATTGAATCAACTCTGTCACAGAGGTTACTTTTATTTTCAATTTGTGTACTCTGTTAATATAACTGGATGACTAATCATATTAGTAAGAGTGATCAGGTTCCCAGACAACTGAAGTATGAACTTCTGACTTAGTAATCTATTGGTAAACAAGCTCTTTTAAAGAGCTGATTAATCTTCACATGAATTGTTGACTAAGGTTTCTACTTCAGTGAATTTTCCTCAAAGCTCTTAAGTAGATTTGACAATGTTCTTAATCTGAATCTCTCTCACACTTTTATTTCTAATGAATAATGTATGTCTTGTAATACTTTGTACTCCTCATTTCTGACAAGGATGCCCCTGTGCTTTTAACAGAGATTTTCATTCAGGTCATGGCAAGTTGCCAATATGAAAGAACGCCTCAGCACTGATATAATGGCATTCCCTTTACAGGGTTGAAAGGAGCTGGTTGTTATTCAGGACTCTGCAGTGGAGGAATACAGGATTATCACTACATGCAACCTACTCCTCTCTCCACCCCGTCAGGGTCTGGACCCTTGAGGACGTTCCATAGAGTTGTGCAAGTATCTTAAAAAAACAAAACAAAACTAGGAAGCAGGCAGTGTAGAGAATGGAAGGCATTGCATTTATAGTGAGAGTTTTATCTCATCGTACCTCAATTTCCTTTTCTGCTAAAAAGTGTTGGGGGGGCACCTGCAGTTGGATTATATGAATTTTATAGTCTGTTTAGGTTATAAATCCTATGATCCTGTAACCTTCTCAAAGCCTCTATAATAGCCACAGTCTGAGCTATGATCCTTTCAATCTATGATATTATTTTGTTTAGACCTGTGAGTTCATTGGATGGGAAAATGCCATTGTAGAAAATCCTTCCTTGGATGCAGGGTGGTTTGTAATTATCATCATAGAGAATTAATTACCTGAGTGCATTGAGATGCTAAATCACTTATCCATATTCAGGCAACTAGAGAATCTCAGAGGCATACTAGAACCCAGGTCTTATTGACTCCAAGGCCAGCTCTCTGTCAATTAGGTCACACTGTTTCTCATCAATATATTTAACATATCAATCTAACTGTCAGCAAATATTGATTCTTATTTATTTAAATTAGTTTGTTTCTTCTTTTCAAACAAAAATCTACCTTGTCTTTTTCTTGCTGCCCCTCTGTACCCCAATTTAGAAAGTAAGATAAACAAGAGTCCCTATTACAAATACACAGTTGGACAAAACAAATTACAACACTGGCCAAGATCGAAATAAAATTTGCTTCAATCTTTGCTCTGAATCTGTCAACTCTATCTAGAGGTGGAGAGCATGTTTCATCAGAGCGCTCTGGAATTGTGTCTGGTCATCATGGTGATCTCAAGCTCTTTCAAAATTCTTTATCATTGCATTATCATAGTTTTTGTAAAAAACATTCCCTCTGTTCTGTTCATTTCATCAGTTCATTCAAGTCTTCTAAGGCTTCTTTGAACCTGTCCCTTCATCATTTCTTTTAGAAAAGTAGTATTCCATCACTGTCATATGCCATAACTTGAACAAGTTATCACGACAAGCCATTTCCCAATTGATGAAGACTCCTTCAGTTTCCAATTCCTTGTTACCAAAAAAAGGGCTGCTATAAATGTTTTTGTCTATATGGATCCCTTTTCTCTTTCTTTAATCTCTTTGTGCCATAAACCTAGTACCAGTACCTAGGGGTCAAAGGGTATGCACAGATTAACAGTTTCTTGGGCATGGTTCCAAATTGTTTTCTAGAATGGCTGGATCACTTCACAGCTCTACAAAGAGTGCATTAATGTACCTGTTCTACCATTGCTCCTCCAATATTTATTACTTTCCTTTTCTGTCAACTTTCTCAATCTGGTGGATATGAAGCAGAACCTCAAAGTTGTTTTTGTTTGCTTAGAGTATTCTTTTTTCTATTTCGCTACTGATAGCTTACATTTCCTCCTCTAAAAACTGCCTTTTCATAGCCTTTGACCATTTACACACTGGGCACTTAATAAATGTTTATTAAGTGATTGACTTTTTTAATGGAGAATTGGCCGTTATCGATTTGAATCAGTTTCCCTACATGTCTTAGAAATGAGAACTTTATTAGAAAAACGAAATTTAGAAAAATTTATTGCAAGAATTTATTCTCCTTCCCCCTTATCCCTCATTTATCTGTTTCTCTTCCATCAAACATTTGTTAAGCATTTACCACATGCCAAGTAAGGTATTAAACATCTGTATTACTCTGTTTTCTCATGTACATTATTGGTGTGTTGATTCTTTTTTTCATTTAGATTATAAACACCCTGAGGACAAAGTCCATATCTCTTATTTCTTTCGTAAATCCCATGGAATCTGACATATTGTTCTGGTCACAGTGAACACTCAATAAAATTCACAGCCTGGCTGAAGAGGCTGGGGGATGGAACTTGATCATTTACTTTGCTTTCCCAGAAAAATTGTATTAGAATTTTCTTTTATGGTCACCCATAAAAATCTGTCACTCTGAATTTCATAAGTTTATATTCCTCACTAAAACATGTTCTTAAAACTTAATTTTCCAGTGTTTAATGATAAGAAATCAACAAGAGATTTAAAAAATTATATCTTATTGGGCAGAAATGTGGATTTCAGTTGTGAAGAAATCCAATTTGGGTCTAGAGTTAGAAGAACTGATCTAAGCCAACATCTCACTACATAAGATTTATTGGATATTATGTTGAGAAGTTCCCTATCAGAATTCAAGGCATGTCAATTTACTGTTATTACAAAGAGCTTGGGAGCAGAGATAGGTATGCAGAAGTATCCTGTGGGAGGAAAAATAATAAACATGATGATGTATGGATTTCAGATTAAACTTTTCTCAGACAGACAAGTACATACCTCTATAGAGGTATATACAGCAGTGACTAGTCACTTCTAGATTCAGAGCACTACTTATTTTGGCCATTGACGAAAAGGAAGATGATTTTAAAATGAAGGACATTTCTGATTGTCTGAATCTGGGACTTGGATTTTATGCTAATTAGTGACTGGGACTCTTACAGGGCTAGTAAAATTTATCAATAACCTTGAGTTCACAAATCAATTGGAAGCAATTCATTTTGGGACTGGCTTCAAAAAAATCACCTGGATAGGAATCAAATGAAGTTGGAGACAAGAACAGAAAAGGTCCTTGCAGCAAAATAATGACTTTGTCAAACCTGGAACTAAAGGAAAGGGTAATTTAAAATTAATTAGGCTTGTTAAAGGCAGTGAAACCAGCCAGTCTTAATTGTGCCATTTGTGACATCTCAGAAACTCCAGGTTGGTTTTATTATTCATTTTCCATTTGCAGGCTCACTATCCCAATAATTCCATTTGGGTCTTTCCATTGATTTATCTCTATATCACTGATTTGTTCATTTAATTTCCCTTTCCAACTGCATATGAAGAATGATTCTTATGGGCACCCAAAACATTTGACATGATAACTGACCCCCCAAAATATAATCCCCTTTTAACAATGGAAAGAAAACACTAGCCTACCCTAATTTTTGTTAAGATCCTACCTGTGATTTATGTAAGGAACTTCCAGTAAGTAACTTATCTCTACCAATGCAGATCAGCAACTTCAAAGCAATTTAGAAAATTGCATGGGGCAGTGGAAGTTTAAGAGACTTGCTTGTGGTCACACAATCAATATATGTTACAGCTCTTTCTGATACCAAAGCCAGCTTCCCATCTACTATGCCATACTGCCTCTTTTTCTAAGATAATATACATTTTAAATGTTAACTTTTAGTGAAAGGAAAGAAAATGGTTATATTCCTCAGTCCACACAACAAAAATAAGCTAAATGAAAAATATAATTGGCTCAGCTGGTCCTCACTACCTTTGTTTTCAGTCTTTCAGGATTTGGGAGCATAGAGTATATGTGTTTCCCAGGAAGAGGCTAAAATGGGGTATACCAGATGATATGAGTGGGAATGGTGTAAAGTAAATGATCCTGTTCTCCTCAGCAGCTAAAGGTAAATGATCCTGTTCTCCCCTCCAACCACCAAACTTCTACTTGGCATTTACTTTGTATAGATTGTTTATGTACATATTTTCATGCCTGTTATCTCATTTGATAAAATGTAAGCTCCTTGGGGAGGAGCCAAGATGGCAGAGTAGAAAGATTCACATATGCTAGCTCCGAACCCACAGCCAATAAATTACCTGTAAAGAGGAACTCCCAACAAATTCTGGAGTAGTGGAAGCCACACAACAACGGAGTTCCCAGAGAGCCCTGAAAAACCAACACCAAAGGTCCATCATGCACTGAACCTGGAGCAGAGCCCAGCCCTGCCTTGGCCGCACAGCACCAAGCAGGCTTCAGGGATGGAATCTCTGGTGGCCGCGAAGGTCCCTCAACCCACAGATGCTACAGGTCAGTGAGAGAGCCTTCTGGGCTGGCTGAGAGGGGAGTAGGGTGTCTCCATAACTCAGGTTCCCTCAGGAAGCAGCCGCAGAGGCAGCAGCAGACCGCAGCTTCCAAAGCAGACAGGAGCTCAGATCCATTGTTGAAGATCTCTGCATAAATCCCCTGAGGGAACTGAGGTGGCCCTGCTCCCACCTGAGCACCTGAACTTAATCTCACACTGAATAGCAGCCCTGCCCCCATTGAAAGCCCTGAGGCTGGGAAGCAGCATTTCAATCTCAGACACCAAGCACTACCTGAGCGGATCTGGAGGTGAGGTGGGGGTGGAAAGGAATCTCAGAAGTCAAGTAACTGGCTGGGAAAATGCCCAGAAAAGGGGGAAAAAATAAGACCATAGAAGGTTACTTTCTTGGTGAACAGATATTTCCTCCTTTCCTTTCTGATGAGGAAGAACAATGCTTACCATCAGGTAAAGACATAGAAGTCAAAGCCTCTGTATCCCAAACATCCAAAATAGATATTCAATGGGCTCAGGCCATGGAAGAGCTCCAAAAGGATTTTGAAAATCAAGTTAGACAGGTGGAGGAAAAACTGGGAAGAGAAATGAGAGAGATGCAAGAAAAGCATGAAAAATGGGTCAATACCTTGCTAAAGGAGACCCAAAAAAAATGCTGAAGAAAATAACACCTTGAAAAATAGGCTCGGGGCGGAGCCAAGATGGCGGAGTAGAAGGACGCAAGTTTACGAGCTCCAACCCATAGCACATAGAATTAATGTAAAAAAAAGATCTGCAGAACTTCTGGACCACTGAAAGGGGAACAGAAACGGAGTGGAAGAGATTTCCGTGCCAGAGAGCCCTGGAGACCTGTCCCCAGGGTACGTCACATCCCAGAAAGCGGACCCCACCCCCAGCGCTGCCCTGGCCGTGGCCCCAGAGAAGCTGACCCGAGCAGGCTTCAGGGATGGAAGCTCTGGCAGCCGGGAAAGTCCCTCCGCCCACAGAAGCTACAGGTCAGTGAGAGAGGCTGGGCTGGAGGAGGGGAGCGGAGTGTCTCCGTGACTCGGGCCCCCTCAGGAGGAAGCGGCAGCAGCAGAGACGGGGGCAGGAAGCGGCGGAGGCAGAGGCGTGGGCGGCAGCGGAGGCAGCAGCGGCGGCTGCCGGACTCCCCCAGCAGCAGGCAGGATCCTCATTATGGAAGGTCTCTGCATAAACAACCTGAGGGAGCTGAGCCTGCGAGACAGCCCTGCCCCACTCCGCTCTATTACTCAAGGCCTCTGCATAAAGCCCCTGAGGGAGCTGAGCCTGGGAGGCGGCCCCCCCCACCCACTCCGTTCCTGAAGGTCTCTGCATAAAGCCCCTGAGGAGGCCGAACCTGGGAGGCGGCCCTGCCCCCACCCCAGCACCAGAACTAAAGCTTGCTGCGGAAAGCCCATTTGAACCTCAGACCCCAAGCACTAGCTGGGCGGATCTAGGCGGGGGTGGACAGGAATCTCAGAAGTCAAGTAAATGGCTGGGAAAATGCCTAGAAAAGGGAAGAAAAATAAGACTATAGAGAGTTTTTTCCAACAAATGCAAATGATCCCAACATTCGGATCTGATGACGAGGACGAGGACGTATTCTCGCCATCGGGGAAAGATGTGGAGGGTGGGGCCTCAGTACCCCAGACACCCCAGGGGGATGTCAGGTGGGCTCAGGCCTTGGAAGAGCTAAAAAAGGATTTTGAAAAGCAAGTTAGACAGGTGGAGGAAAAGCTGGGAAGAGAAATGAGAGACATGCAAGAAAAGTATGAAAAACGGGTCAATACCTTGGTTAAGGAGACCCAAAAAAATGCTGAAGAAAATAACACCTTGAAGATTAGGCTCACTCAATTGGCAAAAGAGGTTCAAAAAGCCAATGAGGAGAAAAATGCTTTCAAAAGCAGAATTAGCCAAATGGAAAAAGAGGTTCAAAAGCTCACTGAAGAGAATAGTTCTCTCAAAATTAGAATGGAACAGATGGAGTCTAATGACTTTATGAGAAACCAAGAAATCACCAAACAAAACCAAAAGAACGAAAAAATGGAAGAGAATGTGAAATATCTCATGGGAAAAACAACTGACCTGGAAAATAGATCCAGGAGAGACAATTTAAAAATTATGGGACTACCTGAAAGTTATGATCAAAAAAGAGCCTAGACATCATCTTCCATGAAATTATCAAGGAAAACTGCCCTGACATTTTAGAACCAGAGGGCAAAATAAGTATTGAAAGAATCCATCGATCACCACCTGAAAGAGATCCAAAAAGAGAAACTCCTAGGAACATTGTGGCCAAATTCCAGAACTCCCAGGTCAAGGAGAAAATCTTGCAAGCAGCTAGAAAGAAACAATTTCAGTACTGTGGAAATACAATCAGGATAACTCAAGATCTAGCAGCTTCTACATTAAGAGATCGAAGGGCGTGGAATAGGATATTCCAGAAGGCAAAGGAACTAGGACTCAAACCAAGAATCACCTACCCAGCTAAACTGAGTATAATACTTCAGGGGAAAATATGGTCTTTCAATGAAACAGAGGACTTTCAATCATTCTTGATGAAAAGACCAGAGCTAAAAAGAAAATTTGACTTCCAAACACAAGAATGAGAAGAAGCATGAAAAAGGAAACAGCAAAGAGAAGTCTTAAGGGACTTACCAGATGTGAACTGTTTACATTTCTACATGGAAAGACAATATTTGTAACTCTTAAAACTTTTCAGTATCTGGGTAGTTGGTGGGACCACACACACACATGTACACGCATGCACACACACACACATACACACATGCACACACACAGAGAGACAGAGAGCACAGAGTGAATTGAATAGGATGGGACCATATCTTAAAAGAAATTAAGGTAAATGGTGAGAGAGAAATGTAGTGGGAGGAAAGAGGGTGAAATGGAATGGGGTAATTATATGTCATTTAAGAGGCAAGTAGGAGACTTTTTAGTGGAGGGATAAAGAGGAGAGCTGAGAAAAAAACAAAAACAAAAACAAGAAGTTTACCCTCATCACATTTGACTAAAGGAAGGAATAAAATGCACACTCATTTTGGTATGAAAACCTATCTTACAGTATAGGAAAGTGGGGGGGAAGGAGATAAGCAAGGGGGCAGGGATGATGGAAGGGAGGGCAAAGGGAGGAGGGAGCAATCTGAAGTCAACACTTGGGGAGGGACAGGATCAAAAGATAGAAGAGAAACAATGAGGGACAGAATAGGATGGAGGGTAATTTAGTTAGTCTTACACAACACGACTATCAGGGAAGTCATTTGCAAAATTACACAGATATGGCCTATATTGAATTGCCTGCCTTCCCAAAGGGAATGAGTGGGGAGGGAGGGATGGGGAGAATTTGGAACTCAAAGTTTTAGGAACAACTGTCTAGTATTGCTGTTGCTACTAGGAAAGAAGACATGCAGTTAAGGAGGAATAGAAAGTCATCTGGCCCTACAGGAGAAAAGAGAAGATGGAGACAAGAGAAGGGAGGGATGACAGAAGAGAGGGCAGATTGGAGATAGGGAAAATTAGATTGCTTGGGGTATTGGGGTGGGGGAGGGGATAAAAGGGGAGAAAATTTAGAACCCAAAATTTTGTGAAAATGAATGTAAAAAGTTAAATAAATAAATAAATTTAAAAAAAAAAGAAAAGAAAAATAGGCTCACTCAATTGGCAAAAGAGGTTCAAAAAGCCAATCACGAGAAGAATGCTTTCAAGAGCAGAATTAGCCAAATGGAAAAAGAGGTTCAAAAGCTCACTGAAGAAAAGAGTTCTCTAAAAATTAGAATGGGACAGATGGAGGCTAATGAATTTCTGAGAAACCAAGAAATCACCAAAAAAAACCAAAAGAAAGAAAAAAATGGCAGATAATGTGAAATATCTCATTGGAAAAACAACTGACCTGGAAAATAGATCCAGGAGAGACAATTTAAAAATTATGGGACTACCTGAAAACCATGATCAAAAAAAAATCCTAGACATCATCTTTCAGGAAATTATCAAGGAAAGCTGCCCTGATATTCTAGAACCAGAGGGCAAAATAAGTATTGAAGGAATCCATCGATCAACGCCTGAAAGAGGTCCAAAAAGAGAAACTCCTAGGAACATTGTGGCCAAATGCCAGAGTTCTCAGGTAAAGGAGAAAATATTGCAAGCAACTAGAAAGAAACAATTCAAGTATTGTGGAAATGCAATCAGGATAACACAAGATCTAGCAGCTTCTACATTAAGGGATCGAAGGGCATGGAATAGGATATTCCAGAAATCAAAAGAACTAGGACTAAAACCAAGAATCATCTACCCAGCAAAACTGAGTATAATACTTCAGGGGAAAATATGGTCTTTCAATGAAATAGAGGACTTTCAAGCATTCTTGATGAAAAGACCAGAGCTGAAAAGAAAATTTGAATTTGAAACACAAGAATGAGAAGAAGCATGAAAAAGTAAACAAAGAGAAATCATAATGGACTTACCAAAGTTGAACTGTTTACATTCCTACATGTAAAGACAATATTGGTAACTCTTGAAACTTTTCAGTATCTGGGTAGTTGGTGGGATTACACACATACATGCACACACATGTGTGCGCACACACAGACATACACACATGTACGCACACACAGAGACAGAGAGCACAGAATGAATTGAATAGGATGGGATCATATCTTTGAAAAAATGAAGCGGTAAGAGAGAAATGTATTGGGAGGAGAGTGGGAGAAATGGAATGCGGCAAATTATCTCTCATAGAAGAGGCAGGCAGGAGACTTTTTAGTGGAGGGAAAAAGGGGAGAACTGAGAGAAAAACATGAAGTTTACTCTCATCACATTTGACTAAAGGAAGGAATAAAATGCACACTTATTTTGGTATGAAAACCTATCTTACAATACAGGAAAGTGGGGGAGAAGGAGATAAGCAGGGTGGGGGGGATGATGGGAGGGAAGGCAATGGGAGGAGGGAGCAATTTGAAGTCAACACTTGGGGAGGGACAGGATCAAAAGAGAGAATAGAAGCAATAGGGGGCAGGATAGGATGGAGGGAAATATAGTTAGTCTTACACAACATGACTATTAACGAAGTCATTTGCAAAACTACACAGATAGGGCCTATATTGAATTGCCTGCCTTCCCAAAGGGAATGGGTGGGGAGGGAGGAATGGGGAGAATTTGGAACTCAAAGTTTAAGAACAACTGTTTAGTATTGTTGTTGCTACTAGGAAATAAGAAATACAGGTAATGGGGTATAGAAAGTCATCTGGCCCTACAGGACAAAAGAGAAGATGGGGACAAGAGAAGGGAGGGATGATAGAAGAGAGGGCAGATTGGTGATAGGGAAATTAGAATGCTCGGTGTATTGGGTTGGGGGGAGGGGACAAATGGGGAGAAAATTTGGAACCCAAAATTTTGTGAAAATGAATGTAAAAAAAAAATAAAATAAAATGTAAGCTCCTTGCCAGCAGGATATGTTTCACTTTTGTTTTTGTATACTCAGCACTTAGCACAGCATCTGAAACAAAATAAACCCTTAATCAATGCTTAATTGATTGAAGGACTGATGATGATAATACTATTATCATTAGTCTATTGATAAATTGGCTGTGGTTACAGAGGGCTAGGAGTTACTCTAATGAAGAGAATCATGGACATTTAGATCTAGCAAGGACCTTAGAGATCATCTATTCCAACTCTTTCATTTAACACATTAAGAAACTGAGTCCTAGAGAATCAAAGTGGTTTTCTCATGGTCACATAGCTGGGTGGTGGCAGAGCTAGAGCTAGAGTTCAGATCTCTTGACCTCTGACCTTGGCAGGCAGAATTTTATAGTGGAAAGGGCACTGTGCTCGGCATCAGAAAAGACCTGGGTTTGAATTCCATCTCAGTCACTTATGTGACCCTGGGTAAGTCACCCTCTCTAAATGTCAGTTTCTTCATCTATCCAATTGTTCTTATTCATCCTTTGCTCTCCAAGGGGACCAATGACACCACTAGGGCTGTCTTGACTTGGGTCAAGTGAATTGGGTTTAAGTGAGGAGGGTTGTTGTGAGAAGACCATACATGGGGTATCAAGAAGGGACATAAGTACTTGAGTCAGAAGGGATTAATTATACACAGTCATGCAAGCTCATGACTCCCCGAGTCTGATTGTCATATGAGGTGGCTCAGGCTTAGCATGGGATACATACCCCACTTGAGAGCCCAGATCTCTTGTTCTATCTCTGCCCTTTTAACTGATTGTTATTGCTGGCAGATTCATAGGGACTGACTCAGAGGGGAATTTTAGGGGACTCAAGCAGCAGGTAATATGAACTGCAACCTGTTATCAACAGGTTGTGTCACTGTGATTAGGAAAGCTTGCTAGCCTTGCATACGGGCATAATTGAAGTTTTCTAAGCTGCTTTTAATCAGGAGAGAGTTACATTCTTTGCCTAAATGAAGATGATTAAAGTAATACTGGGTACCTAGAGCTTCCTTGCACATAGAACAAGTCAATCACGGGTCAAACATGGAGTTACTTCGGCCAACTAGGACTTAGCAACAGGCTAATCCTCATAGGCTTTCAAATGACATAGCACGTATAAAACCCTTAACAAACCTAAAATAGGATATAAAAGTGAGTTACTCATAGACCTCTTTCTGTTCTACTACACAAGTCCTACATAAAGTAGGCCTAGTAAAGGTTTTGTGAAACATAAATGTTTGATTTTTTAAGGCCTGTTTCCTAGGCCAGTTATAAACCTTGTGTCTGGATGTGGCCCCTTCAGTCCTGGTGTCAGAATCAATTTGCTATTCCCAGGTGTTCTAATTGATCAGGAGCATCAACCATTAAATTATAAGGATGACCAAAGTGATTAGGATGGCAATGGTATAGCTGTAGTTTTGACAGATACAGTCAAAGTTATATAAAGGGTAAATCATTAGATCTCTTTAAAATAAGTATAAAAATTATAGCACAATTATGGCAGGATTACAAAGAGGTTCAGTGTATCACTCTCTAGGTGCAAAAGCTTAAAACTAGCCTTTTGATATATGGAAATCATTGTTTACTTTATCTGTCTGGTAAAATACTAGGAAAGGCTTTTAAAGTCTCAATTCACTTTTGCAGGTATTTATTAAGCAAAAGCAAATGCATAAAAATTGTTATTGGAGAGATGTATAGCCAGAAGATAACTACTGGTCAACCTGAATGTTCCATTAGTGTTCATCCAATTCTTAAAGCATAGGTTGCAACTCCAAATGGAAAAAGTTTAAGAAGCCCTGGTCTAGAGTACTAGGGGAAGCATGTGAGAGGACATTGGTAAGAGTGTCATTGGATAAGAGACCTCAAGAGGATTACCATCTGAATCATTAGAGAGAATATTCAAGTTAACAAGTATTAATTAAGCACTTACTATGTGCCAAGTACTGTGCTAAGCACTAGACTTACAAATAGAGAAAGAAATACAAATCACTAAGACCACAGATTTTTGGATGTTTACTTCAAGAGGCAGAGATGGTGGTAGGAGTCAATCCATTCCCTCCATGGGAGAAGATATAAAGCATGAGACTAAAAAGAAGAGAGAGAGAAGACAGACAAGTATGGGGGCCAGGAAATAGTCTAGCTAAGATGGAACATAAAATATGTGAAAAGAAATAGCAAGGAATAAAGCTAGACTGAAATGACTAGAGGGCCTTGAATTTCAAGGTCAGGAGTTTAAACTTCCTTTGGTAGGTCACGGAGAGTCGTTCAAGGTTTTTGAGTAGAGTGATACATTTGGAAGTAATCTAAAGCTGTGATATAGAGGTTAGAGAGTAGATAGACCAGAAGCCGATATGTCACTTAGCTAACTATTACAGTAGATAGTCTAGGTGAGAAGAGATGAGAAATACCTAAATTAGGATGGTTGCTGTTGAGGTAGAGAGAAGAGGTAGCATATAGCAAAAGTAGAAATATCAGTGTTATTCCAAAGCCTCATTATGACAGTCACTACCTGCAAGACCTTAATAACTCATTTCCCATGGCTTCAGTTTTCTCATCTGCAAGATGGGATGGTTAGACAACATGGCCTCGGAGGAATCTTCTAGCTCCAAAGCTATGATACTGTGACCCTATGTGTCAGTCAGTAAGTAAGTGCCTACTGTGTGCCTAGGGATATAAAGGAAGAGTAAAAAAAAATGGGTGTTCTCACAGTCTAACGGGGGAGGAAATAGGAAAATGATTCTAGATGTCCCAGATCTAGAAGACCATGAAGACACCAATCTCCAATGTGGGGCAGCAAAAGACCTGGACTTGCCCCTTCCTTATCACCATGAGTTACTAGGATGATGCAGGCCTGACATTAATAAAGTTATTTCTCTGGCAGTTCCAAGTTTACTTTCCTTCTGGATGGAATCCAAGCCCATGTAATGGTACCATTCCTGGGGTAAACACAAGTTTCATCAAAATGTAGAGGTGTTGCATCTCGAGAGACTTTGTTTCTCTTCTGAACTGAGTGCAAATATAGGTTGGTAGCATGAATCTTGTGGACCTTTTAGGACATAGAGGGAAGATGACTGCCTGGAAAGTGAGGTAAATTATAAATGTTCTTTAGATGCTACTGTGAGTCCTTCATATATTTTCCGTATTTTTTCTGGTGATGAGGTAGCTTATCCTTTACCAGTTTTTCATTGGTACCTTGAATCCTCGAACAGGAGACCTGTAGGGATGCTTTTAACTACATCTATAGAGTTATAGAGTGCTACATCTGGAGTCCAGAAGACATGAGCTCAAATCTGGTCTCAGACTTTTACTAGCTGAGCAAATCATTTCCCCTTCGTCTGCTTCAGTTTCCTCATCTGTAAAATGGGGATAATAGTAACTCCTACCTCCCTGGGTTTTTGAGAGGATCATATTCGATAATAATTATAAAGTGCTTAGCACAATGCCTGGCATAGAGTAAGTGCTATACAAATGTTAATTGTGGTGGTTGCTCTGAGGTTTCCTAGAATGAACTCTGAGCAGGGGGAAGTTGAGTCAATGAGGGTGACTTGGCGTAGATATTCTGTACTTCCAAGGACAGTTTCAGTATTAGAGGCATCTCTCCCAATTATTCTACTCAGAAAGTTTTGCTGTATTATTGAAATTTAGTGTTTTTGCTTTGAGCAAGAAGCTATTTTATCACTATTTTTCAACCTTGTTCTCACTATGTATCTTTACCCCCAGGTTGTTGTGAACCCAGTATTATAATTCATAAAATGTGATAGCTTCCTGTCTTGATTTTCTTTTTTGTTTTAAAGTAAAATCTTCACATATTTTTGAAAACTCAGTATTGTAGCATTATTGCTCTTATTTACGTTCAAAATATGAAAGGATATAATAAAATTTCCCCTAAATTGTATCTATCCCCACAAAAAGTAGTTCTGAAAACCTCTTTGTATAAGTGTAACCTTGAACATTTGGCATATGAGTTTCTATAATGTACATCTGTCTATCTATCTAACTCTCTATGTATATATCACATATATAGTACTACATACATGCATACATATGCATACTTATATAGATATGCTACCTTTGCGTCAGAATACAGTATTTTAGGTCTCATTAAGATATAACAAATGATTTATTGAAAAGATGGGCTTTTTGGGGGGATAAGCTTGTAAATCTAAGTATACATGCATGTATACAGATATACTGACAAATAATACAAATACATTGTACATATTTGTACATATACACACGATGTCATAGAACATATAATGAACGCTTCACATAAATATATATACACACATATATATGTATATATACATTCTTACTAAAAACATATGAGGGGATCAAAGTTTCCATGTATTCTCTTGCCAGAAATAAACAGATAAATTGTACCTGCACTAATGAATGAGTAATCCCATATGGGAGAGAGAAGATAAGCCAGTTTAGTACTGGATGGTTGTAGGTCATTACTATTTATGCTCTTAGAGGGACCAAGAGCAAATAGATATTTCAGGCATGGCAGTTACAGGAATTCTTAGAGCTCTATCATAATGAAGGTAGTATAGGCTGGGAAAAGTTCTTAAAGGGCACTTTGCCATGTGGCATACTTTTCAAAGACTGAATTACTGACATCCCTGAGTCTAAAAAGGATCCCATCTGTATCTGTTGAATGTCCTTGCCATTAATGAGAAGTAAACAAATGTTGGTAGTTGTTTTATGGACCCATCAATTTTCATGGTCTTTAAACTATGAATGTTATACTAAAAGTTTGTGTGCATCTTGGGATCTGAAGAGGTAAAGCTCAGTTTCAAAATGTGATTTTAAAATTTTATGTAAAAATACGAATTTATAAGTTTACTCCTGAATATAGTCCAATGGAATATAGTCCATTACATAATGAGCAATGAGAATGTAATGTAATGATAACAAATGACATTTAGAACAGCCTTTCAGATTCACAAAATTATACAAACACACACACATATATAAATATACACACATACATGTACAATGTATTTATATTATACATAAATATATAATAATAAAATGATACATATAATGTATTTCATATAGCATATTAAAATTACATATACATACATATATTCAACTGAATATGAATATAGTATTAAAATAACTCTTAAAATGGTATTGCAGATATCATTATGCTCATTTTATAGAAGAAAAAATTTAGACACAAAGAGATTAAGTCTATTAAGACCATTACATATGGTCACACAGCTATCAAATATCAGAGGTCAAACTCTACTGATCCCTCTACTTCCATGTTCAAAATTCTTTCTTACAACACTCTGCCTCTCATTATTTAAGTCATTAATTATCTGGGTTAATTGAGGGAATAATGATACAAATAATCCAAAAGAGCAATAAAAGTGATAGATTTTTAAAGGTACATGAACGTTGCTTTGACTTCCTTCTATATTTAGAGTCACCAAGACTATGAACTAGATAGTAACAAATTGTTCTGGCCATCTTATTACACAACTTGCGGTCTATAATATAAGAAAAGAGAGCCTTTTGAGGGAGGCAAGAGTCTCACATAACCGGCAAGAACTTCTGAGGATTTACATAGTAAAATTGTATTTACAGTGAACTAGTAGCTCCCTATTTTTCATTTTTGAAAAGACTGGATAGTCTCTCTTTGTCTGTGTAGGACTGACAGGACTCATAGCATCACAACCCTGAGAGGGACCTCAGAAATCATAAAATACAACCTGTACCTTATAAGCCCCATAGTCTAATAATAATAAAAGATTTTGTTCTGTAAATCTTGGACTCAATCAAAAGGCCCTCGAGGCCTCAGGTTCCCCCCTAGACCCATACCTGAAATTGAACATCCTTGACAACACTCTGCCAAGTGGTCAACAGTGAAGTACTAAGACACTTCAATAACCTAGAACTCACCAACTTCTTATTCTACTGTCCAGCAATATATTTCTATTGCTATTTCTCCTAGGATCTTGTAACCTACAAATGTGACAAGTGTACAGTCTATTGCTGTATTCAAGTCACTGACCAAAATGTTGAACAACAACAGTCCAGGAAGAGATTCCTAGGACATTCCACTCCACTAGAAGCCTTCTTTAATTTGAAATGGATCCATTAATGATGGCTCTTTGGGTTCAGTCATTCAAATGGTTCCAAATGGAGCTAAATGTACAATCACCTCACCCACATCTCATCTTATTCCCAAGGATATCATAAAAAATATTCCCAGAATCTCAGAATTAGCATGGACTTCAGAAGCCATACTTCTAGTCCAACCATTTCCTACACCAGAATCCCACCAAACAATTTGTCATCCATCCATGCTTGAAGACCTCAAGAGAGGGAGAACACGAGCTCACCTGAAGTACTCCATCCTACTTTTGGATAGCTCATATTTTTAGGAAGTATTTTCCTCACATTGAGCCTAAATGTACCTCTTTGCAGCTTCTGTGTATTGAGCATTTCTTACAGCACAGTAATATTTCATTGCATTCATAACTAACCACAGTTTGGTACACCATTCCTCAGTCAATGGGCATTTACATTGCTTTCAGTTCTTGGCTATTTCAACCAATAAGCATTTATTAAGCACCTACTATGGTGCAGACATGGCTATTATGGGGTTTGTTTTTGTTTGTTTGTTTGTTTTTTACAAATTGGATATTTCCATCTCTGACTACTTTGGATTATATGCTTAACAAGTGGAACCTCTGGGTCAGAGGGCATGAACATTTTAAGTCATTTAGTCATATATAATTTTTATTGCTATTATTGCTCTTTTGGATTATTTGTACCACCATTCCCTCAATTAACACAGGTAATTAGCCACTTGCTTTCAGGATGATTGGATCAACTCATAGATCCATGAAGGTTTTAAAGATCATCAACAGTAATTCAGTATCATCTTCACTTCAGCAATTATTAGCCACCCACAAAGTTCAAGGCACTGTTAGAGGTGTTGGGGAGACACAAAGAAAAATATAACACATCGCTATCCTCAAAGAGCTTACATATTAGAGGGAGAATACAACATGTGCACAAACATGTACACTAGAATATTGTCCATCCAGGCTTGAGCATGCCAAGGAAAAATAATCGCTTTCTTGCATTCTACTCATTAATATTGATAACATAATAGCATTATATAATGCTCAGATTGCAAAATACTTCATTTATATTATATCATTTGATACTCCCAAAAGCAGATATAAAACTGAGACGTCGAGAGATTACATGACATCAAGATTCAGACTCATGTCTTCTTGACTCTAGAACCTACACTTATTCAGCTGTACCAGAGAGCTGCTTCAATTCCCTGTTAACTATTTAATATCTCTCCTTTTCAGCTTCACTGTAATTCTCCAAACTAAAGAAATAAAAAATTGAGTAGGTCTGTCTCCTTTTCATCATATGTTATCATTATGCTATCCAACCTAAACACCAACACTATTCCTCCTATTATCCTTCTCTTTTCCTCAACTTGTCTTTGTTATCATAGATGGCATTATCTCATTTATTTTCAACTCTTATACTCTTGAAATTATTCTTAAAGGATCATCACCCTCTTTCCTATTTATCTTCCATTACTTACCTGCTTTGCTTTCCATACATGTCTTCCTAAGTCTAAGTTAGTCATTGAATTGTCCATGCGGCTACATAGGTCTCCTATGTACAGCTTCTCCCTTTCTTCCTGATTAGAATCATTTGTGTTTCTGTCATCAGAATTGTATTTTTGACCTAGGAACAGTTGAACATAGTCAAGAAACATTTGTTGCATGCTTACTCTGGGCCAGGCATTATGCTAAGTGCTGGGGATAAAATGAAAGACAAAAAAAGTCCCTGGTCTCAGGGTGTTCACAGTCTAATGAGGGGTTTTATGTGCAAACTACATACAAAGAAAATATATAGAAGATAAGTCAGAAATATCCAACAGAGGGAAGGCACTAACATTAAAGTGTCTTCTCTTAAAAGGTGGGATTTTGACTGGCATTTGAAGGAAGTCTGGGAAACTAAAAGCAGGAGATGAGGAAGAGGAAGAATTTCAGGCATGAAGGAAAACCAGTAAATATGTATGGAGTTGGTAAATGGATTATTTGAGAAACAGCAAAAAACTCAATGTCACTGGATCAAAAAGTATAAGGGATGAGTAAAGGTGTAGAAGACTGGAAAGGTAGGAGAGGGTCAAATCATGAACAACTCCGAACTCTAAATAAAAAATTTTATATTTGATCCTGAAAATGATAGGGAACTATTGGAGTTTATTGAATGGGGGTAATATGGTCAGATCTGGGTTTTGGGAAGATCAACTTAGAGCTGTTTTTTAATTAATCTAAAAAAGAAAAAGAAAAATTCTGCCAGGACAATTCAACAAGAACAACTGGAAAACCAGAAAGCAATTTGCCATCTTATATCATATATCACGACTTATACTACATACTAAAATAAACACCAAGTAGACAACCAGTATAATCATAAAAGGTCATATTATTTTTAAAATGTAGAGAACAGAAGGAGATATCTTTTATTAATCTGCCTTTAAGAAGAATATGGACAGAAATGGCCATAAAAACTTATATAAACAGTTCCAGAGACATAAAACTTAACAGACAAATCAATGCAGTCACAATGAGAGGAGAAGCTATTGATTGGAGGAAAAATTTTTATATCAAATATCACTGATAAAGATTTGCTAAGGTAAAGAATTGATAGAATTATGTAAAAAAGATCTATTTCCTAATAGATAAGTGATTAAAGACTATGAATAGTCGATTTAAAAAGATCTGCCAACCATCATGACCTACATAAAAATATGTTCCAAATTACTAATAATGAGGAAAATACAAAATAAAACAACTCCAAAGTTTCACTTCACATGCAATTATAGATGTTAGAGAAGTTTTGGAAAGGCAGGTGCTCTATTGCATTGATTTTGAAGTTATGAATTGTTCCAACTATTCTGGATAGAGATTTGAAAATACACTTGAAAAATCACTAAATGCTACATTCCCTTTGACCTTGAGATACAACAACTAAGTTTACATCCTAAGGGTCAAAGACAAAATTGTCCCATATATATTTATATCACTACTTATATCACTTTTTTATGTTAGTAAAAACTAGAAACAAAGTATATTTCCATCAGGAGTGGGTAATCAAATTTTAATATGTAAATATACAAGAATGCTCTTGACTCATAAGACATGGTTAATATGAATAATTCAGCCAAGCTAGGAATACATATAAGAATTTATATAGTATTATGTAAGCAGAACCAAAGTACAAATTACTTAAAGACCACGACAGATTAAAGACTGAAATGTATCAAAACTCTGATCAATGCAGCTAGTAATCTTGACTTCAGATAATTAGCAGTGAAACATATTTCTCTTCTCTTTAAGGAGAATTGCTGAATTATAGACATATGTGGTCTATTTGTTGATATGTTTTACTTAAATACAATTGTTTTTGTTGCAAGGAGAGAATTCCATCATTAATGTGTGATAGTAGTGCAAAAAAAGGCATCAGTAATGAGTGGCTGTGTTTTTTAAAGAATTGCATTCTTGATAGCATCCTATTTCCCTTGTTTGGCTTTCTCCCCTGTAGAATTTCAGGTCGTTGGATTCTGGCTATCCCATCTCTAAAATCTTTGAAATATACACTTCAAAAATCATGGTTTTAAATTAAATGATGTTGATGTCTAACCTTCTCCTCCTCTATCACTAACGTTCCCATGAGATGGAGATGTCACTTACTTGCAAGGATAATAACTCACTCTCTTACTTCCTTTACCTTTTGAAGAATGAAATTTTTATTAAATCAAGAATTCTTGAGCTGCTCTGCTTTTAACATCCATTAGACGACCAGATAGCTGAAACTCATCATTACCACTGAATCATGCCTCCGTACTAGGTTCGTTACGTAGTTCATTGATTCCAGGCTCATTGTCTATTTCCTCCCTCTGCTTTGGTGGTTTGTATTTATATTTATATGGCAAATTACATTTCTCTTTTTCACTTCACTGATCATTTCTCAGAACATTCCTCTCCATATTGGTTCCTACATTCCCTCACATTAGTACATGGAATTTTCAATGCTATTTCACTATCTTTTTTTAATTCTAATATATTCCTTGAAATAAGGTCTTCCTTTTCAAAGTCATGTTCAGTCATGACTCATACCACTGTCTTAGAAATACCCATGATGTCAAATTTGCTTTCTTGCCTTGAGTGCTATAATTAAGCTTATTTGCTATCCATGCCTTGCAGTTTATATTTAGACATTAGAAGATATATCTCATGGCTATCTTTCTTCTTGGATATTGCCATTTCATGATTACTGGTTCTAATATAGCCCACCTACTACTTTCTGTGGCATCTGGGTTGGCAGTTATAGAGAGGCAGTTTCAGTTTTAAAGTCTTCTTGATCATATTTGAAAATTTCCCGGACCCAACATTTATCTATCTTAAGCTGTGGTCCTGAATTGCAAATCCAGCCTTCTGATATCATCTTCTTAACCGTGTGCTCACTTCCTAAATCTGTTTTTCTATTCTGAAATATTACCTTTAAATTGGCAATAGCGATGAAATCATCACTTATTCCTCTAAGGTCTTCAGTCTCTTACCCAGGAACTCAGAATCACTAACATTGATGTTTAGGTTCCTTCTAGCAGTACCATTTGTCCCCACATAAATTAGCAGGGTCAGTAGTGAACATCTGCTTTGACAATAATAACCACTGACATTAATGTAGTACTTTGAAGCTGGCAAAGTTTGAAAAAAATCTTATCTGAGCTGTGTGTGTGTCTGTGTGTGTGAGAAGGAGAGAGAGAGAAAGAGAAAGAGAGAGGGGGGGAGAGAGGGAGAGAGAGAGAGAGGAAGAGGGAGAGAGAGAGGGAGGAAGAGAGAGAGAGAGAGAGAGAGAGAGAGACAGACAGACAGACAGACGGAGAGAAAGAGAGACACTGAGAGACACAGACAGACAGACACAGGGAGAGTGAAAGAGGGAGAGAGAAACAGAGAAAGACAGAGAGGGAGAGAGATTTAAAACCAACAGGTAGTTTTCAGAGGAAGAATTTAAAGCTATCTATCATTATATGAAAAAATGCTCTAAATCAGTATTGATTAGAGAGATGCAAATCAAAACAACTCTGAGGTACCACATCATACCTATCAGATTGGCTAACATAACAGAACAGGAAGATGATAAATGTTGGAGAAGATGTGAGAGAGTTGGAACACTAATTCATTGTTGTTGGAGCTGTGAGCTGATCCAACCATTCTAGAGAGCAATTTGGAACCATGCCCAAAGGGCCACAAAAATGTGCATACTTTTTGACCCAGCAATGTCACTTCTAGGACTGTATCCCAAAGAGATTATTAAAATTGGAAAGGGTCCCACATATACAAAATTATTTATAGCAGCTCTGTTTGTGGTGGCCAAGAACTGGAAATCAAGGGGATGCCCATTAATTGGGGAAGGACTGAACAAGTTGTGATATATGAATGTAATGGAATACTGTTGTGCTATAAGAAATGATGAACAGGAAGACTTCAGAGAGGCCTGGAAGGGCTTATATAATCTGATGCTGAGCGAAAGGAGCAGACCCAGGAGAACTTTGGGCACAGCAACAACTACCATGTGAGGGGAATTTTTCTGGTAGACTTAGTCCTTCACAGTAATGCAAAGACCCAAAAAATTCCCAATGGACTCTTGAGGCAAAATGTCTTCCACATCCAGAGAAAGAACTATGGAATTGGATCACAGAATGAAGCAGACCATTTTCTCTTGAGTCGTGTTTTGTTTTGTTTTCATGGTTTCTCCCATTCATTTTAATTCTTCTATGCAACATGACTAAGGTGAATATGTATTTAATAAGAGTGTATGTGTAGAACCCGTATAAGACTGCAAGCCATCTTGTGGAGGGAGTGGGGAGGGAGGGGAAGAGGAGGGAAGATGGGGGAGAAAATCTAAGATTTATGGAAGTGATTGTAGAAAACTGAAAACAAATAAATTAATTTAAAAGAGAGAAAGACTTAAAACCACCAAAACATTTGGGATACCCTGTATAGAGCTGAAAGGGGCTTCAGAGGCCATTTAGCCCAACCAGCTTATTTTTATAGAGGAGGAGTCAAGTCAAGAAGACGTGAGTTCAAATCCAGGCTCAGACATTTACTAACTGTGTGACCCTGGGCAAATCTGTGTCTGTCTCTGTTTCATCAACTGTAAAATGGAGATAATAATAGCAGCTACTGTGATAATTGTGGGGATATGATGAGATAATTTTTTAAAACACTTTGAAAATCTTAAAACTCTATACAGTATTTTACAATCTTTGGAGAAATGTCTTCACGACAAGCCTGTGAAGTAGGTAGTACAATTAGGATCATCCCTATTTCACAGATAAAAAATTGAGTCCTGATGAGGTTCTGTGATCTGCCTAAGGTCACATGGCTGGTTAGTTCCTGATTGTCTGTTTGGGAATGATGTTATGAGAATCTTAGTGTTATATTCCATGTAACATATATAGGAACGTTCCAGGAGGGGCCAGAATGAATTATGTACTGAATCTTCCTGGCTCCATCTGGGAAAACATACAATCAACTCTGAAGGAGTGGTTACTTTGGGATGATGCAGCAAACCCTATTCCCTTGGTCCCTGGATAGATTAAGGAGAGTCAGTCCTTGTCAAAGGCATCATACAGGTTTGGTCACTAAGCTAGGAGCACACTCAATATACTCTCAAAAAGGAGTAACTCCACATTCTATTTCACATTCTTCAATTCTGTCACAAGGCAAATAATAATAATAGCTCTCCCTTGTTAGGCTTCTAAGAGAGGGGTTGAGAGACAAGCAGTGCCTTTTCCTCCCACCTCAGAAATATGGTGACTTCAGCAAAATGATGGTTGCCAGTACCTAACAGCTAAAGCACACATCCTACCTAAAGGCACCACCTTCTCCCCACATCTTCCATGGGGCACAACTTTCCATCATACTCTTCCCACAGGTAAATATTTGCTATTCTCAGTAAACATACTGAGGTATGAATGGCACCTAGATCCATATTTCCAATTCTGGAAAGTACTATGGGATACTGGAAGGCTCCAACATTGTCCTTTCAAGTACCTCACCTAATGCTTTGAGTTCAACAGTCTCCACAAGGTCCATATGGTAGTATTTTTGACACTTTCCTAAATTCAGTGTAAGTAGTCCTACAAGTCCACAAAGTATACTTCTTACATAGTATTCTTTAAGGAGATCCTAGGCCTACTACTCCCAGTGGGACTGGAGATCCCAATGACCCCAGGATACAAAGGTTTAAAAATTCAGCAAAGGACATTTTGCAAAGTTCTCAATGCTATTTCAGCCAAGCTTGTTGATCAGTTACCTCTCAAGGTGGGCACACAGAATCTGTTTGCCACATGGATGCCTAGGGCCCTTTACATGAGCTACAGCCACACTCAGCTCTTCTCTGCTATCCAGGGCTCCCTGGGTTTGGCCTCTCCATTTCTTGATATGCCTCTGTTCCCCAGGATATAGGATGATTTGCAGAAGTCTGCCAAAGAAACACATTTGAAGGATGATCTTCATGTAAAGAAAATAAGAAAAAATTGGTCCATCTTCCAGAATAGATTATACTCCTATGTTATTTTGGGAATATTCTATTGAATCTGGAAATTCAATCAAATGACTCTTTGAGTTATGATTTCATTAGTTTAGGGAACTTCCAAGTGAAGAAAATCTCTCTCTCAATGGAAATCTACAATTGCTCTTCACCTTACAGTCTTAGAGTGTTGCCTAGGGCCTTAAGAGGTTAAATGACTTAGCCAGGGTCATACAGTCAGCATGTGTCAGAGGCAGGAATTAAACCTGGGTCTTCTTGGCTCTGAGGCTGGCTCACTATCTACTATGCAACAGTAATTCAGCCAACAAAAGGAACTTCATTTTTTATCTTCAAGACAGAAGGAATCATGGATTGTGGCCTCTGGGTAGCTGGATAATTCAGTAAACTTTTGCCCGGTGTTATTGCTGTTCAGTTGGTCACTAATGTCCAACTTTTATGACCCCATGGACCATACTGTCCAGGGAATTTTCTTGGCAAAGATACCTTTTCCTTCTCCAGTGGATTAAGGCAAGCAAAGATTAAGTGACTTGCCTAGGGTCACACAGTTAGTAAGTGTCTGAGGTATGATTACACTAAGGTTTTCCTGATTCTAAACCCAAGGTTTTACCCACTAACCCATCTAGCTGCCTCTGATATCTGGTGCTTGGATGTTTTTGAAGCTATTTTAAGAAGACCTTCTAACCTTGTATGTTTCAGATTTCTCTTAATGTCAATCAATGATCAGAGGATGACCGAACAAAGTTCTTTCTATGGTCACATCTCTCACAGAGTGTTGTTTTGATATACTTGTGAGAAACGCTCTATCTGAGGAGAGTTTCAATATTGCACTTTGTTCTACTGAGTCACACTCTTGTTCCTGTGAAAGGCATTATTTCTTTTCCCTATAAATAAACCTGAAAGCTGATATGATTTGAGTTCCCCTTCAACTTTGACAGCTCACTTTGTTCATAAAACCTTATCTGTCAAGGCCACTATCAGAAAAAGACACTGACAGACACGAGCATTTGCAAAATCTCTCCCTTTTACTTTGTATTCAGAATCTTTAACACCCTATGCAATTTTTCAATTTATTACTAATATTCCTTTCCTTTCTTAACTCAGGAAAAGTTTTTTTTGGTCACAGTGAGCCAGAATTCCTTAATGCCTCCCATTTGAACTTCCTGAAGATTGAATGGAAACCTCTACTTAAATTGTAAACACAGTGTGATGGCTTCTGCTATGAGGCAAACTTATAAGAATTGGAAGGTATATCATGGGGCATCTAGTACAAATCATAATACAAAAGATAATAATAACTAACATTAATGTAGTACTTTCTTTAAGCCTTCTGACTTTCACCCTCCACGAAGTAGGTATTAGCAATTGCTTAATCAACAAGAAAATGCCTACTGTGTGCCCAAATATTATGGTAGGTTCTAAAGACACTAAGATAAAAATGGAAACAAGCCGTGCCCTTAAGGAGCCTCCATTTTACTGGAGGATATAACTTGCTCACTCAAAATATGTGCAAATATATATGAAATAAATATGAGGTAATTTCAGGCATGGGGGAGAGACCTGAAGTTGTGAGAATGCTCAAGATGTTAAGCAGTAGCTGGCAAATATATTGAACTCTATTGGGGAACTAAAAGATGGAGGGTGGAGAGTGCAAAACCAGTGAGGGAGGAGAGCAGCTATAATACTATGGCAACATAGATATTATTACCCTTATTTTTACAGATAAAGAATCTGAGGCTCTAAAGAGATGAAATGAATTGCCCATAGTCACGGAACTAGTAAACGTTAGAATTGGCTTAAACCAAAGTCTCTCATGATTCCAAGAATCCTTCCTATTATAGTATTACTAATGGTTAGTCATCCAGCTTTTGTTTAAAGAGTTCCAGGAAAGCGGAGCCAACTACCTCTCAAGGAAGCTCATTCAATTTTTTGATAGCCTGTGGCCCAACCAGCTCTGGCTCATCATGGATTTGGGTTTAAATCATTGTGATTTCCAATGGGAATTTATTTCTCTGGTTCTCTATAAGCTATCTAGTTAGGAAACTAGGAACTTTTGAAAGTAACAGGTCTAGATATTCAACTATACATTGTACTAATAAACCTATAAAAGGAATAACACTGAAACGAGGAAATATTTAATTAAGACAAATCAGTATTATTGGCAACATAAGACAATTTCAGCTCAGTTTTTGGTGGTTAAAGATTTCTTGCCATCCCCTTCTTTAATCTCTGCTACTTTGTCTTCCCAGAGTATTTTGGTTTGGAGTATCTCCAGAGTATCTCCAAGCTTCTGAATGTGATACACAGTTTTTCTGGGTAGCAAGAATAAGGAATTTGGAAGCTTTAGTAAAGACAGCCAACTTTAGCAAACTTACTCAAAAGTTGATCCCACTGGGATCGTACTATTGGCTTCTTACTCCCAGATGTCAATGTCAATATGTAGCTCCAATTTGGTTTGTCTCAGTCATCATAGATCATTCACTCTGCTTCTGCTCTCTCCAAGTGTTCCTGGCTTGTTTCTCCTTCTGTATGGTTACAAACCTTGCAGAGAACTAGATTCCTCCTCTAGTCTACTGGAACTCTCTACGTTTCAATAACTACGGTGTTATGAGTTCACAGACTTATGGGAAATGGAATCCTTGTTCTCTTCCACCTGGCACTTATGCTCTATACCCAGGAATCCTGGGAATTGTAGTCCTTTCTCACCTTGGCCACGTCTGTTATTTAAGGAAGTTTTTTTCTCATATTAAAGCTAAACTGCCTCTCTCCAGCTTGTACCCATTGCTCCTGATTACATCCTCTAGGGCTGAGCAGAACAAGTCCAATCTAACCTCTCTTTCATGTGAGAACCCTTCAAATTTTGCTATCATCTCTTCCTTTGGTCTTAATTTTTCCCATCAGGTCCTTCAAAGATACTTGTGTATACCATAGGTGATGGCTAGTTGGCACAGTGAGTGTTGGATTTAAAGCCAGGAAGAGCAGTGTTCAAATCCTGCCTCAGAAACTTAATAGTTGTGTTGTCCTAGGCATATCACTTAGTCTCATAGCTTAGGTTTCCTCACATAGAAATGGGGATGATAATAACACCAACCTCAGAGGATTATTGAAGGGATCAAATGATACAATAAACAGAGCAAACCTTCAATTGCTGTATAAATGCTAGTTATTAACATTATTGACTCATTACAACTTTTCTATGTCCTTGCTAAAGTGTGGGAAGCCAAACTGAATACAAAACTCAAGATGTGGTCTATTCAGCCCTGAACACTATACAACTCTCACCTTCTCTGTATACTATGACTCTCAGTGGAGTCTGGGGAGAAAACAGGTTTTGCTGGCTATGTGTCACATGGTTAATACCTATTGATCTTGTAATTCACAAAATCCTCATAAGAACTGCTGCCCAGCCACACCTTTGCCATCTTATGCTTGTGAAGTTTATGCTTTTGAATGCCCATGTCAAATTTCATATTTATCACATTAAATTTCATGCAGTTAGATTTGGTCTATTGTCCTTGCCTGTCAAGTTTTTTGACCCTGAACTTGTAATATGTTAGTTATCCCTTCTATCTCCTCATTGCTCATAAGATAAAATACAAACTCCTCAAACTGACATTTAAGGATATCCTAAATCTGGGTCCCATCTACCTTTACATCTTTGTGCCATACCACTCCTCTTTATAAACTATACCTTCAAGCTAAACTGTACTTCTACTGTTACCTGAATTTAACACTATATCTCCCACCTCCAGGCACTAATACAAACTACAACCCATGCCTGGAATGCCATCCCTCCTTCTCTCTGATTCTTAGAGTTCTTGTCTTTCTTCAAGGCTCAGCTCAGGTACCACTTCTTCCATGAAGCCTTAACTGATCACTCCAGTTTTTAGTGTTCCCTTTCTTCTCATCTTACTATGTCTCCTTCTTCACCTTCTTCTTCACCTTTTTCTTTCTTTGTTTCTTCTTCTTCTTCTTCTTCTTCTTCTTCTTCTTCTTCTTCTTCTTCTTCTTCTTCTTCTTCTTCTTCTTCTTCTTCTTCTTCTCCTCTTCCATTCCCTCCTCCTTTTTCTTCTCTTCATCCCCTTCCTCTCCTCCTTTTTGTATGTTATTCTCCCATACATAGCCCTGCCCTATTCAATTTGACTATAAGCTCGCTAAAGGCAAGAATTTGTATTTTCATCTGTCTTCCCCAGTGAATAGTACTATGCCTTGCAGTTATCATACTATTGTTCAGTATTTCCAACTGTGTCCAATTTTTCATGACCCTATTTGGGTTTTTCTTGGCAAAGATATTGGAGTAACTTGTCATTTACTTCTCCAGCTCATTTTATAGATGAGGAACTAAGGGAAATATGGTTAAGTGACTTATCCAGGGTCACACAGCTAGTAAGTGTCTGAGGATTTGAACTCAGGAAGATGAGTTCTTGACTTTCTGACTTCAGACCTGGCACTCTAGCCACTGCATCTCCCCACCCTATTGCAAAAATTAAATACTTAGTATATATTTCTTTAATTAATTTAATTGTTATCTGAAATCCTGACAAGCATATCCTAAATTCTATCTTCTACTTCCTGTACTGTAGAAAACAAAATAAGACAAAATAGGTCTCCGGGATACTCCACAGCCACATCTCTCCAATTGACTGATTGACATCTCTCAGTTAATGACTGCTTTTCTGGTTCATTCACTCATTCAATTCCAAATCAACTTAGTTGTATCAGCATCTAGCTCATGCATCTTTATTTTATCTAGAAGGAGAAATTTTATAAAATGTTTTACTGAAATCTAAGTATACGTTTTCTAAAGCATTTCCCTTATTTCCCTATCTAGTTACCATGTCATAAAAGGAATTAATATTTGTCTGGTATGACTTACTCATGATGAAGTCATGTTGGCACTTTGTGGTCACCACTTCCTTTTCGAGATCTCACTACTATTAACAACATATTCTAGACTTTTACCAGGAATTTAAGCTAAACTCATTCACTAATTTGATCAATTAAAGTCTCCTACCTGCCAAGCACTCTTTAAGGTACCCTCAAGAAACTTGCCTTCTACCTGAGGAAACAGCACATTTGTATTCAACAAAATACAAACTCACGGGAGCACTAGTTGTTGGAAGGAGCAGGGAAAGTTCTAATGGAAGAGATAGAGCTTGAATTGAATTTTAAGGGAAGCTAGGGCAAGAGGCAAGGAAGGAAAGCATTCTAAGCTTGTGAATCAACCCAAAATAAAACCAAGACAGGGAAGATGTTGTGTTTGAAGACAGTAAATGCATCAGTTTGGCAGCCTGATTTTTTAAATGCACACTGAAATAATGTAACATGTTATATTATCTTTACAATGTCCATGTTTACCACTTATCAAAACAATAATCATATTATTATTGATAATATGTGAGCTTTTTAAAGAGCAGTTTTATAAATCTTGTCATTAATGATTTTGTCAGTCTTCATTCTTTTCTAATCATCAATCAAATGTCATGAACTTAAGAGAAATTCCATTTAAAATAACTGTAGACAATATAAAATACTTGGGAGTATATTTGTCAAGACAAACTCAGCAGCTATATGAACACAACTATAAAATTTTTCACACAAATAAAATCAGATCTAAACAACTGGAAAGATATTAATTGTTCATGGTAGGCTGAGCCAATATAATAAAAATTATAATTCTATACAAATTGATCTATTTTTTTCAGTGCTATACCAATCAAACTATCAGAAAAAAATTATCTTATAGAGCTAGAAAAAATAATAACAAAATTCATCTGAAGGAACAAAAACTCAAGCATATCAAATTGATGAAAAAAATGCAAAAGAAAGGTAGTTTAGTCATATCAGATAACAAACTGCATTACATAGCAGTAATTATCAAAACAATCTGGTATTGGCTAAGAAATAGAGTGGTAGATCACTGGAATAGATCAGGTACAAATTACATTATCATAAAGGAATATAGTAATCTAGTATATGATAAACTCAAAGATCCAAACTTTTGAAAGGAAATTCACTATTGGACTAGAAAACAAGTAGAAAGTAGGCATAGACCAATATCTCATACTGTATACCAGGACAAGGTCAAAATGGGTACATGATTTACACACAAGGGGTGATGCCATAAGCATGGAATAGTTTACCTGTGAGAATTATGGATAAAGGAAGAATTTAGAAGCAAAGAATATATAGAAAGCATTATAATATGTAAAATAGATAATTTTGATTACATCAAATTTAAAGGTTTTTGCACAAGCAAAACCAATGCAACCAAAATTATAAGGAAAGCAAAAACCTGGGAGGGGGGTGTGGAATTTGCAACAAGTATTTCTGATAAAGGTCCCATTTCTCAGGTATATAGAGAATTGAGTCAAATTTATAAAAATACATGTCATTCCCCAATTGATAAATGGTCAAAGGATATGAACAGGCAATTTTCAAAGAAATAAAAGCTATCTATAGTCTTATGAAAAAATGCTCTAAATCACTATTGATCAGAGAAATGCAAGTTAAAACAACTCTGAGGTACCATCGCATGCCTATCAGCATGACTAATATGACAAAAAGGAAAAACATTGGTTCTTGGAGGAGATGTGGGAAAGCTGAGACACTAATATGCTATTGGTGTAATTGTGAACTGATCCAGTCATTTTGGAGAATAATTTGGAACCATGTCCAAAGGGCTATAAAACTGTGCATACCCTTTGATCCAGAAATACCACTGCTAGGTCTATATCCCAGAGATATCCAGACAAAAGGGGGGGAGGATCTATCTGTACAAAAATATTTATAGCAGCTTTTTGGGGAGGTGGCTAATAATTGGAAATCAAAGGGATGTCCATCAATTGTGGAATAGCTAAATAAGCTATGATATATGATTGTAATGAAATATTGTGCTATAAGAAATGACAAGCAGGATGATTTCAGAGAAACCTGGAAAGATTTACATGAACTGATGCAAAGTGAAGTAAGCAGAACCTGAAGAATGTTGTATGATGAAAAATTGTGAATGAATAAGCTATTCTCAGCAATACAATGATCCAAGACAATCCCAAAGGATTCATGATGAAGTACACTATCCTATTCCAGAGAAAGAATTCATATTTATTGAATACAGACTGAAGTATGCTCTTTTTCACTTTTTTTCTTTCAGGTTTTTTTCCTTTTTTTCAAGTCTGCTTGTACAAAATGACTAATATGGAAATGTTTTACATAATTGCACATGAATAACCTAATATAATATAATAATATCTGATTGCTTACTATCTCAGTTGAGGCAGAGTGGAATGAGAAAGGGTGGGAGATAGAATTTGAAACTCAAAACTTTAAATACAAATGTTAAAAAAAAGTCATGAGCCTATCCAACTCATAGTGGTAGGACAGATTGTGTCCTCATCAAGTCTTAACAAGTAAGGACTCAGATTTGACCTCATCTGCCCATAGTGTAATGTAGTATCTATCTGTATTGCATTAATTGTCAATTGTCGCAAATTTGCCACATTTGTATTCATTGGGAAAATATTCAGTAGTCATGGCCTTTGCTTTACTCCAACCTAGGTCTTAGAATACTCTCTATCCCCAGAGGATGCCTCCCACCCCCACCCCATGGTTTGGAAACCTTTGTTTTAGATTATGTTAATATTTGATGACTTCGCGCTCTTGATATGTAAGTCTAAAGCTGAATGACCATGGAGTTTTATTCAGCATGTCATCTACTCTCCCATGTGAGTCACATTCAGTGTTTAAAAAATGCTTAAGAAAAGTTGAATGGAGTACTCTGATCAAGTCACAATAGAACTAAGAACTCTTAAAAGGATTCCATTGTCTTGCTGTCTTAATACTGATTTACATGCGGATTTATAGTCCATAAAGGAGGAAAAGCACATAATTAATCAAAGACACTAAAGAAAAGGCACACTGTCTACAATTATTCATTAGGAAACTGTTTATAGCAATGTTTATTTTGGCAATGTGAGCCTGTTCACATGAATTGGAGGAATGATGTTGAGATACTTGAAGGGACCTGAGACTATTTTTACACCATGGAAGTAAATGTTGAACTTATACAACTTGCAATTTTCTAAAGGGTATGTGTGTGTGTGTATGTGTGTGTTTGTGTGTGTGTGTATCTGTCTGTCTGTCTATATCTGTGTGTGTATGGTGGTGGGGAGATGGGGTGTGGAAATCAGAAGGGATAGGTAGCGTGGGGAAAAGATGGTAGTAATAGTCCTAAAGATACAATCTGAAACCCATGTAATACAGGTAAAACTACTTTGAGCAGTATCAAGTGGGAGAATGAACGCAAAAGATTGGGAATTAGAGGACCTGAGCTCAACCCTTGGTTTTTACTTAGCTGTGTGATTCTGGTCAAGACACTGGCCCGCTCAGTCTCAGTCCCCTCATTTGGTAAAATGAAAGATTTGGACTAAATAGTTTCTGAAGTCCCTTCTACTTCAAGATCTGTGTTTTTATGAAAGTATTTTACAAATGCAAGTTATTACTGCCCCGACAAGTCAGGTCATAAAAAAGAGATAAGAAGTAAAGGCACTTTTGTTTACATGAAAATGTCAAAGAGACTGATTTCCTGCTCACCACACAATGTCATCATCCTTTCCAAAGTCAGGTACGATGACATTGGATTGATAGAACATTATTGAAACTCTTCCCAAGCTATTTTATCACTCTTATGATACCTGCCTCTAAAATGATAGTGAGGATATATTATCTACTGTGGCATTTAAGAAGTTAGAGAGACATAATTTCTGGGTAACTAACCATTTAATTAATAAAGTTAGCATTTTAATAAAAGGTCATTGGTACTCTTGAATAACAATGACACCTCATCGTGACAGGCTCACAGTTTATATGATCTTGGAAGAGTAGGTGTTCCCGAGGGTAGCAATTTGATCAACAAGTAATGAGAGAATGAATATTAAAATGAGAAGTGGGCTATATTACAATGAGGGCCTTGGGGTAGATGACTTGGATCACTCAGGTCTTGGGCAAAGAGGCATCAATTTCCTTTTCACCGGTCTGACAAAGGAGAGTATCAACATTTTCCCAAACCTGTTAGAGAAAACACAACAAGCAGGACTCTATCCATTAGCCTAAACTTAGAATTTCTTTTACTGACTTTGATTAGATCTTTAGCCTGGGTAAATCTTTAGGAAAAATTTCCCACACTGATTAATTTCTAAATGAAATAGAAAAGGGTTTCCTTGATCCTGATTCAGTAATTAGTTATTAAATACAGGAGAGAAATAATCATTTATTTCTCACTATCTATTGGTAGAACTATCATAGGCCTTGAATTTTCCAGGATATTCTCAATGTTAAGGGGAAAAGGTATATGTTTAATAAGACTTTGCAAAAGGAGTATCCTTCATCAGATAATGTATCCTAATTTTTAGTTGGGGCTTAGAATATAGAGGGTGCTTGACAAAAAATAAACATAACCCATCTATCAGATGGGATGATCATGTTGATAGGTTACATATGGATGTTTCCAGAACTGGCAGGCTTTTGCTAATAGTATTTGAGAGGGCATTACTGGTAACAGAGAAGAATAATTATTTCCCATTAATAGGAGGAAGAAATTTTCCTGGCCTTGAACCCATGTGAAACCATGCAAAAATAAAACACTTGCAATGGTGCTGATCATGGGCAGACATTTGTTTGTTGGTGGAGAATGTTACTGTTCAATACTTGAACACTAACTGCTATGGTACAGTCACTGAAATAGCCTAAACATGTGTCTAGTTTCATGCAGAGCATCTCCTTTAAGATATAAAAGTGGTCTTGGATATTTCATTCCTATAGTAGTAGATTAGAACTAGAAACAATGATTGGAGATTGCAGTAAATCCGATTTAGTTCTGATGTCAAGTAAAACTTATTCAAAATTAGAGCTATCAAAAAGTGAAAGGAACTGCCTTAGGAAATTTCCCCTTGTTGGAGGTCTTCAAACAGATGCTGGATGACCACTTGTTGGGTATGATATATTAGCGGTTCCTTTCATGTATGGGTTATTACGGCCACTAAGGTCCCCTCCAATTCTGAACTCTCTGATTCACTGCAGAGCTGGGACTTTGAAATGATCCCTGAGACAAAATGACCCTTTTTTTTGCCCATGTACACTCAATAAAATTGCCCTCATCATAGACTCCCTCTCTCTATCCCTCCCTTTTCCTTTTTACTCTGCCTCTTTTTCTTGTAGTCACTGAATCAATTGTCCAGATTGATCACTTTTTCAACATTCTCTTAGTTGCCATTTCCTCACTGCTGTTAAAATCTCTGAGCAGCCAATGCCTGCTCAGAACAAATGCTAATTCTCTTGAGGAGCTCTCAGGACCACCACTTCTTGTCTGGTCTAACCACTCACTTAACCAGCACAAGGCCTGAGGCTACAGTCTCTTAGATCCAGAGAATGGCAGGGAGTTGCATGGCAGCTTCCATGCTCCACCTAGACACCTACATATAGCTTCAGGAATAGAGCTCCTCCTCCATTTAAGCATGTACCATATAAAAATAACTCTACAAAATTGTCTAAGTACACAAAACTTCTGGGAGAAATTTAAGAAGGAAAAGATTACTTCTGATTGGAAAGAGAAGGGAACTCTTCAAAGAGGAAGTGGTACTGGAAATGGACCTTAAGGAATGGGTAGGATTTCTGCAGACTTCTGTCTGATGGAGATAAGAAGGTATTCTAAGCATATTGGATGGCATGAAGAATTTCATGGAGGTGGGAAAGAGAAAGATGACTGTAAAACAGTGAGTAGTCTAGTTTGGCAAAAGTGGAGAGTGTGAAGGGGAATGTTAAGAGATAAAGCTAGCAAGATGGGCTAGAGCCATATGACCAGCTTGTAGATACCATATAAAAAATGCATAGACTTGGACAATGTAACCTCTTGTATGAAGAACAGCAAGAAAGTCACTACCTCTGGAATGTCAAGTACATGGTGGGCATGAGATGTAAGAGGTTGAAAAGGTTGGAAGGGGCCAGATTATAAAGGGCTTCAAAAGCCCAGCGCAAGATTTTATATTTGCAGGAGGCGCTTAATAAATGCTTATTGACCAACCTATTGACTTCTTGAAAAGTTCCTACTCCTGCTTTGTTTCTAGCCTTTTTTACCCACTAGGTCTGCTCTAGCTTCACATCACTGATGATTGGACATCTTTACTGTGTTCAATATTATTTATCTTTCATGAAATAACCCTAGGAATGAGTTTGAACACTTTTTTCTTCCTAGTTCTTTATTCTCCAATCTCTTCTGGTCTTGATCAGAATAGAAATTGTGATCCTTTGCAATTAGTCTTTTCTAGTCCTACTGAGATCTTGTGATGCCGCTTTCCAAACAAGATATGACTACTGGAAGACAAAGATCCAGGTGTAGTGGTACGACTGAGGAGAAAACTCTCTAGCACTTTCTTTCCCATGATATCTGAGACCTAGAGAACATCTTCCATTGAAATAAAATCTCTGGACTATGTTTCTAAAGAGAGTGCATGTTGGGACACAGAATGGTGGAGTGTCCATGTGAAGACTCTGATTGGTCCTGTGGTGTTATGTGCCATGTTCTTTGGAACTCACTTGGCATACCTGGGGAGAAGTCATTTGTCTGTGAGTATTATACAACTTAATTGTCCACATACCCTGACATTTACCCAAAATGTGAAAATAATACCTAAGAGGGACTAACCATGTGAATGAGAGGCAGCCTGTTTTAGTGGATAGATAGCCACTCCAGTGGCTAGAGAGTTGGAGTCCCCCTTCTGTCATAAATGGAACATATGGCAAATCACTTAATTTTTAGTGCCTCAGGTAATTCTTAAAGACTATGACTGAAGAGCTGCCAAAGAGTCCTCTAGACTTGTGAAATCACAGGTTCTGATTTATTTTAATCATAAATACAAAATTCCTTGCAAACCTTGAAGTGTTATTCAAATGTTAGTTATCATTACAAGTACTATTATTAATATTGAGGAGGCTAAGTGGCATAATGGATAGAGCATTTGTGGACTCGTGGTCAGGGAGACCTGAGTTTGAATCCTGCCTCAGACATTTACTAGCTGTGTGACCCTGGACAAGTCACTTAACCTCTATGGGCCTCAATTCCTTCATCTCTAAAATGAAGATCTTAACTCAATGACCACCATAAAGTCCCTTCCAGATTAAATCCATGATCCTATGATCGTTTTTCAAAAAAGTCTAATATGGCATGAACAAACAGGACCAGCCTCTGCAATACTAGCTATTGTTATGGTCCAAAGCACAGTCTTTAGGTGGATGCATGGGGACAGAAGCACAGATCATTTGTCAGGCCTTTTAGAAATAATAGACATCTCATACAATAGACCATGAAATACATTATTGCTGCTGCAACCCATATTCTGATGAAAGAGACTATTCCTTTATCTGCAGGAGGGGCCTAGTTAATTTGTTGATAACAGTGTATGTAGTACAGAGACTGACTTCCATCTTGGTATAATTTGGTTTGGACACAAGCAACAACAGGGATGCTGTATTTAAAACTACATTCATGACCAAGCAGGGATACATTATTGCTGCTGCAACCCATATTCTGATGAAAGAGACTATTCCTTTATCTGCAGGAGGGGCCTAGTTAATTTGTTGATAACTGAACCATAGTCTGAGAACAGTGTATGTAGTACAGAGACTGACTTCCATCTTGGTATAATTTGGTTTGGACACAAGCAACAACAGGGATGCTGTATTTAAAACTACATTCATGACCAAGCAGGGATACTGTAATGAAAGAGGATTTATGTTCCTCTTGAGCCAGTTCTCACAGGAGCCCACCTTAGAAAAATGAAAGTTCTTAAGTGTCAACTCCGTAAATGCCTCTCTATACTTTGACACCAGAAATAAACCTTGATATTTACTTCTGGGTTACCTTGAAAATGAAGTTGAACAAGAACCTCCCTTTGAGATCCTGTGAATTGTTTGCCCCTCAGGATTCACAGTCATGCTTCCACAGGTCACTCTTGTATCTATGAAGTTCAGCCCGAAGAAATTAAGGGAAGAGATTACACTCTGCCATGTGAATGGTTACTGATCAACATTTTCCAAGTTTATGGGAAAAGGCTCAGTGTTTACATAATATTTTTTAACAAAAGGAAATGGAAGTAGACTCAACATCTTGTATTTGAAAAGCAAGGGAACAGATGTAAAAGTGGGCAACCATATGAGCAGCCCATTGAAAAATACTGGATGATTAATGCACAACAAACAGTTTGGGACAGCATGATTTATATCTATCTCAAAATGGAAACCTATGATGCAGAAAATGAGGTTAAAATGAAAAGTGTAGAAATCATGACAAACAACGATAAAACAAATAATCTATGTTTAAAATGAGGTCATAAATTAAAAAGAAAGGCTAAAGCTGTCCATGGAAAGAACTCTAGGATATACCAACAAATTTCTGGTCAGTAAGGCTGGATTACTTTCCTAGATAAATTAATTTCTCTACTACAGGACCATACATTCAGTATACCTCATATAATCAGCACTACTTTTCTGCTTAAAAAATAACAACTTAGGGAAAGGACAAAGAAAAGTGGAATCCACTTTAGAGTTTGAATGGCAAGCAACTGGAAGCCTCTTACACTTTTGGTATAGAAGTCATTTAGCAATTAGGTCAATTGATATCTGGACCCAAAGGGGAGTGATTAATGAACCAATGTAAATCTAGAGCTAAGGATGCCAAACTACAGCTCATGGGTAATATCTGGTCCGCTCCTTGTTTTTATATGGTCTATGAGCTAAGGATGGTTTTTATGCTTTTAAATACAAAAAAAAGTAAATGTAAATGTAAAACTATTCTTAGGTCAAAAATGTAAAAATTATTAAATCACAGGCCATACAAAGACAGGAGTACAGATCTGGCCCATAGGCCATAGTTTGCTTACCCCTGACCTAGAGAACAGGTTTTAGACAAGTTGCATAGGGCTCTATCCTTGACTCTTCTCCATTCAAAATTTTGCAGAATGGCTGTAATGAAGGCATACATTGCATGGCAACAAATTTCTGGATGACATGAAGTTGAGGGAAATAGATAAGAAATTGGATTGATAAAATTAGAAAGTGAAAAAATCTTGATGGGCTGGAATGATCTGCCAAATTTAAGTAATATGATAAAATTTGAGGGGAATAAGTATAAAGTCTGAAATGATATGCAGATGTAAAATTGTGGGTTTTATTGGTGCTAGAGTCATTAGAGAATTTCAGTTGGATGAAACATGATATAACAGAGAGAAAGCTAGCCTTGGGGTAGGATTATAGCCCTACCTACCTAGCCATTCTGGCTGTGTGGCACTCAATGCTCCCAGGCAACTCTCAAAGCCTAGAAGGTGCCAAGAAGATGCTGACCTGCACTGATAGAAGGAGGAGTTTCAAAGGCTGGCGTGTGGAAAGGTTAAATTTGTTCCATCCACTTAGGCCCAGTGGATAAGACTAGGTAGCATGAGTGGAAACAGCAAAGGGGCAAATTTAAATTTGAGATCAGGAAAAACTTCCTAAAAATGAGACTATCAGAAAGTGGAACTTCAAGAAGTAGATGATTTCCACCCACCAGAGACCTTCCAGCAAAGGCTAGATAACCATTTGTCTCATTTCTTGTAGAGGGGATTCCTGAGAAGGGTTAGGCTAAACAAAGTCCCTTCAACTCTGAGTTTTTGTGATTCTTAAAAAAACAAAATTGTCATAAAGTTGTTTGTTTGCATGGGAGTTAGTTCCGTGGGTATTTTTGAAATTTCAGTTTTTTATATTTATTACTGTATTCTTATGAGTTTTAAAGTATTTAATAGCTGAATCTGTATTTTGCAAATCTGAAAACACTGGTAAATATGATTATAGCATCACTGGCAATGGAAAAATTATTATTTAAATTTTTACTTAAAATGTTTCCAATGATTCTTTTAAAAGTGATATATTGTCATTGAGACTAGAATTTAAAACCTATGCTTCCCAGAATTTATTACCACATATCTCAAGAATTCATTCTTGTACACAAAAAGGAAATTCAGCATGACTAATAAAAACTTGATACATCTTCCTAAGCCATTTGGACACTCTAATACATCTATGGAGGAAATGCTTATATATTGCCTTTACTGATAAATCATTTCAAACAAGTTTTTTTAAAAAAGTCTTATTGAGGCCTTTTGTTTTTATGACAGTTTTTTCATAATATTCTGCCACATTTTTGAACTTTCTCTTGTATAACAGCAAAAATAACAGCAAAACCAGCTAAAACAGAATTTAACAGCAAATTCAACATTACCAAGTCATAATCCCCTCTTCTCTCCATGCCCCACCCCCTTCCCACTATCATCTGTTTTCTGGACCAAAGACTAGTTAGTAAAATTCCTCTTCTGGACTCTGCTTCTGACTCTCTCTACCATGATCTAACAGCCTTCGCATTAAGGAGATCCTTCTTCCCTTACAGTCCTTTCCTTGTCTTGGACAGTTCTTCTCAGAACCTCTATTTTAAGGAAAATACTCAGGCCAGATAAACTCACTCTTTAATTATTCTCTGGCCCTTGTTCCTGCCCCTCTAGACTTCTTTCTCTACTATGGCTCATCATCAAGAACCCTTTCCTCCTCCTACACCCTTTCAGCTTTCTCTTAAGAGTGGTCTTCCACCATTAGAATACTAGCTTCTAATATCCCCTTATCTTTGGGGACTCAGCTTGGGACTTTGTTTTGGACAAGTCTACAGCATCTTATCATCCTTGGAAAGCAATTGCTGAAAGAAAGTAATAAAGTGGTTTAAGAAAATTATAAGATTCCACCTGGAGTATCACATATGGAAGCTACATATTTGAGCCATCTCAATCTCAGGACATCCCAGCTTTGATTCAGATCAGGATCCCATCCTTGAGTATAATTGATATTGTCACATCTTAGAATGCAGAAAATAAGAAAATGGCTCCATACCCCATGATCTTGGGACTCACTCATGGTATCTCAACAAGCATTGACTATATCCCAGGTATTGGGATAAGGTACTGGGATAAGTACAAAGTGCCACGAAACTACCCCTGCCTTCAAGAAACTCATTTTCCAATGTGCTTAGTCAACTTACCGATCAATAAGCTTTATTAAGCATCTGGTATGAACCTATCAACTTATAGACTATTGGGATAACAAGAATGGAATAAGAAAGCAGGTGACATTTTGTAAATAACTACATACATACAAAATCAGAAGCCAGGAACCCCAAAGATCTTCCCCTTCCACTTTGATTTTTTTTTTTTTATTAAAGAAGCCACTATTCCTTGAGTAACTACTTAAAGAAACCTATTCATTAAATGGGTGTTATCTCACTCAAAATGAGAATGTGATAAGACCTTTACCTGAAAGGGGCCAGGGTCTTCCATTGCATTCTGGGCTATCTCCAGTCATCCTAATGAATATCAGGCCACTGGACCCAGATGGCTCAAGAGAAGAAAGTAAGGGTGGTGACTTCGCACAGCCCTCCCTCACTCAAAACAAAGTCAAGTGCAAGTCTTGTTATCATCTTGATGTCATGGTCCTCTTTGAGAACAAAGGACAAACACAACAACAAGCTCCTTGAGGGAAGAGACTGTCTTTCTTTTTACTTCTATTTGAATTCCCAAGATTTAGCACAATGCCTACAACAAAGTAAGTACTTAAAATGAATGCTTGTTGATTTGACTTTATGGTTTGATTATAATTAACTTTCAGTGGTCCATTGTCCATGAGAATATGGGGACTGTGATATCATGTTGTGCTGGACACAGTGCTGTTCTCTCTCCCTAACAGAGGATGAGGCTGATAATAGACTCCTTATGCCAATCAGAGTGCCCACCTAACTCATGAGACTCGTAATGTAACACTGACCAGAAAACTGGTGATTTTATCTGACCTCAGGACAAGATCATCAGCTTCATCACCATGCACCTGAACTCTAAAGTTGGCTGTCTGACTCTACCAGAAGCCATATCTGTGGTGAATCAATGTCACTCTAGGAAGGAGATCTTCCTTGTGTATCAGTTCTTAAATATAGCCTTAGCAAGACACCCAATAAAGACTGTCTGCTTTTGGGCATAGTTTCAGCTGACCCACTCCAGTTTTTCTTTATTCTTTCTCTGGCACAGAGTTACTGAGGCCTTAAAGTCCCTGCTCCCTCAGAAGGTTCCATATACCCCGAGGAAACAACTCAGATCCCTCTCAATATGCAGGTCTCCTTTCTTCTTGGATGGTTCAGACAGCTCAATTATAGAAAGTTCTTGTGGGGTCAAATGTTAATGTTGTGGAGAGATGCTTGCTTTCTAACAGCATGGGGCAAGTGAAACTGTCACTAAATAACTATGAAAATGTGTATTTACTCAAAGAAATGGAATCCCCAGATGACTTAGTGGTCATCTTCAAGCCATCCCCAGGAATGTTAAGAGAGCGTCCTTTTTCAGTCTCTGTGAAAGAATGGGGAAATCTCTCAGCAGAGGATTCAAAAGAGCTAGAAGTCTGGTACTATTCCCACAGTGGGACTTGTAAGGAATAATGTAGGGGTGGCGGAACAGAGCAAGTCATAGTATCAATGCTGGCATGAGGGAAAGGTGGCTTTCCAGAGGGTGGTGACCTCTCAGCTACTTTATGACAGATGACCCAGGTACATGATGAAGACTTGGCTTTGCTAGACATATCATCTGTGCTGTGGCCCCCATTTTCATGGCTCTTTTCTTGCTTGTTATCATCACTTTTTATCAGGAGATCCAAAGTGAGCTGCAAAGACCTCTTACATTACTACAGATGACTCCAACCTGTGATGAAGCATGGCTGGCTATGCCAGGGATATAATCATCTGTGATGTGGCTCTAATATTATTGGTGCTGCTCCTGTTTATCATTATTATATTAAGAGATATATTATGAGATGCAAACATTTGGCTTCACTCACCACCTGTGAACAGATTTTAGTGATATGGGATTTGGTCCTTATAAAGTAGGGAGGTAAAACCTAGGAATTCTGTTCAATTTTGTCTGCATTTGGTCATTCCTTCTGGGTAATATTAAATTTTTTGCTCATTTGTTTTAATTAAGTTAGATTAGAAGTTAATTAATTAGAAGACTTTTGAGATGTTTCTACCAAGGGATGAAATGTGATCTGATCAATATCTACCAGAGTTCTTCCTTGACATGTAGGTTAGGCTCATTCTTTCCCTGGAAGGGAAAAAAGATGGATCCAAGATTTTTTGGCTCAGTGGGATATAGCAATCCTGTGAGGTAGGGACTGCAGATCTGCTTCTAGCCCAGTGTCTAAGGCCATCACTGAGATAAAAAATCATTATAGAGCAGGGGGCCCACCTTTCTCACCACCACTAGCAACAACTCCTAACTCAGGGGTGGGGAACCTCCAGCCTCAAGGCCCCTAAGTCCATGGGTGCAGCCTTTTGACTGAGTCCAAGTTTTATAGAATAAATCCTTTTATTAAGGGAATTTGTTCTGTGAAGTTTGTATTCAGGCAAAGATCATACTTGAGGATGTAGAGGGCCACATGTGACCTTGAGGCTGAGGTTTCCCACCTACAAACCTCTACCATGGCTGAAAGAGATCAATGAATAACCTTTAAATTTTGACACACTGAGTAAAAGACTTCGATATTGGAAAAAACACTGAACTAGGAATGAGGAAACCTCATTTACCTCAGGCCCCTCCCACTTATTAGCTATGTGGCCCTTGACATATCAATTCATCTTCATGGGCTTCAGTTTCCTTACCTATAAAATAGCAATGTAAAAGTTCCCTGCACTAATTTCTACAGTTACCTACCTCCACTCCTTCTGTGGTTCCAAGGATTGCCTATGAGGGCTGGTTTTCATCATATTTTATAAGATCTCTGCTCATTTTCCCAGCTGAATTAATATGGCTGTGGCAATACCAAAGATATACTTGGGACATAAGCTCTATTGCCTCAACTAATCCAGAAGAGACATGAAGGAAGGGTTTCTCCAGAGAGTGAGGTAATTTTTGCCAAGTAGGGACAATTAAATACATGATTTGTCTCTGAGTTCCCATCCATTTTAAGGAAACATTTGAGAATAATGCAAATACTAAGTGAGAAATTTGCAATTCTAAATTTGTCTCCTCCTTTGCTCTTGACAAGGTAAGAGAAATCTGAAAAGTAATTTGTCATATTTGCTTCTTTTCCTAATTTTCTTCTTACCAGTCCTTCAGATACCTCCAGTCAAGACAAAACAAAATAATGGATTACTAGGCATAGTAGGGGTTTGAAATAATTTCAAATAAACTACATATTTGTACTTAATTCGCTATGCTAGTTCATCATTTCATATTGATTTTTTTGTGAAGCACAAGGAACAAAAGTAGCTCTGGAAAGAACCCCCAGTGGAAGCCAATGATTAAAATGGTTCCATCCAAAGACCGTCCACTGAAAAATAGCTTACATATTCTGACCTTCTATAAATACTATTTTTATTTTCCAATTTAATTTTACTATTTTTATTTCCATGTTTGCTGCATCTTGCATAAGGTTAAGTAGGTTCAAGGATTCCAAACCTCAGATTGGATAGAAAACAGGCCTAGATTTTGATAACACAACTCCTCTTCTGTCCTTGAGTAAGTATTCTAGATTTGCCTCATGTACTCAGATGTAGAAATGACTGTAAGCCCAGTTCTCCTGTCATACTAACGCCAAACAGGGCATACATCCCAGTCTCCTGGGCATCCATTTAGTCAATACTCATCTACTAGCATTACTAAATGCTACCCTAGTGCCTGGAAGCTTCAAAGCTGCTTCTGGGAGTATACAATATTGTTCCAAAGATCAGCTTACTGTCTCAGACAGTGACTCATTACTAACTCCTCAAGAGAATATCATTCCATGCTTATGCCATGCAGAACTGGACTTCCTGATGGGTTTCATACCTTGATTAACATTTTCAATGGCATATTTCATTCATCATGGGGTTCTTTTCTCTCCTATGTGATGGAGTTTCCCCAAGAGGAGGAAGTGGACATATTTCCTTATTCTTGTATTTTCTTTTTTGTGGGAGGAATAATATCCTAACTTCCCTTCTCTGTGAAAGGTAGGCTAGTTTTCCCTTAGAAGGTGTTGAGACGTTGCTTGAGATTTGGTTGGTTCATGGAACTAAGGGTTCATAACTTGCTCATCTACTGAGTAGAAAGCAGTCGTGAGTATCTGAGAAGCTACCCTGAAGGTTTGGGCTGGCTGATCATGATGGGTAATGTAGACAAGGGAGCTTCACTGAGTTGAATCAACTTGAAATGTATTTAACACCTATCCCTGTTGAATAGTTTTTGCTTGCTATGGTTAAATAAATTTCCTTTTGTCAACTACGGAATGACTTATGAATTATCTCATTTTGTGCCTATCTAACGTAAGTAATATCTAATCTAAACTACCAGGGCTCTGGCTGAGTCAGGTCCAGCCAGGAACTCTTTTCATTTCATTTATTTTATAAGTAGGATGCGAAAAGCCCTGTTCGAAGGGCTTCTGACACATAGCTTGTGAGTATGCTTCCAAGAAGTACTCATACCACACACATACGATAAAAGGAAGCTGTACAAAGAGAAATATATTTCACTGGGCTTTACTCCTCAGTTCTCTGCCCCTTTGTTGACATTTTTCACTATCTTTTTGATGCCCTACCCTTCCTGAATGAGGCTCAATAATTAAAAAACCAAACTATCTGTCAGCAGGTCACCCTTGTGAGATACTCTTGATGAGCTGTTTAGAGGAAGCAGCTGTGAATTTTGCCTCTGTGAGTGTGTATATGTGTGTATGTACAAATGTCTGCATTTAGAAAAAGCACTTGAAAAGTACATAACATGTATGGGAGTGACCTGGAACTGATACCTTGTTAATAGTAGCTCCCCACTTGCTCTCCATATCTATTCAAAAACCTGTACTTGTCAGCAGGCAGCTTAATTGGAAGGCCAAATAAAGCCAGCAGTCTAATGTGATCTTTCCCCATGAACAGCTTGCAAGAGCTCCCTGTTCCAGCAAAGGAGCACTGACTGCCTCACAAGAACGGCTTGCTCATCCTGCTGATGAATTAGTAGCATCTGCTTGCCAAAAACAAAACAGCAATCTGGGGACGATTTCTGCAAACCTCAATCCTTCATCCAAATGAGAAGAAAAGCCTCCAAAGAAGCCCTGCTACTACCACTGCCACGGTGAGATAACTTGGAACAGGGAGTCAAAGTAAGCAATGCCAGCCTTTGCCTGAGCATGAACTGGTTTTCTTCAGCTCCCTGTTCGTATCACAGAGTTCCAGGAGAATTACAAAGCTAACTCTCATCTCCCCTTCCAATCAGAGTTGAAAGTAAAGGTCAAAGGATGGAACCTCTCAAGTTAGATGGTGATCGGCAAAAGCAGTATTGCTCAGAAGATAAGCAACTTGGTAGATATGGTGATATAATTCCAGGTCATAGATATTGACTAAAATCAGGAAAGTTGGAGATTGGATGGTATAATCTGGTCTTTAATACTAATTTGAAAGCCACCCAGTTATTATTTACTCACTCTCTTGGAGCCTCAGTGTACCTAACTATGAAATAGGTATAAAAAATTTTGGGAGTAGCACAGATAATTATGTAAATGATGGGAGGAAATACTTGAAATTCATTTTACAAATTCAGAGGGCATTCGTTATCCCTGAGGATAGTTCTGATAGCTAATTTTCTACATCATTCACACATTTCTGATTTGTGTATCATTAACGGATCAAAACGGTACCTTATGCATCTGGGATAGCTGCAGTACAAGGATGCTTATGAATACTTTATGACTTGACCAAGACACACTGACTCAAGAGGCACATTTCTGGTGGCAACACAGGTTGCTGTTTGAGTATGAAAAAAGAGTCTCTTTTTCTGAATTCCACCTCTCTCCTTCCTCCCATCCCCATCACATATACACATTCAGTTTCTCTACTAGCCAGAATTTCAAACAAGGGGAGGGAGCTGAGGAACAGAAGGGAAAATTGTATGATTTCTTTTCCACCAACCTTGATTATGTTTTGAAAAAGACAAGTAAGAAAAGGAAAAAAATAGGACAGGGAGGCTTCCAGAGTTCTCAGTACTCATTTTTTCCTCCTATGAGTGGAAGAGTCACCATTTGTGGAATGGCTAAACAAATTGTGGCTATATGAATGTAATTGAAATGATAGTAAGGAGCCATAAGGAACAACAAATGTGAAAAGTACATGGAGGCAAGGGAAGACATGAATTGATGGAGAGTGAAGGAAAGAGACCTCTTCATGACATATACAGTGACTACAAAACAGTAAGAACAGCAAAGACCGCAGAAATTGAAACTATTTATTGTGTAATGATAATAACCAAACTTGACCCCAGTGAAAAGCTATCTAGAGGCACCTCTCCTACTGTTTTTTACAAAGGTTTTTTGGGTGTATTGATAAATTTTATTAAGCTGGTTTTTTTCCCACTTTCTTTTTTTTCCTTTTTTTGTTGTAAGGGATAATGTCAGATATTTTGGTTAGTTCTGATGAACTTCTTTTTTCCTCCTTTAAATTCTTTGTTATAAGGGATAGTTCTATGAATGGCAGGGGAGGAATATATTTTAAAATTATGATAATATAAAAACAAAAGGTATCAATTCATTTTTTCAATCTTAAAAAAAAAGTTGGAGAATAAATCTTAAGTGACTAAAACCAGAATCATTTGTTGCCCTACAAAGCCAGCCTTGGAATTGAGAAAACTTAGGTTCTTGCCTCTAATTTATATTGGCTATATGACCATGAGCCAGCCACTTAATTTCTCATTACCTCTAGAATACTTTTTAATACAGTACATACTGGTCATTAGTCTATGTCAGTGGAGGGAGCTTCCACATCAAGAACTTCCTATACCAACAAAATCACAGGATCAGACATTTTTCTCCCCCACAATTTCTCCCTCTCCCTTTCCCTCAAAAGCACCAAGTTTAAAAAAGGTGAAAGAGGCTGTCTGCCTGCTTGCGTGATCAGGGTCTCATGCAGTAACTGCACCTGGTTGAAGTCACTATAGGTCCAAATTCTGGTCCTCAGCTTTGCATATTCAGGAATTTGATTTTGTCAGTTCATCTAAGATAATCAGACTCAGATGGGCTGATTCACACTCACCAGACTCATAGAAACCCTGCCTGATAAAGCAAAAAGAAAATTTAACCTAAAAGCCAAGTTTTTGTTAATGTTGCTATTGGCTATCTTTAACAGGAATATACTTGGGAAACCACATTATGAACACAATGGAGTTAAACTCAACTAGCATTTATAAGCACCTACTGTGTGCCAGGCGCTCAGGATAGAAAGACAAAATGTAGCTGTTCCTGCTTTCAAGAGGCATGCAGTCTGCTAGGGAGAACACTCACACACACACACACACACACACACACACACACACACACCCCACAAGTAATTATAAAACAGATAT